>OZ038429.1:8567315-9188919 GCA_964036235.1 Heterorhabditis bacteriophora
TTAAATTTAATACCGATAAAAATAAATAATTTAAGATATAAATCAACAACATAACTGCACAAAAAACTATCCCTCTTTTTAAATCTACAAGGATCCGTAATAATCTCTATTTACAGACATTAGATGCTCTAACTTCATGGACGAAAACAAACTGGACGAGTTCTCACACTGGATGATATATGTAATCATTTTCAAAGGCGGAAGTAAATTTGCGTATTTTATTCTTATTTTGCTTCTAATGCGTAACTAGCTTTAACTTATGCATTTTTCTTATTAAAATATTGTGGATAGCAAAAACAAATATTACTAGTATTGGACCTTATAAGGGTTCAGAAAGTGGAAAAATTTTACTAGCTTTTTTCGTTTGTATTTTACTAATGTATTTTATAATATTCTAATTTATGGAGTGAAATATGTAATTATGTTTATAAATGCCTGTAAGCTTGAAGAAAACCAACATTGTATGTAACAATACACATGATTATATATATATATGTGTTAAAGTTAAATACTTGCCGTTAAAATGTAAAGATGATCTAGGACCAATTTTTCTTATTTTCAATTCATAGAACTAATTATATGATTTAATTCAAAAAATGTCATAAATTAATTTCAAGGGATCTATGTCATCAGTCGCTCTACAGGAAATTGGTATATTTGTGAGTTTAATGCCAGTTATTATTCAGCACTTTTAATTATTAAAATTCAAATAGAATCAGGCAGTATCATAATAATTTTGCTCATTTATATAGAAGTAACCTATTCCTAATTCCATAAATAACATCTTACAGAATATCACTCGGCCGAGTGGTCCTCAACCTTTGCTAGATCCCTTTTCAAATAAGGATGTCAGTGATACTGATCAGGATGATTACAATAAGTTGGTTGTTACTTTGGATATGATATTGTAGTTTGTTTGCTATTCAATCGATTACATTAATATGAATAAGTATTTAAAGTATACTTTAGGATCAATATTTATTTCATTTTTATTTTATACTTACTAAGCTTAATAGTTATGGAAAACATATATACATTAAATTATAGGCTTAAGAAACTTGAGAAAGAACTTGATCATCTCCAAGTTATGGAAGATTATGTGAAGTTGGAGACAAGAAATTTGGAGAAAGAGCTTCTTCACGCTCAAGAGGAAGTTAGATTATTACGAAACACTTTTCGTAAATAATATTTAGGAATACAGATAAATTTGTATTTAGGTAAAGCGGATTCAGTCTGTTCCGCTAGTGATTGGCCAATTCCTTGAAGCTGTTGATCAAGATCATGCTATTGTTGGAAGTACTACTGGTAAGTTTCACAGTGATTAATAAAGTCTGTACTTATTGTTTAGGTAATATTCATTTATAAACTACTACTCTTTAAGATTTATTTTATATTAACAGGTTCTAATTATTATGTTCGTGTACTATCTATCCTTGATCGCGAGTTACTAAAGCCTGGTTGTTCTGTTGCTCTTCATAAATACTCTAATGCACTTGTCGATGTTCTTCCTCCTGAAGCTGATAGTTCAATTCAGGTATAATGTATTATAAGTTAAATAAATTTCACAAAATATTTAATCTACAGCACGTAGATACAATATATTGTAGTATAATTTTATTTAGATGCTAAGGCCTGACGAGAAACCTGACGTGTCTTACGCTGATATTGGAGGTTTGGATATGCAGAAACAAGAAGTTAGAGAGGCAGTTGAATTACCACTCACCCATGGAGAGCTCTATCAGCAGGCATGTGATTACTTAATTGTAGTATGTTAAAACAATCTTTCGAATTATATTGCAATTTTTTAGAAATGTGACATTGTAGTATTTTATGCCTTTAGATCGGTATAGATCCACCACGCGGAGTACTTATGTTTGGTCCTCCTGGTTGCGGAAAAACAATGTTAGCAAAAGCTGTTGCTGCAAATACAGCAGCATCATTCATTCGAGTTGTAGGATCAGAATTCGTCCAGAAGTATCTTGGAGAAGGTTAGAATAATTGGTTTAAAGTGTTATTAGTGTGGCTAATAATTCGCTATATATATATATTCAAAGTAAGTTTACGGAGGAGGATTATAAACTGGAAAAGAATCATTATTTTTAAATTTAAATTTGAATATACATTATTCCAGAGATTCTTTTTAACGGCTGTTCGAAATCAAACTGTATTTTCTACAATTTAACATTATTTTTATTGAAAAAAATAATTATCAGGACCTCGTATGGTACGCGATGTGTTTCGCTTAGCCAAAGAAAATTCACCTTCAATTATTTTTATTGATGAAATTGATGCTATCGCGACTAAAAGATTTGATGCGCAAACTGGTGCTGATCGCGAGGTATGTATGCTGAATGTTGTTTATAGTTGCCTAATTTTTAACAGATAAATGGATTAAATCTTGTATTTTAGGTGCAACGTATTCTTCTCGAATTGTTGAATCAGATGGATGGTTTTGACCAAAGTACAAATGTCAAGGTTAATTTAATACTGTAATCATGTAAGATTACGTGGTAAAACGTATTTATAGGTTCCTTTTTTTTGATCTTGAAATATAGGTAATAATGGCCACCAACAGACAAGATACTCTTGATCCAGCACTCCTTCGTCCAGGAAGATTGGATAGGAAAATAGAATTTCCTCTTCCTGATCGGTAAGGAAGTTATTGTATTAAATAATTTTTATAGCCATACGAGAACTTTTCTAAGTAATAATTGCTATAGGCGGCAGAAACGTTTGGTTTTTACGACAATTACGGCGAAGATGAATTTGGCTGACGATGTTGATCTCGAAGATTTTGTTGCTCGACCCGACAGTGTATCTGGTGCAGATATCAATGCTATTTGCCAAGAGGTTATTATTTTAGAAACTAATATAACTAAGCTCTTCTATGCCGAAAATGTTATTAATACCAAAAAATATTTGTTATTTTGCTAGGCTGGAATGCACGCTGTTCGCGAAAATCGTTACGTTGTTCTGACGAAGGATTTTGACAAAGCATATAAGAATGTCATCCACAAGGATCAAAATGAATTCGAGTTTTATAATTAATAGTTGATGTAGGTCTCACTAAATGAATATTTAATCGTTTTTGCAATCAAAAGTTTGAATGTTCATAAATTAAGAATGCCTTTTCATTTATTTTATCCGTTAGGTTTCATTCTCTTCTACTAAATGACTATAAATATTGGCCGTTTTTCAATCATGAATTCAAACAAGCAGATATTTTTTTAAATGGTATTGCAATGTCTACTATAGATTATTTATAAAAAATTATCACTAGTTGAATCACCGCCGATGAAGCGTAGGTCTCTAGCTACAAATGGTCCTCCTTCGATGTCCTGGAAGAATTTAAGCATTATCTTGCTATTTCTTGTAATTCTAGTGATCTCTAGTAACATACCCTCATATCTAGAAGAAATGTTTCATTTAGCGAAAGGCTAGCTGTTGAACTGATGTCTACTCTGATTATTTGACCACCGTTCCTGCAACAATTTTTTGATATATAAATTGCATGGTACCTTCATTTTCCGTTACTTACCCTATAAGATCTGGGTAGAATTGAGCATCCCAATGTTTGTAGAATGAGTTAGCTACATATAGTCTTTTCCCATCAAGGCTTAATTGTAATGAGGCTGGTCCACCTCTGAATATCGTATCTTTAACCACTGTCTCTCCATGTATTTGTGGAGGTGATCTGTCCTCATTTTGTGTAGAATAATTTGATGAGGCCTGTATAAAAGTAAGGAAAAAATCAGCTAAAAGCAATGAAACACTTATTTGTAGGAGAGAAATTTACATCATTGTGATCTTCTTCATATTGCGGAATCTTGATTCTGATTGCGGATGATACAGTTAGAAGTCCTCCCAGTACAATCTTGAATATTTTAACAGTTTAGTAAAAAAATTTTTAGATCCAATATCTCATTAAGGAATCAGTTACATGCTAAAAAGGAGTAATGCAACGTTCTGGTTACTTTTCCGAAGTTTTTACTCGTTTGTTGGCTCAGATTTTGCTCATAATGTAAATGTCCAGACACCATTCACTAAGTTTACTGATTATCATGGACTTATTTTTAAGATTTACTTTTGAAGATAGTGATAACTAGGTGATAAATAGTTTACTTCTCGGTTATATTAAATTGTCTCAATACTATGCTAACATTTTGGTTAATGTACGTTAGCTACCTAACTCTTTTACATATGTAGAGTGATTACTAACTACCTTTCTTCAATTGTTGTAATCTGATATTAAATTAAAATATAATACAGTATTCATATTCCGATGTACTAAATCCATGGAAAAATTTACGATAATTACTTCTTTGAAATACCTGGTTTCTGTACCTTATTCCTGAGAGAAATCCGGAATGGATCGGATATATCGTACTGCCAAACAATTCCATGTAGCCAACCAGCAACATACATCAACCGATCATCCATTGAGATAACAAGATCAGTAAGAAGAGCGGGCATCTCTGGTGACAACCAATTTTCTACCTAAAAAAAAAATTTACTCCTGGAAGTGGAATAACAAAATTATTAATGCAATCACTCACTTGTAAAGGAGCAATCTGACTTATTTTATCTGCTTTCCATAGTTCTTGGACCGAGTCCATGTGGATGTGAAAGATAGCTGAACCTAATGCAGAGCACGCAAATGCATGGTTGCAGTCAGGATTGTGAAGGAATCTGAATCTGTCAATAATTTTTCTCATAAACAACACGATTAACCAAATTTAAAGTATTATCATATATATTATATCTAATTAATAATTGCTCTCCTTACGGCGAAAAGATGTTTGACTTGAGAAGGTAAACGAATATCAGGTGTAATATTTATTCGTTAATATGGCTTATCAGTTTTTTAATACTAGCTAACAGTAATAATTGTAGCATTTGTTAATAGTTAAATATCACTTTTGGTATTTACAAACCTTAAGAATGGATGATCTTAACTCGAAAACTAAAATAGACTCAAAGATGTCGAAAGTTGCTAAAAGTTAAACACGCCTGACAGTTGTTGTTAGACATCCATCATAGGAATCTAGCTCTATTGTTTGTCGTAATTGCCCAGGCGAAATTTTCCAGACATGTAAGCTATTCCCGAAAGTTTGTGATGCTGTAGAAATAAACATTTAATAGTGCTTCTGTATTTCTGATCTTTATCTTATAAATTTATTTTCCAGTTTTTATCGTTTCATAACCATATTGTATTATTTTATACTAAATCACCTTTCTCAATATCACAACGGGAAAATCCATTTTGAAATAGTCGCGGATGCCCCCATTCACATGCAATTAGAAGATTGTGTCTCGTTTGTAGGCAAAAGTCTCCACCAAATCCAGCGAAAACTTCGCGATTTTTCCTCTCTCTAACTTCGAAGGTGTGGCGATCAATTAAGATAAAATCGCCTAAATTTAATTTTAATGGTAACTACGAGACTTGTAAGAAGCTGGATAAAGAAAAGTGTTATCTATACCTTTCCCATGGCCATTTCTATCCCCCATTGTTGACACATGCACTGGTGCTCCTTTTATGGGTAAAGTATGCACGGCATATGGACACGAGACATCGTACCGAGAGAGGATGTCGGACTCGATTATCTAGTGGTTTTGAATATATTAATTCAAGTTTTAGCTTCTACATTACAACTAATAAAATTGCAATTTTTGTTCTATAGACTCGTTTATTGTAAACATTTTCCTCCTGGTAAGACTATCTTTTTTTTGGCAATTCTTTTTAGTAAGAGAAGCTCTTATTACGTAAAACCTGATTTGGAACCAATACCAACGTAAAGTACAGCATACAAAGTGGATCAGTTATTTTTGCTTATCGGGACTTGTAAAATCTGAAGTTCACGTTTTAATATATGGAGGTTAATAGGCTGCAAGCGAGTATCTCTATCATTTATAAATAATCTTTTTTTCAAGATATACGTTATTATTAGCTATAGAAATAGAGGGTTTTACCAGCAATAAATAGTCCCGTGTTTTCGTTATATGAGATCTACCCTATCAGAGTGCTAACCCTTTCGATTTGAGAAAGAATTTCCCCTTATCCTGTAGTTCGTTCCCTTATTTGGGTCTTAGCCAAATAATTAAATTCTACACATGGGAATACGCAGTGAATCTTAATAGACCAAAGTGTAAAAATAAGTTAATGATCTGAGTTGGAAAAAAATACACCGACAAAGATTATTTGGGATTAGGGACTTTTGTCGCACATATTTCTGATTAAAAAATTGCTGTTTCCTCTGATCTCAGGCGATGACCAGTATCAGTGGGTGGGACAATCGGGTTTCGTTTCCTACAAACGCGAAATGTAGCGAGGCAATCGAAATGGACAATGGACAGTAGCCGAATCTATTTAGGGACTTTGAAATCCCTCTTAGAAAAGCATAAATTAATAGAATGGGGTAACCGAAATGATTAGGCAAACCTATCCTGAGCATAAAATTAACTATACTTTTTGTACGTTCTGAATATAAACTGAGTGGCTTGATGTGACTACATCCCTATAGTTAAGAAGACTTCTCAAGAAGCAACTATTATTGGTATAATCTGATGGAATATCTATTAAATATTCATTACTACAATCTCTTTTATTAACCTTTCCTTGCTATCAAGTTCTGCTATTTAATATTATTTAAAAGCCAATAACAGTACACTTTCGTACTTGAGCAGAAACAGCTGTTATCATTTCATAATTCAGATAATTTAGTAGTAATACTGTAGATTTGTCTAAATGCTGGTGAATTTTTGCAGAACATAATAAAATTTTAAAATGGGAAACACTAGGGCTTATATTTACCTTGACTATCTTCATATCTGTTCCATCCAGTGCAATAATATATATCCTGTTAGTATTCATGCACGGTACTACAAGATGAGTTCGGGGGATATGAAATAGAGGTTTTTAAAATATTACCTTAATAAAAACAAATTTTTTTAAACTTTCTGTCTTCTCCAAATTAATATAATTACTTAAGTGGGCTCTAAAAATGAAGATATTTATAGTGCCACTAGGTTATTAAACATGATTTATAAATAAACAGTTATTGAATTATTGTTTCATATTTTCAAGACACTATTGTAGATCTTCTTGTTACTCCTCATTGAGCTAATAACTATCTTCATACTCTTATCTCGATTTCACGCTCAAAATATCCTTAAGTTACATCTGCTAAGCAGTTTAGATCATATCAATTATAACCTCTACTTAATTTCACTACCTCTTTCATAGAGTCTAGATCAGACCCTGAACGAGTCCAGTTCATTCTTCCGGGCTGATCACTAACACTTGGAAATTCCAGGTTAGAAATAATCTGTAAGTGCAAAAAAGAGGAAATGCAGTAAGTATGAAAATAAATACTTGCAGTTAAATGCAGGAAAACCCATTGAATGTATCTTTTAAAAAATCGGAACTGTCGCAAATTTTCTTAGCTAACTTTACAATAGGTTGGACTGGTCTCATCAAGATCTACTATAACAAGTCTGTCTGGGCGGAGTCCCCTCGCATGTGGGCAGCTCAATACCGCAAGCCGCTCGGAGGGTTGCCGAACCTATATATATTGACAAACTTTAAGATATTCTAATATTCACCTATAATTTTCTGATATCTTTATGCCTAGTTTTAAATATTTTATGACACCTAAGCAATATACACTATTATGAGTACAACGGTTCATTTATATTAAAATATTTATGGTTTAAAATTTTAAAATACAGCTTTACCTGTTCATAATCATATATTGTATGCTCAGGTGCAAGTGGAGCCTCTTTTCTTACTTCTTTTGCATAATTTGGCGGATGGTTAAGAGCAAGTTGACGAATTTTATCTTCATGGCTCTAAAATTTTTTTTTAGATCTTACTGATTCTCCACTCAATCTCTTTCACGTTGGAAATAGTTAAAACCAACCATACAGACACCCATTAAAATGGACTCTACTTTAGTTTCATTTGTTTTTTTCATAAAGAACTAGGAGATAGTGGTGGTGGTAGAAGCATTGGTGAAAACAGCGAGTCGATTGAGAATCCTTTCTATCTTTCTTATCCCCGGATAGAAGATTCCATTAGTGAAATTAGAACGGCTTGAAATACTTGGGCTGAAAATATTTTATGTCGAGAAGTATTTACCTTAGCCGAAAAAAATGAGAGCTCGAGAATCTATAGCAGCTATGAATTTAAAAATACCCAGTTAGCTAAAAATTACCCATCCGTTAATTGATGCTCGTACTTAGCCTAATAAATGACATAAATAAGGTATATAAAAAACAAAAATATATGCTTTTGAAACTCATAGATACAGCTACAGTAATATACGGTATAAATATAACTCGATATCTTAGCAGTTATAAAATACAAATTAATAAAGGGCATTTAACAGTTAATATTACCGACATGCATTGATGAGAATATACTTTATTCCTGCATCACATTGATTACGACCCAAGAAAACATTTAATTTGCATTTTCATCTTAGCCTAAAATCTTGTCTTAATATACGGACTAAAATTATAGAACTTTATAATTAGAGAAACATTTAAGAAAAAACATTCAGAAAACTAACTATATTATAATAAACTTTGAGATCTTAGAGCATCTCAATAATCATATTTATCTATAATATGAGGTTCAAAATTAATTACTAGAAGATAAACTAATTCACAGATCGCAAAGAGGGACGGATTGCGATAAGATTACTACGTAGCAGGTCTTCTGATTATTGAATAAAATTGGAGACTGCTATCACAGGAAAATATATTAGATGAGGGGATGCGACGCAATTTGAGTGATTATGGAATGCTAAAAACACAAAGAAGCCTCAGTCATCATCTTCCTCATCATCAAACTGTCCATCCATACCATTCATATATTGATTAAATGATGCCATTTCAGAGGAAGAGCAATTCTCTGTAAAGTTTAACAGATAGCGTTTTAAGTGTATGATTAACAGAAACTAGTAGAAATATTGAGCAATGAAGTGGATTTATTGAAATACACCTCTTTATTTAATGAAAATAAAAGTTCATAGACCAACCATGTCCGTTACTAGAGAAATTTATAGCTGGTGGTATGAGTCCTCTCTGTTCATAGTGTCTTAAGTAATTGCAGAGATGCTTTAATCGACGCTCCTTGCTTCGACGATTTTGAAACCATACCTATGATTATAATTCTCCAGACATCTTCATTTTTTGACTCAGATATGACGTTTAAATTTCATAACACATTAAATACATGTTTTATTGTAGTAAACTGTTTAAATATAGTGATTTATTGTATATTCAAAATACTGACTATAAGATTAGCGCTAGCTTTGCTACTTTTCATCTCCACTTCTTGAGTTTCGCAATAGTACGACACTATCAATGAAAACACGTGGATATATCTAATTGCTTGAACACTAATTTACCCGTAATATTTAGCAACATAGTGACTCCGTCTCGTTATTACATATTCAGATTAAGGAGATTTAGTCATCTATAACTTTGCATAAATCAAATAGATAAATTAATCCATTAATATATTACTAAGATGAAATTTGCACACTCTTCCTCTCTCCTTACACCATGAGAGCACCTTCTTTTATTAATACACTAATTAAGAGACAATATTCTGTATCGAATGCTGTCAGCAAGGTTTGCAAGTGACTACTTTTACACTACAAGGGATACTTTAAAAGTCGATTAAAATTGGCCAAAGTATTACATAAAAATAATTATATATATATAATTGATATTAAGAGTGGAAAAAACATAATTTAAAATGTATTCTTTAAGATTTAAATGAATGGTTTTATTGGGAAAATCACATTAGTTCCCCATTAGCGAAAGTCCAACTTATTTATACTAATTAATAATCATTGGTGAAAAAATAAATGTTGGCAAATTGACACATGCATATAAATATAACAAAATTATGGATAATGCAATTTGCTTAATAGATAGTGATATCACGTAGCCAAATTTCTAGTATGAGAAATATGACCTTGAAAATTGAGGAATAAGAAAATTAGAACAATATAATGCAGCATATATGGCTGAATTTATATATGCATTATTGACGTTCATTTCTTTGGTTAGTTTGTTATACATGATCAAATATGCATTCTGTACCTGAATGACTCTCATGCTAAGGCCAGTTTCCAGCGCCAGTTTTGCACGGGCGTGTTTAGATGGCTTTGGAGTAGAGGAGAAAATACGATTGAGCACATCCAACCGAAATATATAGAATAAATATCAATACTAATTACCATAAATGATATTGCTAAATCTTATAAAGTTAACTATTTCCAATTGCTCGATCTAAATAATCCGGTATAAATAATGAAATCACTGATGAATCATTCACCTGATTTTGTTTTATAGTAGTTCTTGGTCCCCTTCTCTTTAGGAATTTATTATCGTCGTCACAAAAATCAGAGAAGGAATAGCCTTCAAAGCCATAGCCATAGGTGTCAATCTCCTAAAAAAAATAGGGAAGAAATGACAAGTGTAATTATCAACTTTTAAGCATAAAATATACTGCTACAAATACCTTCTTAATATGAAATTCATTATATTGATCAGTATACACAGTGGACTCTGACGAGCAACTAGCGAAAGTAGATGGACAAGTAGTTTGATCTAAAGGTAATTTAGGTTAGGATGCAATAGGTTAAATTTAAAAATTCTTGAATATTTAGTTCCACTTTACTTTTTTATAGTTATATATTACTTAGATCGACCAAAGATCATTTTTGTATTTGTTGCCTAATATTTAATAATTGAAGTATTTGATATGCATACAGGTTAAATTCTTACCTCCATAGAAGTGACTCATGCAGGTGACTGTTTTGGCAGTTTCGTCAACAATAATTTGTTCCCCTGGGGATAACCGATTTCCACATCGCGAGCAGCAATGACATAACACATGGAATACCATTCCTGTCTAGAAAAGTTGTTAAATGTTTAAACAATTTTTTATCCATATATTGTTGAATACTTTATTAGAGCATATAGACACTTTATTATTATTTTCCAATAGTTGCTTACCCTCAACTTGTAGACCATATCTGTCGGAGATATGCCCAATTTACAGCCTGAACAGCGATAAGGACTGCAATCTCTAAAATGCCTATAGTAAATAATAGTTAAGAAAACAAGAATGGACAAGTTTTTCTTACTTGTAATAGTGTGCACCGCAATATAACTGTCCGGATTTTTCATAACACTTCTCATCCAGTTGCTGAAGACAAACACAGCACCTTATACAAGCTTCGTGATAAACTCGAGAGTCCACCTAAAAACTGAGTTTTGTAAAAGAAACGAGTAAAAATGAATAGAGAATAGCTCTACACATGTCTTCCCTTACTCCTATATTAAGTAGTGACACCAGTTTAGTAAAAGTAATCGGACAATAGTTAAGGAAAGTAAATAAGGTGAATGGAAACTATGCAACTTATTTTGGTAATAGTTATCTTGTACAGACTCACTGCTATATAAAAATATAGGACAAAAAAAAACTAAATAATAGTTATAAATAAAAAAATAAAGAGAACAATCGCTTTTTAATTAGATTGGTGTTAACACATCTATTAATATATTGCATTTTTCACTTAAGACCATTTTAAGTGGGTGTAACTTCATTTGTAGTTTTCCTACTCAATACTGCAAAAAAAACGAGTAAATAAGATGACTTAAAGATAGTTCATAACAATCGAGAATCCTTTGGGGAAGGATCCATATTTATGGTAGAAAAGCAAACTACTACAGTGAGTATTTTATTACATTTCAATGATAATACATGTCAACTATTAAATTTAGAGTGAAGGGAAACCACTAATCTAAAAAGTCACGAAACACCGCAAACCACAATTACTTCTAGACACTCACTCTCATCATGAACCTATCCTGAATAAGAATAGTGCACTGCTTGCATTTTTCCTGAATTATTCCAAGCATTTAGCTCCCCTAAGAACCATCACACCTATTTATGAATTACTACCAACTTTTTCTTACCTGAAGGTCTGTCTCCAATCCTATCGATTCTACTACGTGTCCCATAGCCGAAAGTGGAGGTTTGGAATCTATGAAATCAAAGCCTATCTCCATTGGGCGGATTGAAAGGAACTACTGTAGTTCTTAGCTGGTGTTTAAGGAAAAGAGGCGGGGCTATAAACAGCCCACCACTCAGGGAAAGGAGGCGGGAAAACATGCCCAATTGCTCACCGTATCATTGAATATTAACGAACGATTGTCTATCGGTTGCATTTAATATTTGAACAACTTCATCGAAAGCCATTCATTCTCGATGGAGACGAATAACATATGCTAATAATACACGTGATAAGATAAGCATTTATTTGAGTTTTTATTTCAAACTAAATATTTTACCTAACTAAAATTTCTAAAGACCAAATAAACTAGTTTTCGCAACTCGCATAAAATGTTCGTTTATATCATACACAACTCGAATATCAGTTATTTTTCTATCTCCATCCATTACCTAAAACTATGAAGACTAAAAAAATTTCCTTGCTTACCAAAATTATGCTAAATATGCGCATTCTTCATGCTTGATTTTGTACAAATCTTATAAACTCATGACATAATCTTTAGTCCTCATTTAAAATTCACCATGGCAATCTCTCAAGTATGCGAACAAATGGCAACAGACCGTATTTCTGAATAATTTAGCATTCGCGCAGAGTGATCGACACCCTTCGTTCTCGCATCAGTCAGACACGCAATGCCATGAGCTGAGACGGCTTAAACTCTACTAACTAGACCTTTCCAATCTAGCTAATTTTATGAAATTCAATATTATTGGAAAAACTTATTAGAAACTTTAAAGAATTAGACACCTAACCCTACTATTAAACCCTTTCTTTAAGATTGTGAGGAATTTAAATTAGTATCCGGTGGGTACCTGAAGACCCTGTTATACTGCTATTAGAGTATTGCAGAGACTACGGGTAACCAGGGATTCTTCAAGGATTGTTGATCATCTAAAAAAAGCAATCCACTCAGCAGATCGTACGTCATGTGCAATGTCTCAAATACTGCAATGCATTTGATGTACGTCTGCTGTGAAGATGCCAGAATACATTTTAAATCTTCAATTGGATGCATCTCTCAACCGCCAACGCCGAGTGACAGCTCTAGTCATGACCTTATTGCATGACATCAGACTTCACCCGGTGCTGGACAGTGAGAATATTCTAAATAACATAATTTTCTTAGAGCGCATTGGGTACCAGTAGTCACTGTGATACTGCACTTATTAGTATAACTAGAGGCTACGGGTAACCAAGGAACTCCAGTAGAACATGCAAGAATGCTTCTACACTGGATAAAAGCCGCCAGCGACACAACATTACTGTGATACTATTAAATAAGAGTATAACAGCAACATCGGGTTATTGGCAAGCTACAGGAGAAGCGATAATGTTCACCACCCAGCAGGCCGTACACCATGTGCAATGGTCATTATCGCATTGAACATGGAGGACACCCGCTAGGGAGTTAACCGTGTTTAACTGGAGGATCTCAACCACTTCAACGCCGAGGCATTGCTCTAGTCACGATTATACAACGTGACGAAAGCATACCTCGGTGTTGGTTAGTGATTTGTTTAAGGGAAAAATTATATAATCTTCTCAACAAAGAGGGTATTAGGAACTGTACTAAAGAAAAGAAAATGACACTGATCGTTCGATTGAGCTGCTTATATTGGGATCAAAAGGGGCGTGGCAATATATTTCAACCGCCGAATTTGACCTCCCACTGCCTTTGGCACAAAGCCAGTCAAAATGATACTGAAGGAGGCGCCCATGGTTACTGTTTGAACAGAATTAAGCAAACCATCGCCCCCATTTATTGTATAATTGAGAGTAAATAGCCCGAAAACCTGCAGTTTTTGTTGAAAACAAGCCCCGCGACTTGGAGATAACACGACTCAACGAACAACTTTGATTTATTTCGAAAGCATTATTAGCACAAGCGTCTAGGTTGACTAGTGTTTAAACCGATAAGATGAATCAATAATCACTCAATATAACGTACTTTCACGCATTTTAATTTCCCGTAATACATTTGTAAATAGAACAATTGACCAGAAAACATCGTAAATGAGAACTTTTATTATTACCCGTTATAACATGTAGAACATTAAACACCGAAACTAAACTAGAAGGGAATGACTCAGATTGAGCTAAATGATCTGCTCCAACATAGACTAATATCATACAGAATATAACACCCGGTTAACAGAGCAAGAAAGGAGCAAATGAAATGATGTGTAATAGGATAGTCAACGTACTTTGAGTTACTCATGGAAATCTAAAAAACGACAAAATTATACTTAGATAATGTGATTTAAGAATAGTGGAGTAAATGAATGGGAGGGTTGTAAATGTGATATCTATAAATATATCGCAAGATCAGACAATTCCTGATGATTCTAACTTAATATAAATTTGCACTATTTAAGATAAATAATCTATTCCAAGAATATAATCCGAATAGAGTTTATATCAGATTTAGAAAAATGTTCTTTTTTTTTTAATAATTGAAAGAAAGGGCAAGTTTATAAATAACAAAACTAGTTCCTTCATCATAAACCGTTACTAATGCGATGTGAATTGTTAATATAAACTGATGATGTCATTAGATCTTGAAGAACTATTTCATTACTAGCGTCACGTAATGGATGTGTATTTATACGACATAACTCGCGATCACGAGCATCACCCCAGCCACCATTTTCCTTAGATGGTTTCAATGATCGACGTGACACCTAAATTTATAATACAGTAATTGGAGGTCTGCAACAACCATATTTAATGTTCACAACACTAATTCCATTTATAAGAACAGTTAAGGCTAAAAGTAACCTCTAATACAAGTATAATATAACATACATCAGTCACACTAAAATCCGTCGGGAATAAAGTATTTTTGTGCCGAGAGAGTAGTTCTTTGGCCGAAGCATATGCATTATGAGCATTACACCTAAAGTAGGATATAGCTAACAGGCAAATAAATAATAATAATGATCTAACAAAACAGTAATTCAACCTATGAGTGTGAACACCACAGTCGCCAATGTGCAGTACTCTAGGGCTCTTGGCAAATATAACTCGGAACCGTTGTGGAAGACATTTAGCACTAATCTAAAGTTAAAAGTTGTTTACTATTCTATGCAACTAAAAAAGACAAAATCCACCTGCATCACGGACCAGTCCCAGTTATAGTCATCCCAAGTGCAGAATAGCTTGAAAGAATTGTTATAATTATCATATTTTAAAAAAAACTACTAGTTAAAATTTATAGAAAAAAAAACAATACCTCGGAACAATTCTTAATTTTTTGCCAAGAGTCCCTCTGTAACGCCATACCCATGTTATGTTTACTGCTGTACCAGGGGTGAGCTCCAAGTTTATCGATATCAATACCGTATTTAGTTGTAGTCTTCAGGTAGAATCCAAGAGATATAATCTCACAATACTCGCATAGCCTAAGATAAAATACAAATTGTAGATAACGAAGACTAAGGCAATACTTAAATCACTCATGCTCATAAAAAAATCAATTTAAATTCTACCGCTTTTTCCTCTCAGTAATTATGTTAAGAACATGAAGTGCATCTGGAGTTACATAATGGTCTTCTTCTAAAAGGAGGACCCAAGCATCAGACAACCCAAATCGATCGATAATCCCGTCAAAAACGTAATTCATCTGAACATTCTGAGTTACAACAACATAAACCAGAAATACTTCTGCAAAATATTGGATACCAATGGGTATAAAATAAGAGAAACCATACATATTTCAAGTACGACTATACCTTCCACCACCAATGGTGCTTAATTTGAGTTAATTTCGCTACGCGAAAATTCCCATATTTATCAGGATATCCCGAATTTCGGCATTTAAGTAGCACAGCCCTGACATAAGAATTTGCTGTAAAATGTTTTTAAAAGAAGTTCAAAAAAGAATACGTAAAAGTTGTACAAACTTCTCCTTCCCAAGTTTCTCTGGACAATCTCTAGGATCCTGGCCTGGGAAAACATGTGGAAATATTTGCATATTAAAGGGATAAAATATTTGGTAAACCTGAAAACAAAAATAACTCTAGAGTAGTAGTGGGTATTTTTTAAAATACAGTATATACAGTTGAAGATAAATTAACTTACTCTAGCGAAAGAAATGTTACGTATCATTTCATTCATAGATGTATTTATATCGTGACTAAATATAAGCAGCGTGTCCTCGATACCTTTTGTATCTCGTAGAGATTCGATCAAGTATCGTAGGTAGGTTGCACGGTTATGAACCTGACAGTGAAATGCTTTTGTAGTAAATCAAACATTATATCGTATTTTACTCAACCAAAAAAGTAAGGTGTTACATACCTGGATAACAATAACAGTCTTAACGTTTTCCACTGGTCCAAATTTATCAACATTTAAGATATTAAAGTTTTCATTTAGAAAATTTATAGAATTAACAATATCGCGACCAGAGAGAGTAAAATTAGTATTCTTGGCTGAAATATACTTAAAATAAATGAAAAATATATGGAACCCTTTCAAATAATAAAGGAAAACTCACGTTGAAAGGCCCATCCTGTAAGGTCAATTTCTCCATGGTCATACTGAGAGAGTTGGAGAGAGTCATTGACCAGCTCAGATTCAAAATCTTTCAAATTTCCCACATTAAATGATGGAAATGAAGGTGTTTCGGAAAATATCTGCTCTGTAGATGGGCCTTTTAAAAAAATGACGACAAAGCCAAACTGAAAAAGTAGCTTAACATGCTAACCATATACTTTAATCTGATCCATAAACCTACCAAACATAGTGATATGACAATGTTCACAAATCTGTGAGCTCTTCTATGGAGCATTTCCAAAGATGAACAGATTATCGGGAAGATATCTCCCGACAATACAATGTCCGATTGACGATGCAGACAAGACTCCCTCGTTACTCTGTATTCTAATTTTGTCTAAAAATAAAAATAATTAGATAAACTCCGTCAATTAGACCATAGTGAAAATATTAATACATTACATGAGAATTTCGATATTTACGTAAAGGAATTAATATTAATATCATTCGTTTATTTATAACAATAGTTATGAATACAAGGTAATAATGATTTTGAAGGGTTTCTATAATCTTAAGCTGCAAAAAATGAAACATTATGACGTACCAATACAAAATTTGATAAAAACTGAGGACCTCGCTCATTAATCCCGACTTAGTAAATAATGTTAATAACATATTTCTGCTACGGTATGTTTAGCTATCCGTAGTAACAACAATAATACTTCAAGTACTATGAAAATGACAATATATCCATAAATTCTTATGTGATATAGGTAATGTGGTTTTAGAATTAATGTCTTTGAACTATATTGGTTATTACAAGCATATATTTTATTTATCAATCTAACAGTATTTTATATAATTTACACCAACAATTTTGAGTTATTTATATGGCTTAAATCTCTAATTTTATATTTAGAAGAATATGCTAACCGATTTTATAATGCGTTTTTCAAACAAACAGGGTAGTGATATGCTTACAGAATAATCTATGGAATATTCGTTTAAAATTTTTTTTATTATGAGATAAGAAGTGCAAATTCACTTGTTTTAATATTAGATAAATGTTTGAAGGAGAAGAGACTTCAATGTAGTTTTTCTGCTTACAATTAAAAAAGGTATTATTTGGATGGCCTTATAATGAATCGATGATTGGCACAATTTATTGCATCTTCAACCAGATAAGAACTATTGTACCACTGACATTAAAGGTTCACGCAGACCCGAAACTCTTTATAGATGTTGTCCATCGATTGCCCATAGATCTCAATAGGCTATTCTTAAAATAAGTGTACAGACAATTAATATATTCGTATAATAATATTCAAAATAGACTTCAAAGATGCTGAAATATATGGCACGCATTAAATAAAAAATTAGCTAAATTTAAATTTATGAAAACAGTTGGATTATTCTGTCTAAAAATTAGCTCCATTTTTCAGTAGACGGAATGAATTTCATAGCGACGTCCAGTTAAACGCATTTTTTTAGAGTTCGTAAGATACTAGTAGTTATTAATAGAAAGATAGAATAACGTAGCTTTTTTCATCATGAGCTGCTTGATTAAGGAATTACAATTAGTAATATAATTGAGGGAAAATCAATTAATCTGCTAGTATGATGAAATAAATAACGAAAATTTAAATGGATAATAATAAGAACACAATAGAGGTGAAACAGTGGTGTCATCTAAATGTTTGAATGTGACATAACGTTTCATTCGATATAAAATAAATTCAGTATCGAATAAAGTAGTATTATTCCAATTCAATAGTACTTATTAACATTTAATAGGTCTAACTAGTAGTTTTAATTTACGAGCAAATGCATAGCAAGATGGAAGTGATTAGAATACGAAGCTAAAAATTTATGTTTCTATTAGTAAATTGGTTTTCAGTCCATATTTGCAATATCTTGATGACGATTAACTCACAGCATGATAGTATAATATTACGAAAATCGAGTAATGAAGCTAGATAATCCTCTATGCAATAACAAAAAGGGTCTTTTATATGTAATAACTTAAATAATTAAAGCGCCAATTCAATGATAAATAGTAGCTATTAACTATGAGATGAATATGTGCTGGTGTTTTTATTCAAAATCTAAATGCTTCTTAAAGAGAAACAGTGCCATAAATCGGCGTCGTTTCATTATGTCGAGAGATATTGCCAACGAATAGAGACCATTATGTGGCCAATTCCGACCACCCAGCTCAAAGCAGACGGAAACGGCAGGAAACTGAGTAAGCTGTCAACATTCAGAGTAACAGGAAGGTGAGAAGGCGAATGAAAACATGAATTGTTAGCAAAATAAGTACTTCTTGAGCTAAGAAGGAAAAGTTATAAACGGAGCGATACATTTTAGTTGATGTAGTAAGTGGTGATTGTATATGACGAGTGGGGCGGCGTTGATTGAATTATTCGTGAACAGCTGTGCTGACTATGAAGACCTGACAAACTCCCATCAGAGCAGTTCACAACGATTCAGATACTATTATTGTGTTATTACAATAGTAATTATTGTTATAAGCAGTATTAGAATGAATCATGGTGAACACGTGATAGATATTGTCCCTAGAACCAATAACTACAAAATATGCATGGAAAATAAAATTGCAAGGTGTTTAACTGGTAGAGTGAGAAAATATTACGTGAAATGAAGTAAATTACTTACTACATTCAATACACCTACTACTGCAACAAAATCAATGTATTAAATAGTATCAATTATAAACTTCTAGAAAATAATTAGCAAGCAAAATTGCCAGGGCTGTCAATTCATATGCGATGGTATTAGGTGTCGAATAGTGTTTAATATAAACATAGCTAACGATAAATATGACACTATGGAAACTATTGTTGGTTGCTGTTCAGCTGGCTTAAATATATAAAAATGTAGCTTTATACTGGAGCACTTCATTAATGGCATCACAGTTATACGCAATAGAGATTATTTCAAAATATTCCTGTGAAAATTATGATTCTTTCAAAAGCTACAAATTCAAATGACGTCTTAATATTTATGAGGAGAATACAAGTGCTTTTTTACGAATTCAAAATATCAAGACAACTTGTAGTCATAATAACTATATATATCTAACAAACATCGATAAATGACACAGGAAAACAAGAAAACAAGTATAAATAAGGCAACAGTGCATTATTGATCAAGAATTTCTACAATTTAATTTCCTACTGTCGCTTCAAAAAGGCGAAAATATATTTTATAGGAAATACTTAGAATATATCTCTCTTCCCATGAAAATTACTTTCTAAAATTCAAGGGGAATAAAAATTGGTATATATGAAGAAAACCTATATATTATTGCTATATTTTAACAACACCTGGTTTATCATTAAAAAATGGGCACTAAGTAAGTGGTAAGCCTATAATTCTGAATATGAGAATAATTCATCTTACATATTATGTAAAATTGCTTCTGATATTCAAAAGAGCAAGAAAATCAAAACAACGTGAAGAGAGTTAGTATAATTTACTGATTAGTGTTCTAGGAGTGATATAAAATGAAATAAAGTTGTGAGAAAGGCAAAATTGATAGCTCTTGGGACGCCTCCAAGACCAAAACAATCGCATTGTGGAGTCAATGGCGCGCCCTAGCTGCAGAATAATCTCATTTGAACAAGTGACGACTATCTATTCCCCTCGAGACCATCTCTTAGAAAACTATTCTATTTTAAGTAAAACATGTATACAGCGACATGCATACATCAATAAAAGGAGTAGGGTAGTATTTCGAACTACAGACGATAATCTCTTAGTGTAACACGAATAATTTCAGACTAGCATTCAGACAACTACACATTATTTAAATTCAACTAAATATTAACCATATGAATAAATTATGGTGTTTACGTATAACTGAATGCAGAGAATATTGAAAACATGGTAGACGAACTAGATTTGATCAGATTATTTCAAATAGGAAGAAAGAAATCGGCGCGCGCATTTTGAATGCTCTACTAAAGCAATTGAGAAACGAAAAGAGGCTAAGTCATACGTCCTCCATTCAAGCATTATGTCGTCAGACTGGTATATTGAGAGAAAACTACAAAAACGAGTGACAGGAAGAATCATCTAGAAATTGTATAGATGTTATCAGGCTGAAAAGTGTGCACAGAAAACATCATTTAAATCCATATTATATGAGGTGAAATAAGCAACAAGAAAATTCGCTCTAAACAACAGTTCGCCAGTATATGGCTACATTTTTTGTCACAAAACTTGTTGCGACGTTTCTAGCCAGAAAATGTATGCGAACAGGTTCCTGGCAAACCGCTGAAAAGCATGTCATGCATAAAATAGTAAATTTACAATTTCACTACCGCCTAATTGTTGAAAATAATTTAGATAGTTATAATCTGTTAAATACAATTTATAGAAGAGCAATATTCTTCTACTTGTATTACATTTATTTGTTTATCTATCTTCTATCAATTTATAGTAAACAAATCGAAAACATCAATAAAAGCAAAGCTGCTGATACACATTTCAGAGTCATATACAGTGCAAACTAACGATCATTATCATTCATAAAACACTTGGAATTATAAAAACAAATATATGAGGAGAATTGTAAAAAATGTAACAACATAACCGTTTTAAACATTATATTATTACTGCATTAAATGTCGCCATTTCTTTTGATGCATACAAAAACAGTAAGTTAGTGCAAGAATTAAAATTTCTTCTTCACAACAAAATATTGCGGTTAAATAGCTTTCTTTTTCAAAATATGTAATTTATGTGGTGAAATTAAATAAATATCTTATTAACTAGATGTAATAGCCGATTAGTCACCATCACAGAAGTAGTCGCAGTGAACAAACGCTCTCTCCACGAAATCCAGCTGTTGCAATTTCTTCTCGAGAGGATGTGAAATATCGTGTGTGATCTTGAATTATTAATATCTTCGACATATTTTCAGCATATATTTTTTCAAAAACTTTAAGCTTTAGTACATAATAAAATAGAGATATGAACTCAATAGCTGAGGCAGAATAGAAAACGACATAAAAATCGAGTTTCATTATGTTGTTATCTTAACACCTGAAATAAAATTATCCTTACCTTAAGTGTAAGGTGTTCGTCCATGACAATATGCATTTCGACAAGGGCATTCTGACCTGTGTGGTAAACCATCACATGGTCAATATATCTAAATAGATTAGCTTTTAATAATGATATTAAGATAGAAATAAAGAGGTTGCTAAATCAAACAAAAAGTAATATGAGAGAGTTATACACTTAATGACGAAAGGAATGTGATGAAATAAAGGGAACGAGAGAAAAGGAAGTAGGCGAAGTGACTTAATTGATTCTAGAGTCGTGGTCGAGTGCTATTTTAAGAATTCGACTCAAATGTTCTCGCTCTGCTCTCTTTCCCACAAGAATTGGGATATGTTTCATAGCGTGATGAAACCACGACAATGCGATCAAAGCACTGCAAAAATAAATAAACTTATTTTTATATTGAAAACTATACCCAAATCTTATATGCATTCGATTTGTGGTTATATTTAAGTGAATATTTAATGTCATGAGTAATCAACGATTAATGCGAGAATACTATGTATATATGGATAAGAAACTACAATTTTGAAACCAGACTATCGAGAAGTTGGATAGTTATTTAATTAACACCTTATAATTGAATTTATTTATTACGATTATAGAAAATAGAATTTTACCAACCACACAATGATGGCTCCTAAGGGATCAGCAAAGCGCCAGAAACGATCTCCAATGAATGCACAGATTAGTGCGAGCATACGGGTGACTATATCGTTCCTGAACATGATATAAAAATAATCTAAATTATAACTGTTGAAACTTGGTTACGCATTATGCTGTCTCATTTTGACTAGATGTAAATAAATAGATTTAACCTTAAATCCATAGCTATGACGATGGATGAGGTAGATCCTCTTCGATAGCAGAGCCAAGATAGTACACCTTTCAAAATGGTCTGAGTGCCAATAATGGTAAGAGTTGGAAGAGTCATCACAGGCTCCACCTGAGCTCACATATTTTACGTTAATTATCTTCGAATTATTTTAAAATCAGCTTCAATAGGAATACATTATAACCATAATTATCTTCTACTATATCGAGATGAGGTTTTAGTGTGCCACCCGCCTTGTCATTGGCCATGCTGTTGAGAGCTTGCATAACCATTCCCATATTGGCGAACCCCATTATGACAGAACACATAATTACTCCAATGAGTTCTAGTCTAAGGTAATCAGAATTTCCATTTCAATTTCAACAAAATAATATTTATAGAAAAAGAAAGCACTGTAATAGTATTATCGAAATCTTAGCCTACCGTTCTCTTCCCCTTGGATAGTTGAAAGTGTCAGTTTGGTTAATAAGTTGTAGACAGAGATTCATGACAACACTACATGAGATATCCATAGCTGAGTCAACAAAGGTACTATAAAGGGAACTGTCATCGATCTTATGCAAATATGCTGTTTTTATTACTTTTAGATTTATCGAAATGTGTCACTTACCTAAGAACCGACAGTGATCCTGAAAGAACGGATGCAACAAGATTGCCAATTAAGGAAGCAACATTAAGGGCGAGACACGCAGAGGCAAGCATTCTGTCTTCTTCTCTTTCATCCTCATTTTTCTTCTTTACGCCTCGCACGGACAATCTGTCTTCATCGTATAAATCAAGAAGTCTCTTCTGGTTGGCAAGATACTATAACAAAGCGTATTTAAATTTAAACACTAATAAGGATGTTGTTTAAAACAAGAAATATAGAAGTAGAGAGGTAAATATGGCATATCTATCGATGTGTGATTGGCCACAATTTCGAATTAACGAAAAACTGAAAATTTCATTTTGATACGATTGGTAGCTCGCGCAACAGATCACGATTTGCCAAAAAGAAATAAGTTTTCATGACAAATTTTAAGCTATGATTTTTATAAGGTTTAAAGAACGTAATAATTGTTTAAAAACCGTTTTTTATTCCCACCTCATATATGAATTAACAAGAACTTACGCCACTTGACATGAATATAGAGAAAAGTACAGATATGATTATTAAATGTGCATGCGGTAAATTTCCTTCATTTTGATCCACTTAGTCTTGATATACATGGAATTACCGAAAGTGATTAAGATGCAGTTAGTGAACTCTTAATAACATAAAAGTTAATGTTTGGAATATAAAAGCTCATCTGTTTACATAGAAATAAGTCGTATTTTTGCTGCTGTATACAATTTCACCACTACTGCTTCTATTCTGTTTTCTATAGTTTCTTCAATTTTTAAATAGTATTTTTTTTGCTCTACTCATCGATCAATATACCTTTCATCATATGCTATTGTGTAATTACAAGTATTAGCACATAAATTGGCAAAACAAAATAAGATTATTACACTAAAGTTACCTAAAGAGGAACTTCATAAAATATCACACGTACACACACACACCTAATAAAGTGTAAAGTTTAAAATTCATTTAATATCATTAAATGACCATCACTACGATACTATTTATGATATCTTTGGGATTCTGACAATGACTTGTAAACAGGCTCTTTTTTAATTTGTGCATCAACATCATACACTCACAATGTGCATACCCTCTTCCTATTTGGCATTAATTTCAACAAAATACTTAGTTATGCATAATTTTTTCTTCTTCTTTTTATGGAGATGAGAGGCAAAATCTTGTAAGAAATGGAACATTGTCAATAACTAATCATTTGTAAATAAAAAGCTTTGATAAACCCTGATTGAGAATCAACTGTTTTTCAATAATATCATTAAATATACAACATAAAAATGAACTAAAATGATAAATATCTCTTTACCTCCTCTTTCCAGTACAGTTGTTTCCTGGATGGTGTTGATACAACACCATCAGGTTTTGCTTGACTATCAACATATTTTCCGTCGTTGCTTTTTGCTAACTTTTTTCTTCGATACTCCATGTTTTAGCCTATTTTTTAAGCTCTAATTATACACAAGCAAAAAGAAAGAATACAAAAGTCGAAAAGCAGACAATGAATAAGCAATGGAAATAATATAGAGAGATAAATAAATGTATGCCTATTTTCCATAAATAGCACGATAATTATCATCAAATTAGGTAGCAAGGATTGCATGGAAAACATCGCCTGCCGGTAGCAGTCAACACTTGATATTGTCCCTTATTATCAGCAGTTACAGCGCAGATAGCAAAGATTAACAATGAACTCTCCTAAAATTATAGAGCACCGATATATTTGATTTATCGCTTCTCAAGTATTACTTAATTATTCACTTAAAATCATGTCAATAATATTTGAGCTTTTTTAATCTATATTTTGTTGCTGGTATTCTTTATGTGTTATTTATTATTTTGGATAAAAAAGTCTATCCACCGTATACATACCACATTTTGGACAAATATATGAAAATTCATAGTTGAGATTTGGAAAATTTATGAAAAGTACAAAAAAAGAACATACTGTGATAAATATGATAACATTTGTTGCACTATCTACTGTTTGATTGGATTAGGTTATCTATAAGCCTAAGGCCATTTTTCCATTTCTTTTACTTGATATGTCATCAGTCGTATATAATCTTTATTCGAGATTGCTCACACATGTATATGTATATATATATATATAAAATTATGTATACTAATAAAGAAATGAATGCAGAAAATACCCGATGTCATAATGTAAACCACAGATAATGCGGAAACAGGGAAGAGATCACAAAGCATTCATGGAATCTGTCATAAACGAACAAATCATGGATTTAGATATGGATTCAGGAATGATTATGTGATAACATGAATATGACCATATACATAATAGTGCCTTGATTACTTGAATGCGATTTATACTGTGTAATTGGGTTGATTAAGTAGAGCAGGTTCGATCTGCACTTGCTTCTCACTCTGCGTGGACGACTGGCCTTGGAATGGCTCGTTTAGGCCGTCGTGTGAGCGACTTGTTTAGCATCGGATCCGCAGGAAAAATTGTGTAGCTTTTGCGAGATCTGAAAACTGTTGTTGAACGAGTTATCTTGTGAATCAATTAAGTCATCACTGAAGTGGCACCACAAAACACGTTCTATATAAGTATTCCAAAATATGACTGAGCAAAATTTAAGTTTATAATGTATCCGTTTAGCTACATATCAAAAAATATCTTAGAATGCAATAGATTTTACTATATTAGATTTATAGAAAGTGGTTTGAGACGATACTCAAATTCACTTTCGTTTCATTCAAAAGTAAAGTTTTACTTACTTTATGATACATGACGTATGCTCTTTGGTAAAGTTCTAAATTAAGATATATTTAGATACGGGAACTTCCGGAATAATAATAATATTGATAGCAATATTAAATAGTAAAGTTACTGTTATATTAAAATTAATATATTATTGTTATAAGCAGTTCTTTCGCACCGTTTATCAGAATACTCCATTAGTGTTGGTGAGTTTGAAACAGATGAAGCTCGTGGTAGTGCTAGAGTGCGTTGCACTGGACGAGGACTCGATTGACCAAGAAGAATGGGAATCTGAGATGAGGCTGGTCGAATTACGTTCGTTGGTGGTATGAATCGAGGGGAGCACGAGCTGCTTACTGGTAACTGGGAAGGATGTGCTAGCCGAGATTCAAACCCTAAATTGCTCCATATATAATCTACAGTACTTCAGAAATACTAGGACCTAGCACTAAAACGTTGAGATAAATTTAACAATAGGAAAGTTACATTCGAAAAAATAATAATGAGTAATTTAAACTACTAAAATATTATCTATAACATGTGCTTAATACCACATAAATTCACTGACCATTAACAATATTTCTAACATTATTCTGTTCTTCTGCGCTTTCATCTTCCTCCCCGTCTCTACTTGAGTCATCAGAATCTTCTTTCGACTCCCGTCCACTATCTATTGACTTGGCTTCACTTCTTGGTGACTCTTGGCTCATTACACTGTTTTCAGCCTCATCTGGAGTAACATCTAGTATGGTCGAATGAAGGCTCTGAAATGCTTGGATAATTTTTATAACAAAATAACAAACATTTTCTGCTTTAATGGTAAGATTAATTACAAAAAATCGAAGTTAAAAGGAGAGATACCTCTTCAAATTCTTCAGGTATAGTGATGAGCATTGGAACGAATCTTTTCACTCTTATTCTTTCTCTACTTGATTCGATATATCTATGAACATCAAAGAGAAATTGTTCAACTGAAGGGGAAGGATTTTGCATCATGTCTTTTATCTCCATTTCTAGGAATTCTGAAAAAGAACTATTATTACACTGACTATCGACGTCACATGAATTAATACTAAAAATGCTTAAAAATTTATTTTTTAAGGTTGAAACATTTGAATTTTTATATCTTTATACACTGCAATTAAGCAATATCTTTTTTTATAATATTTATATCACAAAGTTGATGGTAATTGCCACATATCGGCGAACCCATCGGCGTTCCAGCGCAGTCTTTCATAATTTCATGTGACCTCCGTAAGAATATTGAAATTAATCTTATGAACAGGTTTTAAGTTGATATATCCGGAAGCAACTCTAGATAAAAAAATTTCCTATTGAAATGAGATAATGAAATAAGATTCAAAAAATTGTAAGTAGGATATCGGTAAAAGTTAAAGTTCTTCAAGAAACCATGCAACAAAGAAAATTAAAAAATGATATTAGCACATAAATAAGGTTTTACTTATACCCTTATTTTCAGTACTTCCTTTCTTTTCTTAGTTTGTGTTGATATAAATATACATGAGTCTAGTTATCATATAAATATTATGTTTTTTAAAAGTCGAGCGTTATATGGGGGCTGAACTGACGAGCATTGACAACAGGTCTTCTGCGTGAAGAATGGATGAGCATTCTCTCTCGTGTAGGACCGAATTCAGAAGGAGAAATATGGACCATTTCGGATGCCGCTAGTTGAGCAGCGGCCAGCTGAGTAGATGCTTATATTATTATTTAGATTAAGATATTAATAATTATTCTGGAATTATTTCTAGGAGTACATTTTAAGCTTATTAATATTTCACCTTGTGTGCTTCTTGCTGTTGTTTAAAATGATATAAAAATTGCATTTGAATATCAGATATGAGCTGACGCTTCTTGATTCTCCAACACATATGCCACACTACAAAAGAGCCTATTAACGAGAGAGCAAGCAAGACGAGCAGAATGAGTATAAAAAAGATTTCCGCTCGTGTTCGACCCGACGGAAGATGATATGGATTGGCACCTGCAAAAATAACTTGCTTGGCAGGAAGTGAGAGCTTAAAACGGAACTAAAAGAGGATTTCTATAAAAATTTAAGGATAAAAGAAGTTAATTAATTACTTATTATTTTATTGAAAGTAAATCTCAACAGAGAACATTTCAGTTCTACTCTTATTGTTTAGAGGATAAATAATGAACACTTGGACTTTTCTTCGTACATATTGTCAGCTAACATGAGAAACATGGGAAGAATAATTTTAAAATATAAAATATATTTAGAATCTTACCGGAAACTCCAGCGACGCGAAATGAAAGGCAATGTTCATCCGGCATGAATCTTGCGCAAGAGACCTTGAGTTGAACGACACTACCAATCAGAGACGACACATCGCCCTCGGACCCCCGTAACTAGTATTACTGTTATTTACATTCTTAGACTTTAAATAATTTCGAATATAATTCTTAATATTTTCGGGCATTCTTTCTGAGGCTCGACGTTTCATTATTTATAGACATGTGCAGTAAATAGCTCTATTAAATCACTGCCATTTAAAAAAATGTTGTGTTAAGTTTAAGCAACGTCTTGCAAATTTTATTGTTGACTGAAATGTACACTCCCTATTGCGTCGTTTACGATCCGCGACTGGCCTCTATACCGAAATATCTTATGTGGCCCCGATTTATGTTATCAACAAATCCCACGACAGAATATCCCCTGTTCGACAGCAAAATATGCGACTTGGAGATTGGTGACAGCGTAGTGAGGGAATAGGAGTTGATTATCATGTCCTAATTCCACACAAAGCATCGAGCACTACCAAGCAAGTTATATAAACCCGCTTGTTACGCTGATATCTGCAATGCAGATAGTGAATTATTGTACTTAGAGAGGAACATGGGTAGGTAGATAAGGGGAAAGGACAAGAGCTTCACTTCAAAACGTAACCTCGAGCAAAACATCCATTTACATATCAATGAGAAGAGAATGTGCATACTTGTACTAATGATCAATAACTATTCAAGTCAATTCTTGTTATTCTCTGCACTGCGATTTGTAGAATAGAAATTAATTATATAAGGCAAATAAAATTATTCATACCATGATGACAGATCTCCCGTTGAGGGTGTCGATGTCGAACAGTGCTCGCTTATTGGTGCCTCTCCAACGGTGTTCGATATTGTCAAAAAAAACGCCCGTAACAGAACAATTAACGCTACCGGAAGACGAAACCGTAATCCCGCTCTCTGAATTTATCGCAGTTAATATTCTCATCACTTAGGCTTGTACGGTTTGTGTCCAACATTTAATCAAATCTACTCAATCAGATCAATCAATGCGGTAAATCGTCGGCCGTCAAGGACAATTTTGTACGTTCGTTGTCCTTGTTCGGATATCCGACATTTAAAAAAACATCCGTAAAGGAAACATAGTCACGCGGTCTCTTTGGCCGTGACACCTACCACACGTGTTGTTATTAAAAGAAACAAAAGAAATTTAAAATGGCTAAAATACTTGCAAAAATAGGCAGAAGTGATTAATATGTCGTGATAGTATAACAATTGATCAATGCTATGACAGCTGATTTTGAATTTTAGGGGAATATTCACATAACAATCAGCTAAAATATTTGTATTTGGCATTTGCTTACCACGCCAAAGAATTGGTACTTTGGGATGAACTACTCCATTCCTAGCAGGAAGAGAGACAACTGGAAGATGACGTTCACTTTCAATTGAAGAGTTAAAAGCAATATTGTGACGACATTCATCTGAAATGCATAATATATGTATAGTTAGAACGTAAAACTATTAATAGGATCCTATTTAACTGGACTTTGGCCTGCATACTGTAGCCAAGACATATTTTGCTGTTTAACACACTTTTACCTATTAAATTGTTATTAGCAGATATCCCGAAGAAAATATATGACAATTTTATTGACTTATCGTGTTTTCACTTTTCTCATGATGTGATGTTTTATGCTTTCACGGATTATTCTCCCACATTAAGGATTATTCCACCTACATCAATCAGAAGGTAAAAACAATTATGAATGCTAGGATACCACTTCGTTATTACAAACAAGTCCATATCTTGGCATAATTTCTACTACTCCGAGACATTGCTTTCTCTTCATTTGCAACATCGGAAGGTCGTTAGATGAAAGATAGGACCGAGCCGGCTGTGGAGGAAAATGGTCACGCAACAAATATACTCTGTCCCCTATAAATCACTCGGGACAATCACTAAATGTTGAATAAAATATAGAAGAATAAAGTAGTTATTGATTTACTTCATCATATATTACGAATTCGTGTGACAATCGTATATACTTATAGGATACGTATTACTCTAAATGAAAATCTAGATAACTGGGCATTGGAAAAAAATATTTTTGAACTTTCCATTCCATTTGTTTTATTTTACACTTTTCATCTCAAATTGTATTTCCATCTGCTGATCAACCGTGTTTCCCCTGTAAGAGATTTAATCGCTGTCCATGACTACAAAGCGAATCGTATTTCTATCTTACAAAGGTTTTTGAGGAAAGCATATTCACATTATTACAAAGGTAGACAGAAAATAAGCTCAAATAGCTAAGATCTGCGTATTTAAATCCTACTATGATTTCTGAGTAAATAGTATGTCTATTCAATAATAGAAATATAATTACAGGAGCCTAGTGATAAAGCGAAGATTAGCAATTTCTCAGAAATCCATCAGACAACGACCATTGTCTCCTAACTCAGATTTGTATGGATAAGAGACGAAACCTAGGCACCTTTGGCATTCATTACTAAAGCATGGGTACTCGCCAAGTCATTATGATGGAGAAATAAAATATTTAAACTTGAATGTCTTATATGCTAAGTAAGTATTTAAATTGATGAAGATCATATATGCTATTATTTAAAAAATCACAATTAAATATTCCTATTGAATGACAGCTATAGTTGCAACTGTTGATATGGAATAAAAAAAGCAACTGTTTTGTATAATTAGAGAAACTGTGGTAACTCTACCTAGCTTTTCGACGCAGTATCCTGCAGTATTGAGATATATGGGAGCGCCCCTGGGACAGACACAGCTGCACTTATCACTGAGAGTTGCATTGAGAGACCCCTCTTCAGCATGAAACAGGTCCTCACAAGCAGGGGGACAGACAGTGGGAAATATAGCATCAGGAAGTCCTGGTTTTCGCACTATTGACGTCAGAATACCCTCAATAGTGCTAGAGGGAGCAGTGAGTGAAGACCTCAGGGAGGCGGTGAGTAGACCTAGTATGACTACTGCCATAGTCATTTGAGATCTATAGTGTCTATCGAAATCTATCCGGTGTCCATATTGAGAAGGAAGGTCAGTATGTGGAGAGAGAGCCAAGCCAAGTGTAGCCCATCGAAGACGACTCTGCGTGTCTTATCGACTCTCGTCGTATAGCTCTTACCGAATAATGTCGATCATTTCAGTGATAAAGAATTCGCGCACCGATGACATACGACCTCGGAAAAGTAAGTGTCAGGTAGATAGTCACGAGGAGAAGAATCTATTACAAGTAAAAAAGAGAATTTTCTGGAGTGAGATTTAAATTGGGGGGGGGGCATAGAATGAGAGAAGGTGAGTAACTGGGAAAGAGAGATAATCATTAGGACAATTTTGCAACATACTAGCCAAAACACAAATAAGAAACAATATAATGGGGAGATTTTAAGGCACATGTAATAAGTTTATATATACAACAGTTTGTAGAACTATTGTAATTAAGGGGCATATTATTTTGTCCTTCGCTTTGCAAATAGTTAATCTTGGCTTCCATAACTTAAGAACCAATAGCACCTCTAAGATTTATAGCAATAAAAATAATCATTGAATGACAAGTTACGACTGGAAATTCGGAATATTCATCATGTAAGATGTCCAGCTTGCTTCAATCACTAGTTATTGTAATAATTGAGCTGATTGTGATTAGAACAAGAATATCTTCTGATCGAATTAAAATAATTTATAATCACGGCTAAACCAAAAATATTGAACTTCAATACGTCAAAGTTCTAAAAGGTTCATATGTTTATAGCACAATCAGGCTATCACAGACAAAACGACTACAACCTCAGTTGAACACTTATTTTGGAATTTAATTTTTTGTTTTATCATAAAATTAACCGGTAGGAACATTCCCCATATAAAAATAGGAAATACCATTAACGAATACATTTTAGTCGAATGATAGCGTAAAAATACCCATCTACTTTCAGAAACAATCAAAGAGATCACGTTACGGGTCTTTCTTAACATTAAACTTAGGAAAGACAGTGAATAGGCTATAATAAATACATATAAACGAAAATTGCTTTAGACTATTGTGATAGAAAAATTCAATGAAATGACATCAATAGCATCAATATTATTGGCTTTCATAGGTATCCTAAAATTTCACATCTTCATAGCTGCGAGTTGTTTTCGGAGTGCATTAATAATTTGGTCCCGTTCCAGCAGTTGCCTGCGGAGAGCATCATTTTCCCTCACCAATTCTTGTCGGTCATCCGTTGTTTCATGAGAATCAGTCATCTCCTGAAAGACACAAACTACAAGAAGAAGTAAACAACATCAACAAGTAAAATTCTACTTTTTCGACTGTAATAATGTTAAATAAGAAGTGAAATGTTATGATAAACTGACAGGGAGATGGAAAATTAATGCAATCATGCATCTAATGCACTAAAATTGTTGTAATGCCCTTATTTTCCCATCACCCTTCGAAAATCTTACTCTCTGCACGAGTGTCTGCAATTTCTCCAACTGGCTTCTGATATCTTCCACTTCATTTAGACCGTCTTGAAGAGTTTTATTATACGCATTTGTTGAGTACACAGTCGTCACGTTGCTGAAGTTCAACTATATTTATTTATTTATGGTATAACATTAGATGTGCAACCGAACAATGATGTTCTTGCACTTCATATTTGTCCGCTTTAATTGTATGGAAATAACGACAGCCAGCTGGTTCCATCGCACACCGAAGGAACTGTGACGATAAATTCCACTTTGATTGATTCCTTCAATCTGTGTGTGCGATTATACCGAAAGTTCGGATTATATTTGTGATAGAAAGTATCGGATTTAAATGGGAAAAGACACTATGAACGAAGTCTATGGGGAACTTATTAAATAAATTTTATTGAAAATTAGAAAATGAAGAAGGATAGAGGGAAAAGTAAAGTTGGAGAACAATAAAAAAAACTGCTTAACGCATTCCACAAATAGGAGTAAATGTACTACAATCAATATATAATTTAAAAAATTGTTTTTAAATTCAAATATATTTTAAACCTACTTTGTAGTTGATTCATTCCAATTCCCATTTTCATGCGTCCTACGTGGTCTGAAAAAGTACTACTCTATTAAATTCTACAATATGACAATTTAACTTTTAAAATAAGATAAACTACTCTAGTAAATCTGCAGAAGCTTAGTCTCAAGTTACATTAACTCCACGAAATCGTTAGGGATAAACAATAATCTCAGAAAACAACAAAGTTATTCCAGATAATGTTTAGTAAATATAGAAAATATGAATTTGAAAGTTCTGTCAACATCATCCGAGGCAGTAATCTGCTGTTGCGAATATAGATAATTAAATAATATTTATGTATTACATAAGTTAGATTATATGTACATAGGCCAAAGACGAGTCAGTTGCCCCGTATACTCAGCATTGACAAGACACCTAGTCATTGATGAAAGTCAAAATTGTTGATAAAAATAAGAATATATTTATATAATACTTCTGTAGTAAGTAAATTTGAGAAATAGATTTTACAATTATTATAACTATCAATCAAATATATAGTTCGCAAGAAGTGATTAAAGGTTGATAGTGAGAGTAAACAGCTGAAAAGTAAAAACAAGAAAGAAAGAGAGGAGGTTAAAAAGATGGAAACAATAGGAAGAAAGAGATGAAGTGTCATTTAATTATCGAACCTTCTAAAGCACTCAAGGACCTGGTTGAACATGCAGCGTCCGCGCATAATCCTTTAGTAGACAATTCACCATCCACATGATTCAATGTGGATAATCGATTTTGTGTCAAACAAACGAGATGTAGGCGTAATCGATCTATTATTGTCCGAAGCAACAAGATGGGGAAGACTTTGCTCTGAGCTGACCTGATAGTTCTGAGGAAAGCGGAGAGAAGGCAGTCGACCATAGCAACTGTATGAAATTGAGCCACGCCCGCGAACCGCGACGCGTCTCTCTATTTGAGTTCTCTCTCACCCAGCTCACAAGGTTGAGATGAAAGAATAGTCAACCCTTCAGTGGGTTAACGCTTCCCAAAACATAGCTAGTAATTCCCCAGAAACCACCTGCTATATCCAATGTTTTAAAATTAGAATATTCCATCGCGAAATCAAAATATCGCCCACATACATTGGTGTTTCATTGTTTTCAGCTTCCTACGAAAATCTTATGCCTTAGGCTTCTAACAGATAACCTTTTCACTAAAAATTACCCATTTTATAGAAGCTCATTGCTAGTGAAAATCATGCAAATTCATCTGGACTTATAATAAGTGAGAAGTTTTTAATGGTAAATCAGTATTTGATTCGAAAAGAGTATACTATTTGCCTAAACGAGAGTTTACATGGTTATTTAATGTTAGTGTTCTCTAATATTATAGCAATTCGAAATGCAAATAGAGGACAAGAGTAAGCTAATCGGATTATTGTAATTCGAGAAAACAGGTGCTGCTTATACATAGCAAAGATGTTGAAGGAGAAAATGCCATGGGAGATTTACTATGAGTAATGGAAATGATATTAGTATCTAGACAGTGATTAAGAGAAATGCTTGTCTTTAATTGATATAAATGAACAGTTGCAACTAACATATCGTGATCTTCCGCTAGTGATCTATCGATTGATATCAGAGTAGCTTTGTCGGCTTCAAATTCCATTCTTCTGACAGCGGAAAGGCAGTCGATTGATTCCGAATGAGAAAATGTGTCTCCAACCAGCATAGGCTGGTCTCTAAATAACGAAATATTTAATTACATTAGCTTTAGGTTGCTATTTAGAATCAAAACCTTTGAATTTTGTGGTAGGAATTGGTTGAAATATAAAGATGAAACATAAAATAGAGGATTTGGAAGAAATGCATTATCTTCCTTGGATTACAAAACAAGCGAAAGTGCCGGAAATAGAATTCGCTGGAATCAGGATGGCTTATGGAATAGATACGGGATTAGATGGAAAATGTCAATTACTAGACGAAGGGCTATATTAGATATAAGAAAAGAAAGGAGAAAGTTTTTAAACAATTTAAAATTAAGACTTGAAGCGAAAGAAGAGCATATAAGTATGTAAATATTAGAAATATGGCTTAGAAGCTAACAAAATAGGTGCAAAATGAATAAATAAGGGAAGTTTAGTCTTTCTAAATATATGACAACTCTGGCGTTGATATTAAACCGTTCGCGGTGAGGGAGTTTTCTGATATGCAAACAGAGGTGGGAAAGAGTGTCAACGAAGATATGGAGAGCGACTCAATAGTTAGAGATGCAAAGATACAAAGGAAAAATCAAAACGAAAGAGTCCCAATAAAATGTATTGTGAAAAGTCACATAATTTAATTCAAGTTTTTAAATAATGAATAGGTACTTACAGTATCTCATCGTCAATAAGTCCTCTATCGTGATCATGCCGAGACATCAGAGGAGATACTGTGCATTTTTCAAACACTGAAAGTTGATGGCGCTTGATTAGGGAGAAAAACTTGGGTAATGAGAATGGAATTAGACATATAATGATAAAATGAAAAAAAATATTGAGCTTAGTGTAATAATATTAAACATGGACAAGTTAGCAAAGTTTAATCGAAACGCAAACATTTGAAAATGGTTGTAAAAGCCGTAAAATGCCATTATTATTGCTAATATTCGTAAGTAATAGTGAGTGCTGCAGATGGCAGGCTTTCCTAGAATGGAGGATGTCGGAGAGGCTCTTGATGGATTCAATTACGCATCCAAATGAACGCACGTGATGGAAACAGCAGCCAATATTTCGTTTTAAATACATATTAAAGTTATTTGCCACTTAAACCCAGAAAATTCTAGAATGCTAGATGAATTTAATATAATTCCAAATTAAATTTCAATTTTATGATTATTAAAACTCACTAGGAACTATACTTTTTCAATAATGAAAAAAAAATACTACTTATTATTATTATTATGTTGCTTTGATGTTTCGTATTTAAAAGAATGTTAGCAAGTTTTGTATCTACCCTGACTGCTTGGTTGACTTCCAGTTGTCGGATTTCCGTTGCCATCACTTTCCTCGGTAATAGGGTCGGAAAATCCTTTCGGCTGTGCTGAGTGTCTGGAAAGTTTTAGAAATTAGATCTTATCCTATTAGAAGGTTCGGAAGATTGTATATATTTTATATGGCAATTATTACATATGATAGTATTTGAATTTTCATTGTTCATCATGCTGTTACGGAAATTTATTGGATCATTGAATCTGTCGCGACAAGTGGCAAAAAGGGCAATTTTCGCAAAAAAAGTCTTCGTCCGAAGTATTTTTCACACCATCTATTACAAACAATTGAGAATCAAAAATGACTTAAATAGGTAAAATATTTTAAATGTAGTGAGAAAAAAAGGAAGTGTGCAAAAGCTATACTCAGAAAAATCGAAAATATACATCTGTAGCAGTTTTTGATGCAGAGCGAAGATTATACGTGATAATATTTGAAATTAATCAAATATTAAGCAAAATTTGTAAGTGTTTTTCAAAAAAAAATTTTTAATGCTATTTTCCAAGTTTGATGGAAATTATAAAGTTATTGGATTCGAAATCTTGAGCAATTACATGAAATATAAGTCCAATAATCAACACAAGTTCACATCCCTTTTCCTGCATTCGACACGAAACTATCAAATAACACTAATTTGTGCATAGAATATAAGGAAAGTTTCGTAAATATTTTCATTTTGAATTATTTATAATTCTATTCCTTAGCAAGCTTTATATCATTTCTTGAGAGTTGTGATGAGTGGAAAAACGCCACTATGGAGACTGAAGGTTAAATTACGGAAATTCTGCTGTTTATTATGTTGGTTCATTCTGTTTGCAGCTCTTTACAAAAAGTAATCTTATCTAAATATACAAACTGGTATTTCTGTTCTATATAGTCCAAAGTTCATGGCACTTTCAGAATTTTGTTAGTTCTGATTGAGAAGAAATAATGTGTAAGTATCATATAAAAAATGATAGAGGGAAATATGAAATAGATCTTTCTGTAGTCATATATTTCTAGCTATTTAAACTCATCGGAGCGGTTATATAAACTATAATAACTGTTTCAAGGAAATTTCGATATTTAGCACTTTTTTATTGAATTTGCTACTATTCATCGCTGAATATGCATTGAATAGGTGAGCATATATTTGACTTAACCTCCTCCTGCTCCTTGGGCTGTTATTCCACTTCTCGAACATAATTGGATGATTCTCAATCGCAGGTGAATTTTCAACTACGGACGACTCGAATTCTGCTAGGGGAGCTTTCCTACGAGAACAAACAGCATATTCTATGATATGTTGAATATATATACTATCTGGTTCTTAACATTAATTGAAGATTGTTTAGGTGTGTATATGTATTGAGTACTTTTACCATATTAGTTTTTTAATGAATAATTCGGCCTACCTCAATCTAAATGAAAGATCCATTTGAGATCTAGGCGAAAGAGGCATTGAAATTGAAGTGGAAGGAAGCTAAAAAAGAAAGTGGAGAATGAACATAACTAAGAGTGCTGTTATATTTGATAAGAATGGGAGTCAAAGATAAGCATTAATTTAAGAACTTTATACATCACTGAAAGATTAGAGATGGTTTGTTGGAGGAGAAATGTTTAAAACTTGTAACTTTTTTGAAAAATTTAGACGTTATTTTATTGTTTAAACATAGAGGAGTACTAAGTTGCCTAAAAGCCAACTGCGAAACGCAGGCCACTAGAATAGAATATAAGATAGGCTGAGGCTTAAAAATCTGTTGGAAATGATTTATGGAGAGTATTTAAATATGCTTCATTCTAAGTTATCGCATTTGTTCAATGCATACGATAGAAACACTACATTTAGAAACGAATAACAGTATAGGGTGTCATAAGGACTTGTAATTAATCACTAGTAATGGGTTAAAATGTAGGTATTTTTGAAAATCCTATTATTCTATTTCGCTTATTTAGAATCTCGTTTCAACCCTGGGGAGTTTGTCGCGGGCTCATCCATTATTTATCCATTGAGGGAGATGGCAAATTTGGAAGTATTTGAGAACGATCGCTCCCCTGGGCCAATGATATAGCTAATAAGGCAAAACAATGAAAACATTTTTCCAAAGAAATGATAAATAGGCAAAAGAGATATTTTGATAGAAATGAAAACAAAAGATGATGTATGATGAAAGATAGAAATAGGTGAAAATATTAACCTTAATGCATTTAGGTATCTTCGATTCTCCCTTTCGAAAGAATGCAGGCGTGAGCATTCTACTAGCGGAACGTAGAGATCTAAGTAAACTACACATGTTATAGAACATTTACGAAAACATGTATTTCTATTAACTTAAATGATGAAAATAGCTTATATTAAATTACTAATACAAACTGTGAGTGGTAAATACGTACCGAGTTGTCAACGGTATCTTTGGACTCTTCGGCAGTTTGTCCTTTTCATCTCTCTTTTCTTTCTTAACCCTTTCTCTTTCCCCCTTTTCACTCTAAATAAAATAATATAAAATTTTATTTGATATCTATTAATATAGATTTTTATTAAGTAAAAAATAGTTTAAGAATGAAAATCACTCACTTTTTTGAATTCCTTTCTATCAACAGACTTGGATCTAAAACTCAACCGCGATTTAGCTTTTGTTTCAGGAATAATCGCAGAAATCGATATTTGCTGAAAATAGTTGCGATATACAAGATAACTGAACTTGAAATATGCTAATTATGCAGACAATATTATTAATCAATTTTACATCGATTTTTGGTTCAGCGTGTTTGAAAGGTGAAGTCGATTTCGAGGATGTTTTCAGTGACTCCTTTGGAGGACTGGGGGGATGAAACACTGGAGGTGCTAAATAAAACGCATTTTTTAGTGAAACGACCCACATTTCTTATATTCTTATTTAATAGGACTATTTGATTCACAAGCCTAAATATTCACTTGATACATCCGATGTCACCATTTTCATCAGTATGGAATCATTTGGTGGCGTTTGTTCCGACTCTTCAGTAATGGGTGAAGTCATTTGCGGTATATGTCTGATTGGTTGAGTGTGAATCACATCATCGTGTGCATCTTCAGTAGGTGTCATATGGGTATCCATAGGAATATCCTCTTCAGGTGATGTCATCTCACCCTTAAAAGAAGCTAATGTTAATCGTAGGTATAGATATATTTAATAGGGAACGAAGCTAACAATAGAGTATTGAAAAAGGGACAATGAGAATTGAAGAAACTAAGAAGACCTACTGATAAATTGCTAGCCTTTCTCTCTAGCAATTCTGCTCTATCCGACTGACTAGCTTCTCTCTTCAGGGGAGTTACTGTATCTAAGTGGAGTGTATGCGTCCGTCCAGTTTGCACCGTTTCTACATCTGCATATCCTTTCGACTCCACAGGCATAGTTTCTAGTACTACTTTTTCATTTTCTTCATTATATTCGACCATTTTTTCTGGGACTATCTTTTCTTTGTATACTCTTTCCAGGGTCTGCATAGGTTTCTCTGAGACGATATAAACGTTATTATTAAGCACTGATTTCCTTGCTCCAATAGTGGAAAGATATTTCCTATCAGGAGATTTCGAGCTACCCTTCTTTTTTTCACGTGTAATTTTCTCCAGTTCATGTTCTTTTTTGTCATGACATGCCTTTTCAGCTTTTTCTTCTATAACAAATACTCTTGTTTTCCTTTGTGGCAGTGGTGTTGTTGCGGTCAAGACGTACATTTCTGATGGTTTTATAGGCTGGGATGGAGTGAAATCAAGTGGATCATCAATACATACTTTCTTGGTATAAGACGATTCAATGTCCGTTGTCGAGTTAGATTTTGGTGGCAAATCAATCTGCTTCTTATCTTCTATAAAAAATGTATGATATTTTCTCATCATTAAAGGTGTTGTAGTAGTTAGAATATATTTTTCTGGCGACATTGGCGTAGTCTCATCCATTGACTTTTGCTTCTTTGGTCTTTCTCGGTTTATCTCTCTTTTAAACGAAGGCGAAGGATCTCTCTGCTCTATTCGAAACTTTTTGTGGTTTCTCATGAATAGTGGTGTTGTGGCAGTCATAACGAATCGTTGAGAAGAGATAGGTTCTTCCTCGAATATTTTATTTGCCTCTGATCCAGATGGTACAAGTTTTGATTGAATCACTGTATCAGCGCTTATAGAATAGGGAATAGGAGTTTCCTTGGGTCTATCCTCAACCATAAATGTTTGGTACTTTCGCATAGCGAGTGGAGTAACTGCCGTCATGACGTATCTTTCAGGTGTATTCGTCGTTTCACTTTTGTCTGATTTCTTCTCTTTTGTATCAATCTGTTTTCCCACATTTGGGCCAACAGTGGCTATAGGTTCGGTAATTGCTTCATCCTCAATGTATTCAACATCAGGACTTTTCGGTTTTTCCTCTATCAAAAAAGTATGATGTTTCCTTAGAGCTTCAGGAGTTTTAACAGTCATTACATACCGTTCTGGTGATTTTAATTCTTCGGGTTTTGATTGCTGTTTCACGGGATTTTTTTTATGATGTGATGGTGAGACTTTTTTTTCCGTTATATCCGATGGTTTAGTCTCTTCGACCATAAATATGTGATGTTTTCTTAATGATTTTGGTGTTTTCACTGTCATAATATACCGCTCCGGAGACTTGATCTCTTTATCTTCCGGTTGCTGAAATACAAGTTTCTTCTCGGCGGAATATATGTCCGTCTTTCGCACTTCTTTCTCTAATTCTGATAGAGCAATATCTTTAACCATAATTGTGTGCTCTTTCTTGTAATTTTCAGGTGTTTTAACTGTAACCACATAGCGCTCGGGAGACTTTGAACTATGTTCCATCAAACTTTTCTCTATCTTTTCTGTCGGAATTTCATCAGTCACTTTTAGTTGAGCTTGATCTTTCATATTAATATTTTCTAGGCTTACGAGTTCTTCTGTCTCAGTGGCAGATTGTTTATTCAAGATGATTTTTTCACTATCTTCTTTTAAAAATTGTCCTAGAGGTTGAACCATTGCAGATGGAAGCGAATAAATATTCTTTGTTTGTAGAGATTCTTGAACCTGAGCCACTAATGATTCGTTCGGTATCTTCTCATCGGCGGTAATATTGTCTGATCTATAAAATGAACATCATAATTTATATAACTAGAAGACTATTATTTTTATACCAAATAGTTTAATACTACTCATATAATCGCGATTATACCTCTCTGATGGCTTTGTTTTAGCATCCTCGAACGTTTCTTTTGTTACAACCAGTACATCCTCGTTTAAGGTCACCGATACTGATTGATGTGTCCCATTAACGTTGCCCTGGATATCATTTTTGGAGACAGGTGAGAAACTCGACTTAGAACCCTGGTTATTCACTGATTCGGGGACTGAGACGGTTTGCTGTTCATTTGAGCAAGACGTTTGCTCCGCTATTGACACTTCTTCAATCTTATCGTCTAAAGGTTCCTTGCTCTGAGGAATTACCACCTGCAAAAATACTACTATTAAAAGCATGCATGTGTAAAAATAATATCGTAATTTCCACATAATCTACCCTAAAAATAGAATGGCATTCAAAAATAATTTCATATCTAAAGTACTTCGTAAAGACTCATGCTTAAAAAGTGGTAACTACATGTGTATTAAAAACAAGTTAATATTAAATCTCGTGTATATAATAAATAAACATTGTATGAGAAAAATATGGAAATGTGGGATTTGGCAATATTTTTAAGAAAATTTATGACATGGAATATGAAATGGTTGTCGTGTAAATGCATTTTTCAATAAGCACCTGGAAAGGCGCTAATCGGTTATTTCATTTATCTGCATGTTTATATCCTCGTAGAAAATTGAATTGGATTTCAAAACATTTTAATATATTGATTTTAAAAATATTTAGATAATAATATATTTTAAGAATAAATATTTACTTTGCTAGATTCGATCCTTTTTTCCTCACTAGTGCTTGGACCTTCCATAGAAGATGACTTGATTACTCGGTTGGCATTTTGATCTATTCGTTTAGGAATTGAAGTTTTTGGTAGTCGAATGCTGACAAAAATAAAAATAGAAGATTTTTTACGATATTATCAACTTGATAGTTTAAATATTTGATATGTCAGTTATTTAAATATATTATGTAATCTAGGTCGAAAAAAATCAAATAGTATAATTTCCTAACCCCGAAAAACTCTGGCTGCCTTTCATAGAAGTACTTGGTTCATGTCTTCCTATTCTTGTTAGTTTTGAGAATTTGCTCTTAACGCTATGTGCAACCGACATTAGAGGACTTCGTGGCGTTTCACCTGTCTTCTCCCTCGGTGATTTCTCTTTCCTATTCTGCGATGATTTCGTTATCGACGGTCGCGGAATCTAGAATCCTCTTAACTCTAATTGTTAATAGACATAATATAGCAAATACTTCCATTTAAATTGTACATGGCATGAAGCAGATGGAGCATTTTAAATAGTTGACAAGGCATAGGAATGACTGCAGCAGTTTATAAGACCAACAAGCCCTGGGGAATTGTAATCGTGACATGCTTTGCTGGATTTTTCGTTCTCTACGGTGGTTAAATTTTGGTTTAACTATAATTCCAAATATTTTGCAGCTGTTATATCATATGGGTATAGTATAATTTTAGAGGAAAATAAGAGAAAAAACAGAGCATTTGTTTAAAAAAATTTTTTTAAGCTGTCGTAACTTTTAAAGATCTTCTAGAAATAACCCAAAAACAATGAGAGAAAATACTGGAAAATTTCGTTTAATTTTTATTGAATTGAGTTACGTATTTCTAGAACTTGCCTTCAACGAGCGTTCGCGATTCATTGGGCCGAAATATGAAGTAAGCCTTTTGGCTCAAGAAACGTGCGCAAAGAGGGCTTAGGAAAGGATAGCGGAGCTGAGAAATGTCATGTAAAGAGGCAATTTATAATCGGACACCAACCCCCGAGGACCTCGTTCGGTCCATCGTCTCCACCGCACACCGATTCTCAATAACAACGCAGTCGGAAGGTGGAATCTTCTCCATCTGAAAACAGAAAGAATTATTTAATCGATAAAAAAGATTTTATCCAATTAACAGACAATTTTTTATACCTTTTCAATTACGGATGCTCGTGAAACATGACTCATGATGCTTTCATTCGACTTGGACTCGGGAATAGGAGGTATAGAGCGATTTAATGGAGGACGACGGCGTGTAACCTAGAATAACGAGATACATAGATTAGTGTTGAAGAGATAAACGATATTTGTGGAGTGATAACTTGGATTAACTATGTGAAATAGAGATGTGAAAAGTATAAGAACTGTGGGAAGATTGATAATACATTAGGAATTAAATGACTATAGGCAATTAGGGAAAAGGGGGAGTAGAAGGGAGAAGCATGCTAAGTGATCGTCTTCGAAAGCTAGCGGGTCATTTCTAGCTATCGGAGCGTCGTTGTCTGATAAGGGCCTGAATAAATAAATAGGTGGTAGAAATTGCGGTATGCGGTATTGACTTGCGTGAAGAAGAACGGATTCAATTAGTAGATGGGAACTGAAGAACAATGCATTTGACGTTTTGGAAAATTGGAGAAACATATTTCATAAGAATGGAAAATTTTCACCTTTTATATTTGGAAATATTCCATTTTACTTTATTGATTATAAGTACGCTGAAAAAATATTCTTCTATTTAGAATTTTGATAACAAAACTAATGGAATTTCTCTTATTATTTGCTATAAATTCCTAATTTATGAAAATGCATGCTACGCTGTATTTCTTTTGATACTAGAAAAGTCTATAAACCAATAGAAGGAGAATGTATTTTATTGGAGCAAGAGGCATAAATGCGAGGTATTTTATCACTATGAACTAAGATCTTCGAGCAATTCATGAATAATTCACGTTGATTTTGTCCTCGAGACGGCCTCTTTAATTATGGTAATCAGGAGTGAAAACGGCTTTTATTTAAAGATTAGAATAAAGTAGGAAAGAGGGAAAGCTTTGACATTAGAAACAGATAAACGCAATGAAGTGTTTATTTTCTATTATTGGGCATGCTTTTTTTGAAGCGAAAGCATGTCAATATAAAAGTAATATATAAGTGGATTAAAGATCAAGATGAATTTTTAATTTTGTAGGCTATAGTGACTCTAGTGAACAATTTTGCAGAAAAGAGCTAGCCAATTTGTTGCCGTAGAAATAGCCAGCCAAATTATTTATTTTCTTTGACTATCAAGTGGCAAATAAAAAGATAATTACAATTAGTAAATGTGAAATAAATAGGATGATGAAATATGATACATAAAAGGTAATTCAAAATAGAGAAGGAGAAGACTAAAAAAATGTAATTAGTACTATATATATACCTGTTTGACTGTAGTGTTCGTGGGTTTGTCCTCAGGGGCAACCGGTCTACTGGATGGTACAACCATGAGAGTGGTATGAGTGCGTGGATAAGGGTAGGAAGTTCGAGATGAAGACCGAAGAAACGATTTGTTCCTGAACAATAATCCGAATGAATAAGAGGTGAAATAGCTTAGTTGACAATTAATAATTCTATAACAAATTAGTATTAATGTATGGTTTCTCCGTAATAGCACTGGATGCTGTTCTGTATGCTAGGCATTATACACCTTAATAAACATGAGATAATTCTATGATAGGGATTTATTTATCTGTGTGCAAGGCGAAAAATTATGCGTATGCTGTGTATTCAACCATTCTGTCGATTACAGACGTAGGGTGTTACCGGTGGTAGGATTTGAAATACTAGATGAAAAATTATTGCGAATCAGTTGTCCTCACCTTTTCCAGCTGAATATGAAGGCCAACATGGTGGCAAAAGATGATATACATAGGGCATGAAACCACCTCGTGCCTAATAGAAAGGTATCAGTTACATACAAACGACGTATTCGAGGCCGATTGTGTATCAAGATTCTGCGAGAGAAATAAACGACTAGAGCAAAATACCACTAAACTAAATCAACAATTGGATAACAATTTCTTGTGTCTTTTGTAAAAAACTACAAAAACGTTTTTAAAATTCCAAAAACCTCAAATTATAGTCTTCTAGTTTGGCCAAGGGTTGGCTGTCAAATGAAAGCCTTGAATTAAGCGTCGAATCAATTCTTCAGCGCTTTTATCACGAGAAGAGTATTGAGTTATTCATGAAAAGCGGTGAGAATATAGCTGAATTCCGTCTTAAACATTTCGACATTTTGTGTCTCTACTTAACGAATTCTCTTCTGCTTTTTACTTTCTATAGAAATAACTAGGCATTCAATGGATGAGTATTATTGCACAAATAAAATAAAATAAAAATATATATAATGTGTAATGCTTTGTGTGCTCTATGAAATAGGGCAAATAGTAGTAGAGGGTGTGCAAAATATCAATACTGACTTCTGTTACTGCCGTGAAAGCAGGTGCACTCAGAATAATTAATATCCTCCATCGAATATTTAGCTCATTGTCAATTACTTAATCTCTGCCATTGCCATTTTATAACTCCTGCTTGTCTGAACAATATGTTATGTATTTTGCAAATATTCATTGCTTGCATAATTAAATATCTGTGTCAGTGACAGGAAATAGTGTGTGCGCACTGTCGTTGCTGATCGAGCCAACATTTTAAGAACAATTTCACTCGATAGATGTTATGATATTCCGGCATACGGCTAATGGCGGAAACTGCTGCCATTCCCTAACTGACTCGAGCGGCCAACGCACACACAATATTTGCATATGGAACACTGCCAATTAGAGCACATTCAGTCACATTTGCGCTAAGGCACTTGAAGAGAGAAGCTGCCAAAGAAGGAGAGGGAGTACGAAGAAATAAGACTCACTACGAAACCACGAGTCAGCTGACAGACGTAGAAATTAAAAAGAAAGGATGACGAAGAACTGCAAAGCTGATTAGTTGATATATAGCAGATGAGAAGACTGAGTTAGAGAACAGCATACGTGCTCGAAATAGTAGTTGAATAAGGCTTAGCATGATGGTAACAAGTCTTTTTGCTAAACGATTATGTGAAAATAAACATGTTTTTGTCACCTCAAAATGACTCTAACTATGGATTGCCATAATATGAGACAATTATTCATTAATATATATTTAGACTATTGTTTCCATTTTAGCAACTGAAGATATATTTAAAAAATCTAATACCGCAAATGATGCAATTTGTTATGCTTGTTTTACTTACATAGTTACTTATTATAATTGTGGCCTATAAAAACACTAACGATAAGTAGAAAATGAAACAGTGAGTGATGTGCAAGGCAGGAGCTTTAAAGCAATGATTATGTACTACTTCTTTTGTTTATCCCAACGTTATGCTTATTTCTTCGTTAACTTCTTCTCCACCTAATTTTGTTCTCTGTCCACAATTTCTCTTCTCTATTATTCGACATTTCCCCTCACTACATTCTTATTTTCACTCTCACCTTTTACGGCATTAATCGATGAGTGTCTCGCTTGTGTTCGCATTGAATTCATAATTATTGTCACTAATTACTTCACTCCATGACATAAATAAATATTAGAGTTTGTACTGAGCATAGAATTCTCAGGTTAAGAAAGCACTGATCAACTTTTCCTCCTACTATTGCTACAATACCGAAATACCGTAATCCTGATGCGAGAGATTAAATGAAAAGCAATATCTATATAGATAGCTAATAAATTAGCTGAGACCATATTAGAGAATGTTTACTAAGGATTTCAGAAAGATGATTTTGTAGTATTTAAAGCGGCCAATTTGAGTTAAGAGAAGTATTGCGACAGATGCTCATGACAGATATGATGGATAATTATTACACATTTAAGAATATTGGTATGGTGATTCTATTAGTAAATGCTAATTATTCAGGACAAAACCGATTTCATCGGTGTAGTTCATTAAAGATTAAAATGCGAAAAAAAATATAAAATTAGAATGGTTAAAAATGTGAGACGCCATAAAAGAGAACATGGGGAAATATTTTCACCAAATATTATTTTTTTAGTAGTGTGCAGAAGAGGTGGCGGCGAAATAAGACTGAATATGAGAAATGGCTAAGGTAACTAGACTACATCATTTATTATTTATAACCTACAACGTAAAGAACTGCAATGGTCACTCCGACATGGCAATAAGGAAGCTATGGTTCCTACTTTAACATTAATAGGTTTTCCATGCGTTTGTTAATAGAGTATTACTGCAGTCATACTGAAGAATGACAAAATATGAGGTTACAGTCTAGGAGAACATAAAGGTAGAGAGAGAGAGAGAGAGAAGGAGAGGGAGAAAAGTGTAGTGCCAAACGGAATAGAAGAGCAGACAAGCAGTGTTAACTAACTATTCGTGTCTCATTGCATGATATGTCTCTTGAGAGATTGTTCATTGTTTTTAAAACGAATGGCCCTTGTCCGAAACTAATGACCCGTGTGATATATCACATTGTGCTCCCGTCCCAGGAGGATAATTAACCGCTGAATCAACAAAACAAAAGGTAATCAACGGCTATGACCTACCTGACGCATAACATGTTTAGCTAGAAGTCGCCTCATTAATGATATCTTTGTATCGTACTCACTTGCTCATAGTTTCAACTGGAACAGTGTGAGTAGCTCCCATGCACGTGGGTCAGCTACACGAAGACATGCATCAAGTTGAGAATATTGATCATTAGCCGACGCGTCGCGGAGCCGCGCGCGGGGCAATGTAGCACGGATTAGGAAAGGTGCCGGAGGGTGCGTATTAGAGCACAATCAGTGAGGGGCGGGCTGAGAACTAGGAAGAGGGGAACTATATGAGGGGACTAAGAACAATAGATATTAAAGTAGATGGACAGCCAGAGACATAAATTGAACAGAGAACAGTGAAAACAGCTTGTTCATCTGATGACAGTACTCGATATAATTGTATGTGAAAAAATCCCAAAAAAAGAGGTAAAAGTCATTCACAGTTTAAATAATCAGATGTTTTTATAATTAGGAATCACAGAAAGAATCAAACTTTGCAATAGATAGATTTGTAGTAGCTTACATAGAAGTAAAATAAATAACGGTCAACTTGTAGGAAAAATGTGTCAGCAAAAATAACGAGCCGATTAAAGGGAAAACTGAGATAAACTAGCGATAATAAGAATGGAAGATGGAGTATTAACGTGAAGAGGGAACAAATGGGTAAAGAGAGAGAGAACTAGTTTTTATGTAAAAGTAAGAAGAGAATATGGTATATGTACATAATAGAAAAGGAGATGAACGTATTGTGTATTTTTCAATTGGCACTCGATTTCCATTAAGGTGTGATAAAACTATGCTACTTGAGATTAAGTTCATTTACAACATTATAACTTTTAACTACGAAATCCTAATCCGTTGACATTAGAGTGAATTTTTACTTCCTATACTTTTTACCTCATTTAATTCCTCTACTTTTAATATCCAAATTAGTATATATTTTATTATGGGATATGAAAGTCATTTTCCTATATAAGTAATAGATATCTTATCCTTGGCATATCAATTATACTGATCCTAAAAAATTGTCCTCGAAAGAAATGAAACTACACAAAACTCATTGACAATCAAAGTGGATTGTTTAATTTTAAGGCTGTTTTTCATTCCTATCCCCATATAGAATAACTTCCTATTTACGACACTGTTTTTGCATTATTATTGAAAGTTGAAGCACAATTGTGGACAACGAGGTTTGTCAATAAACTCAGGATTTTCGCTTCAATTATTTCAAAAGGAAAATTAGAAATGATTCAATGCTGAGTCTATATTTAACAATAATAAATCATTAGGAATTTATCCTCATTAACTAGAACAAAAACACGTCGATATTTTAAGTTAATGATATCCCTGTACATGTATTAAAGTTCAGGGTTAATTTAATCACTGGGTCAAGAAATACCGTATTTTTTAGGATGACAATCACCAATCTAATTAGAGATAAAGCACAAATAACATGTTTATTCTAGTTAACATCTGCTTGTTTTTAAGTAACTATTCTTTGTTAGTTTCTAATTGTTTATTTCAATAATTGTGCGAATTTAATAAATCAAAGAAAATATTAAAGCTATAAATTTTCATTGTTAGAGCCTGATTGAGAAAGTATCTTTCAGTGTAACAGTGAAGTACGGGTGGTGATGATTATTGCCTGGAAGGGATAGGAACTTGACTACAGAAGATTTAAGAGGGAAAAATCTCCACTAAGCATTAATTGTATCTAGATGAAAAAATACTAATAATTTTGTTCATCTTCTCCTTCAATTCAAATTTTCTTTTTTTCCTATTAGAAATTTTATAGACACCTTAACTTTATAATTTTTTGATTAGTTTAGAAACTAATGTACAATATTTATTAGTTATATTAGCAAATAGTAAGACTTGCATTAAGATCTTACTTCTACAAAACGTGCAAATGACAGATTTCGGCTCTTGTATAGTCAGTTATTTGTTTTGTCCTTTAGCAAAAGTGAAAAATTATATTCATAGATTGTAGGTAAACTATAAAATGAGACAATCGAAGAGCATTTTTATATGGTGGACAACAGTCTGTGGCTGTTGACTGAACGGCATGGCATTTGCGTCGTTAGTTCCTGCAATTTCCTTCCAGAATTAACCAAGAAGACTTCCAGAGTGAAGTATAAAATTGCTACTTTGATTAACCATATGCATACATTTTACTGAATAAAAATTTCTATCTCCACTCTATTGTTGATCAGAATAAAGGAGGTCTAGAAAAAGGTAATTAATTCCATTGTCAAAGCTATTCTAGTATAGGCATCTCATTTTAATGTTATTTTCTAACAACACAGACATTCCATATACCAAAGTAAATAAGAAGAAACTATGTATTTATTTGGATAAGAGGATATTTAGCAACTGTTTGACATTCACACATATTGTTGACATTTAAGAAATAAACTTATCTGATAATAGTTAGCAATCTATATTAATAATAACTAGCTATTTTTATCAAAACCTCCTAAAAAAGCGTATTTCGAAAGCTAACTGAGTTTCAGTCCCTGAAAATTTATTTGATTGTGTCTCACTGAAACGAATAACTCCTCAGAACTAACAATAGGTCATGTGCTAGAACAGCTCAGAGGACACTAGTGATAAAAATATCAAATATCAGCTCGAAAAACTGAAAGCTTTTTTAAAAATATTAGATTTATATTATTATAGTATATATGTCGTCATAATACAGAAAATTCTCAACATGGAATCATAGCTATGCTGTAATAATGCTTATATATCTCTACTTATAAGTTTAAACTACCTCAAAGTCGAAAAGCGGAAGAAGAAAGCCAACATAGTGCATTCACTGCGATAATATGAAAACACAAATAGTCGATAATTTTATCAAAATATCGAAAACACTAAAAATAATTGCTCATTTCCCCGTACACAGAACATAAAATAACTCATTTTTCACCAAAATTTGTTTGCATCTTTATCGTTTAATATTAGATTGATATATGACCCATTCAAGTGCTCCAATACCAAGGTTTGTGTTTAAATTTCCACGTACTAACGTCTAGTTAGTACGATCTTAAAAATTGATAAATGTGCTCCACATGTTTGAAGGTTAATTTGCCGACCTAATGTGCTTGAAGGAATGTGTACAACTACAGGTGACGTCACATTAAGTTGTTCCAGCTACGAAAATCTATTCAACTGAGTGAATCACATAATCATTCCGGAAGAGTTGCTTTACACTAGACGCAAAACCCGGTTTCTGCTATAGCTTATGTCTAAGAAAGAGATTAGCCAACTAGCAACTTCTACCTTGCCAGTATTGTCGTAACAGTTCCCGCATAGAATGCATCGTGTGAGAGTATAATCAGTAGCCTATCTACCTGGGACCACATTCTTATCATATAAGTAAAACATGACAAGTATGAACGACAGATACAGCAAAACTGGAATTCCAGCTAGCCACAAACTACACTTCCTATCTTTTTATCATACCTAATTTTTAATCTGTAATCCCGTTATCATCACTTACTCTTTTATCTCTATTATTTCGCGTGTGCGCGCGTTCTTTCTCTATCCCTTTTCTTTCTCTCGCAATTACGAAAATCACCTCGGTTAGATCGCAAGTCGATAAGAACCAGTTTATTTCATTCCCTCTCAACTTTCTAAAGTTAACCAATTATTGTATTTAGCTAATTATTCTACTATCCCCATTCAGTTTAAATATAAATCCATTTTCACTACTTACAATCGTTGCTTATAGTCTTTTCTCTTCTGACTCATCGGTCACTTCATAGCCACGCCTCATTTGCTTCTTTAGTAAGTCCATTAATCTTGAGGTGGGCGTTTTTGAAGACTAAAAACCACTCGTATTCGATTATGCTACTATGTCGCAATTTTTTTAACGTTAAAAGTGCGAACTTGAAGTGGATAAAGTTGACTTCTGAGTGTTGACTGACTCATTTCAGTAAACATTATTTCCATTCCTGAGTCGAAAAAATACGACTAGTGTACGTTTGAGAGTAAACATAATATCACTTTTGAAATATAGAACACAGCTCTATGATTAAATGTTCGAGTAAAATGGAATTCATAGTTTATGACCGTCACGGGACGGTTTCACCGTTACTCGGATTTGTAGTTTCGCGCGTTCTTTGCTTCCTTACGAAATCATAGGATTTGCATCAGCTAACCTATTTATTTGTTATTTGAATAAATTTATAACAAAGAGATAGTATAATTTAAGCCAGCACATTATACGGTATCATAAAGCGTGTCCAGCATATTGGACACTTCAAATTTTGCTTATAAGGCCATATGATGTGGTTATCTCCAGGCGTTTATTGATATCTCCTTCACTCTATTTACTTTGACATCTGGTAAAATTCACTGTTTGACGTTACTGAAGGAGTTATTTTGTAGTAATGCTTTAGATTCGCAATATCTGTGGCTCATCGTCCCCGTCCGTCAGTCCTTATTCTGAGAATTTCTTTTAAAGACATTGTAGTACTTCCCTCACTGTCAATCATTGAACTTCATACGGTGTAGTTTATGTAAATGAACTATGAACTATGCATATTTCTTTCTTGTTTCCTCTGAATTTTCCTACATAAGTCATGTGACGGAGAAAGAGAATGTAAATATTTGACACCAACACCTTTGGACTACGTCTGTTCATTGTATTTCATCATTTTTCAACTTCCTGCCTCAGTGTGTGTATCAATGAGTAAAAGATAGCAGTCTGTAACTTTTATTTTATTTTGTCTTTTTAAAATAATGATTAATAATAGACAGAAGCACTTTAATTATATACTTGGCGTGAAATGAGACAAGAATATGTTCACCGTTGTTGATAAGATTTTAGATGACTACTAAAAATATGTTCCGATGTTGTTAGTGGTTCGTACTATCTTTATGCAAACCGCCTTGTTTTCTTCCTTACTTTATCATATTATATTATCTATCATACTCATCTCTCAATGGGTTTATTGTGCGATTACACTTTTCAACGCCTTCCACTCAGAGTGCATTGATGATTTTAGACGCCCACGTCAATAAACAATTTTTTGGTGATGACGTCTTTCTTTTTGCATAAAGCAAACATATAAACATTATGAACACTTATTTAATTCTTGTTCATCAAATAGTCCTTCACTATCTTCCGTCTTTAATGAGACAAAACGGACTGAAGATTTATCGAAACTACAAACCAACATCATCTCATGATGTGCAAAATCTGATTAGCATATAGTATATGTATTGAAGAGATTCATAACTCTGCAGATGATTGTGGATTTCCGGTGTCTTATTACTTTACGTAATTTGGGCATCTCTATGGCTAGATTTCACTTTTAGGATTAAATTTCACTATTTATGCTTGAACTATCTATTTATAAACATTATTGAGAGCTTAAATTTAAATCAAATATGTATGTTTTATCAAAAAAATTTTTAGGAAAATTTAACCGTACTATACTGTCTAAAATTGCATCTGATTTCCAACTATCGTTGCTTGCCATTTAATTGTAGATGTTCTTTTCTCTTCATTCTTTACCGCCGTCTAGTTTTTGACTTCTTCTTGAACTATATAATCTAGTTCTTATGCGACGAAACTATTGCGCAATTCCCTGTACTTCATTCTAATCATTCATCGGGTTGACCTTCATATTTATCCTCCATATCACGCACTTTTTATTGTCATACCATTATGCATGCAAGTTCTCACTTTGTTCATTTCTGCGAGACGATGAGTAATTTTGAGTTTAAATTTGGCATTTACTTATTGTAAAGATGTTTTGTCTAGTTAATATTTATCAAATCATAAGCTACGTTAGTTTGAAAAAGCGTGCATTTTTCTTGTTGTTGTAAAGCTTCTGCTGAGTCATTTTCTGCAGACAATGTACAAGATACGTTCTATCTTGAATAGCAGATCACAGTGTTTTATGGAACGCGTCACCTTTGCCGTGCAAAATAGAATTTTATGAACATGGGCAATAGTTGGCGAACTATGGTTGAGCTCGTTATAAAAAAGAGATTCGTTTTAATGAGATTTCTCATTTGATTAATGTCATTTCAGTCATTCACATAAATATTCATTTGAATCTTTCCTTATGTCACTTTCTTTTTTTTTGACTCCTGAAGTCGCTCCATAATTACTATTTTATTTAGGGCTAACACAATGAAAAGAGGTAGGCAGGAGAAAAACGATGTCTACTATGTACCTCTAGCTCCTTCTTATGAACTACGCCTATCAAATAGTTAGTTTATCTCATTGTATATGCATATGTAACAGTTCAGTGACTGGAACTTATTTCATATGTATTCCTTCTATCAACTAATTTGCATGAACCATTGTACCCTAATATGACAACTTTATACAATTAGATTTTATAGCAATCATCACGTAAATATCTCTCATTTTCAAATAAACTTTTTCTTAGATATATTACTGAAACGTCAAGAGGCTTATTTTTAGATGAGCCTCCTAGTTCTGATGGTACAATGTCTGTTGTAGTAGAGGAAGGACAAGCAATAACGCTTCGGTGTACTGCAGGAGAGGGGATCGAGACAGAAACATTGATATTTGAGAGGGGAAATCACAACATTGAGGGTAACAGAACAAGAGAAAGGTGGGACGGAGAGAAATGATATTTCTAGAATTAGCTATGGAAAGAAGAGAAACCATTCCTTTTAGTGTGACCCAATTCATTCCCTCTTTCAAGTATGCTTCTCACTCAGGACTTTATCATTGCTCTGCACAGAGTAGTGCGGGAGAATATCATTCGAGACGAATGAGGCTGTCTACTAAGGTTAGCCCAAGTCAATATTAAAGCAAAAATTAATGTTAGATTTGATAGTTTAAGGCGCTTTTAGTAATTATTGCAGCCTTAAATCAGTCTAAATCGACTATTTGAATAAGGGGGATATTTATTTTAGGCTACAGTAAACATAATTTCTGAACCGTGTCCACCGGAAGATGATTTCTGCGGTAGCTATGGGACGTGTAATATGGAATTAGGAAACCGGTTTTGTATGTACGTCTCTAATATATTTATTGTTATTAATTACTTCATATAACGACTTTTTTGTTCTATATGATTTTTACTACAAAAGTTAAATATAAACTTGATTCAGTTCTTGACACTTTTAGATGTAATGGAGGATATATGGGAAAGAACTGCGAGAATCTGCTTGTGCAGGACTACCTGAGTACGTCTGCCTTATTCAGTAAGCATCGTGTGTTCAGAGTTCCCCATAGCTTTAACGATAATCCCACTGAAAATTTCCAATTTCAGTTAAAGATCTAACAAATATCAGTTAGTGATAATAATAATAATAATAATAATAATAATAATAATAATAATAATAATAATAGAAAAGTAATTCTACAGCGAGGAAATTGTATGAAAAATGTATAAATATTTAATCAAAGTCAACTCTTCAGTTACCACTGTGAAGGTGGTTGCTGGTGCTGGTGGAACCCTAAATGTCGTATTCATATTCCTCACTCTTATGTTCGCCTGGTTGTTCATGAAAGAAAGGTCAGAATTATGAATTATGTATCAGTATTATTTGTATCATAAATCTTTATCATATTTTATCTTTTTATATATTTTGCATAATTTCATATAATCGAATATATTGTTAGGAAAAAAGTACGTATTATGGTCAACCACTATGGGCCTTTACCAGTTTTGGATTCATTATACGGTGATGACCCCGAGAATCCCTACGAGGAGAACTGTTATATTGAGAAGAGTGATTCTTCGCTCAAAATAGCTCATGAAACAGAACAGCCAGCACTTAATCAACAGCAATCTAGTATACAAATATTCAGAAAAGCCATCAGGGTGAGATTTTTTAAATGTTTTTCTATTTTCCTACCATAATATGGATAGTTATAATTCCATTTTCCTTAATAACGTTCTCTTTCTTCTTTATTTTAACAATAACTACTTAAAAAATCAGAATATTTACTTCTAATTTACTTTCTTCATAAATAACCATTTTTACACAATATATTAACTTTGTGTGCTAACTTGTTCTATTAAATCACTTCTTAATTTCATTCTACATTACAGCCATTGGTTGCCTATCATCAATTTGTTAATAACCGTATATTAACCAATTTAATTAAAAAGATACTATAAATATTCAATTATATTCTATATCTTATCAAAACGAGCGTTAAACTTTTCCTATAAATGTTCAATTTCAGGTACGGTTGCCAGGGATATCCGATCCGGAACTTTTAGATGGCACTGGATCGTAGCAAACACTTGAAATTAGGCAACCACGAATCTCATTTACCTGTTGTACACTATGCTCGTATTAAATTCTTATATTTTTTTAACAACTCATCAGTATTGGTATACACGATATTCCAAAAAAAAATACTGGTTCTAAGCTTTGTAAATTTCTTCAAACTCATTCAAAGTTGTCGTTTAAAGGTGTTTCTGAAAGCTTCAATATCTGGCTTTTTGATCGTATTCACTTCATTACCATATGCCACACGTGAAAAGCGCAATTTATCAATTTGGTTTTTTTTCACTCGTATTCGGCCTCATTTACCTCGGATTTTCACTTCTCTGATAACTGTAAATGGTCTTTTTCTGTGGAAGATCTAGCTATTATTCAAAACTACCATAATATTCATGGCTTCGATGCTCCCACCATTTGTCGTCTACAAAAAACTATCTACTATATCTCTAATGAACATTATGGTCTACTATGTATTTTTGTCTATAGCCTTTATAAGTATCATATCAAATAAGAATATATGAATATATAATAATGTAGTTAAATTATACATCTATATTACTAGTTATAACGAGGTTTCCAGTGGTAAGAAGAAAGTACAAAATCTACAACTAATAACTATTAGTTTTATATTAATTTCATTAGTATAAATGGCTATTGAGTAAAATAAGACCTGAATGATATTAAAATTAAGCAGTTGATTGAGTTCCTACACTATATTTGGAATGTGCATTATGAAAGAGAAAGTATACTGTTTGTATAAGTAAATGAGATGTGGCTGATTTATTAGAAATTATTGCTTGGACAAAAGCATAGACTATTTATTTATTTCAGTGCGTGGCACCTTAGAAACGTAACAACAGATTTTAAAATCAAAAGAGAAATAAGCATTAGATACAATTGGCAGAAACTGCATCCACACAAATTAAAACAAAATCTACCAATTTCATCACTACAATACTTAACGGGCACAATCTGAGTGATAGACACTTTTCTCATGGACCTGTTTTAATATAAAACTATTTTCTTTGCTGGCTAAACTGAGGAAAGATTTACTATTATTATGCATACTCCTGAATCACAAACTTCTTACCGACAAATTGTTCATTCATTCTATTACGTAAATTCAGCACTACACAAGAAAGTAACTGAAAAATTCGGCTTTTATAAGAAAATATTAAATAAAAACGACTCCAGCATATAATCGTTTCATATTTTGTAATTAAGTTTCTAACAATTCGTTAAGATTTATCTACATCAAAAAATTCATAAACATAAATTCCACAATATAAGTACCGATTATTTCACTAAGACCATATGTAGTTCATAAGACAGATATATATATATATACTAACATCGATTTAATTTCAGTATAATTATAAGTAAAATACAAATATAAACTGGTCTGAGGCTTCAACACCCCACTTTATCTAATTTCGCTGACAAGTGTACCTTTATGTATTAGTAGCGCTGTTATTTATATTATACATTATAGCTAAGTCAGTTTTTGAGAAAAATACCAGTGAAAACATATTCCATTAGTATATGAAATAACCCCAGTCTACGATAAAATAATGTGTATATAATAGAAAGAACATTTTTGTATTATGCCTGAAAAACCCGCTTCGCCAAAATTTTCCTACATTATAAGTATTAAAACACAATCGAATTTCAAAGTTATCCTATTATATATTAGACCTGAATGTGACTAAATAAGAATATACATGCCTTAGGAAAATATTTACTAGATACTTACAAAGACTGATATTTCTAGACCATTATGTTTAAATCTCTGATAAAGAATAGTTACATTACGAAAACAACACAGCGTTTAACTGTTTAGAAAAAAGATTCAAAACTACCCGATAGATAAAACCAAATGTACACAAATTCAAACCATGAAAGTCATAATTAATCCGCCTTATTTACCACTATTTATGCGGGATATGATTATTCAAAAAGTCCTTCTTATCAGATGTTTGTTCTTAGTGGGTATGCAAAACGATTTCGACTTCAGATTATGTGTTTTAAGTTGAGCACGTCTTTTAACTGAATCTGGTAGAAATGGCGATAAAGAGCGAACACTTGAACGTGAATTAATGGGCGATTTTGTGATAGGATGAGGAGAATCTAACTGTGTCGCTATCGGATCCACAACATCAACTACTACTCCATTAACTTGTGCAATATTATTGTCATCTTGCGAAACGAAATTATGTGGGAAAACTTCTGAGACTAAAACAGATATACTACGAGTAGGAATAAATCGGGTGCCAGCGGGAATACCTGTAGCTGACTCCAAAAGACGAGAAACCTCAAAATAATACCAATTATTCAAGAAGTCAGGTAAATTAAAGTAGGTTGTTGAAGTACCTCGAGATCATTTCTGGTATCCATAATATCAGGGATTTTTAGTTCGAAATTTCTAAGCAGTTTTACATATTCCCTCATTTCTTTCTTTTTTCTTCTCATCTCATGATAATCGTCTATATCATCTTGAAGTTTCTTGATTGTATTCACAGAGAAATAGATAGAAACTCTATTGCCAAAGGGATCCTAAATAGTTACTTTATTAAGTAAAGATAATTTTCAAAAATCAATGAGACGTTTTAGGACTGAAAACCATACCATGATACATTTTTCGCAGAACATTGGGGCTGGACAATTGACAGAAAGAGTTGTACCTGCTAGAAGAAATGGTGCCAAACGAGAATTAGCTGGTGTAATTATAGAGAGAGACGGTTTGTCAGATAATGTTCTGAAAAATAGTGCATAATAAGAGACACAAAAATTATGAGCTAGTTTCACAGTCCGGTGAGCAGTCATTCTAATGATTGTTTTCTATCAATCACAACATTAGTTACTCCTTCTTCATGTAACGGTAGTTTTATTACTTTTATTCTCGTAGCATAAGTTTTGACGCACTCTGTAGATCTAGTAAGGTTCTTAGTGAATTATGATGTAAGCGAAAGTAAATGTAGTAGTTCTGAATAATTTAACTATGTAATTTTATCTAGTAGAGAAATCACACCATTCTATAATACAGCACAGTTCAGAACTATATTTTCTAGATTTGGTATGGTAAAAGTAATTTTGTATATCTTGAGCAGATTTTTATCAACGCTATTCTTTCACATTCATAATATTAAATATTATTTATCCTTTTTAATAGTAAAAAAACCACTAATAGCAGATTATGGTATCTCTATCTTTTGAACCACGAAAACAATTTAGTCATTTAAAATCTATAAACATATGTTATAGATTATATATATTGATTAAAGCATAAAGCTAATAAAATTATTTCATCATTATTTGCTATGGAATAAAGTATAACTGATAGTAAACATACCGTCCTACATAAGCAGCTCGGGCTCGCTGTGCTTCTTGAAGTAACTGTTGTGCTCTAATGGAGACTACTCCCAATTTACGATAGAGTCTAACATGTCGTTCACCAAACTGGCAACGCAATATGTGTATCAAAAAATCCTCTGCATCAGAGTATTCTTCCGAGCATTCCAAGCATACAATATTGGAAAACTAAATATGAAGAATTTGTACAATTTAGAATGATGAAGCATAAGAAACTTACATACAAACCTGCGTAAATAAATCTGCTTTATCACTTCTCTTAGATTCCGTAAGAATAATTTCGTCAGCGGAACAACATGTTAAAGCCTCATTTAGTTCGGCATTAGTTTGAGCAAGAGAACTAAACTGAACTCGCGCAGGTAACTTTGCGATATGTTGTCCATGATTGAGCAAATGCATTTCTGTAGCCTGAAATCAAATTTGATTATGTATAAGTTGTTATGAAAAAGATGTGGTTCATTAAAGATATCTCAATAGGGTTTAATTTAGGGTGAACCTGTTTGTAGTAAGGGAAAGGCATAAAAACTACAACTACTACTTATTTAATATTTACTGGGAAATAAATATGAATGATTTGCAAAAATCTGAGGCCAAGGAATTACTACCACTAGAATAATTTAATGGTATCAAAGAATTTAAACTGACCTAATACTATTCAGGATATTTACAATCTCTACCACCCTGAGAACAGATGAGATCAATATCTTCCACTATTCTAAAAGAATTGTTAAATAATTGTTCCAACTTTCTTTTAAAATCAGTTCGTCATTTCGGAAGTTTACAATGTCTGGTGCACTATAAGGGGCACATATTGTTACTTTAATATCCAGTCAATACTTAGTGAATCGGTCTATTATGTTCTCCGATGTGTCAAATTATCCTTTTGATGAAATTATTCACAATATACGCATCGATAAGCAAATATTAGTTAACAGAATTGTGGCCGATCCATTCTTTCCTCTATTCCAGTCAAAATTTGAAATGCACCACTAAACCACCAAATTCTGTCACAAAGATTGTCGTTGGAAGTGGTTGGGATGCCTTGGAAACTACTTATTGATCCAAAAATAGAGAATTTCCTTTTCCTTTCCTGAAGAATAAATTTTATGGTAATCAAACAGTCGTCGCATATCCTGACTGAATTAGCAGACCAGAATTCCCATAAGACATTCCAATATGATATATCCCAAATTACGTATACGATTTGAAGTATTTACTAAGACCATGAGATTTGGCCTCATGTGAGACATCGCGACCCTTCAATTGCTGGAAAAATACATTACAACCAAAAAATGTAGTCACATTAAAAAATTAGTTCAAGAAACTAGATACAAATTTACACATCGTATATTCTATGTTGCTTTCAAATATACGTAGAGAAAATAAAAAAATTAATGCAATTTACCACTGAAAATGCTTTTTTTTTGTATTTAGGAACAAGTGTTCACTTTTGGGTAATCGCTCTATAGATTTGTAAAATTTGTTTGTGAACAAATTTTAGCTAACATTATAATTCTATTTGTAAATAAAATATTGATCAACATAACTACTAAGATAAATTGATCACTTATACAATGCATTCGGAAATGATAGCCGACTTTGTTTTTTTCGCTTTTTTGTTGTTCTCAGCCATCAGATTGATCTAGTTTTTTCTGAGGTGATGCGTAATAGCCCTGGAAGTCTCCAGTCTTAGTTTCACATCTTTTCATTTTAAAAAATGGCGCTTTCTGCTTCCTTGTTTCTCAAAATCACTAACATTTCATGGTTCAGAAATGATAGCACACTTAGTATGTTTTGACGTTATTTAACGAAAAATGTTCAAATTCACTAAGCCTGAACCATCACAACAATGGGTCGTGCTTCTAAGTTAAGTGAACACGAAAGAAGCAACATCAAAGCACTGTAAACTACTGAATGCAAGGTGAAGCAGATTGCCAGTAGTGTCAAACGGTAGAGGAAGGCTATTACAAATTTCCTGCGTGTTCAGGAAGAATATGGTACAAGAAATAGTGCACGATCTAGCAAGTCGATGACCGTGAAAAAAAGGACAATTTTCAATAACATAATAAATGTCATAGAAATCCGTAGGACTTATGGCATTGATGATTCAGAAACTACGGTGTGGAGAATGCTGGACAAGTGTCCCAATATTGTACGATCACAGATGAAGAAGTGTCCACAGCTGACACAAAGACATAAAGACATAAAGACGAAAGGCTTTGCTGGGCCAAAATATTCATATGATGCAACTGGGAAAAAGTACAACTTTAACGAATCTTCAAAAATAAGCCTATTAATTAATTATTTGGAATTTAGGTGATCTTCAGCGATGAGAAGAAGTTCAACCTAGATGCTCCCGATGGTTGTCACTTTTATTGGAGGGATTTACGTAAGGGACTCCGTCATTTTTTCAATCCGAAATTTCTGTGGAGAAAGTTATGATTTGAGGCGCGTTCAGTGCTATGGGACTGGTCGACTTGGCGTTCGTCTCGACGAAGATGAACAGCATGGACTACCAAGATGTCTGAGGACATCGTCTAGTCCCGTATCTCCAACGATTTCCAGGTGTTACCTTCACTTTCCAACGAGATAATTCCACAATCCACGCCAGTCGAAGCATCAAGACTTGGCTGGAGGATAATAGTGTGAACACTCCAGACTGGCTCTCCCGCTCTCATGACATGAATCCAATGGAGAATCTTTGGGCAATTCTCATCAGTTGGATTTATGCCGATAACCGTCAGTTTGAGATCGTTAAAGACCTCCAAAGTGTCATTAGTAAAACAAAAAGCTAAGTAGACAAAAGTATCACCAAAATTTTAGTTGGCAGTATGCCTGAACGAATTTTTCAGCATACTAATAAAAGTAGTAGGTTTGTTGACTACTAGTTAATTTTCTTATACATTGGTTTTTGTTTTTGTCGCGCTAGCGTATATTTTAATAAAATTCGCTATAATTTCTGAACCGTGAAAAGTTGGCGCTTTTTGCGTCCTTGTTTCTCGAAGTTATTTTTTAAATGAAAAAATGTGAAACTAAGACTGGAGACTTCCAGGGCTGTTACGCCTCACCTCAGAAAAAACTAGATCAATCTGAAGACTGAGAACAAAAAAAAAGGAAAAAAACAAAGTCGGCTACCATTTCCGAATGCACAGTAGTGTCTGCCTTAAGGAATTTCGTACATACGTGGGTATAAAGAAATACAAGTTGTTATTAAGTTATGCTGTAAGAGTTCTAAAAATTCATTGTAGTTAACATTTTACAATAAAATTAGTAGTACTATTAAATGTAATCCAACAATTGTATATTATCTTACATATTTTCTCTATATAATGTGTAGTTTCATTTTAACTATGAAACATCTAGCGTACTAGAGAATATTAAAACCTATAAAAATGTGTCACCACTTATATTTTAATAGTGATTAAATCAACTAAAAGAGAACATTAATTTTAGCAGAGCCGAAGAAATTTACACAATCACTAAATCATGCCCCCCCCCCCCCCAAGTAGCTTAGTATTCAAGTTTAGTACAGGAAATGAATTATAACATATAATCTAGTTTGATTATAATCATATTCAAAAAGATGACAGTATCAGATTATAAGTGGAAACTCCACATATTTGTAATAATCAAAGTGTTTTTGAAAATTATAACTACAGAATTATATCTTTCAACATAGCTAAAATAACTAAATATTTTAAGAAATCATAAATATTTCATTATTTGGCCACGCGCTGCTAAAAGTGTGCAGATTATAGTTTATATATGAGAAAAATCATATTATCTTATTTATAGTGAAATCATTACTAATATCAAGTTTCAAATTTAAGTGCAAAATATTACAAATATTGTAAACTTCAAATTACTTATGTGTTCCATTAATTTGTGTACCACTGGATGTTTGCAGAACTACAAATAATTATCCACATAATAATTAAAAATAACAAATATTAATAAAGGCCTTAATCGGAAAACTAATTTAACTAACATTTCTAGAATTGGTGTAATCGAAAAAGGTGAAACAACTATCAACAATTTCACAGCAAAATGTAAAAATATAGCACAATGTAGCAATACAAAATGATTCATGTTAATGACTGAATTGTTAATTTATAGTTTAGCATCTAGTATTTAAGTTTATCTTTAGTACTAGGAGTATTTTTTGGGAAGACACCTTTCTAGACATCGTGTATTATATATCACAAATAAAATAATGAATAATGGCGACATTAAATAGATGGAGGAATCAAAATAGTGTAACAGCATACCACTTTACCGCTTTTAATGCTAAATTTAAAAAGAACAAATCAACAATACCAACATTGAGATTGCAAATGAGTTTTTCTCTGATAAGAGAACAAATGCTTTTAGTCCTGAGCCATTTATACATAGCTATAGCACCTTTAATAATACGAATATGGCTTTGTTACCTCACCTGATAATCTATTGTTAGTACTAAACAATATGTTAGCGAAAAGTTCACTTGGATATTTCAAATTATGCTTGTAAAATGTGTACTGCTTTCTATCTTATACTTTTATTGTATACATGTGCATTCCATTGCTATGTGACGGGCGTTGTCGTTACTGGAGAATGTTTGAGCTTATTTGCTGAAATCACAGTAACTGTTTTGTGAGTCAGTTATTTTGAATTTTGTAGATTGTTGTCATAAAGGACAATTAATAGGAGTAGTATTTTAATTTGCATGTGGAAACTATAAATATTTGATACACATGGTTAAGATATACAGACCAATAAATTATTTTTTATAATAAATTATAATTTGAGAACAATGTTAAGTCATAAGAAATTATAAAATTAGTTGAATGTGTTTGACGTTAAATATTTGTTCTGAGAAAATAATGTCACTGCTGAGATCCTCTTGAATATATGAGTTATGATTTCTATAATACTAACCTTATTGTTACTAATTTATTAGTTAATATTTGTATAATTATCTGTATAATTACTGCAAAGTTACGAAACATGATTTTAAGCAATTTTTAATATTGATTATGCGTAGTTTTTTGTTTCACTAAAGCATGATTTTCATGACTTATTTCGAGAATGTATATGTTCAAAATTCTCAGAACTTATTTCAGATTTATTTCTACAGTTTCACTGTTATGGACAAACCACTAACACTTGCAAAGGTATACTATATTTATTTTCATTCTTCGTTCTTATTTTATTAGATTTTTATAGGTTACAAAAATCATTGGCCGTACTGGATCTCAGGGTCAGTGTACTCAAGTTCGCGTTGAATTTATGAACGATTCGAACAATAGGTCAATAATCAGAAATGTCAAGGTGTGGATACTAATTATATCTATAATATCGTATTTCAAGCAAAAGGAGATATGAACAGAAATTGAGGTATTCAGGGACCTGTACGTGAAGGAGATATACTAACTTTGCTAGAGGCCGAGAGAGAGGCTAGAAGACTTCGTTAATTTTGATTGTTTTCTCATAACTCTTAATTGTCAAAAATACATCGTTTGAATTCACATTCATGTTTAATATGGGGTATATTCCTCCCTTAATATTTTATTGTTTTCAATCCTTAAAATATATATTTTAGTATGTGTTTTGTTCAGTATGATTATGAAGTTGTTTGATCATATTCAAACATTGTACAACAATGAACTATACGAGGATCTCGTGTTTTTATATGAAATGGTCCCTTCAAGTGGCAAGTAAGTTTTATTTTCGTAAATTTACAAGTTAGACTCAGATTTTATCTTATAAAAGAAAGGTTGCTCGTTACAGTTGTTGTAAGTATTAGTGCATTTTGTTGTGTTTATATGTATTTTTTTATAGTTTATCTACGAAGAATGAGGCATTGATGGCTGTCTACGCTGGTGATGCTTATTTTCAACTCGAAAGATATTGTCTCAGTCGACGGGTAAAGTTCTTATATTTGGTTCATTTATCATAAGCAAATAAAGACTACTATATTAGCATTTACTAGACTGTATTTTATCTTTAACTAAATATATATTGCAGAATTATTTCAAAGCTCTACAATTGTATCCACAAATTTCGCGAGGAATAACTCTGAAGGTACTTTTCTCTTATTTATTAAGATATATTAACACTATTTACTGAAATTCAGAAGAAGCTTATACATGAATTATTGTTTGGTAATTCCTTTTTTTTTCAGAATTTTACTGATGCTGATGTCAGATTCCGCTACCACAAATGTTTGGTGAAAGAAAAAAGATTTGAAGAGGCTATAGGTTCATTACTTTAAATAATTAGTTTTATATATTTTTTTAAAGTTTTAAATTGCAATTATTTTTTTGGAGTTATGTTTGACTAAAAATATATCTGTAATTTACATTGATATATCCATATTAGCTCGGAAATGATTAGTAATTGCATTAGAAACATGAAAAGTATTTATAGGAGTTTTGGCAAAAATTCCGGAAAGTCAGGCATCTTCGAAAGTGCGATATGCTATGGCAAAACTTTTAGCAACAAGGGATCAGAAAACTATAGGACCATCCAATGCCACTATGCACCTTCAGTACGTTAGTGCAATCACCTTATAACGTAAAGTTTTTTGAAAGCTAGTGTTCCACGTTTTATTTTCATTTTTTAGAGAGGTATACCTGTCTTGTGATAGTGCATTTGGTACTCTTTCTACTCTGCTTCGAAATGGTTCTTCTGTGGAGGAGGATGCATCTGCAATCGGGACAAAACTTGACGGGTCAATAGTTCTTAAGACTTGGCTACAAGTACAAGAACTGCTAGGAAAAGGACAAACTGAAAAAGCTTTGAAATTGCTAAGAAATCTTGGCACAACTAATCCTAAGTTAGTTAATTTTTTATATTAATAATTTTACACGATAAATGTCATATGTTAGGGTAATGATCGAGATGGCTCGCATTTACTACTCTTTGGGTATGAAGGAAGAAGCAAGAGCTGAACTTTCTAAAGCACATTCTCTCGACAATGAGCAGTATGAAGGAATGGATTTACTCGCTCTTCTTTTTGCCCAAGTTAGTATAATTTTGTCATATTATAAATATAAAATTTTACATTATTTACCTTTACTAATCAGTCGGTTTTTTTGATATAGCAATTTAAAAACATTATAATCATTTTATGGAGTTTTATTTTAATATTCCAATAATGTTTTTGTCATTGTTATAATTTAGGATTTATTTTTCAAATTATTCACCGAATATATTGTATATAAAACGTAATCTTTCAGGATCGGGTATGCCATTTGAAAGATCTTGAGTCTCTAGCAACTCAATTGATGAATAAAAATGAGAATACGGTTGAAGCGTGGATTGCGTTTGGGCATTTAGCACGATGTCAAGGTAAAGTTTAGTATTTAGTTTTTATTTTATAGTATATATATGGCTGCCCGTGATAAAGGGACAGTTTTTAAAGGCCTTATCATGCTCTTTATACACAACTAAATTGATCGTTTAAAACATTTCTGAAAGCTTAGATATCTGGCTTATTGACCGTAGTAACTTAATTAGAATACATATGTAAAGTTCATTTGTCGATTTTGTGAAGGTACCTATTTTCGTGTTATTTTTTCTAATTTAGAATTTCCATTACTCTAGTAATTTCAAGTGGTTTTTATGTCTTGGTAGAAATATGTATCATATTTTATTGGTTTAAATTCAAGATTTATTGTACCACAACTATATAGTTAAGCTTTAAGGAAGTTTCCAAACCTTTGAAATAGGCAATTTTATTGTGGGCATTCCTGTATATTCTCATACAACTTAAGTTTTCTTTATAGTGAACGATGTAATAAGTAATTATATTTGGAAGAGGGGTAAATTGATGGCAGTGTTGAAGAATCATATTGAAGGTTTTCAGAAATAATAAGAATTTGGAATTTTTAATTTCTGCCCAAACACCCACTAGTGTTTTATCAATGTGAAATGGAGTCTAATCGTGATCTAAGCTCGGTGGAATTGTGAATTACCACGGGTACTGACTGAATCATGATTCATCTATACTTTGGTTAGTAGAAGCGTAGATCTACATCAACGTTTGCCTTCTGAGGATTATTTGCGTTTATTTCACATAGTATTAAGACATTTAGCAGTGAATGTTAGTTTGAGCTGTAATGTAGTGTGATTCAGAGGTATTAGTATCCAAGCGATTTAATGGAGTTCTAAGTGGTTTCCATCAATCGATAGAAAAAAATCGACAAATCTATATAATTTATATTATTGTTATGTAAAGCGTGAAAAAAGTGCCGATTACCATATTTACACTATCTTATTTTAAAAGTACCAAAATAGTACAGTAATGTTTTAGATTATCATAATTCTTTTAGGGTGAAAAATTTTTTGGAATGCATTTTAAATTTATTAGAAGATCATTTCGTATATTACAGATAATTAAAATAGTTCTTTTCTATATTAGGTAAGCAGCAAACAGCAATCCACTTCGCACACAAAGCATGTTCACTGAATGTTCTGGGTGGTCGCCCGCGCTCTGAGGCTATGCTACTGAAGGCATTAGTTCTTCTTGATCTTGGTTAGCTTGATGTAATGTTCTTTATTCCTATACTCTCGAATTTCATTAAGTGCCTTAGTTAATCGAAATTTTACGTTTTTTTTAAAGAAAGCAATTATCAATTTGTTCTAGATAAGATTGATGATGCTCTGAGGCATTTGTCTGATGCAATTCGCAATGATCCTCGGAATATGGATTTATACGAAGCGCAAGTAAGCGTGCACTTGCAAAGAGCTAAGTTAGTCCGTTACTTTTTATTATTATTTTGCGTATTGTTAATTTTTTTCTCATTGTCTATTGTATAGGATTCGGGAGGCGCGCGCAGCTGTTTGTGTTTGTCTCCAAAATATGCCAACTGACCCAAGAGCTCGTGTCTTGAAAGCTACTGTGTTATTAGCCACGAGTGGTGGATCTGCTAGGGATGTACGTGATGAAAATATTTCTAAGTATATATGTGTTCGTATTAACTGTTAGTTTATAATAATTCATTATATGCAGTAGCAGACAAAAATTTCATACAAAAAAAACAAGCCAATATACTTAAATAAAGTATCGCTGATAAAAAGCAATTTATAATCGTAGGAAAGCTTTCAGATCCAATAATTGATTGCGGTATAAAAAGCATATGCTTAGTGAGATAGCTAAAAATCCTGTATGCTTACACTTCATGCCACACTGCTGGTATATTAAATTCGATGACTCGAAATTGGTATATAAATTCTATTCTCCACGGGTATTTAGTTATAATAACGTTTATAGATGGGCATTTTAAGTAAGAGGTTTCTTTCGTATCTGATCGGTTCTTTCTAATATTATTTAGATTGTTATTTAGAAAATTCCTGGTAGTTAGTGATATAGGCAGCGTCATTAGGTATGCCTGATAGTGAGTTTTTTCATTATGTCGGTATTAATATATTTGTTGAAGGATATGTTTGAAAATAGCCTCAAAATATGATACTGCATCTCCATACCATATAGTGGGAAGTTACTACTTAAGGTTTGGTTTTTGTTCATTGCCACAATGTATATCGTTTGTACCATTATCCATCCTTAATCATATGCACTTCAGAGGCCTAATAGCAAATCTTTCTTCGCAGTTACTAACTTCTTTACATGATATTCTATAGTAGAACCATATTTACCGAGTAGTGTTAGTCGTGTTATCACATGGGTTTTTCTTGTATATAGATATGATTATACTATTCTCTGGAATTCGTCCACGGAAACAATTTACCTTCAAAATAATACCGACAAATTATGCATTATACTAGGAGCCCTTCACTGGCTAGTTTTTTAACTTTTAACGTATAATATACTCAAATAAATTTAACTTAGGTGTAAAAGTTATGATCTAGTCATGAAAAATAAAATGAAATTTAAAAATTTTGTAAACTTTATTCAAATGAGAAGTGATCATTCGAAAATAACACGTAAAAAGTCGATGCATGATAATTTAACTACGGAAGCAAAATATATTTCAATCTAATCTGATTACCACCTATTTTTTAGTAAATCTTCGCTACTATTTTTGATGTGCATACAATATGCAGATAAAAACTAAGTTTTGTAATTATTTTGATAAATTTTTTATATTTTTCTAGGAGGCCCAAAATATTTTAGAGGAGGTAGTTATGGATCATCCTTATCTATTGGATGCTGTATGGCTTCTTACTGATCAATATGATAGAACACATAGCTATCAAAAAGGAATTGAATTATTGAAAAAACTCACGGAGGTAGTGAGGACTTTTTAATTTGTTCGCATTAGTAGTGTCTTCTTTTTAATTTTTTGTATTTATTATGTATTACATTGCTTACTAATACACTTAGAATCCCATGGTTCCGATGCACTCTATGGGTAGGATGCATCACATGTTGGGCGACTTCCTTTCAAAGACTGGACATGCTAGTCGAGCATATGAACATACGAATACTGCGATTACAAAAGGTTATGAAAATGCAAATGCTCAGGTAGCTTTTTACTGTTATCTCTTCATGATATAAATAATTTGATATTACTTCTATGCTAGATGTCCGGTCTTGAGTCAGCGCTAGCATATCAGACTCCTCCTGCAGCCACTCCTTCTGTTCGAGGAGTTTGTCCTCGTGCTCCTCGATTTCGTGGTCGCGTCCGTGTCCCAGCTCCATCATTTGATACTCCTTCTTCAATTGAAGGGGTCGTTATAAATGGAATGGATATCGACTCACCCGAAACGTGAAATCTTTCTAAATATTTTTTACAAGATCTGCTGTTCTTTATAGTAATTGACTATTTAATAAGTTACTTTTAATCTTTATTTATATAATAGCTTTTATTTTTTGAATATCTGATCTCGGGATTTCTCTCATTAAATTGACGGGTTATCATTTAGAACTAATATATTGTTCAATGATTTCAAAATTAAGTGATGCATATTGAATATTAGAAAGATGGAAATTTCTCTTATATTAATTTTTTCGGCTAAATATATGTTGTATTGCTTTATGATGTAGTTTTTTTTGAATTATAAAACATCATCTACTTGTTTCATGATGACCAATTCTGATATGCTGAATTACAACTTTAGACTGTTTTGCTCTTGAGATTTATTCACTTAATTCTACGTTATACAATAACTAACTGCTGCTAGAAAGTGGTTTAATAATCGCTGTAACAGTGGGTCTAAATTGTCTTTGTATATGTATAGACAATCAAATAACTATGAATCGTATTATATGTGGACTATAAACGCATTAACTGCTCTTAATTGGTGCATTAGGAAGTTAAGGATTTGATGTACAAGTTTAGTGAAAGATATTCATTATGCAGTGATCTCTGGTTGCAGTTTTTGTATTGAAGCCTCGTATTGCATGTAAGTGAAAAATAGATTAGCATTATATTTCGACTCTAGGATATGGTGTACTCTTAGTTCTAAAGAGTATGATTTCTTTTGAGATCTTATCATTATTTGATTATCTTTGTTCTTAGACTGTTGTGACGGAATGGATCAGCTGTGGCTTGTACTTGGCTATTCCTAAATAGACCATAACAGCCATACGATAGGTGCTGATAAAACATAGTAGAATAATAGGATCAACAATTGGATATATAGTTAGGAAGATGGCTACAATATTACCTATTGGACCTGGAATATAGTTCTTTTATGTTTATGTATTTGAACTTTTGTATGCTATTTGTGTACCTATATTTCTTCCGAAAAATGAACAGATAAGTACCACTGATGAAGGGACGAATGTGAACAACAGTGGAAAAATAGACTGAAATAAATGTATATGATGATATACATATAAATCTATTTGTATTGTACGATAAAAGCGAATGAATTTAAGATAATTATAATTTCAATGGATATTGGAGATTTGAACGACAAGTCAGGAATACAATAAAAGCAAAGATCGGTAAGTGAATAAAATACCTGGATTAGTAAGACACTAAACATTTTTTTTTGGAGATTTTTTGTCTTCGTACTAAGGTTCTTGTGGTTATAAAGGGTTTTGTAGATGCCTGAGCGAAGAAGAAGGATTATAGCTGTGTTTCAACAAAACTGGTTTTATCAATATTCCAATGGTGAATTTAATTATGTAACTCACGTATTCCGCAGAAGGGAATCACAGCAAAAGTGGCCATTATAACAATACCAACATTGAGAAGGCCTATGAGGTCGCGACTCTGGATTTCAACAGTAGAGTCATTGACATACTGGAATGTAGGGGAATATAATTCATATCAGCTCAACTAGAATGTTTTTCCTATAATTAATATTATATATTATGATAGTATATTTAAACATCTATTGAAATTTTGAATTGTGTGCTACTAGAATGTTTAAAAAATTTCTCGACTATGTGAAAAATATTCTTTTTTTTTTTTGTATTATTCTTTAATACGTATGAAAAGTGCCAATTTACAACAAGTCTCTTCAGCAATGTTATATATTCTAATACATAATTAAGCATTCAATCTTCGGTTCCCTGGAAATTTCTTAAAAGCTAAATTTCCTCTGTAATAATAATTGCGCGTATGTTTAAAATTCAAATGGCTATAAACGCACAAAATACAATGGTCCGATATATCCTATTGTTGATATGTTGACCGTATAATATATATTAATCTCTTGATAGAAATAATTGTTTTTAACATCTGAAGGACCAAAATTGTAGTAGCAAACGAATCCATAATCGAAGGCGATAATTATGTGAAGACTTGCAAGAAAAAAAATTGATATGGGCTTATACAACATAGAACGAGCATGAGGTCTGAAAGTACCGAGATGAAGTAAGGAGAACTATGAGTAAAAAAATTACAACTCACTTTGCAACTTGGATATATCGATACAAAAAGTGTAAAGCCAATAGATATAATGATTGGGCGAAAAGTGAGCAAAAAATGGATATAATTATGCGACTTGCTTCCATAGACCAGATGTCAACGTTGTTGGTAAATACGATAAAAGACATATCGTATATGTGGATAACCTGCTATTATAAAGTTAGTCATTTCATTTCAGTTATGGTATCACTTTGACTTTTTATTTTGTTCCAGTTTAGTTAGATCCTAAACTAAACTGGAGGTTTACGTTAAGCATTAGAGTGATCAATATTTTGCTCTCACAATTATGAATATAAAATGCATTCGGAAATGGTAGCCGACTTTGTTTTTTTTCGCTTTTTTGTTGTTCTCAGCCGTCAGATTGATCTAGTTTTTTCTGAGGTGAGGCGTAATAGCCCTGGAAGTCTCCAGTCTTAGTTTCACATCTTTTCACTTTAAAAAATGGCGCTTTCTGCTTCCTTGTTTCTCAAAATCACTAACATTTCATGGTTCAGAAATGATAGCACACTTAGTATGTTTTGACGTTATTTAACGAAAAATGTTCAAATTCACTAAGCCTGAACCATCACAACAATGGGTCGTGCTTCTAAGTTAAGTGAACACGAAAGAAGCAACATCAAAGCACTGTCAACTACTGAATGCAAGGTGAAGCAGATTGCCAAACAGAAAACAAGCAATAAAATAAAGTGATCTATCATTTCTGAAGGCACTGTATATGGTTTTTATGGATTTAAGTCAAAATTAATCTTATTTAATAACTGAGGAATTTAATACTTTTTAATACATCAGAATATTATGGATGCTTTCAAGATAAAGTACAGATCTAACAATCCAGTTTGATATAGAATGGCGCCCAGGATTACTAGTAACAAGATGTATCGAGTGCACTAAGGACAATTATAGATTGTAACTCGCTTCTAAATGATCTACTTTTCATTCCAAGTACAGATTCGGATTCAGCATCAAATTGCGATTCTTCTCAATATAATTTCTTTAGTTCTATAAAAGTTTACTTCTAGTGAAAAAGAGAATATCTCAGAACCGATGGATTATTATGAAAAGTTGAATAGATCACAGAAGACATAAAGCATTCAATAATATGGTTACTATTTTCTAGGTAATAAAATCATCTATTCCTTACATTTAATTTATATATAGGGACTACCTTAGCTATCTTTTTTAGTTAAGGTATCTAGAAATAGAAAAAATATTATCTCAAAGCCTTAAAGGGTTTAGGGTAATAGTTCCTTCAAAAGACCATCTCCTCATCTACCCTATTCCAGAGGTAGTTCTGGTCGTTTCTTGCCACTTCTAATGGGAGGCTTTCCAAACGGCTTCAGAAGTTCGGTTAAATTAATAGATTCAAAAGCACTTTAAAAAAGTAGTAGTTGGAATCATACCACTAACTAAAACACTGCCTGCGACCATCTTCTACCGTTCCGCAATGATCGTCAGAAGTGCTGTGATGGCCTTGTGGTGTAGGTCATACGAAGTGGGAATACAGGCGCGAGGTCGGATCCGTCTCGGCGCCAAGAAGTGTTCTCCAATTCCGCGTGTTCCTTATTGCCACACTCGTCCGATCGATATCTCGGTAAAAATTGTCATTCAGAGTAGCTGGTTTGTGTTTGAAGAGAGTTAGATGAGCATGGCGAAGTCTTCCACTTGACAGGTAAAGAATTCCCTCGTAGACGTTTAGAGACCCTTTGTGACGAGCGCAAAACGATAGCCTTAGAGCGTAGAAATAATGTAGTTTAATCGTCCAACACACATGGTTTATACTGGCTGTTTTTATACAAAAATATATAGAAATTCATATAACACTAATGTCGTATCGGTAGGAGGTCAGTGTAGTCGTGGCCTAGTGGTAGTCGGCGAAGCGTAGGACGGGGTGGTCGCGGTACCGATCCCGGCCGGTTCCCTTTTGGTAATCTCACCTATTTAGTAGTAGCTGATTATTTATTGTGCATATGTACAATCCCGGCTGAGGTACGGAACAGGCTGAGGTGGGGGTTTCGGCTATTCACGAAACAAACCGCAGACCACCGAACCAGCGGTAAGTTTCACTGCTCTTGGACGGCAAGTTTGGAAGACTCCGAGCAATGTAAGTTTATTGGTGAGTTTTTCTCTTAATTTTTCAGGGCTTTCTTGAGCCGGGGCTTTGCCTCAGTGCTCTCAAGGGCCGGGCTTTGCCTCAGTGCTCTCAAGGGCCGGGGCTTTGCCTCAGTGCTCTTTCCCCACCTCCCCTTTGGGAGGATAGTGGAATATTTTTGGACGCTTCTGAAGCGTTCGGCACTTAGGTGCTGAACTGCTTCAGGAGCTTATTGGCACCTTGGTGTCTTGTGACCCTGACGGGTCCTGCTGAAAATCATTGGGAAGGCGAATCTATGCCCAAATTTTTATCTCTGCGTCTCTTATCTCTCGACAGCAAAACCAAACCCGCGCAAGGTACCGAAACCGAAAAGTGTATATATATTTGAATTTTCTAGTTTCTTCGGGCTTCAAAAGCCCTTCGAAAGCCACTCACTACGAGTGGCTGGACACGACCAGAACTACCTTCCGGATATGGAAGGTAGGATATGGTCTTTTGGAGGGAATACTACCCTATACCCTTAAAGGGTTGGGGTAGTATCCTTCCTAATTTTGGATACCTTAGCCCAGAGGTAGCTAAGGTTCTATCTATATATAAAAGAATAGTATATAATACATCATTTTAAATCCTGAAAAATTTGAGCATGACCTCCCCTTAAATTCAAGGTAATGGTACCTAGGTGCCAATAAGCTCCTGAAGCAGTTCAGCACCTAAGTGCCGAACGCTTCAGAAGCGTCCAAAAATATTCCACTATCCTCCCAAAGGGGAGGTGGGGAAAGAGCACTGAGGCAAAGCCCCGGCCCTTGAGAGCACTGAGGCAAAGCCCGGCCCTTGAGAGCACTGAGGCAAAGCCCGGCCCTTGAGAGCACTGAGGCAAAGCCCCGGCTCAAGAAAGCCCTGAAAAATTAAGAGAAAAACTCACCAATAAACTTACATTGCTCGGAGTCTTCCAAACTTGCCGTCCAAGAGCAGTGAAACTTACCGCTGGTTCGGTGGTCTGCGGTTTGTTTCGTGAATAGCCGAAACCCCCACCTCAGCCTGTTCCGTACCTCAGCCGGGATTGTACATATGCACAATAAATAATCAGCTACTACTAAATAGGTGAGATTACCAAAAGGGAACCGGCCGGGATCGGTACCGCGACCACCCCGTCCTACGCTTCGCCGACTACCACTAGGCCACGACTACACTGACCTCCTACCGATACGACATTAGTGTTATATGAATTTCTATATATTTTTGTATAAAAACAGCCAGTATAAACCATGTGTGTTGGACGATTAAACTACATTATTTCTACGCTCTAAGGCTATCGTTTTGCGCTCGTCACAAAGGGTCTCTAAACGTCTACGAGGGAATTCTTTACCTGTCAAGTGGAAGACTTCGCCATGCTCATCTAACTCTCTTCAAACACAAACCAGCTACTCTGAATGACAATTTTTACCGAGATATCGATCGGACGAGTGTGGCAATAAGGAACACGCGGAATTGGAGAACACTTCTTGGCGCCGAGACGGATCCGACCTCGCGCCTGTATTCCCACTTCGTATGACCTACACCACAAGGCCATCACAGCACTTCTGACGATCATTGCGGAACGGTAGAAGATGGTCGCAGGCAGTGTTTTAGTTAGTGGTATGATTCCAACTACTACTTTTTTAAAGTGCTTTTGAATCTATTAATTTAACCGAACTTCTGAAGCCGTTTGGAAAGCCTCCCATTAGAAGTGGCAAGAAACGACCAGAACTACCTCTGGAATAGGGTAGATGAGGAGATGGTCTTTTGAAGGAACTATTACCCTAAACCCTTTAAGGCTTTGAGATAATATTTTTTCTATTTCTAGATACCTTAACTAAAAAAGATAGCTAAGGTAGTCCCTATATATAAATTAAATGTAAGGAATAGATGATTTTATTACCTAGAAAATAGTAACCATATTATTGAATGCTTTATGTCTTCTGTGATCTATTCAACTTTTCATAATAATCCATCGGTTCTGAGATATTCTCTTTTTCACTAGAAGTAAACTTTTATAGAACTAAAGAAATTATATTGAGAAGAATCGCAATTTGATGCTGAATCCGAATCTGTACTTGGAATGAAAAGTAGATCATTTAGAAGCGAGTTACAATCTATAATTGTCCTTAGTGCACTCGATACATCTTGTTACTAGTAATCCTGGGCGCCACTGTACTTAAATATTCAACTTTTATTATTACAGGAGAATATTATTAATGTGAGTAATATATATTTTCTAGATTACGTGATCTAATTGTTTAATTAGAGTTTATTATTGTCAGGTTCTCACTTCACTTACGGGCAGTGTAACAGCTTGGCAGATGGAGTATAGGATGTTAAAAATGGCGAATATCATCATCAAATATACATAATGACCGAAATGTGGAATAGGGTGTTTCTTGATAATAAAGATTAATAGTGAGTTAAAAATTATGGATAGGATGGTGTTCACATAGATGGTAATAACATGGTAGGCGTGTAGATACATTTTCTGAAGTAGAGTTTTAAAATGCTTGAAAAATTACTCATTATAAAGCAAGAAATTCTATGTAGTTAGCAACGTTGTTAGTAAGCATTAAAATAGGTGCTAAAGTCCTAGTTTGTATATCATATACAATTCAATAGGAAAACATAGTTAATTTAGATGAAACAAGCAAAATGTAATGAGCATGATTCACTATAATCCAGTCGCATTATTATACTCAAATGAAGGTTTCAAAGATCTTCCTGTCCGAGCACTGATTTGTCAACTAGGAGTCTCAAGAGATGTCACTTCCGTCTAAGGAAGGCACAAAATGGATGCTGTTCAGTTCTTGTCGTCAAATGCTTTATTCCTTTTGATGTTTAGTCAACTAATCTCCTTCTATAACTTGTTCTAATTAATAAAATAAAACCTTAATATCGACTGGGACAGTGGTTTAGCAACAGTTGATGACGGATATCGGTGCCTCCTCGTACAATTCTATGTATACTTATTTGTTCGTCTGTAAGCTATTTTCTAAAAATAGTGAAAGAAAAGCAACTTTATTTTGTTAACTAGAACAAGTTAAAGGCGTGGATTTATTATTGATTAGAAAGAATTCTGAATGATTATTAGCATTTGATTACTTATTCAAGGTCAATCCATGAGATCTTAACAAATAACAAAAAAAAATTCAACATCTGCCTGTAAGATATCACGATTTAAAATTATAAGCTTTTGGCCAAGTGATATAACGTCGACAACTCTATCATAGATCTACTTTTCTATAATAAAATGGATGTCCCCAGGTTTACTACTATACTCTTAAGTCAATTAATATAACTGCTGGATGAATGTAAAGGTTCTTAATTTACAACCTTTTAAAATAATTCATAGTAGATTATCAATGTTAAGCAGCTATTTCATTAGAATTAAACATTAAAGCATAAGTTACATGTAGGTAAACCTATCTGTAGATCTTCTTCACGTTCACCTGAGAATCATAAACTTTACTTATTTTTCAGGAAATTCTCATCTTTAAAATAATTCATTATCAAACTCAACACTGATTTCAAATTACAGACGAAAGAGTAACCGAGTGCTACCGTTTGCATCACAGATTCTCTCTTCGTGCGTAATGGCTAATGGCAATGAGTAAAGCTTAAACATTATATAACTTGAGCAACAACAGAATGGAGTGAAATTTTAGACTTGATTTAAGGAAGCTTTAAACAATATACTTCCACAATTAACGCGGTGAATTGTTACGCCAAGTATGTTTATTTGATTGCACTTCCATTTATCTGGACTTTTGACACAATTAGTTATTACTTCATCTTGATATTTGTTAGGAACTACTGAAATGGTTTCCTGGAATTCTAGATTTATCTTCCTTAGAAAAACCATAAGAAAAATCTAAAAGTCGTAATGAATTTTTTTAAATAAATTTAATCATATCAAGTTGATATTTAAGAAGATAGGTGGTAAAAGTAAATGATTTCCTGTTCATAGCATCTTGATTAAGTGAAGAATACATTTCCATATCCAGGTTAATTTCTAGAACATAGGTACTATTATCTACGTGTTAACAAATATTAACATACTAAAAATAAAAGCAGTAATTCATACATGATTCTATAATACGGAAATACTTGGGATCTAAGTCTCTGGTTTTTAATAAATATTAATTCTTAGTTATGGCTTCGCCAAAAAAAACCTTGAGGTTGAGCGAAAACAAATGAAATCAGTTTCTTTAGGGAAGGTTAGGTTTTAATAATAGTTGTTTACTACAAGAATTTTCATTTATTGGATAATTTGTTACGTGAAAAAAAGAATTATTTACGACTAGTAAGAAATAATAAGGATTAATTACATAAGCCTATATTCTATAACTTTAGTCATTTCAGTGTAATCGTATTGCTATAATCTACTTGGCGAGCACTATTCCACATATATCAAATACCTATTGAGAAAAAATAGGATAGAAAAAACACTAGTATACTACTTTTTATTTATTTATTGTTTTGAAGCGGATTATTATTGCTCTGTAATTCTTATTAGACATGTATTTTACGCAAATTTTTGGAATAATCGTGAATTTAGTGTATTAAATTATATAAACAGAAAACGCTTTGTTGATTCATAAGTTAAAGAAAAAAATCCACTTCTTAGTCACACTAGTAATTAAAAATCTCATAACATTAAAGCAAAACACTCAAAATGGGTGGTAAGTGTAGACATTATTCTCAATCTCAGACTAGATTGAAAGCAGCTGCTGTTGAATCAAAATCTGAAGCATAAAGTACTTTGGAAAAACACTCTCTGTACAAAAAATAAATCTATCAGAAATCTATACATATGCAGACTTGCATGAATGAATAACAGTTGCAACTTCCTATCAAATGCATAGCAATATATTATATAGAATAAAAGACAAATAAGACAGAACATAAATCGAAATATTCAAAGGGAAAAATAATACTACTTGATCTTAACATTCATAGATTGTTGGCATTGGCTTATCACATATGCGGTCTATTTGAAGGACCAAAATACAACACCAAATGTTACAATTTATCAAAAAAGGTAAAAACAATGTTTAACCTATCACAATACTACCCTTATTACTTAATATAATTTCGGCGACAGAAAACTCGGGCCCCCACTTTTCATGAGGTAAACTAAAATGTATTATTGGATCAAAATGCGGAAAGAAAAATGTTAATAGTGGCATTGTGCATAGCGGTTACTTGATTTCCTCCGCTACTACGCACCTGCCCATATAATCAATGGAATTCTTAAAACCAAATAAAGAATTACATCCACTTGTTACCAGAAAAGATTTTCGTTCCGAATATAGTTCTAGCTAATAGTGATATAATAAATAAATTTTAATAAAATTATTTTATTTTGAGAATAATCACAATCTCACTCTTTATATTGTAACAAATATAAATAATGATTACATTATCATGGTTTTAACAACTATTCACGGAAAAATATTTTTTAAATCGAGATCGAATTTAGATGTGCGGCATCCAAAACCGAGGAAAACAAACTACTAAGTAGATTACGTCGTCGGAGTAAGATATATTTAAAAAAAACTATAACTCATTCGATGGTCATTGTAAAATATCAATAATATGTGGCTAGTCGCCGTATTTGTACAAGATCATCCATGATATGATACCTATAATAATAATTTGCAATATTATTTAAAAACTGAAAATTAGAGAAAATTAGATAATACCTGCTCGCTCCCAACCTCCTTGCCAGATCTTGCTTTTCCGCTGTTGACAAGTGCATAAATTGTTCAACTACATCTCCATCTACCATATTTTTATGATTTGCTGCATTCACAGTTGGGCGGGGAGGTTTAGCGGAACGAGATCCCTGGAAATCAAGAGCGGAAGTGATTATAAATAAATTCGTATAAACTGAGTACAAAATAAGTCAAAATATAAACGCAAAAACAATTAAAATACTTTGGGATTAAGCCCTGCTGCTTGTTGAACGGCAGTTGCCATAAATTGCTGTAGAAAGTGAAGTCGTCTAAAAAAATTATTCATTAATAATAATAAAAAAAAAGGAAAATCATAATAAATTATACCTAAATGATTTTTCATTTATGGGTCGAACAAAACCGAATGAACCATCAAGTGATGCCCATAATGAAGATTGCTGCTGAGAAGCCAACTTAGCATCACGAGAAGAAAGGCCGCACAGTGATGTATGACCTACAATATTAGAATAATATACTAGAATATTAAGTTATATAGCTAATAAGACATTTAAAAAAATTAATTGCGCAGAACCTTTAACTCTGAGCCAAGCGTTAACATTCGTTCCAACATTAAGAATAGCACGTAAAGTAAGTTTCTCTCCACCAACAGACTCTTTTGTTTCGGGCATATAATTAAAAAGACAGACGTTATTCGACTCATCAGACATCAAGAAACCAATATGTCTGGAAAATATGTCTTTTATTTATTGAATAACTTCATATCATCAAATAGGATTTAATACTTACGTGTTATCAACAAGAAACTGCGATGTCATAGGAGGTTCCATAGCAAGTCGATCATCCCGTGAAGCAACTGATAGAGCTTTGAACTGTTCCTATAAATAAACTTCCAATGTATAAAGTTGTTAAATAATGAAAAATAAATACAGAATTTAAAATATATTAAATAACTTCTAGAATATACATACTTGAAAGCGAACCAGTGACATTGAGGACTGCATATCACATGCGAGGGCGAGGTTCCTCATAGAAACCAAAGAATGGACATAATAATGCATGTCCAAAAACGAAATACCTTGTAAGTCATTGTCTCGAAACCCCCAGATAAATACCTTCAACACATCAAATAAAGATGATAAAGTAATAAAGAGTTGTATTAACAAAATAAACAGAAAAGAGCAACAAAAATAATTATACCTTTTGACCCATTCCACTAAGCAAAAATCCGTTTATAGCACAAAGTGATGTTACAGGCCCCTTCTGTTCCTTATCGTAAAGGATCTAGAATATATAGGAAATGAAACTGTAACTCTTGACCTCAACCATTCATTTAACCTTTATTTTATGTTTTGAAGTAGGTTGGCCAGGTTCGGGTACAACTTCAATAATTTCAGAAAGAATTATACGACCACGTATTAGCACCTAGAAAATGATTGTTTTAATAAATAGTTATATGTCTATAGACAAGAATAGGTTAAAAAGTAACTTCTTCTCCATAATTGTTAATAGTCCCAACAGCTAGATATGTTTGCATGCCACTTAGAGTCGACTCCGAACGCAAAGCAACTTCCTCACAAGCCGTAACAACTTCCATCTCCTCAAAGCCAATTTCCGTATTTGGTACCGGCCCCCAATCTTCTGGCGAGTAAAGCTAGAACAGGCATATATTATTAACAGGAAGAAAGCATAATAAATATACAAAGATAACGTACATTAAGCGTGTACTGCTGTATTTCAGGAAGCACAAAGTTATCGTTCTTCTCATGTGTTTCCACTTGCTTGTCGTCGTTCACCACAACCCAAATTTTGTTACTTTTTTGCGGGACTGAAGTTGTAACAGCGTATACCTTAAAAAGTAGCACATAATATATGTTAACTCAAGTGAAAAATTCAAAAATTAAGATTCACACCTGACTCTGCATCATATATCTGACATGATGAACTGTAGCTCCCACTGGTACCTTTTTGCACGGATAAGGTAAGTCATAATCGAAGTCAGACTTAAATAAATTCGAACGTGTACCTTATAACAGATTGAAACTGTAGCTATAATATAATAAAATAATATAGACCTGTAGCTTCGCAATCCTTAGTTCTTGTGTAGTATCAGTAAGATATAAAAATCCATTGAGTACGTTTTGATTATTGAAGGGAGTGAATGCCCTAATAGGTCCATCCAGTGTTAATGGATGATGACGTAATCCACCCCACGCTCCCATTACTACCATGCATGGAAATGCACCCGTAATTAGTACACCATTCATCTGCAATGGTATTCAGAATTTTAAGCAATTATTTTTTAACCCTTTATGTATACCTACCACTGAGCTGACTCTCTCGAATGTGTGAATAATACTTCTTTGTCTCTCTGCTTCTTTGCCAGTTTGAGTCTGAAGTCAATTTTTATCCATCAATCTAATTCTTACAAACATTATTATATACTATCAAAAAGTAATTGAAACAGACTTACTTCGTTTCTCCTTCCATCAGCTCCCATATAAGGACTGGCTCTAAGACAAATTGTCAAAGGTAAACGACGAAATGAAACGCAGAGCCGTTCTGCAAGTATTACTTATGGAATGACGACTATGATTTAAACTTCATGAAAAAAGTTACCTGCTAGCCTGTTGGATGCAATAAACATTTCATAAGCAACCACCATGTCATCTATGACAGCCATAAGAATAGGACGCCCCTGATTTATTCCCATTCCTAAGAAATAATTTATGAAATACAACGCTAAAAATATGCGTCAAAACACCATATTTTAAGAACAGACCAATAATTTGCACTTCAACAATGCGTTCATCTAGGCGCACATTTTCGGCTGCTTGTTCTATTGAACTCTCTGCAGTTGCAGCTGAAACATTATTCTCCATACATAAGTAACAAGTTTAAATGGGAGAACAAAAATTACAAACTCAAAAGGGATAGTTAAAACTAATAGACCTTGTTCCTTTCTATTCCGTTCTTCATCATCTACATTAAAATCAGTGAGATGTTCAGACATTCCATTAAATTTTCTAACCTATAACATGGAAAAATAATTCGAACTAAACGTTATACTATTACAAATGAAGATTAGTAAATATGATCCCACCTGATACACAAGAGTCATATCGGGAAGTGAGTGGATCACCAGCTTACCGTTATCTCTCGCAAGAACCAACCAATACGAAGGCTCAACTAAGCTTACAATATATTTTGCAAAATGTTTTTAAAGCACTCAATTTTCTGCTCACCAGTATTGGGATCAACAGCGTCTGATTGCTCCCCTCCACTAGCAGCAGTGACCGTAACTGCTCCTTTTCGTTTTCGTTTACGAGAACGATCCACACCTTGACAGTTATGATGAAAAAAGGAATGGAAATCTCATCCATACTCAAAACTAGGAAATATAACGTTGATAAACGGACCCACAAATATATATAATTAAATACATGTATTGATCTAACCTTTTTTAGCCTTTTTAGCTGCAGATTCCCCGTAAAGTAGCAAATCTTCCGCATCTTCTAGAATAGCACTCTCACCATATAGATCAGCATCATCTGCATCAACCAACACCTATAATGTAGAATATATGTCTAGGGTTTTCATTTATAATTTGAAAAAATACATGAGGTCGCCTACCCTTTCTTTAATGCTCTGAAATCCTCCTTCGTGATCCTCACTGTTTCCTGTAGAACATACCATCATGCCACTCATATCTCGGTAGATTGATATAGCTGTAAGTGGAGACTGCGAGCAAATATCAAATGGTGACTGACTGAGATCAATCTCCTGCAAATATACCATATCATATAATTTCTATGCCTTGAAAGACTTTTTTCGGAAATTTATTACTTTGAGGTGCACATGTGGTTGACTAGCTAGTTGAAAAAGAAGAAGACGACCATTTTGCGTTAGTAGTGCGACAAAAGGATCAACGATAGAAACAGAAACGACAGGAAAGTTTGAATCTAGTTGAACTTCTTGCAGTTGTTGTCCATCTGCTACCAATGCGAGGCACATAGAAGTTACCTATAATATGTATTAAAGCTTTTAAAACAAATTTATTTTAGACCTAATATGAAAAAAATACTTTTGTGGGAGCAAATACATATAAATCCTGAGATTTAAATAAACAAATTTCAATAATAATGAGAACCTCACCTTTCATATATAAAATATAAAATTGCACCACTATTGTTCTAGTAGCAATTCACAAAAATATTAAAGATCGAAATTGGATATGCAACAATCAAAATATAGGAAAACAAATCAACAGATATATTAAATTGCTGAAGATATGTATTTGAAAAAGATAGATTTAACTAGAACTCATTCAGTAATAATTGGAAAATAGCTTAGACTTCAAGGGTATCAAAAATATGCTACAAATCTAGGCATATGCAGAAGGTCCAATAGGTTATGGTTTTTGTGTAATACTTAATATTAAATCGTAGCATAAATTTTCGCGTCAGTATCAATATCCTAATAAGATGATTATAAATCGATTATTAACCCCATTAAATCTACTATAGTAAGATGCGCTTCCAGTAATATGTGCCTTGTTGTCGGGCTATTTCAATAAATAAGAAATAAATGCACATCTGAGTTGTACGAAGAATGAGATAAGTGGGGTACCCTCAGTGATTAAATTGTAGCATTCAGTAGTGTAATAATGGAATATATGTTTGCATGGTAAATGCTAATAAATAAAACATCAAAACGATGGTTCAACAGAACACAGTCATCTTCAAAAATGTCAAAATATTAGGAAGATTTTGCAGCATGTAATACTTCTAAAAGATAAATACATCTAAGCATGATCTCCCATCAATATACATAGATATATACATGAATCTAAGTACCTGTACTGCCAAACCTCCGTCAGCAAGTTCACCAGCCGCAACTGTTGGTTCGGAAGTAATAAACAACGGATCCTCTAGCTCTACCATTTCCTCACCTAATTCTAGCACCAGAGTAGAGCGAGTCCGCGATACTATTAAATACCTAAAGTACACGAAACAAATAAAAGCACAAGTAAAAGATGGATTAATTCAAAAAGAAAATGAAAATGAAAATTACTGACTTATGAGAATCGTCCTCACGTCTTCCAACTGCCCACATTTGTTGAGCGCCATCCAAACTGTAAGATAAATATGTAGAACTGTATTAAAAAACAGTGCATAGTTCTACTTAGAATATACCTGCTACTTGTAATAACTTCTGGTCTTATAGTACGTTGAAGCACGCAAATAGATCCATCATTTCCATGACCAGACGCCGTTACCTTGAGAAAAAAAAGTTCACTCATTACCTTAAAAATAAAAATCGTAATCTCATAGTAAATACGAACAATGTCGAATACGGGATCTATCCTGTTTTGATCGAGTAGCAATTGACTCGTATCATGTGCTCCGCCTGCAGTCATTGTCTTAATCGGTCCTATATTCGTCAGACGATCTAACTCCCTGAAAGATAGTTCTTCCTCCACTCGTACCGTTTCAGCCGCCTAAAATATTGCTTTTAAATTTTAGATAGAGCAGAAGGATTAACTATTAACTCACAATCTGTTCTGTAACCGCCTGTCCATACAATTCCATATCCTCTTCATCTAAATGTGGTACGGCTTCCTCAACACGAGATCGCTTTGATTCCCCAAGTTCATCTACTGAATATGATGTGTATGGGAAAATAATAACTACTTGAAAAAAAAGAAGAATCAAACTGAAGGACAAACCAGATTCTTTTCTAGTAACGGTATATTCAAGAAGCTGAGAGTCTCCTAATCTAGATCCAATAAAAAGGTGTCCTGGTGCACATAATGTAATACAGTACGGAACCGAAGTCCCTAAATAGTATATTTATGATCCTTAGGCTTATTTGGGTAAAATATTTACGTTGAGAAGAAATTTTCTCACGTTAAGTCTTTTAATTAAAGCCATACCATATACATGCTTGATATCGAGAGACTTGACAGTATTAGCCGAATCTGTTATCAGTGACAAAATAAATAATCTGCCATCACTAGCTCCAACCGCCACCTTTTCTCCTCCCAACCACTCAGAGGCACTAGCATCTAACGTCATTGACATTGATTTTAGATCCTCAATAAAATTATTATTACCTCTATAGATAATAAAGTTAGGGCAATTCAAACTAAAAAGATGTAACTAAGCAAAACCTTCAAGGGGAACTTTGTGAAATTATCAAAACAGCTATTAAGAACTATTCCACAAGGAGGAACAGCTTGATTCAAATATATCACTTCATTAGAACCAAATACTAGAGCACCACCGACAGGTTTTGGAACCGATAGCAACCTTTAAAAAAGTAAACCATTATAGTCATGCATAAAAATAAGGCTAATTAAATTAACTGTATACCTATTACAATCCATAGGTAAACTTCCCAACTGCCAAACAACAGCTATTTGCTTATCGAAGACGTTAACAGAAACTCCCATTATGCACATCGTATCGTAGCGAATAGATGCTCTAATATTTTAACAATTTTTCAAACGAAATTTAATGACTTGAATTAAAAATCCGAATATATAAAAAGAGTGAAACAAAAAATAAACTAATTTAATAACTAAATAAAGAGAATACTTAATAACAATATAAGGAATTTACCTTCCAGCCGTTGTTTGAAGAGGTTCATAGAGGAATAGAAGAGTTGGTTCATAGTAACCATCCAAGAATACAATATCTACTATATTATCCAGTCTAAATAGGTACTTCCATAAATAATTCCATTAGTTTATCCTAAATTTAAAAGTAGATATTGATACAACTAACCGAATATCTATACTTTCCAGTGAAACAGTAAAGCTTCGAATGTGAGACTGACCATCAGGAAATGGAAGTACTGCCAAATGTCTACCATAAACCAGCATGGCAGCACATCTATTCGCAGGATCTGCCTTAATTTAAAATATGACTAAAACACAAGAGTCAAATAACAACTATCTAAAAAAAACATTCCCCATTTTCACAGAATATAGTTAAATTAAATAGGAAATCAATTTTACCCTAACTATCGGATCGGGGAAGTTCTTAGTAAACCCTTCTCGAAGAAATTCATCTTCAAATGAATGAAGGGAAATTGTTCGCAACGATCTATCGCGTTCATCCACCGCTACTACTGAAAGCTTTGCATCATCGAATGCCAGTAGAAGAACATCGGATGACGGATACCCTATAATAAGTAAATAACCTACTAAAAAAATAGATCTTTAAATGATTTTTACGTGCTTACGAACAGGGTAACCTTGCAGTTGAAAATGACTGAACAGCAGCTAACATTCGGCAACTATACACACACTCCAGTTTCGTTTTCTGTTGCCACTCATCATTAGCATCTTTTGGAGGAACCAAAGTATACGGATTCGTTCGAAATACTCGTAAAAATTTGGCCCCAATTGTTAAAAGCTGATTCCCTGAAACAATTCTCAAATTTTTGGAATCTAATTCAAATAATGATAATAAATTCCTCACAATGCTTATATGGATCTCAGAAAGAACTGCTAACCTGAACCAGGAAGAAATTTTCCATAGGCACTAAAATTAATTGTGGTAGAGTCATCCGTTTCGTGCAGATAAGAATACATTATTGAAATATCCAAATATAAACAATAGACAGAAGTGAGCCTAGTTAATAATCAACACATAGATCTCAATATGTGAAAAAATCAACTCCAATTGTCTGTAAAGAAATATGAAAAAAAAAACAAATTAAGCAATTCTGGAAAAAAAACAAATTAAGCAATTCTGGAAAAAAAACAAATTAAGCAATTCTGGAAAAAAAACTTAAGTATGATTAAACAACTAATAAATAATAAAAATTAAGATTAGGAAAATACCAATCCTCGTAATCTGGCACGATTATGGGACAATTTGAATTTTAGATTTATTGTTACACACTTTTCAAACTACAGTAATCGTGTCACTTACGATTAGTGACCCATCTAATAAATATAGGGCCAAAAAGCTAGTTCTTTGAGTTTAACTATACTATTATTGCACGATATCCACTGTGCTATTGCAGATATAAGTGGACCTTGAAATTTATACGAAGTAATCTTGTTAATAACTTTCAAAAATATAAGTTATTTATAAGTACAGTGAAAATTAAAAATTAAAATTTTCTACTCTATTATAGTACTTGTTCTCTTACATTTTTTTATTTTCATTAATCTTATAGTTAAATGGCATTATTTTCAAAACAGCTATATTCTACTTTTATTTTTGTTTAACCTTATAAACACATTAGTTTAAAACCACAGTTAGGTGCTTTAAACATACTCAACTGTATAATTTTGAAGTTTAATAACACTTCTTAATAGGATTTCCATGTTAGCTGTCCTTTTCAGCATACTTTTTATTAGCATCCTTTGTACATTCCTGTATGCTTAAGTTAGGTAATTTCCAACCGAAACTATGAAACTTATGCTTTTTTCTCTATCAGTTAGAATCAGGAAAACATCATTTGACATTGTCTAGATTTCTAAAAGACTAGACACTTTATGGCCTTGTATTACTCCTCTCGCTTATCTGTTAAATAAAATAGAAATTCGTCGTAATTTCTGAATGTGAAATAGTTCCACTTATAGTAAATATTTCAAACACTGTCCAGTACCCAGCTGAGCACAATAGCAAGAATTCGCCTACTGGAAGTCTAAAGAAATGGAAAACTGCTACTTACCTAAATAATCATGATCTAAAAATTGTTTGAAATAGGGAGAATAAGATTGTTTAAATGGTTACCTATCGCATACAATATTTAGTGGTATCACTCACATCATTTAGAATTAACAAGTTGATATAACTTCTAAATTTGTAACATATTTCACCTAATTGCATTTTTTCCTATTTTGTTCGTATCAGCCCACATCTTGACCCTCAGAACAACAAAACAATCGATCAAGTGACCCATCCAATACCTCCCAATTAACGGATATACACAGTGCGTACCTCTAGTTCTAGAAATTCCCATCTACCATTACACTTTCCAAGCAATTCTGTCGCTTTAATCCTGCGTACTACATTAAACATACATTACACACTTTTAATCACCAACCAAATCGATCATAAACGGCACATTTAAGGACACTTCAGCATTATTATCATATGTAAAACAATCTTAATATTAAAAAATAAGCAACTAAAATTAATATGAGAAAACTTTTTTTTGACTTTATCCACTATATAAATTTAACGAATAGATCTAGATTGATGTGATTTCGTTTGAATGCGCTTCTTCGTCACTGTCTTTCATGTATTTGAATATATCATTGAAAAAATTACGTAAACTACTGAAAATATAGCTGCATAACATCTACTTGGAGATATAATAGTTTATAAATAGTACAGGGGAAAAAAACTATCAATTGTTATTCAAAGATCTCCAGAAGTAAGGGTTTTGCTGAAAACGTCGTGAGAAAGTCACATACCATTCTTGTAGTGCTGATACCGGAATGAAGTCTGAATAACCTGAAAGTATGCATTGTAAAATCCTTAAAAAGGATAAGATTTGAAAGGAATTCTACTTATATAATATCAGTCACACTGATTAATGTAAACTAACCACTACCATCCGGTTTCGGAAGTTGCGCAGTATATGATTCTGCATAGTTAACCAAGTTTCGAACCATCTTATCAGCAAATTCGACGAGGGTTGACTGCAAAGAAAGACTCCCTGCGATTCAATATGGAGATTAGTCGACAGTGTCACTCTTCGTCTTTCATTTTAGAAGACCAACTGAAAACGAACATTATATCTTAATAAAATTTTGAACCTGCTGCGTCGCCCGAGTTCCTTCGACAGCATCTCTAGTTTCAATACCAACAAGAGGTTCCACCATTATACCGACTTGAGCAGTTCCATGCGTTCCAGCACAAAGCCCACTTTGAAACAAACCCGTATGGAGACGAGTTTCAGAAACGTGCAACTGTGAAATCTTTATATTGTATTGGTAAATCATTACTACTAATCTATCTTATATTTCGGCCCGTAACTGCTGCCACTTTAATTTGTCAAAAATGCACTTGGACAATATTTACTTGCGAACGTAAAAGATTAGTCCTAAATGTCTTTTTTAAATCTAAAGTCCTACTTCCCCATTTATCAGTAATATAAAAGTTGCTGTTCTTTTATAAAATATGGATTATATTCCTAATTACCTGAGCTACTTTAAAAATAGCACTCGGTTTGGAATTACAAATAAATCCAAGGTAATGCCAACTAACATCTTGACCATTTGGCAACGGCCAACGTATGTATACTGGAATTACATTTTGTTTTACTACATCATCAATGTACACATGTATTACTAACCAGATCCTCCAAATGAATCAGGAAATGGTTGAGTGACAAAAACAACGATGTGATTAACAGATTCCGCATCAGTTATCTCAGCTATGAATTCCTGATCGCCAACTTGTCCAAACAGAGAAGGCTGAAATCAAATAAAGAACACTGACCGTTCTCTCTAGACGTTAAAAAACTCACTGGCCTCCCTGCCGCTATTATGCCAAACACTTCCGCCATCACACGTGCACAGCCCTATAAAAATTAATATCACCACTCTCACCTTTTATTAACCTGGGTGGCCTACAACGTCAAAGTAGCCAATCCGCCTAACGCAAGAAACAACAACAACAAACAAAATGGAGTAAATTGGGGGAACCTTTATTCCTCAGTATATACACATTAAAAAACATCGTCAACAGATAGTTGTTAAAACATTCTACATAACTAAGCGCACAAAAAGACAACAAGGAGATAACAGGACCAAAGATCAGATAAGTTAATGATCGGCGGATGACATCCGATAACACGTAGAAAATTGCATAACAGCGCATACAAACATAATATGTCTTAATAGCGGCCACCTCCTTGCGCGTTAGCCCACTGCTGAGCACCAGATTGTCCACCCCAGCCACCGCCTCCTGACTGCTGCCCCCATCCTTGCTGAGCTCCCTGACCACCCCAGCCTCCACCTCCTCCTGACTGCTGCCCCCAACCAGACTGATCTCCCCATCCTTGTTGTTGTTGGCCATAGCCTCCATATCCACCTTGCTGCCCGTAACCTCCACCCTGCTGTCCTCCGCCATATCCACCTAAACAATTCGTTTATTTCAGGAAATAAAAGGATACCTCATAGAAAGATGAGGTATGTTAATTACCCTGCTGTCCATAACCCTGTTGTCCCCATCCACCGCGTTGCCCGCCAGGTCCACCATACTGACCTCCTCCTTGCTGTCCCCATCCACCGCCTGGTCCACTGTATCCACCACGTTGATCCCCGCGAGAGCGTCCCATACGATCCGTGCGATCACGTTGAGTTTGAGCCTAAAATCAATTATTATCACCCGAGACAAAATTAACAAGTGATGCCACAAAGAGTGAAATTACGAACTTTGTTCATTTCGTCCTTGCTCAATCCCTTCTTAACATCGCACCGGAATCCGTTGATCATGTGACTCCTAAGCAGAACACACTGATCTACTGGGTCATAATCATCAAATGTAACAAAACCGAATCCACGAGGTTTGTTTGTGACTTTATCGAGGATGATCTCAGCCTAAAATCCAAATGAACTCTAACAACTTAACACTAGCCCTAGGGGGATTTTTTTGTATTTTTTGGGTGATCCCTACGAACATACCTTCACAACAGTCCCAAATTTACTGAAATACTCAGTAAACATGTCCTCGGTGTGATCTTCGCGGACTCCGCTCACATATAGGCGCTTAGTCGATACATTAGATTCATTACGGTTCTTGTCATCTCTAGGTACGGCTCGTTTGGGATCTACTGTTTTCCCATCTATTACGTGCGGACGAGCAGCCATGGCTGCATCAACCTTAAGTACTTAAAATAAATAAAAATTAGTTTGTCATATACTTTCAAAATAATAATAAAAAAGTAAAAAGACACAGAAAAAAGTGAAATTAAGCACAATTAAATAATGAATATCTCATTAATAACTAACGAGTAAATCACTTGTAATATTTAAAAAATATATATATATATGTACTAACCATTGATTTTGCTCCAAATGTAACGAATCCAAATCCTCGTGACCTCTTGGTGTTGGGATCTCGCATGACGATGATGTCGGTTAACTCTCCGAACTGGCCGTAGAACTCCCGCATAACGTCGTCTGTTGTGTTGCCGGTAAGTCCACCCACGAAGATTTTACGAAAGTTCTCGGGCTCGGTGTCGCCAGCGGCATTTCCATTCTGAAACTTTGCAAGAGATGATTACGGTAGTTAGTGAGTTCACCTAACCTAATACCTCGCTGCTAGTGCCCGGTGTTTGTTGCTAGGCTATCTAAAATAATTAACAAAACTCAAAAAAACCTTACATGTCCTTCGTCAGCCATATCGAAACTTCTTAAGCACTCCTAGAGTTACTTCTTAATCGACAGGATGATACTAGCTTAGCTTACTTAGCCGGCTAGAGATACAGTAAGTGACGAAAAATCACTATTCGATCGACTACCTAAATTCAGTTCGACAATTAATACATTAACCGAACGTGCGATTCGGTTAGTGTCAGAAAGTATTACGGCATCAGTAGCTACAGTCAGGAGCAGTCAAGTGCGCATCATCGTTAAATAGGGTACATTATACAATTTCAACACAGCAACATCACTATAGGTGGACGACGACCATACGAGTGCCTAGAACCCAAAATCGCAAAAAAGATAACCCACCACGCGACGCCTCGAGCGACGAGGGAAATGCGCGCTCGCCCGAGGCAGCGTCGGGTCGGCCACGCGTCGATATAAAAGATTTCGTGGCGGGGTTTATTTCATTCAAAAGGGACCGTAATTAGGACCTTTAAACATGTGAGATCGAATTAGATATTCTACTTTAGTTGTATTTTACTGGGAGTAGTATTCTAGAGATATTATTGGACAAGGTATTATTGATGGTTTTTAAATAGTACGTTTTGATTTTTTATTGATTTTTATAATATCGATTCACTAAACCATACTATCTAATTTCAATTTGTTCACTATTTGATTTTCTAAATTAATATAGAAGTTAAGACACTAAGTTTTCCTCTTAGAAAATGAAAACTTTTGTAATTCACATTTTAAAGATGTAAAATAATGCCGATATTTTGCAACAAGAACTGAATAATTATGTAAAGTCAGCTTCACGCTCATTCTTAGTAAATTGAATAAAATGATTGTCATAACTGAATCAATCCACTCTTTATTTGGTATTTTAAGCAATAGCCTATTTTTCGAACTGTTACCAAACACTTGCCATTTTAAGGGTACATTAATTTTATTGAGTTTACTTGCAAAGGTTATTGTCCACGTAGTCCTTGTATTCTTTTGATTTCAACAAAAATACACAATTTGAATATTCTTACATAATGGTTTTCAAAATTTCCTGATTCTAACTGATAGAGAAAAAAGCATAAGTTTCATAGTTTCGGTTGGAAATTACCTAACTTAAGCATACAGGAATGTACAAAGGATGCTAATAAAAAGTATGCTGAAAAGGACAGCTAACATGGAAATCCTATTAAGAAGTGTTATTAAACTTCAAAATTATACAGTTGAGTATGTTTAAAGCACCTAACTGTGGTTTTAAACTAATGTGTTTATAAGGTTAAACAAAAATAAAAGTAGAATATAGCTGTTTTGAAAATAATGCCATTTAACTATAAGATTACTGAAGATAAATAATATTAGAGAGATGTAGCATATCTTTAACTGGCGGAATTATATATATATATATATATATTCATGTTTGGTTTAAACTAGTTATTATGGTGCAAAATATTCCGAGGAATTTGCGTAAAGTTATATTTTAAAAGGTCTTTATATAGTATTTGAATCATATTATTTAACAGTTTAAAGACTAATAGATTGTATGTTTTCTTCGTCTGTAGTTAAATGAAAGTGTTTTTAGTAAAACTTGTTTTCTCACTTTGTATATATAAATATTTTAATTCCTATGAAATTTTTGGAGTAGCAATACCTTTACCTTTGGTCAACTAGTGATTATCAGTTCCACATGCAGTAAATTAACATGTTTGATTTACGTTATTTTAGATAGTTTAAGATCTTTGTTCTTTTATATTCATATATAAATAAAACATTTATTTATATTTATTTATCTTTCTGCTTAAAAAAAGCGGAAATAGCTCTTTTTTTAGAGGTAAACAAAGGTATCATACTTTATTATATAATTGTAATTTGTACGAGTAGAACTATGTATATTACATCCCATTATATAAGACCAAATCTACCCATTCGTTGATTAGCTGAGTATGTGTTCACTTTTTTCTGCTATTTAACATGGTTGAACATATTAAAGTTATTTAACTTTTTTCCCCGTTTAAATTCGTTATTTTCATATATATTACAAATACATCATAAACATTAGATGTCCTTTTATTCTATTCGATTTACATCTCGAAAATATTTTTGGCGATAATCTAGTTATTTTATAAAATCACCCGTTCAAATGAGCTACTTTTTTACGAAAGGATTTGTCCTTGATTAGGCCTTTAGAGGATCGCTTTCTCTTAAACTATTCGTAGGTACGACGGCAACCTGTTTCATACGCGCAAAAATAAGACGTTCGAAATTGGCTACTCGAACCGGGTTATGATGTAAACATGTGAATCACACACAGAAGTTTTCAAATATGTAATAATTTAGCATAAGCACATATATAAATAATTTACTTTAAAATAAATAAATATATTGTTACAGAAAGTTATGACCAAATAGAGTACAAGCGTGTCTCTAGAATTGTAAACTCTATGAAGTCTTGGGCATCAATTGACTAAGTATTAGTATTTCCCTCAATAATAGGAATATCTATTTGAACTTCTGCTTGATTATGTGTATTACATAAATAGCTGTGTCATCCTATTTTAGCGTAAGTGGTGCTTGTCCTTGTGCCGCTCTCTGTTTCCTTTGCATTTCCTACAAAAATCTATGAAGGTCATGAATTAGGTAGAAAATGTCCTAGCCAAACAAGAATCATACCATAATGATTTTAATATTAATCAATATTAATTTTACTACAAAGACTGAAATAGAAGAGTAAATAACTAAAAGATATAGCTATTGTATTTATGCAACCTGACTATCTGTACTAATACTTTTTACTTGAAATATTTATGCAGACATTTATTCACAAAAATTTTCATTTTATTCCGTTAAGAAACTTTCAGGCACTTTTAAGAAAAGTTCATCAATACGAATACTGGAAATGTATGAAATAATTTCAATGTTCTATTGGCAACACAGGATCTGGTTGAAAAAGGAACTATTTTGAATTAGTATCATTCTGAATGGCGCAAAAACCCCGGCGATCGGAGCGGCAATTAGAATGCGTTGTAAGAGGTACGAGCGCCTCAAACTGGCCCCCATCCCATTCTGCTGCGATGAAGGACCCAATGGGTGAAAGAAGGCGAAAGATAAATAATATGCTGGTGTGTATGGATGTGAGAGAGAGTTAGAAGAAGAAAAAGAGAGGAAGAGAGGAAGAGAGGAAGAGAGGAAGAGAGGAAGAGAGGAAGAGAGGAAGAGAGGAAGAGAGGAAGAGAGAGAGAGAGAGAGAGAGATGAAAGCAGACATTTAAGCTATTGATACAGATAGCGTTCATGGCTAATAAATGAATATGAGCAATGAAGTTTAGTCAATAGATGCATTGTCTAGTTCGTTTTCTTAAGAGTAAAAACAGCTGGGTAAATTAATTAACTTCAGTTATAACTGTTTACCTTGCAGTTCAAAAAATATTCTTCGCTTGGCAAGTGGACAAATTATTAATCGCTTCGAAATAATCAACGCACATTGAAAATAATTATTTAAAGCCATAAGGTGAGAAAAAAGAATCAAATTATATGTAATTATTTTATAACAGAATCTTTTATAATGTATTGGTTTCTAAAATCATAATGCTAATGACATTTAGAAAAGAGTTTCAAAAGCTAATCTTAGCCATAATTCAGCGAAGGGCTGGTTCTAGTCTGGGCGGGACGCTTTCGTCCTATATAAGCGGCCGACGTATCTATTTTCCAGTGCTCTTCAGCAATGGATCTTGAGACTCGTATCAAAGCGTACCGCTTTGTGGCCTACTCGGCTGTCACCTTTTCGGTAGTCGCAGTTCTCTCCGTCTGCGTCACTCTTCCCATGGTGTACAACTATGTGCATCATGTCAAGAGGACCATGCATAATGAAATTAGTTTCTGTAAGGTATGTCGTAATAATGTTACTATATAAATTTATTCTACCTCACATTGGTAAAAATATGAATATACTTGGTAATCAATACTTATTAAATTAATCGAATATATGTTATTTCAGGGGTCAGCAAAAGATATTTGGTCAGAAGTCCACAACTTGAAGAACATGCCTTCCGCCAACAACAGGACCGCTCGTCAGTCTGGCTACGGTGATGCCGCTGTAGTTAGCGAAGGATCTCAGCAGGGAAATTCCTGCGAATCTTGTTGTCTGCCTGGACCTCCTGGTTCCGCTGGAACACCTGGAAAACCTGGTCGTCCTGGAAAGCCTGGTGCACCAGGACTTCCTGGAAATCCAGGACGCCCACCTCAACAACCATGTGAACCTGTTACTCCTCCTCCATGCAAGCCTTGTCCCGCTGGACCTCAAGGACCTCCAGGACCGCCTGGTCAGCCTGGAGATGCTGGAATTCCTGGACAACCTGGGCTTCCTGGACAAGATGCTGCACCAGGAGAGCCTGGTCCTAAGGGACCACCTGGACCAAATGGAAACCCTGGAGCCCCTGGTGCACCTGGAGAACCCGGAATTCCTGCTCAGTCGGAACCTCTCATTCCTGGAGAGCCTGGACCAGCTGGAGAACCTGGACCACAAGGACCACCTGGACCTCCCGGACAGCCTGGAAATGACGGAGCTCCTGGTAAGGAGAAATTTTACGACTTATTTTTCATTCTCAAAAAATATGTTAGTGTTACCATCTAATTTTTGAAATTTTAGGCCAGCCTGGTCCTAAAGGACCCAATGGGCCAGACGGACAGCCTGGAGCAGATGGAAACCCTGGAGCACCAGGACCTGCGGGACCTCCTGGTCCAAGCGGCGAACGGGGAATTTGCCCCAAATATTGTGCTATTGACGGTGGAGTGTTCTTCGAAGATGGAACTCGACGTTAATTAGTTAGATTTACTCCTAAGCTATACTGGAGTATAATCATTTGCTTTATACGTAGAAGAAATAAGTAAGCAAACAATATAAATAAAGTGTTTGCTCTGCAATGTTATGTTAGAAATGTCTTTAATGTACAAAGTACCAATTACTATAGCATAGGTATCTAAAATAAGAGAAATGGAACCACTATAATGAGAGATTAACATGTAAATTGTGATAATCTGGGTTGGTATTTTTTATCTGTGCGAAAAGTGGACAGAATATTCCAATACTATATGAAAAGCGTAGGAATTAATTGGTTTGCAGTTCATTTATGATATATTCCCCCAGTAGAAAGGGCTTTGATATTCATTATGTGGAAGTCAACTATACCCTCATTTACAGATTGAACCCGTCTTTACAAGTGTCGTTATACTTTATCAGTTTCCTTTAGCAAATTTGTTTTCAGGAGTTCTCCAAATTCATATTAATCGCAAAAATATTTCAAAAAATCGTTTTCCTAATATAGCAGTAGTTAAGGATTCTATACTTCATTTTTTGAGTACCATTTACATCTCTGGAAGATGTTGGTATTCGATACTTCAGTATAAATAATTCCCGAAGATCAGTGGACATGATACATAATTAGTTCGCTATTATTTCATCTTATACGAGAGAACAACTACAAGTCCTATGTACACTGCAGTAACTGTTTCGAGGTTAACGCGAAAATGAGCTTATAGCTACTGTTCATTTTCACAATATTATACCAAGCAACTACAATTTTCAAGAGCTCTTCTAAAGTAAACTAAAATTGTAAACTAGAATTTTATTTGTCACTTAATAATTATATGCTGCAAATTTTGAATAAAAATTAGCTCACGTAATACCGCCAACTATCATGAAAACTTCATACATTTTTAATCAGAATTATGTTCGAAAAGAGATTAATGCAAAATGTCTACTCCATTGTTCTAACTCAGTTTTTAGTGATTCGGGTAACAAGAACGATGTTAGTCTTTCTTTCGAATTACTGGATATCTATAAAGTGCTACCCTAATATCGCCCCCGAACTATTCCCTTTCGAAACAGATTATATGTTTATCATCTCAAAAGACTACGTCTGTAAGTCTTTCTTTTCTCACTTTCATCCAACTTTTAAAAATCACTACTACTCCTCTATTCGTCATATATATATATATATATATATATATCTGAACAATTTAGGATTTATCGTTCTACTTATGGCAATGTCTAATTTAAATCTCTCTCACGTAAACTCGTGAGAAACTTAGGCTCCAATCCTCATTCACCTAGCTATGTATAACAAAAGAATTTGCCTGTTTAGAAGGTGCTGGAACATCTTGATATAATTTTTGAACAATGAAATTTCATCAATAAAAAATGGTCTAAAAAATTACTTAAAAGCTACTATGGGGCTCACAGTTCTACCAAAAAAGAAAAAGGCATATGTTCACTCTAACTTTTGATTTTTAAAAAAGCTAATTTATTACCATTTCCAAACACTATAGTAGTAAATTTGATATTACGAATTTTTACATTCACATTGGAGCTATTGGCGTAGTGGTATCAAAATCATATCATAACATAATTCTTGCGTTACATAGTCCACAAAATGAAAGAGTAATTATCAAAAAAACACGCAGTCACGAAAAGTATTCCTAAGCAAGCAACAAATTAAATTACACCTAGCCCTTATAACTGGAAATTATGTGATACTCAACCTATTCAACATGTAAATTCATAAGCCTTAGTAAAATTTTGTTCATTAGCAATATTATAGTAGCAATAATGCTAACGATCATGTTAGAAATTATTGCTCAACGATTATAAAAGGATGAATTAGAAAATAAAATCAATAAGTGGCAGCAATAGTATGCTTTTATGCATACTCGGGAAGGTTTATAAATACCACTATTCCATAGCACGGCTACAGAAACTATTCAAACATTACCAAACGAAGTGGAGGAAGGAGGCAAAATATTACGAAATCGTCATGAGTGAATTCTTCTCACATTGAAAATTTCGAATTTTTCAAAATTATGGATATAAGATGAGATCGTTCCTTCACACTTATAAAACTGATCTCTCATTAAACGTTATGCCGAAGCTGTTGCACATATTTCCACAAATACTAGGAGTTTTAAATATTTTTAAGGTTTATTATGATGGAGAAAGATCTTCAAATCGCACCTATGATAATATTATAATGAATAGTTCATATATAGTCTTTACATGCTGATGTCATTACAATAATATTAAGTTCCACGATTTTTGAAATAGTTAATATGTAACAATTTATGGCAGTCCCTTTTTGTCACTAACATTCAATATCTCTTATACCTAAGTATTTTCTATCCCTCCCATCCCATTATGCTTCCCGATGCGTTGCTATCTCTCTAATATCCCCGATTGCCACGGCGAACTGATATCACAGTCCGAAAAACTGGACAAACAAACTACTGTCCGCTTGAAACCCATTTTATGCTGAAGACAATCAGCTGTGATCGATAATCACCATAATGATATACAAGTAATTAAAAAAGTCACTGTTAATATAAATATATCAAAAATTGTCCATATTTTTCAGCGTTTTAGGAATCTAATGGTTTTTAGAGCAATTATATAATAGATGGTTTTTATCGAATTATTGCTTTATTAATTAATTTGATGGGCATAGCTAAGCTCAATAAAATTCTTATGAAGTACATACGAAAATGTTATACATAGCAACTGGAATTAACCAGAATATGGCTAATAAAAGCCTAATTTATTCTAATCCAACAGTTAATTGTGACTATATTAGTTGGTAACTTCATGAAAGGCGTATAAGCAATTCATCTACTCTGTTAAGTACATAAGATAACCATTAAATTATAGCTTATCATATTTGTATGAACAATCATCATAAAAATAACTACTATTCCACCGTTAACTTTCTTCAGTTCGACTGATGCGACCCCAGGCGAGCTCTTTACTGGACGCGGTTGCGGACAGAATACCGCAATATCTGGATAATATCCAGTCTAGGATATCTCGGCGTTTTTAAGCGCAACTGAAAGTCAGCTTGCCCACCGGAACGCGTATAAGTGCAAAAAAAGCGTCTTTGTTAGGGCGGATCCCATCGCTGGCGTTCTTTATATAAGAGAAGAATGAGGCCTCTGATCGGTAGCCGCTATGGACATCGACACAAAAATTAAAGCTTATCGCTTTGTCGCCTACTCAGCTGTCGTCTTCTCAGTAATAGCAGTACTTTCTGTGTGTATCACACTTCCAATTGTCTATAATTATGTTCACACAGTAAGAAGACAGTTGCACAGTGAAGCGGTCCTCTGCAAGGTGCACTACGTTCCTATATTCCATTAGATTATTTTTTTCTATTTTCTCAATTCAAAGTCTAAAAGTGATTTTTCCTACATTATTATTAATATTATAATTACTTCTCTTCCCTCTTCTCTGAGTTACTTAATTCCATTCTCCTTCCAATTTTCCTTATTTTCTTGGTCTCCTTTTTTGTGATAGTTCCTAATACTATTATTATTTTCAGGGATCTGCGAAAGATGTGTGGGCAGATGTACATAACCTGAAAAGATTCCAAATACCCTCAAATAGGACTGTCCGTCAGGCTGGTTATGATGGCGGAGCCGATAATGAATCGGGAAATGAAGTTCCAGGAACTCCAACTCCCAGTCCCGCCTTTGACACTGGATGTGAAGGATGTTGTCTACCTGGAGCTCAAGGAGCTCCTGGAGCACCGGGAAAGCCTGGACGTCCTGGAAAGCCTGGAGCACCCGGAATGCCTGGAAACCCTGGGCGCCCTCCAATGAAACCGTGTGAAGTAGTCACCCCACCTCCATGCAAACCTTGCCCTCAAGGGCCTCCCGGACCTCCTGGACCTCCTGGTCTTCCTGGAGACAACGGAGCACCCGGTGAACCCGGAGCACCAGGCCAAGATGCTGCTCCAGGAGAAGCTGGTCCTCGCGGACCACCTGGACCCCCTGGAAAGCCTGGATCCTCTGGAGACGCTGGAGAGCCTGGTTTACCAGCTGAAGCCGAACCAGTACAAGCTGGAGAACCAGGAACACCTGGAGAACCCGGTCCTGAAGGACCTCCAGGATCTCCTGGACAACCAGGAATGGATGGAGCACCTGGTATGCATATTTTCCAAAGATTAAAGTTAAAAGGCGTATATAGTATGCCTATACAATTATTTACGCTTTTATGAAATTACAAACATAACAGTATACATATGCATAAACACTAGAGGCAACGAAAACAGTATTTTATTCGATCAAGTTTTAGATTCATATATCTATTTTTCTAGGACAGCCCGGAGCTAAAGGTAACCCTGGCCCAGACGGTCAACCTGGAGCCGACGGAAACCCTGGTCAAGCTGGACCAGCGGGACCTCCTGGACAATCTGGAGAACGTGGAATCTGTCCTAAATACTGTGCCATTGATGGTGGAATATTCTTTGAGGATGGTACTCGTCGCTAACGAAGCTGAATACTAATTTATTTCGACATTTATCTTTGTAATAAACATTTTAAAAATATTTGCACAACAGATTAGGTTTTTCTATAATAAATATTGAAAATGAATTACGAATTTAGTGATTTCAATATGGTCTTTTTAAAATCAGTTTTGCTACATGTAACGTATTTTAGAAAACTGCAACAGAGCTGATGAATCAACTAATTCAGTAAAAAATAAAGATGTAGTTAATACTTAAGAGTAAACTATATCCTGATAAATCTCTATTAATGCCACTAAAATAAAAAATGTTCAGTTACAAAGTCTGACTTCCCACATTTTTGTACTTTTCCAAAATAAATAGGTACTTTAAAGAGAGAGTTACTGTATATGAATTCTTTTTGGCTCTAAAACTTTTATACTATGATTTTAATGAAATTAAATTGTCTTTACATTACCAGTACCATTGTAATATCCTATATAGAAACTCCAATAAAAATAAATAAACCAATAAATAATAAATTGTGGAAAATTTTCCTCATAAACAATATGTTCACGTCTACAATGAATCTAGTCGTTCACTTGAAATACACTAACGTCCACTGGTAATTCCATTTCAAAATTTTATTTGAAAATTTGTATTAAAGTTTGGCAAGGCTACTTAAAATATCATAGGACTATTCATAATCAGCAGTATTTCGACTTTAAATTTCGTAAAAAATTGGTTACATATTTTACTAATGTTAATATGGTTACTATTTGATAACAATAACGTTTTTAACATTAAATATAACTAAAGACAATTTTTTATTATAATTTTCTTATTTTTTAAATGACCAATGAAATATTTGAATTACAGTAAATATAAATATTTGATAGTAACCGCCGCCTTAGATAAAAGATTTTATCAAAAACTCAAAGAAAAATAGAGCGCTAGACAGAAACACACATTTCGGCGAAAAATACAGTGGGAAGAAAGCAAGAGATTTTAAATAGGAAAAATTAATCCTATATCAATAATAGTTTTATCTATGAATTATAAATATTTGGATTTGTAGCATTTAGAGATCTTTCGTGTATACATATTTGCAAACATTTAATATTTATTTACTATCAATACCAACTAAATAATAAAACTGAATATCGTGGTTGGATCACGTTAAAAGTTGTATCATAAACTGCATTCGATATTTCTTGTCTACATCGTAATAGGCTATAGGTTTCTCTGTTAGCACTTTCTGGAACCACAGATGTTAAAAACTACGAAAATTCCCAAAAATGTTGAGAGATAGATAACTCTCATGAAATAAATCCATTTTTCAGTATCGGCACATTGTATCAACACACCCGAACCGGTAAACTGATAGAGAATAGAGTTCTTTCAGTATGGCATATACAGTGCCCGCCTTCTATCCAGTCCAGAAAATATTATATAAGGAACTGTATGGGTCAGTGGATAGATAGTTTCAAATGGATCTTGAGACTCGTATCAAAGCGTACCGCTTTGTGGCCTACTCGGCTGTCACCTTTTCGGTAGTCGCAGTTCTCTCCGTCTGCGTCACTCTTCCCATGGTGTACAACTATGTGCATCATGTCAAGAAGCAGCTAAATCACGAGATAACCTTCTGCAAGGGATCTGCGAAAGATATTTGGTCTGAGGTCAACCATCTCAAGACCCTGCCTAATGGAAACAGAACTGCTCGTCAGTCTGGTTATGGAGGAGACTCAGGTGTTAGTGGTGGTGGTTCCTCTCAGACCGGTGGTTCCTCTCAGACCGGTGGTTCCTCTCAGACCGGCGGTTCCTCTCAGACCGGTGGTTCCTCTCAGACTGGCGGTTCTTGTAGTGGATGTTGTCTACCTGGACCTCCTGGATCTGCTGGAACACCTGGAAAACCTGGTCGTCCTGGAAAGCCTGGTGCACCAGGACTTCCTGGAAACCCAGGACGCCCACCTCAACAACCATGTGAACCTGTTACTCCTCCTCCATGCAAGCCTTGTCCCGCTGGACCTCCAGGACCTCCGGGATCGCCTGGAGAACCAGGAGATGCTGGAACCCCAGGACAACCTGGTCTTCCTGGACAAGATGCCGCACCTGGCGAACCAGGACCAAAAGGTCCACCTGGACCCGATGGTAATCCAGGAGCCCCTGGTGCACCAGGAGAGCCTGGTCAAGATGCTCCATCTGAACCTCTTGTACCTGGAGAGCCTGGACCAGCTGGAGAACCTGGACCGCAAGGACCACCTGGACCTCCCGGACAGCCTGGAAATGATGGAGCTCCTGGTAAGGAGAAATTTTACGACTTATTTTTCATTCTCAAAAAATATGTTAGTGTTACCATCTAATTTTTGAAATTTTAGGCCAGCCTGGTCCTAAAGGACCCAATGGGCCAGACGGACAGCCTGGAGCAGATGGAAACCCTGGAGCACCAGGACCAGCTGGAGACGATGGAGCAGGTGGAGAAAAGGGAATTTGTCCCAAGTATTGTGCTATTGATGGAGGAGTTTTCTTCGAAGACGGAACACGCCGTTAAATGGTTGCCTGCGTTTCTTCAGAATGTTCTTGTTTTTACCCTGTATAACATTAGTACCAAGTAAAGTTGCTACAACATCACTGTTGTGTTGGAATGCAGCATCTGTTTATGATTCGTTTGCAATGGAAAACAATTGGTGAAGAGAGGGAACCAGTTCCTCTTTTAGGACGCTTATAAAAAAAGCAGTTCACGCCCATATCTTGCATGGACTCGAATGAACACTCAGATATTGTCGCGATGTATTTAGAAGGTTTAATCCATCAGCACCGATTAATAAACCAATTATAAGTATACTGGCTATTTAGCATCGTAAAGAGAACAAATACTGCTTATCGGATGAATTGCTATCCGTTCGCAAAATACTTAGAAAGATACGCCATTAATAATTCTAGTTTAAGAATAAATCTATTGTTGGTATTAGGGCACTAGAAATCGCATTTTTTAAAACAATTTTACCTTCTTTGTTATTTTCCTTTTACTTATCAGCTACTTTCAATATTTTATAAATTGTAAACTTCAACAATTAACAAAGTTACCTTGAGAATAATCAAGGCCAATGACAAATATCCCATGAGAAAGCTTACGATCATCTATTTCATTATAAAGATATTTAAAAGTTTAATTTAGACTTGCAAATTTTTTTTTACAAAACTTGTCATCCATATTTATCCAATTAAGACAAATGTAATTAATTGAAAACAATATGTGCATTATAAATAATATATCCATTAACTTATATAAATTAAAACTGTTATAGTAAGGAATCGTGTTTAGTAGTTCGTTTTCAAGCCACTCCACTTCACAGCTTGAAATCCCCGCACTTCATTCTGAAATTGTTGTTATCCTAATTATGTGCCACTCTTAGCGCTCAGCTAACTATATACTACTGGTTTCTCCCGACTAGCAGCCGGTTTTTTCGTCTTTATAAAGAGGAGTGTGTTTCGCTCGAGCACTGCAGCCATGGACCTGGAAACAAGAGTGAAGGCCTATCGCTTTGTGGCCTACTCGGCTGTCACCTTTTCGGTAGTCGCAGTTCTCTCCGTCTGCGTCACTCTTCCCATGGTGTACAACTATGTGCATCATGTCAAGAGGACCATGCAAAATGAGGTGGTCTTTTGTAGGGTGAGTGACATTTCTTAATGTATCAAAATAAATAAATGGCAATGTATTACCTGCTAAACTATATTATTAGTCTATATTAGTTCTAATTTATAGGGAACTGCAAAAGATATTTGGTCCGAAGTGCACAGTTTAAAAGGTTCAATTCCATCAGGAAACAGAACCGCACGTCAGGCTGGATATAATGATGCTGCAGTACATGGCGGAGGTGGAGGTGGTGGAGGTTGCGAAGCATGTTGTGTTGCTGGACCAGCTGGACCAGCTGGTACTCCTGGGAAACCTGGACGACCAGGAAAACCTGGAGCACCTGGACTACCAGGAAATCCGGGAAAGCCTCCCGTCCAACCATGTGAACCCGTAACTCCACCACCCTGTAAACCTTGTCCTGCTGGACCGCCTGGACCGGCTGGACCGCCTGGACAACCTGGTGATGCTGGTACTCCTGGTTCACCAGGACAACCAGGAAGCGATGCAGCACCTGGAGAACCTGGACCTAAGGGACCACCTGGACAACCTGGAAATCCTGGAGCCCCTGGATCCCCTGGAGAGCCGGGTGCTCCTGCGCAGTCGGAGCCAGTGGTTCCAGGTGAGCCTGGACCTGCTGGAAATCCTGGACCACAAGGACCACCAGGACCAGACGGTCAGCCAGGAAGTCCAGGAGGTCCTGGTAATCCTGGTCCTAAAGGCCCACCTGGACCAGCAGGACAACCTGGATCTGATGGAAATCCTGGTTCTCCTGGACAACCTGGACAGCCAGGTGGACAAGGAGAAAAAGGAATCTGTCCTAAGTACTGTGCTATTGATGGAGGAGTTTTCTTTGAAGATGGAACTCGTCGATGAAAAAAATAATGAATGTATTACTTTTATGACGTTCTTACAAGCATATCTTGTTATAAATCCAATGAATGTTTCAGCATAGTTTGATGTGTTTCAAGTACTCCCGACTTATAATATATCTATAAACAAACTAAACAAACAACATCGGTTACACTGTGTCACAGTATCCTATTACAATCCTGTTTTCACTCTGAAACGCTGTCATGTGTATTCACAAATTAGTAATAAATTGAAATATAATTAACAGTAATTCGATTTTTATAAAGGAATACATTGAAAATTTTCAGTCTTTAGCAGTTTATATATATGATTTACATAAATTTCAGATTATTACTATATTTTAGTTCAGGACACGCCAAAAATCTTTTTTTATACAGCTGCTACACATACAGTTGTAAACAATAATCTCATCGAGGCTTTAGTATTTTTAACCATCCATTAAAATAGCACTTCAGAAAATAGAATTTTTGATACATTTAAATTTAATGTAAAAGATAAATAGTTTTAACTCTACTTTTGCTAGAACAATGAAAGAATAAGTGTATATTGTTCATTTTGTATAACAAAAATATGTGGTGAAATGAAGTCTCATCTTCTTGTACCGTCTTCAAAGAAAACACCTCCGTCAATGGCGCAATACTTTGGACAGGTTCCACGTTCTCCAGGTTGTCCAGGTGGACCAGGTGGACCAGGTTTTCCTTGAGGTCCGTCATCTCCGGGCAATCCGTTTTGTCCAGGGGGACCTTTGGGTCCAGGTACTCCATCTGGTCCCATTCCTCCAGGCTGGCCAGGTTCTCCTGGAGGGCCAGGTAAACCAGGCTCACCTGGTTGTCCAGGTGGCCCGGGAATGAGAGCTTCACTTGAAGCAGGAGTGCCTAAAAAGTTATTTTTAATCTATAACTTATGATTGGCAAATATTTACTATAATATACTACTTGATATTAATTACTGTATTCTACCTGGTGTACCATCAACTCCTTGTTCTCCTGGCAACCCTGGTTCTCCTGGAATACCTGGAGGTCCTGGTTCTCCAGGTGCACCATCTTCACCTGGAAGCCCAGCCTGACCCGGAAATCCAATGTCTCCTGGAGGTCCTTGTGGTCCAGGTTCACCTGGAGGCCCTGGTGGACAGGGTTCACATGGAGGTGCAGTGATCGGTTCACATGGCTGCTGTGGTGGTTTTCCAGGATTTCCTGGCATTCCTGGGAGTCCTGATTTACCCGGTCTCCCCGGCTTACCTGGAGCACCTATGGACCCTGGCATTCCTGGAAGACAGCAGCTCTCACATCCTTGAGTAGCTGACTGCTCATCTACTGCTGAATTATACTCGTCTGAATAGCCAGGTTGAAGGTATTCTGAATTGGACGATCCTCCTACTTCTGGGTATACACTGCCACCTACTCCTGTTGAAGCACTGTATCCACCTCCATATGCTTGACGAGATGTTCTGTTTCTGGCATATGGTATGCGTTTTATTTTCTGCACTTCAGTCCAAATACCTTTTGCTGATGTCTAAAATAAAATCAACTCATTCATTTATTTTATATATGTAGAAAAATCTTTATTAATTTTTTTTTAAACGGCTGGTTTTTTACAAAAATGCTATTTGGAAAACTATCAAGTTAAAAAATATATTATAACCAACTCGACAAAAGTTGATTTCTCCACCCATAGTTTTCTTGATATGATTTACATAATTGTACATCATTGGGAGAGAGATGCAAACGCAGAGGATTGCGACAACCGAGAAGGAAACAGCCGAGTAGGCCACAAAGCGGTACGCTTTTACCTTGAGTCAAAAAGGAATTGAAAGTATAATGAAACACATCAGATTCACTTCAAATTTGTATTTTATTTTTGTAAATCAAAGTTAACATCTGGAAATAGTTACTGAACCTCTAATATTTATAGTATTAATAATTATGGGTTAAGAGTGTATGTCATTAAGAACAATATCTCAAGCTATATTTTAGTGAGGATAAACGATTAAATGTGTATTATTCGAAGCACAGTATATCACTAGAATGACATGCAAGAACAAACCTTGGTCTCGATGTCCATCGCATCGTCCTGATTACCTCTCGGCTTCCACTGCTTTTATAGAGACGAACCGGAGTTGGAGGAGGCGAGGCGCAACTGGCCTAGTTATGGATAACCGTCGTCTTGTTCCAAAGTGGGATAGGGAGTAATGTGGTAGCGAATATAATGACTCACTTCACTCAGAACAATTCCGACTTTTCAAAAACAAATTAATGTCGGATATGTATATGAAATAATAAATTGTCCTTTATATGGTACTTTGATATAATTGTAAATTTGGTGAAAACTACAATATTTATCAGCTCCACAAGGAATCAGCGGTTGCAGGACACTCAAAGGAATTTTTATATGGTTTTTAAAAAGTTAATTATTGCCCTATTTTTCGCATACTGTCTATACTTATTTAATTTTTTTATTAAGGTATCATCATGTAGTATCACTTTATAGGCTAACGATTCTATTGGAGTAACTAAACATGCTAAATTTGATAATTTTTAGAAAAACTCGCGCCACTAGCAAGTGATGTAATGGAATGATCCTTTAATATACCACTGGCAATCCTATCATTCGTTTATTCCTTTAAAAAACCTTTTCGTGGAATCAGAAGAGTATTTGTCACCTACTTTTTGATTCTTTGAGCATAATTTGCTTACTATATAAAGGGTTGGAGCCTGCCACTATACTTATGTCTTTTTAGGATAAGGATATTGCACATAATAGGATTATGTTTCATCTAGAATTTTCATTTACATCAATTTGGTACGAAATATGCGGAAATTCGTATTAATTTTGTAAATTTAATTTACCAAAAACCATTTTTATTTTTAAAAGATCTTAAAATTACTGTAACTAAACATCATTTGCCCCCTATAATTTACTAGCACTTTACTGTGTCTACATTTTTGTAATTGTAGGTTTTTTGTTAACTAGAGTTATATCAAAAAAATCTGACGATTTTGCTCATGCGTATGAGTGAAGTTGATATATTTTTGTTCAATCTGTGAAACTAATATATCTAAAATATTTATTCATAAGCATAAACACTGTTAATCTTTTAAGTTAACTGCATCACATAACCCTATTTTCAGTCTTATCACTTATCTGTTCGTATGTATTGTACTGAAGTGCTTCGTAGCTACTTTTTCGGTACTCATTACTGCGTCAGTTTTTCATATGTGCTATGCAACATTGGTAGTTTTGATCGTTATATTACTCTGTTATTTAGTTTACTTAAGTATTCTCTTTCTATTTGATCAGTAGGCTTTTGTCGATGTAGATTTGCTTGCCTTTTCGACTTTCTGCTTTGAATCGTTAGCTTACAATGCACTAACCAAACGATCGGAAAATACGTGATTTATTGATTTTCTTAGAAAATAATCAATATTTGCATTATTTTGCTTTATGTATTAAAATGTTCTGAAGTTATCTATTAGCACAGGTTAAAAATACGTTATATTTATGTTTTGAAATTTGATTATTTAGAAAATTCGTTGCTAGAAAGTAATTTATGAATATAATTATTAAATTTTCTGTTTGTTTATTAGTGCACCATTTGTGTTGACCATCTTTGATCATAATTGTATAAAATTGCGTCAGCCTTATTTACCTTTTCACTACAATGTGTTGTTCATCGTTTTTATTAACTTACGGAAGTAGTTTATTTTTTTTAATTATTATATCTTATTTGTTGATTTTCTATAATTTTTGATTGTATCTAAGGTTACCTTATTGATCTAAGTTATTTTTAACTTGATACTTTGTGAAAAAAGAGTATAAACTTTTAGGTGATCAATCTGTAGTCATACTGGTCCCAATCGTTGCTTGTTACGTTAGTAGAACTCTAGTGAGATCGATAGTCACAATGACTTCTGAATTAGTCTCTAACTCAGGTATTTATACTGAAAAATCTAATTGGTTTTTTATGGTTCTTAGTCAGTTGCTGTATATTTTCATATGTAATTAGACTTAAATGAAAATATCTTAGTTCAGATTTCTGTCAAATTACAGTTAAGAGATCACAGAAAGAATGGTTCGTGCCAGTGAATGCTCGTCCACCTCCTCAACTTAGTCTTTATAACAGTCTAACAAGGCGAAAAGAATTGTTTGTACCCAATGAAGGAAAATTGGTTTGTTCAGTTCTAATTATTTTACATTAGTTTTCTTATAATATATCCAATGAAAATATAGCTTTTTCACTGAAATTGTGGATTAATACATTATTGTTTCGTAATATTATTGGATCCTTCCCTATTTTCATGCAGGTCAAGTGGTATATATGTGGTCCAACGGTGTATGACTCTGCACATATGGGTCACGCTCGTTCATACCTTTCCTTGGACATTCTTAGACGTGTCATGACTAATTATTTTGGATACGACGTTCAGTTTATCATGAATATTACTGATATTGATGATAAGATTATTAAAAGGTATGCTTAAATTATTTCTATATAATGAGTTTGCTTATATATGAGTGTTTTCTTTAGAGCTCGTCAACGCTATCTGCTTACGAATTACTTAGACGAAACAAGGGAAGCCCCACCAATGGAAAAAGTTGTCCAGGATGTTGTTGCTGCACTTGAGTATTTCAGAGTATGACTTATAATCACCTGTTTTCTGAATATTTTCTTACCTTATGCTTCAATTCTTGATAGTTCTTTTTGATCAGAATAAATATAACGACGAACTGGATGCTGATAAGAAAAAGATGTACGAAATAATGGTACGTGGCATCTTTATATATATATATAACTCGAATATTCTTAAATCTGCCATTTTTTAGAGCCAAAATTGTTTTTTAGAGGAACATTTAATTTTAGATAAAAAAGGTAGATGATTGTGCTCAAGCATTGGAGAAAGCATTGACTGGCAAAGATAGTTTAGGAGTAGAAACTGCCAAGGTTAGGCATAGATCCTACTTTAAATAACTTCAGTTTTTAAAAACAATTACACTTCTTTATATTAGGGTCAGCTTCTCAATGAGGCTCGAGACGTTCTTTCAGAATGGTTGGATGCCAAGCATGGCAAGGAGATTATTGATCATAGTGTATTCGATTCACTTGCAAAAACGTTGGTATTGGTGCAGTTAAATTTTTCAAATAATTATTGCCTCATCTGTAATTGTTGTGCTAGAAGTTTACTTTGTTTTTATTTTACTGCTATTACGACGCGTGAAAAGTTTTCAAAAGTGATTAAGTCATGAACTTAAATTTAACAGTAATATTTTGCTAATTATATTAAAACAGAGGTGCCGATAAACGATACCTATCTAACTTATTAGTGGTTCCTTCGACAGATGTTTAGAATTTATTTATTGCAATAATGTTATTACAATATACTTTATTTTGTAGAAAAATGCTATTCGTCTATTTGGTAGATTTTTAAAAATAATTCAAAGTCATAATTCACAAATTATTAGATAATTCCTTAAGAAATGGCTTGTTTAATAATACTGGACATTTTTAAGATATGAGAACGAATTTCTGGCTGACATGGCCCGTCTTCACGTATTGCCAGCTGATGTGTTGACTAGGGTGTCGGAATATGTACCTGAAGTAGTAAAATTTGTGGAGAAGATAATCAAAAACGGCTATGCCTACTCTACTGACGATGGATCCGTTAGTATTCCATCTTGTTTTACAAATAATATTTGCATTGTCTAGATATCATTTAGGTGTACTTTGATGCAAAAGCATTCGAAGAAAATCCCCAGCATTTTTATGCAAAATTGGTTCCTGAAGCATACATGGACTGTGATTCACTATTGAAAAATATGCGAGAGGGTGAGGGCGAACTAAGTATTACAACTGAAAAATTACAGGTACGTTGTAAGAAGTAAAGTATTCAATAATACAATGGGATTTTGGAATACATTGTAATCTTACAATAAGAAATTTTCTGTCCAAATCTACTTGTAGCAAAAACGTAATCCTACTGACTTTGCACTTTGGAAATCGTCAAAGGATGGTGAACCATTTTGGGATAGTCCTTGGGGAAAAGGTATTATTTTTCTATCACTAATTTATTTAAATAATTATAATTTTCTATTCATACTTTCGTCTTATTTTAGGTCGTCCTGGCTGGCATATCGAATGTTCAGCAATGTGTTCTGAAATATGTGGATCGAAATTAGATATTCATGCGGGAGGATTTGATCTTAAATTTCCCCACCATGACAATGAGATAGCCCAGGTTATTTTTAATAAATGCTTGGTTTTTTTTTCTATTTTCTTAATATTTAATACATAGAAAGTATTTTCCTAATGAATACGATTTTGTTTTAAAAGGTCGAAGCTCATAACGACGATCCTCATTGGGTGAATTATTTTTTGCACTGCGGTACTTTGCGTATAGCTGGTATGAAGATGAGCAAGTCATTAAAGAATTTTATAACGATTCGAGAGGCTCTGAAGCAGTATACTGCGAGACAATTACGATTGCTTTTTCTCATGCACAACTGGACTGACGTTCTTGATTATAGGTAAGATAAAAGCATTTCTCAGGTTTTCTTTAGAATTATATTGTCAAAATGATATACATTACTGTTATGCAAGATCATAGTGGGATTGGTTATTTACATAATTCAACTTTGCTTAAATTCTTTTAAAGAATATTCATAAGTACAGTAAATCAATTTTCACATAAATGGGTTTAGAATTTACGGTTCTGCTGTATTTTAGTAGAGCCCATTGATTTTCTATGTATCATCTACGTTATGCTCTAAAATATATGGTGTCACACCATGTTATTTGTCCAGATAAACTTATGAAATTTGGTTTCTTGCTATTTCTTGCTTGATTCTTACGTTAATTAATTGTTTGTTTTAACCTTAATTGATAATTTTTTCACTCATCCTTTATTTTTATTTGATATATTTATCGCTTAAAATGTATTTATGCTGTTTTCAATTATTTGTATATGTTTTCTTTTAAAATGTACTCTATTGTAATTCAAGCATTTCTATTAACGTTTACTCTATATAGACAAAAAACTAATTTAAATGACTTCCATAATTCATTTCAGTAGTGTTTAAAGTCGTTTATAAGTTAGTTATCTTGAATGTTAGGGATGTGGATCTTCTTTTTGGTCACACTCTTGAGTCCCATCTGTTTAGAAACGGTTTTGTCCCCATTGTAGTGCGTCTACAATGGAGCGTGCACTGCAATTCGAGAAAGTGACTAGTGAGTTCTTCTTGGCTGTCAAGGATATTCTGAGAAGACATTATAAACCTGACAGTAATCAGGTTAGTATAATTCTTTTGACCTAGAATTTCTTCCTTCAATTCGCTAAATCTTAAGCCTATTTAACTATTTATTTTAAGATTATTTTCATAATTAGAGCAAGTTTAGGGATATCAAAAGTACCAAGATCGTGAATTGAAACTCATGGAAGACTTTTTCAAATTGAAAGCAGAGGTAATTCTTAAATGTTCTTGACTACTGAATGCGATTATCTTATTAGTGAATATTATAGATTTCTTTTATAGGTACATAGTGCTCTTTGTGATTCTGTAGACACTCGTACAGTTCTTGAAAAAATTCGTGAGCTTATTGCAATGGGTAATGCGTACATGAAAGAAAAGGTGTACATTTATTTCCTTTGTTCTAATATGTGCATTTATTTTCTATTACCCTATTATTGTTATCATGCTTAAGACATAAAATGTATGTTAATACTTCGTTTAAAATATTTTTTTTATTTAATTGGTTTTAGGACGATGAAAAAGTCATACCAAACTGTCTGTTGCTGGGTAACATTGCTTCCTATATCACGTGGCTACTTAAAATGTTTGGTGCAATTCCACAGAGCCAAGAAATCGGGTTTCCTAATTGGTGAGGAGTTTATTTTCACATTATTTGTAGCCTAAAATTTAACTATTTTAAGTGATGATGACTGTGGAATTGCGTCAACATCAAAGGAAACAATAGTGATGCCTTATCTGATAGCACTCGCTGACTTTAGGGAAAGAGTCCGAAATATTGCTAAGGAACACAAAATTTTCGAAATTCTCGAGGTATCTCAATCGAATGTTTCCCTTCTGCTAATGAATATTAGCACTATTTTCTATTGAAATGATTTTAAATAAATGGTATTGAGGAGTGTGATCGTCTTCGAGACGAAGTTCTACCTGAATTGGGTGTGCGGTTGGAGGACAGGACTTCACAAACATGTGTTAAGTTGGTTGACAGGGAGACTCTAATTAAAGAGCAGGAACATAAGAGAGCTACGGAAATTGCAAAGCAGGCAGTAAGTAATACATTTTTATTATCGAAGTTACATTCACATTTCACTTCAATCCATTATATTTTCGGCGAGTTTCAGGAAAAGGATAGAAAGGCACGAGAAAAAGCAGATAAAGAATTAGCGAAGCGAATTTCTCCCCAAGAAATGTTTAAAAGGGGCGAAGAAGCTGTAAAGTATAGTAGATGGGACGACAAGGGCATTCCCACACATATGGCAAATGGAGAAGAGGTTTTTATATCTATTTTTTGTCATATTGCGTTTTTATCATTATTGTTACAATAAGAAAAGTGATTACAGGTGTCTAAGAAATTGAGAAAAAAACTAGAAAAATTATGGGAAACTCAGGAGAAGAACTACCAGCAAATGATGTCCATACAACTGAATTAATTTCCTCTGCTTAATATTGTAGTTGCGTCAATATTATTCTATCTCGTTTATTAGCTTTCAGGACTTCTATAAAATTATTTGTTTTGAATGTTTCATTTAACTCCTTATGGTTCGAGCTGGTACTTTGTGTAATAGAATTGATTTCGGGCTACATTGTCTGGTGTTGAGGTTTTTTAGTTACTTAGATCTAAGTTTAATATTATTTATTATTCTCATCCTGGGAACCAAAATACTTACTTTTCTTCCACACCCAGTGCTCTTTCTTTCATATCAACTGTCTGGTCCACAGCCTATCTTTTGTTACTGTCGTGAGTTCATATTTCACAGAACGGCTTTAACATCGTTTATATGGTTGTTCCTTTAATTTATCGGTTTGTTAGCATATTGGCTTAGTGTACCTATTAATATTTCGGTTTTATACTTTAATCTGATAGTTTTTAGCTTTGTTATTTCATATACATAGGTTGTTGTGCCTTGGGTTGATGGGATTTTAGTCTAATGTTGTTTGTTTCTCCGATAAATTTACTGTGAAGAGAGTTTACATTACCTTTAAATGCTAAATGGAAACGTGAAAGTGGGATTTTGGAAAATCAATCGACTTTTATAGTTAAACAGATAGGGAAATATCCCCAATTATATATAATACATTAACATTAAAACGAGTAGTTAAAAGGCAAGTAGGAGTCGCATTGTTTAACGTTCCCATTTTAAGCAGTCTCAATTCATTCGTAGGACTCGTTCATATGCTATTTAAATAGGTAAATGGTCTTATTTTTTCTTGGTAAAAAATGCTTATATGTTAGTACTTCTAAACATAGAAGTAGTTAATCTATTCCACAAATTAGAATTGAACATATTCTGTTGTAGACTACTAATAAAGTCTATCTTAGGTCTATCCTGCATCTTTAGTCACTGTCCCATACTGTTCCCATCCGTACCATCGACATTTGATTCATGTTTAATCCTTAGCCACCTTTATAAACCGCGCTCGGCCCATATCAATCATTATTCATCATCTAGCGCAGACAATGTTTCCACTCGTCTTCCTCTACTTCATCGTTCCCATTGCTTTAGCTGAAACTTCTGTCTCATGTCATACTGTAAGCTTTGTTAATAGTCTCTTTTCTGTACTAACTGATATTTATTTGAACTTGAAACCAGCATTTTTGGAATTAGATTAAAAAATGTCCTATTAATTATAAACACGACAGTATATTTATTAAATGTTTCATTAGTGTGCCACCGCAAATCTTCAAGAACGTTGGCAGATCACAGGACTGCCTCAATTGTCTAGTGAATACTTCACACAAAATTGTAATATACCAAGCAAACAGGAATTAATAAATATTCCTTGTGAAGGGAAGTGTTTCACATATATGTTCGAGGACCCGGATAAACGTGATTTTTACATACATTTAATTTATAATATTAATCTAGCTTATATTTAAAGTTTTTTATGTCTTACTACATTTGATTTGATTCGGTGTTATAATAAGTTTTAAAAAAGCATAGGGAGCTCGATGTTTTTGGGCATATAGAAATCTTATAGTAGATAGTGATTTCTAAAGAATTATTCAAAACAGCGCTTTTTAAGACTCAAAGCCATTGTTGTTCATTCGTGGATGTCATGCAAAATTAACACAGGTATGAAATAAATACAATTAGACTTATTCAAATTACGTCATTACATTTTTTTAAATGCAGATATAAACCTTTTCAGATTGTGTTAAGTCCGACAAGAGCATCTTCTGTTGAGAATTTTTGTGAACATGATGACGATTATCCATTAATGAATAATAGAGGGGAAAGAGTGAAAGTCAAGGCACTTGTCGAGTTTTGCAAGTAATAATAAAAGCTTAGTTTTGGAAAAATCGCATTTCACAGTAATCTCTTTTATCAATGACGTTCTAGTGTTGTTCATTAAAAGTATGAAATTAGAAATATATCGCTCTTAATTTTATAATTTTCCAAAATAATACACTTCCGTAATTTTCGCATACACAAACATGATTTACTATAAACTAAATTATAAACCAAATTTTAAATAACAATTAATAAATTTTAGTACTACGAAATGTAATGACAGAGAGCTTTTCGACGGCTGTACGGGAAGTCCCACTAATGAACGTTAGTCTAGTGTCACGTCCATATTTTAATTCATTAGTTTAATATATTGAGAAATATTTTTCATTCAGTTATTAATAGCCAAGTACTTGATTGCAACGAATGTAGTCCTAGTGAGGGAAGAAACTGCTATAAAGATGAAGGGAAGTGTTCCGCCAAAAGATACTGTACTAAGCAGATCGTCATGTTGAATCGTATGTTTTTAAAGTACATTCTTTCATTTTTACTAATACCCCATACATGCTTTTAGATGGATATCAGCTGATGAAGTCTTGTTCGGACATCAATTTATTTGGGATTGACAATCGATGTATGACCTACGACATTAAGTCGCCTATAGCAAATGTAGCTGTTAATACCAAATATACACAGTGCTATTGCAGAGATAAACAATTCTGTAACATTGCTGCTTCTCCCATTTCTCTACTTTCCATTTTTCTCGCTGCAATGATAACGTTTAAATTATGAATATATAACATGCTTATTATAGAAACTTCATTAGTAATAATTTGCTACATTTTTATATGATATAATCTTATTTGTTCTCTGTAGTTTATTTATTAAATGTTATCTGAAAATAGTTTCGACAGTTCTATTGTTAGTATTTTAATTATTATCAGAAATACTTTTGAGCAAAATTACGGAAACATTGTGAGTATAAGTGGAAAATAATAATAAAGAAAAATTAGCATAGAGAACAGGTTTTCGCACAGCGTTCTTTACGAATATTCTTATAGAATTCATGAGTACAAAATCCATTGCGAGAGAATGTGGAGCAATTCGAATCCTGAAAGAAAACGTTGAATACTGATGTCAAAAGAGGAGTTGATAATATTCAAATAGGAGACAAGAAATGAGAAATATTACATATTATCTATGCATTAGTTTCTATACATGCATCTATCACATAGTCCACAGGCGATTGGATATAAGCTTATTAGTATCTGTTCATATTTCGGCATATTTCATTATTTGGTAATTTGCAGAATATATATAATTTTATTTCAACGGAATCAGCAATATTCTTGATGAAAACGAGACTAACATAGAATTTTACATGTTATATCTTTGAGAATTGTGTTTAAAATGTGGAGGGAAAAAAATAGAACTGCTATGGAGAAGTACGATTAGAGATTTCACTATTTTAAAGAGAACTGGTGGAACGTACGGTCATAGATTAACAGACACCTGTGGATTGTGCGTACTAAGAAAACAATTCGTCACCAAATGGTAAAAGAACGAAGGGATTAGATTATTCATATGAAGCAACCAATATGACTTTGATCTATAATACCAACGGAATATAAGAACACTTAGAACTCTTTAAAAGTGATATTAGCGCTCACCATATCCACACAAGATGTTCCCGATAATTCAGCACTTTCTTTTTCCTCTTTCTTAATAATGTTTATATCCAAATCATTGTCTTCTACCTCTATCATTCTGTTTATTTTATCGGTAATTGCAACGCCTCTCACTTTACATAAATTGCATGTTAAAGCACATTGCCTCTCCATGCTTAATTTATAGAAGCCCATTGTACACAAACCTTTCTGAAATACATAATAGTCAGAGAAGGAGCTTGTCCTAAACGTTATTGGTATAGATCTTATCCAAACATTAACTTTTGAGCCAAATCTCTAGAAAAAATTTTGCAATTTTTAGATAAAGTAAATATCTCACCTGTTTCATTATGTTGCAATTTTTTGCTATGTCAATACAGTTTTTTTTATTTATCTCGTTTGTTACGGAATGAAGATGGGAGCCTGTGTAGATATCAGCACCTTTTTATACTTTATAATTAATATTATAGATAATTTTGAAACTGATAAGTCCAATAAGAAAATTATAAATATTGTATCTTCCAGAAAAAATTAGTTGAAACTCTAATTACTTATATCATTACTTGAGTTATGCTTGTTACAATTCCCAAGACGATTCAATTTGAGGATGTCAGTTGTTGTCAGCCGTATGTTGTCATCTAATGAAACTCCTTTCTAAACTAGACAGTTCTTTTAGCATAGAGAATCTGCAACTTTCGATTAGTATTTACGACAAGCATATTACTTTAAGTGGAGTCATAGTAGCCAGTCTCATCCTTGTTTTTGGGTCTATTTTTCCGAACGCAAAACTATCGTAGTGCATAATAGATTTGTAGTCATAGGTATCTGGATAATCCACTTCTGACGATGATATTTTCTCGAAATTTCCTGTAATGAAATTCGAAACACAAAACGCCACATTGATGAGCAATTTGTAAAACCTATACACAAACCCAATTGTCCCGGTTCTACGTGGCTATATTTAACGTGGATGAACGAATCTCGATCAGGACGTTGGTGTTCATGTTCAAACCCTATGGCGTGCATTACTTCGTGCCAAATTATGTAATCAGCTAAGCAATCGATTGCCAATGACATTTTCTGGCGTCCTCCTAGGACGGAAACATTGGATTTGTTTTTAAAACATGCCCATTTATTTAAGGTACATTAAAAATTCAAATCTTATATAATAAAGTTTACCTATTTTTCCCACAAATGAGTAGCATCCATCAAGAGGAACAATAAATAGGTAATCCCTCTCATCTCTTCGTTCCGTAAAACGAAAACAAGAAACGCTCTCAAGACTAGTTAAGGATGTGCGAACTTTTTGCTTCCTATGGAGCAATAGTGAAATGACTCATAAAATCCAATTTTATACTAAATACATAATAGCCTCATTAAAAATTTCTAATAGGCTACATTTTGAATAATAAATTATCATGTTGTTTGCATAAAAATCAACTAATTAAATGCATGAAACAATACTGTATTTCAGTGTACTGAGGAGAAAGTTGATAGGGTATAGTGTTATCCAGCCATCGATTAAAAGATGATTCCTTATGGGATACTCCACGAATGGGAACGGTACCTCCACGATAACGCAGCTTCTGTAGTGGTGTTAGCACTATAACAACCAAAGTAGTAAAATACACATATCGCAAATTCTTTAAAAATACTTATTTAGACCAAATATAATTGTATATAATGTCTATCCCATTGCCAAAGAATGAAAATAACTAACACATATCTCCAAAGTACGCTTGACTTTTAAGGTTTTGATTAACTTCCCAAGATTGAGGTATAGCCATAACATTAACGAAGAGAACAAAATAAATGAGTACTATAGAGATGATTGTGAATGCCATTGTTGTTGTTGAATGCTATTTCGGTTCCTTTTATAGTCCAGTCAAGCTGACCACACACTCATTGTCGTCCATGTAGATGACGAAAAAAAAGTTGAACAGACTATTTGCAAATGAACAGTTAAAATTAAGAATGAAATCAACTAAATACGGGATTCTAGCAGTTTTGCCGTTTGCTTTTTAAAATGTTCTCTAATCTCTGTCATTTACCTATATGATATCTGTTTAATAAAGACATTCAAACTGCTAAACAAAAGTTCCATTCATTTAAACCCGTCAATTCAGATCTCGTCCAGGTAGAATATGTGCTGATTTGTAGTTTACAAAAACTGATAAACTTAAGCAATGAGCGATGACAAAGTCAAATAGTTCCGTTAAAATTACTAAAATCATTAACGTTAAATAACCCATGTAAGAATCAGCAAAATATAATTTTTTAGACAAATAACTTTCCTCTTATATCATTCTTCAAAAACTATTCTTGCAAACCAATATTTTAAAATGATATACACACGCACATACGTACATTTGTCTACAGAAAAAAAAAACCATAAAAACATAATCATTGATGATTTGCTTCGTATTTTCATTAGATTAATTAATTGATTTACTAACTACTTCTAGCTGTTTGTATTTTCACAAGTGCCCGTTCTCCAAATAACGTTACAGTTCAAATGTACCGTAAGATTTCAAAGAGACTCTATACCAAGTCTACTTGTTGGAGTATTTAGCAATTCCTAAAACGAAAGTAATAAAGAAATATTATATGAATGCAATATATTCGTCGTGTTAAGACTTTTAAAAACGTTGGCGGGAGAAATATCAATTTGAAAAACCAACGTTATTCGATGTGGTACAATAAGAATGCTGAATTCCTAAGGTTTGGCTCGTATTTATATGTTTTGTAATTTAAAGTACAGTATTTGAGAAAATGTTAGAAAATGTAGGAATATTTTATGATTTGTTTTACGAGAAGAATAGTGACGAAGATTTTTTTTTTTAGATTTTATTACCTATTTCACTATTCAATTTCTTATTGACATTATTTTCTGGACAATCTTTTTTTTTAAACATGTACATTAAATGAAGTATTTTTTAAAGTAATTTTCCATAACGCTACTAATAGATTTTCTTATGATATCTGCCATTTATGGTAACATTTATTTCTTTGAACTCTGAGTATGAGTATTTTCCAATTTCTACTATAGTTTACTTTTAAAAATTTCTCAATTTATCTATGATATTTATGACAAGACTCATTGATAAAGGACTGAACGGGCATTCACGTTTTCAAAATAGTTTACTATTCTAACAATTAATTAATATTTTAGATAGAAGAGTAACCTCCTTTAGGGGAGAATATGGATCGGAAAGCGCCGTTAAAGGATGTTCCAGAGCATGTTATCGACAAAGAACGTGGGATAACATATGCTAGAGGGAAATTTCTAGGAAAAGGAGGGTTCGCTCGTTGTTATGAACTAACAAACATGAACACTAAAGAGTTGTTCGCTGGAAAGATAGTTTCAAAGACACTTCTAGTTAAACCATATCAACGTGAAAAGGTTTGATTGTACATCCTATATCATCAAATTAACTGGTCTGACTTAATTCTTATTGTATTTCACCTAATAACTTCAGATGTCTCAAGAGGTACAAATTCACCGTCAACTTCGTCATCCTCACGTAGTTCAACTCTTTAGTTTTTTTGAAGATGTTGACAATGTTTACATCACTCTAGAACTTTGTGCTCGTCGCTCACTTATGGAGCTACACAAAAGAAGAAAAGCTGTTACTGAGCCTGAAGCCCGATACTTCACTCATCATGTATTTTAGTTAAACATTTAATAATACGATATAATGCCAGTGGTTTATTTCAAGTATTAATTATATACTTAGTTAATATAGTTTGGGAGTTTCGTTCATCAACGCTATTGGTATTCTATCGTACTTTTGATATTACCACCTATTTATTTCTATTTTTAATTCAGGTTTGCTTGGCTGTTGACTATTTACATGAGCAGAAAGTAATTCACAGAGATCTTAAATTAGGAAACCTATTTCTTAATTGCGAGCTTCAAGTAAGTTTTATTATATATTGTATTTTTTTGCTTTGTACACTTATATAAAATAGTGTAAAAGAAAGATCACAGTAATTCCTAATCTTTTTAGGTAAAAATAGGTGATTTTGGTCTAGCAACAACGGTTGATATAGAAGGTGAACGAAAAAAAACATTGTGTGGAACTCCAAATTATATCGCTCGTAAGATTACTTTTCCTGATCGTACTTATACACCACTTTAGTTATGCGTTTTTGTTGTTTCTTTGTTTAGCGGAAGTTCTGGACAAGAAGGGTCATTCGTTTGAGGTTGATATATGGGCTATCGGGTGCATACTGTATACTTTATTATTTGGAAGGCCGCCATTTGAAACTCAATCACTCAAGGTGAATCATCATATGCTATGATATTTTATGAATATTTTTTGACGTTGTCTATTTTAATTCTAGGAAACATATAATCGCATAAAATTGAATCAGTATCGTATGCCAAACAATGCATCACCTAGTGCTGCTCATCTTATATCAAATTTATTGGCAGCAGATCCTGCCAAAAGGCCAAATATCAAGCAAGTAAGTGATTATTGGTTTTCTGTTTGAATATGAATATAATTTTAATTCTAATGATGATTGCGAAAACAATATTTTTTAATAAATAGGTTGTTGGACACGATTTTTTCCGAAATGGTTTTTTACCTACTCGGCTTCCAACATCATGTCTTACAATGGCACCAAAGTTCGGACGAGATAATATAGTCGTAGTAAGTATATAGAGGTTCTTCTTTTATTTCTTATTGTTATTGTGAATTATCTCGACTTTTAGTGTCCAAGTTCTCCATCTCGTAATCCTTCACATAGGGTTCATTCTCCATCAAAAGTACTCAGTCCAAAACAAGTAGTAAGGTTGGTCATTTTTCTTTATGTTAAGAAGCTATGCTTTACTAAGAACTTCTAGACAAGATTTAATGTCTGGCCAACCTAGAGCTCTGAATTCTGTTCCTGAAAACAAAGCGATGGATTTGGACAAAGAAAAAGGTTGGTAGTTACATATGCAATTTGGGGTTTATTTAATTTTAATTAAGTTTAAACCGTTTAGGCTATGGTGGCAACAAGGTTCCAGATGACTTCTACATGTCGGATCTCTATGAACAACTTAACTCAATCTGCGGCGCTCGAGTAACAGAGGTTTGATGTTTACATTTTTTAAGAAATTAGGAAATTAATTAACTTCTTGAAACATTTTTTTTAGCTAGATGGAATGAATCGTGTGGAGGATGAAGCCCCTGAAGCCACACCTATATTTTGGGTTAGCAAATGGGTTGATTACTCAGATAAATACGGAATTGGCTACCAGCTTTGTGATAATTCGGTAAATATATTATATGAACTGTTGTATTATAACTTTAGTCTTATATATTGAGTGTTAATTCCTGCATCTATTCAGGTTGGTGTTCTATTTAACGATAGTACGAAGTTAGTATTAGATGAGGCTGGGAATGAGCTGACATATATTGAAAAAAACGAGAAGGAACATTACTATGGTATGGAGAGATATCCTGAAGAGCTGAATAAAAAGGTTTTGTTTATTCATAACAATTTTTTAAAGTGTTATTTCTAGCCATCTTTTTTCATGAGATAAACCATGGCAAATAATGTGGGAAAATTATTTTCAGGTCACCCTACTCAAGTATTTTAGATCTTACATGAATGAACATTTAATAAAAGCTGGTGCCCACATGGTGAAAAAGGTAATAGTGATAGACAAAAGATACTGCTTATTTTTAAGTAATTAATTTTGCAGGATGGCGATGATTTAGCTCGTCTACCTGTGTTACGTTTCTGGTTCCGAACGCGATCAGCTATTGTCCTTCACCTCTCCAATGGTACATTACAGATCAACTTTTTCGAGGTCGAATTTTCATTTCAATTTATCAAATTTTTTACGAATGGTTTTTAATTCTTAGACGATTTATGTGGATATTACACTAATATTACATTTAAATTATTGCATTTGTACTTTATGTTTTATTTTAAGGATCATACGAAGATGATCGTATGTCCTTTAATGGGAGCTGTTACATATATAGATGAAGCAAAAACATTTCGCGTTTTCAAATTTTCCCATCTAGAGAAGTACGGTTGTGCCAAGGTGAGACTGCTGCTGTTGTTTGTGGAAAATTGTCAAAACTGATTTTCTTATTACTTAGTTTTTAATACTTATTGTTTCATTGAAACTTAGAAACTGTGAAACTTGTCTCAGAGCCTCATGTCGAGGCTAAGATACGCAAAGACTATGGTAGAAAGACTAATGTCAACGTCATCGAATAGCCGTCCAGGATCCCTTAGCACGGTGCGAGTGGGTATTACATTTTACCATTTTTAAGTGGTATTTTTATCCTTACTTTTGTATTTTATGTAAGACCATGCTTCAAAGTTAATCCATTGATCTAGAATGATTAACTAAGACAGTTTAATGTCTTTTAGCTTAGCACTTCTCAATACAATTTTTGCTGTTATTTATAATTTAAATATTTAATTATTTATTAGATTTCCTATTGTTTATCAGGCCCGTACAGTATCAGCCAGTCAGGCAGGATCTAATCGTGCTAGCAGCCAACATTCACAGCCGCAGTTCAGAGTGTGACTTCAGCTGTATATAATATATAATAAATTTTACATTGCCTCTAGATCTTCTCATACGTTTACATATTTCACACACGGTTTAATATATCTTAATGAATTATTTATTGTCGTTCAATATATTGTTCCTTTTATTCATGTGTTTCCATGATAGGAGCCGTATGCATTTTTAATGTTTTACTGAATTCAAGTTATGTAAAGATTGTTTCTGTGGTCTACATAATAATGCACTTATATTATGCTAGTATTTTCCACAGTTAATTTTCATTATGTTATATTAATCACTGCATATATTGTCATGGATTTTCTGAATATATGTCCAATGACATTGATTGTGTAAATCGGTAAGACAAGCCTTGGTCACTGAAATCTGTTTAGTTAAAGATATAGTTAATGATTTGGCTTGACAAATTTTCATTGAATGGGAACTGTTTTAAAGTATAACGAGACTAGAATAGTAAAGTAGATCCATAGTCTGTTATTTTTGAGCATTAGAAATCGAAAGATGTGTGCTACGACGTGAGGACTTAAGTATGTAAACAGCCAGGCTGAAGGATTCTTTTCATGACGTGGTCTACCATCCTTGAATCTGCAATAACCTTAGGAAGGTTGGAATTCATGTTTTAAAAGGTATATTAGCCAATCTAGTTTTATTATGCTACTACGCTATATTCATGTGAAATGCATAACAGTTAATTAATATTCCTGTTTGGAAACCAGCACGATTCTATCAGGTTGATTCAATTTCGCTGCTGTGGTAATGTTCTCGGAAAACATCATTTTTACTTACATTGAAGTTCAACACGTAGTTTCAACAACGGTATTGTAAAATTTACTATTGGATGACTCGTTGATTAAGAATCCCATATTTATGCACCATTTGCGCTTCGACAGCGTTATGCTCCGCCCACTTAACCATTATGAGTGTATTTTCCGGCGCATTGGTAGTTTGTTTTAAAAACGTGTCGTTATTTATTATAAATATGTCTTAAGGATGTCTTCATCAGAATCAAGTAGTGATAATAGCGATACTGATAGACAACAAGGCGGCGTGTTTAGGTATATATTTATTGGCACTAATTCATTGCTAACTACTTAAATGTTTTAGATTAGTTGATACTTGAATAAGACGAATAAAACTGCAAGAATTTATAATATTTTATACTGTTACGAATAGATTCAAGTGCTATGTAGGCAATCGAGATCTGGTTCTGACAAAGGAGCAGGATCAGATAGTGACTCTCCTCCTTCGCATCGCTCCACTAGTCAGAGAGCAGATGATAGTGATGTAGATCTTCCAGTTGCTCAAAGTTAGTAATTAAAAAGTTTCTAAATATCACTATTTAAGCTGCATGCAGGAGTTTTTCTTTTTACTTTTTTAGGGTCTGAAGAAAGTGAATCTGAGCGGTCATCTGCGTCACCTGTGAAAAGAAGGAATTTGATAGATAGTTCAGACAATGATGAAGAAGGTGATAAGAATAAGGTAACTATTTGGCGTGTTAATAACTTGAAATAGTTGCTGTTACTACTAGTGAATTTTTGTAACATGTTGAGTTTTTAACTATTGATTGTATAGAATTGTTGCTAGGCATCAGCTTCGCATATTTTTGGGGATGAGGTGTCCTCAGATTCAGACGATGAGCAAGGAGATGCAAGGAAGAAAAGTGTTACTACAGCTGATGGTCATGATAGTGATCGATCCGGGAAAAGTAGGCGCTTTTTTTTGGGGTTTTACTATTTTTCCCAAGATTATAGAATGACTGTTATATACGCTTAGACCATTAATTTTTTAGGTGAAGATAGCATTCATGGCATCCGATTGTATCCTGATCAAGATGAAGAACCTGATGCTGAAGAGGATCAACAGCCAACTATTATTGAAGTATGTTGCTATTCATTTTAAAAATATGTTTGAGTTTTTTTGTAATCTTTATATTTCACTGTATTTCAACCTTTTTTTTGATATCTATATCGTTATTTCAGACAGAAACAAGCAAAATCGACGTCGATTATGGAGAAGGAGCATATTATTGCAAAGTGCGTTATTTATTCTTATCTCTTATAATTGAGTATATATATAGATCAATTTAGATGTTAGTGTAAATCATTAAACTAATTTTAGTTCCCTAATTTTCTTTCGATAGAGGTGCGTCCTTTTGATCCAGAATATTACGATGAAGATGAGGATGATGACAATGTTGATGATGAGGGAAGAAGTAGACTGAAACTGAAGGTATTAATCTTAGAAAGTTCTAATTTAAATAATAGTCATAGGTACTAACAAAATGTTGGTATTAAAGGTTGAGAACACAATACGATGGCGTTATGGTCAAGATGAGAAGGGGAATGAAATAAAAGAGAGTAACGCAAAAATAGTCAAATGGAGTGATGGGACGTAAGTATATTTTCCAGAAATGTATATTATACAAAATTTCTTAAATTCGATTAATTTTCGCACTTTTTATTAGCCAGTGCTAATTTTTAGGATGTCTCTCTATCTGGGAAGTGAGATTTTTGATGTGCATGTTATGCCTGTGGTGTCTAATACTCACTTATATATTCGACAGGGTGCAGGGCTTATAGGTCAAACTATATTTGATCACAGATTACAATTTAGGCCACACTCAACCGATAGCAAAACACACAGAAAGGTTAGTATATCTATTTAGTTGTTATAAATGAGTTTTATCTTGTTAATATTTTAGGTCACTCTAAATATGGCGGATCGTAGTCGTAAAACTGGTCAAGTTAAAATGTTAACCGACGTTGGTAACAATCCTGACGAAGTAAAGAGAGTGAGTTGACATTTCTTCAATGTACTATAATGTCTTATTCATACCGGGTAAGTAATTAGGATGGTATGCTAATACAGGAGGCTGTTAGACGTGAAGAGGAGGCACTTCGAGCTGCTATCCGTCGTGAATCGCAGCAAAGGAGAATGAGAGAAAGACCTAGAGGAGGACTATCCAGTGGATTTCTGGAAGGCCGTGACGACTCAGGCATGTTGATTTATGTATTATTAACACGGAATAAATTTATGTATATGTCCTTTTCTTTTGTAGATGAGGAGTCGATGAATAACATTAAAAACCGTTATAAGCAGCGGTATGATGCGCCATTGATTGGTGCAAGTGACTCAGATGAAAGTGATGGTGGACGAAGGTTGGAAGGAGCAAAGGAAGATAATGAGGATTCTGATGAGGTTTTTGATGTTTTCATAGTATTGTAGGTATTCAAAACAAATTAAGTTATACTATTTTTGCTCAGGAATTCCGTAAAAAGAAACAGCAACAGAAGAAAAAGATTGTGACGAGCGATGAAGAAAGCGATTAAGGGAATCTTATTCAAGTGATCTTCCATTGGTTGTTATCTGCTATGTTGTAATTAATGGTATATATATATATATATATATATCCAGCTTTTACTTCAATTAATATGCACGCGTCATAAATATTCTTCAGTATGTAATTTAATTTGTTTATTGATCTAGGCAGACTAGCTATTGATCTGATACGCCTAGTTGTTAACGTTAATCTCTTTCTGTTTTACCATAGACAGGAATCGCAAAAGATTAAGCTCATTTTAAGAAACAGTATCAGTTATCTTTAAGAAGAACTACTAAAATCTTATGTACTAGTTAAGGCGGATGTGCTGCTTGACTTTCTTTAGAAGTACTTGCGTAGATATTTAAAACTTTGTATGCTAATGTTTTCCAGAACTATGTAAAATTCCTAATACTTCGGTTATGCTCTATTCTGCTAGAGGTCAAGCACCATCCACTGTACATCGGAGTACTAATCTTTTTCACAAGTACTCAAACCTGCTGCATACTTATTCTGAAAGAAAGCTTTTAAGAAGAGCATGATATATATTTAAAGCACGTCCCTGATTACTAAAATTAACATTACCAATACGCGCAAGAGATGCTTGAAAGCCAGGACATCCAAACTGCTTTTTACGTTACACACGGGTGGCATGATGGGGTTTTTAACAGGGAATGTTCGTTTGAAGATGCGCGTAGGAACAATTCACTTTATATTCCACTGCTATTCGGAATCTTTTTTTTTATATACCGTTGGTATTTAAGTCCTGTGAATCACATCAGTTTCGGATCTAACACCATATAGCCTGTTATTGTCACATATTTTGAAAAGTAGATTATTAAAACTTCAGTGGAAATCTTGTACTTTTTTGTATATGAACATTTCTTGTGCTAAAACTAGGGAGTATAGAATGCCTAAATCGAAGGTCCACACAGATAGGACTAAATTTAGCAATGTCTTCATTTCACAAAAAATACATTTTTCACTGACTTTTAAGGAAGATAACAATTTCCAAAGCAAAAAAATAATATGAAATAAGTACTTTATCATTTAAGAGGTCAATAGTTGTAAAACAATTAAAATGTAAGTACACAAATTTTTTAATACAATAGTATGCTTGATAAAGTGACATTTTTTATTACATTCACACATCACTTTTTCTGCGTATAATATATTACCTATTATTTGATTTCATGAAATTCAGATATATTACTGCAGCATATAAATATAGCAAGTGTTAGTGATTATTCTTTTAGCAAAATTAAAGGAAAACAATAGATTGGAAGTAAATATGATTACGTTCAATCTAATACAAAGAAATGCGGGAACCTCGTATTCTTGAATATATAAAACATAAAGCTATAATCTCTGATTGAACATATATTCTGCAGAGTTTTACAGGTAGACATTGAGAACGATTAGAATTTAAGGATAGATTTAGAATATAGATTGAAAGCACCCGCATAAGCCGAGAAGTCGTTTGAGCAACCAAAACAAACTTTTACCCTACAATAAATGATGCAAACGAGGTAAGAGGTACATGTAGAAGACTTTAGAGATAGTGTCATATGATTGATCGTATGGAGATTCAACCTCAGTGATTTCAGTCAATAAAGTACACTTTAGCTTGAGCTTGAACACACATACTCTCCATACGTTGAACGAAATCATCTCGTTTGGCGATTCCAATGAACTGTACGGGCTTCCTCCGTCCACTAATTGTTATCTCGAGGGACTTTCTAGTACCTGCGATAATTGACATTGACCGAAGTGATTGGATCTGTAATAGAACAAATGAAGGCTATTATAGAACAATTATACTGTTTCCCAGAAATAAGTTGGCGGAAAAGATGAAAAATATTGATGAAAGGATTTTACATAACCGACTAATGCCTAGAAGAGAGATTAGATATAATTTTGCAATTTAATTATTGTAGTTATCCACTGTTTTTCTCGCCTACTTTCTTAGTAGAAATAATGTCTGTGAAGAGAAGCATAACGGATGCTGTATCTTCATTTGCCGACCTTGATCGAAATATAAGGGCTCTGTAAAATTTGAAAATATTGTTTATATGTTTTGCATCGTAAGCTTATACGATACATATGTTAAACTATGTATCCTCATTAGAGGCTGTAACTTTGATTACTTTTCACTTAAAGTAGAAACTTACGAATCTGTTAAGTACAGTATGCCAGATGTGATACCCTTTGGGAACATTTTAGCCTTGTCATTCATCACACAACTTCTGACTAAAACAAAATAAGATTATGAATTGTATACAAAATAGTAACTTTTAGGAAGTACTAATAGTGAGAAAACTTACATGCAACAACATTGTCGATCATAGGATCATCCTCGGCGCTAGAGTCCTCGTATTCTTCGTCCTCTCCGCTATAAGAGGATAGATTTACAAACGACGGTCCTACTCCTGGGAGGTGCGCGTTTGATTCCTCAGACAACAATGGTAAATTTGAAGCAGAATGAGCCTAAAATGCAGTATCATTCCCTAACTTTCACAAAGCATTCAAAGGATTAAGCAAAATTATTTATGGGAAAATTACTTTAAAAAAGAAATATACTTGCCTTATTGCTTAAGGTGTGGAGGTTTTGCATAGATCCCTGATCTAGGTCAAAATTAGAACCTAGTCGAGATGAAAATAGTCCGCTAATAACACCTGGGTTCCGATGACCAGATGAAGGAGTTAACTACAATACTTTTGGTAATGTTTTGTGATATTACTGAAAATTTCTAGATCAAATGTATTAAAGTAGTATTTAAAGGAGAATATGTGTTAACATACAGAACGATCGCTGTTGATCCCATCTATGTTTACGCCGTTAAGGGAAGAATGCGATGATGGTGCGGTGTTCTTGATCGGAAGGTTACGGTAAAACCATCCGAAGGTGTCTAGTCTGTACCGAAGACGAGGGAATCGGTCGAACAGATAGGTTGTTATAAATATTCGAACTCCCAGAGTTATACCTTGAAAAAGCATAAATTGCTTTTTTTTAGAACTGACATAATTGTATTTTCCTTCAGTTGAAGAAATTTGGTCAATAACTTCTCTAATATTCGCTTTATATTTACCACACATTCCCAGGCAAGTTCCAGTATTAAAAATGAGAGAAAGGGTGAGCCAGTATATAATCAAACAATAAAAAACGATCGTGACTCTCACTTCTTTCCACGTAAGCAGACTGAAAAACTGATGACGCTATATTTAACAATTGAAAATAAAGCTAAATATAAATTATATAAAAATACTATACCTATGTAACTTTTCTAGAAAGTTAGCGGAAAAATTCAGCAACTTTTGTGCAATCTTCGCTACAGCGAAAATTAGTTGAGCTCCACTTATGTCAAATCGTGGCATGGTTACGTCTTTTCGGGGAAGAAAATTGAGGCCAATATCGATGTGCCTTAAATATTTCCTCTTTATTTTCAACTTTAATTAAATTCATTATTTTAACCTTTCTCCAATCTCACATTGCAGTAATGTTTACACTTTTATGCTCTATAGCTTACATAATCGCTTTCAGATAGTTCAGTGATAGCTGAAGTAGTAACAACAAGAGAACAAGAGATGCGGTCCATCCGCGCACGATTGAGTACATATAAACCTGAAAATGTGTAAGTGACGTGGTGTTCGATTTAATGTCCGTAGTCTAAAAGGTGTCTCCGCCCTCACAAGTGCTAGTAGTAGAGTGTTAATAGGTGTCTTCCACAGGAGAGTATCATACAAAGCGGCAGCCACTTCAAGAAAAGGATGCAAAAAATTGTCTGAAATGACAACGATATTCACATGATGAGAAAAATCAGAACTGTACAAGAAAGTGGGCACTAAATAGACTATTTGAAAACACCAACAACATCGTTTGAGATCCTTTTTTAGTGCTACAGCTGATAGTTTTCCAGTGTCATGAGTAGACTCTGTGCCATTATTTCTTGGAGACTCTAAAGCTTCAACAATGTCGAGAAGAAACCAACGAATTTCTTTTTTTATTGCTTCCCATGAACTCTCCGTCTCGACATCTAAATACAGAATTCTATAGAGAGTAATGAGCAAAATCAGTTACCTAACTTATAGAATTTTGCTGTTTCAAAATTTTCATTTTTTACAGAAATGAATTATTTGAAAATTTTAAGTTCTAGCATGTTTTTACAATGTAAATGTTGATAAGGCCCACTTAAAGTGCAAATTAAGGAGTTAGTTTCCAGCGAATTAAATAATTGGTTTTTCTGACATTCCGTTTAATGGAATAGACAAATAGATAAACACTTATTGAAAAATTTGATCCTATTCAGAAAATTTTATTATAGATGTTATTTTCAATGCATGCATTTCTCAAGGCTTATACCCCTGAAACGTTTTCGCACAAATGTGGGCTGGGCAAACACAAAAGAACCCCTTTATGACACTAGTGTGTCACTTTTCTGACTGAATCAGTCACAGAGACGAGAAGAGGATTAGTATTTAAGTCCTAACCTGACACTGTATCCGTTGAAGATATCGAAGTGCTTTCTAACTCGCTTCCTTTGTAGCCGTTGTGTTGTCGGAGAATCAGTGGCTTCGGAGAGCCCGTTGTGTTTCGTGGCACTGGGCCTTTCATGCTTAAAATCATATTAAAAATTACGTTATCGAACTCATAGTTGCGTAAATCGATAATTATATTGGGTATAAATTCGATGATTATACAAGTTAGATAGAATTATGGACGAAATTCCTGAAGAAAACATTTCCTAAAATATCTGCACTTATTTAATGCTAACTATAATCTAATTATCTATATTAGTAGTTCATATTAACTGCCTCAGCCAAAGATTTACTTACTCTTACAGAAAAGAAATACCGGTATAATCCGACAGTGTGAAATCTGTGTGTCAATTACATTGCAAGCTACAGCAACAAGGTCATTGTTTTCCTACGGTGTGACCGATTTTTAGTAGGATTATGCTTGATAAATTTTACGGTGCGCAACAAAGCGTTTAGTTTGCCAAGGCCATCTCGATTGAACCGATCATTGGTAACTAAATGATGATTACGGAATGAAATACAGTAATCCGAACGTCTAAGAGAACATTTTCGACGAACAATAGTACGGAAGTTTAAACAATTTAATTATAAGGGAACATCAGCGGGTTTTTGTACATTAGGCATTTAGGCAGTTTTTAAGTGGTTAAAACATGTGTGGTAAAATGACAATCTGCACATTATAGACAATAAAATGATGATTATATCAGATTGGAAGCAGGTGGTTTCAAAAAAAACAGCTATAGAATCAACTGTTAGAATTAACTTTAATTAACAACATTGTCGCTCAGAAAAACGGCCCGCTTCCCTACATGGTAACATTTATATAGTGAAATAAGTAAAATAAATGTCCAAATAATATTACTAGCCAACAATTTATATACATAAAACTGGAAGAAATTCTCCTATTCCGCAAATTTTCACATTTATAGGCGTTCTCACACCGCTAAATCTACAAAGGGGTACGATGTAGTAGAGGAGCGGAACATTTGGATGACGAAATACAGTACGCATCGCATCATTTTAACATGTGAGCTCAACGATCTTAAAAACAAGATTGAAGGGTGAATGAAAGATCGTGAAAAATGGCGGGAATGAGAATGACAAACTCTCGTTAGGAATTAGTGGGTGTTCTTATTTTAAAATTTATCTAATATATCCATCAGACACTCAAGAAATCAGTATAGAACTGAAATGTCAGCAATGAAAAATCATCTGATATAAATGTAATACAGAGTAGGAATAGTTCAAAGCTCAAATGATCGGCCGTACCGTCCGGAAGACCAAATAACTACGTAGCTCTAAAAGGAGTTTTCCTACCAAAAGTATTCTTTAAACTAGGAAGACGCTTCTGAGTGGAAGTCTGATGAAATAGATATGACCATATCTAGTAATGACCATTTCGTTCTAAACTATTAACCGAACTGCCGATAATCCGGATTATTGTAGAGGTTTTAGATCTTCCGATAGAAGCGGAAAATTTTAATTGACAATTAATATAACAAACCTATATTTGAGCTATCTAATTAATGAAAGATAAACGAGATAGTATTCGTTGATATTTATAAAGATTTGACAGTGGACCGGTTGCTTAGAAAGGAAATAGTGACTGTGAATGAAACATGAAGGTCAACAGGTGGACAACAAAAGAATTAGTGGCGAAGAAGAAGGAGTAGATAGAACAATGAGTTAGTAGGAGATGAGTTTGATGAATAATTTAGTTATAGGTATTAAGTAAATCTTACGGAGTGTTCGGCCGTCCTAGTTGCTCTTTCTCTTGAGTTTCAGAAACGTCAATATCAGCAAGGGCAGATACTGTAAAATGTATACTATAGTAGTGCACTAGTAAACAGGGTTTCTGAAAAACTTAAATATTGAATTTGCAGAAGTGGACTATGATAATAAAATTGTAAAAATGATAACAATTATGATCCTAACCCTACTAATAATAATAAATAATAGGAGTAATAGTGATAATAATAGTAATAATGATAATAATAATAATTTCAGAAAATAGATGCAAAATAAAGTAGGAAATGACGTATAATGTGTGGTATTTTCCTTCAGCAGTGGCGCAATCATTTCGCAAAATGAGATTGAATGACTGGGGAAACTCGCTCAAAGCGTGGCCAACCGAAGCAAAAGCGCGTTATCCGCGGTATATGAGATATGATCGAAGTCGAGCGATTACGGTCGCCGTATGCGGCATATGAGAGACGGAAACAGAAAAAGGACGCGACTCTAAGTTGGAATCCAACTCGCTCGTATTACTCACACAGTACTACTAGTTACATCACAGACAATACTAGTATTTTCGTAGATTATTTTTATTTCTAGTAGATGCCAGTAAATTGGACTCTTTAAAACTATCATTCTAGCAAATGAGAGATGAGATTATAAGCTTTACAAAATGTGAAAATTGAGTGGTTCGGAGTAATTAACAGAAGCTACATTATCTATTTCCGCGTAATACTTTAATACATTATTAGTTACATTACAGAGCATATATGGTGATTTCTGACCTTATTATACAGTGACACATAATCTGAATACATAAATTTTTTGCCATTTATTTCTATAAACTTAACCTTATCTAGAGATTTCTTTACCAGCAGATTTAAATCCAACAACTATCGCGTGAAAATAACTTACCAATACGATTATTTGTTATCTCGGTTTATAGCAACAAATTAGAGCTATCTACGGCTTAGTAGTAAAACGTGAATAGAACGGAAAACAAGCAAGAATTGAAAAAGCTGATTATGTAGAATTAGGAGGGAATAAAATAGAAGTACTACAATTAATTGTAAGTGTGGAGAACAAATTTGAAAAATAAGCGACACCACTACTTTATCAATTGTGTAAAATCAAGATTAAAAGAGATGCTTTCCCACGCTCCGAAATATCGTAATTAGTCCATAAATCATATAACGATTAAACTAAATACCCAACAAAAAGGATAAGAAACAAATAAGTGGATTGAACTTTGTTATATTATAAAACGTATGTGTTTAGAAAATTAAATTTTCTTTTTACCTAGTATTATTAATAGATGCCTAGCTGTTTTCAATTTCAGCTCTAAAACGTAAGAAAAGTCAAACAACGGAGAAGACACAAAAGAACAGAAAAATACTTATCATATCTAATTTAAAGAGGAAGATTTATTATGAATATTACAAATATATAATCCCAAAGTGGGTTAAAAAATCAAACTGGTTGAAAGCAAGATTAAGATATTGAAATTTGAGGAAAATCTAGTAAGCGACGCTGGACGATAACGAGATCGGGAAGTAAAGGAACAGGTTGTAATTTAGCAAGGTTTTAGATAGGAAAATAGGAGAAATGTAAATATAGACGGTAAGAGGTGGTGAATGAAGCAGTGCTGAATACTCGGAGACGCTTATTAATTATCGTGATTCATGGCATACTTTGCATGTCAATTAATTTTCAGCATGTGTCATTAAACAGAAAATGCTTCAAAGATTGCTAGTCCTATTTTTATGTAAAACGTATTATATACTGCTGGTTAATGCGATCTAAGTGTGTTTTCATGTGACTGGGCATTAGGAAAGAAACGTGTGTGATGTTCTGAGCAATGTTTGTGTTTATTGCCTAATTTCGTGTTTTACTTATATGAACTTTATAGAAAAGCAGTACTTGGAGCCTGTTTAGTTTGCAAAGGGAATTTTCCAATAAAAGAAACTAAAATTATTACAACGTATTATGACGTTGACGTTTGATAAGAATACTATTTAGATGTTGAGATGAAATTAAAATAAGAGGGTTCTGAAACGAAAACCACTGAGGACGGTCTTATAAGCAGAGTAAAAGCGGCGCCAGCTCGAAAAGTGTAATCTTTTGTGAAGCGGCGATACAGATGCCGATAGCGTTATCTGCGATTCATCAACTGAACACTATTTCTAACGTCGCTAGCATGGAAACCACAGGTCTTGGTAGTGAAATCCAAATAGATTTAATCACATCCGGATCCGGTGAGTCATTTAACTGTTCTAAAGTAAGGTAATTGAAAGTGTTATTAAAATAAAGTTTTTATGTTCTTATGAACAGCTATATATATATATATATATATATATATATATATGTAACTAAACAACTAAGGATTCTAGTTTTTAACAGTAATAATAACAAAAACAGTGAAAATAATTACTGTTTATGTTGTGCATAACGTTTATTTGCTGGTGTAAACTAAGTCATCTGAACAAAGTACTTATAAAAAAATATGATCTTCATCTAGCCATGAATAATATTTATTTTCGTTTTGATCTGGAGATGGAAAAATAGTGGGTAAACTTTAAATGTAGCAAGTAAAAATATATATCGCAGAGATTATGCTTATGTGGAAAGATAATTCTAAAGCAAACAAAATGGATAAACTGCTAACAGTCTTACCGATATCGTAATTTTCTCGGAGCACTTCAATTAGATGCCTGTCAAGATTGCTGGTGTTAAATGTTAGCCGCCCAGTGCTGCTGCCTACTTCTCGATTCACATCACTCATGTCGTTGCTTGTCTTTGGCTTCATCACTTTTTTTTCATGATCTTGTTCTCTCTCTCTATGCAGAGTATTTGACATGAATTGTGTCGCAATGCATCCTTCACTTTTCCTAAAATCATTTAGATTATGTCCACAGCTTTACGTTAGCATGAATCACATATATTCTAGTAAAAATGCATTAAAATTATTCTCTATGTCATTACAGCTAATAAGATTCTGATTGAGTATGCTGAAGAATACAATTCACGAGAGTTACTGATTATGAGGCTTACAAAACATAAGTTTGAACCACTTTTCTCAACTATTTCCCGCAACTTTCAAATATAATAACTCTTTCGTCAACTATTTCTACTAGAATTACGGCAGATAATGGCTTGGTTAAGAAATTACAGTATCAAAGTCAAGACAGCTTATTATTATTATAGATATAAACAAAATGCAACTTTGAAGAATTAATTACTGAGAGTTTATACATAATTTACGTGCAAAGAGCATAACTAACAACTGTTATAGAACAAATAACTTCTTAGCAGTATGGGTTATTTTAAAAAAGAAAAGAATTCGTCGTTATTCTAATATTCAGGTTCGTCATTTAGTAACACGTAATTTAAGATTAAACTTTTGAGGATCTGTTTGCTTTAAGCCTTTACAAAATTCCGAGTTCTTAACATTTAATACTCTTGCATCATCACCTATTATATTCTAAAATGTTACAAGATAATGACGATAATCAGTGTTATTTGATTGATATTATGACGAAAAGGTGTGTGGTTTTCCAATTTGACATTATTTTGCAACTAATGTTAAGTTTATTTCCTATCACTGTTGTTTACAATTTCTACTAGTGCAAAAGATTGATGGTCGAACTAGAGTGTGTCCTGCCTCGAACTAATTGGTCGGTGAAGCGATAGTTGTTTATCATTTAGTTCTGGTCAATGTTATAGTTGTTACAACCAGACACATAAAAGTATATAAAATAAAACAAGTGCCATAAGTTTATCATTTAGAAGTTGGCACTATTGAAGTCGATGTTTGGTTTATTTCATGCAAACTATCTACTATCAGCAATTCACTTTAAAAAAGCTGGAAAAACGAATTTTTTTAAACTAGCGATGAAAAGCGTACAAGTCAAGATAATAAAACAGGTTTGTAAAGCAGATGAGGAAACTCTTTCTCTTATAAACTAATTAAATAGTCTTAGTGAGTTACAATTAGGGAATAGTTCACTCACCGCCTTTCACCCATCGTTCCAGGAACAAATAACCACGAGGGCATATTGAAGAGATCTGAAATTAGAAATTGTACTCAGCTGTTGCAATTAGACAACATTAGATAACTACCATAATTATAGATCAAAAACAGGAAAATACAATTAATGATTAAAGGAGACGAAAATATTTTTTTTTGTATTATATGTAGGCATAGTTTAAATTGAAACACTCAAACTACACTCTAACATATCCAACTATTTTGCACAAATCATAATAGCGACAAACATAAAGTTCAAACAATAATAGCAGTTTTACTGCCAGTTTTTTTCCATCTTAGAAGACATCTTTGACATCATTTCTCGGGATCACGGAACGATTAGGAATATCATGTGAGATGCTTAGTTACGGTTAAATCTGAACAGCTTGGATGAATAAGAAAACATAAAGCAATAAGTACATTAATTATAAAGAGATATTTAAGCACGAGATTAGTGTAGTAAAGAAAATTAAACTGATTAAAGCTTAAACATAAGCTATTAATGTGAAATTGACGACCTCGAAGTTTTACATGACATAAAGACCATTAAAATATTTTGCATTACGCAAAATAACAGAACCACGTGTCTACATAAACTATATTATTAACTCTTCATGGCTGATTATGTAGTTAAGAGTTCATAGGTTATCTTATATAAAAGTTATCAAAACCCGTTCGGTAGGAGACATTGAGCTTATCATTAGGGTTTCTTATTTTTCCATTCTTGATAATATGCTACTTCTTCACGGTTAGCACAGACAGTGGCATTGGTCTTTAACTACTTTTAAACACATTAGTTCCGTTTTGTTCCCTGCAATATTATTTACTATTCCTTTAGAGTTGGTCTCGAAAATTGTTTGCGAATAAAAATATATAAGCTTATGGGATAGAGAGTATAATACTAAAACATGATTTGTAATATAACAATTATATGATAGGTAATAAATAATACGGCATCTCCACGGAAAGTCAGTATATATACCAATTTTTTCATTCATTTACAGAATTATCCAAAAAAAACTAACAAACTAGGCTTTAGACCAGTCATTAGAAGATTTATGTCACTGTTCCTTCACTGCTAAAATATTCTCGCTGTAGAATTTGTCTTTTCAACCGGTGTTAATTAATGCCTATTAAGTTGCACAAAAGATTAATATAGGGGTCTAATAATGGGAACAGATGATGAGAAGAATTAGAAGTCACTTAAAGGAAGTATAAGAACGGATTTTAGAAGATTTAAGCTAAATAGTAAAGAAGGGAAAGTGGAAAACAGGATATTAATCGAACAAATTAGAAAGAAGAGCGTATTTGCAAAAAATCTTGTATTATGAAATAATAACATGAGAAAATTATGCTTTCATAGCGATTTCAAACTAATTTATGAGACATTTATTCTGTTAAGAAGAGTTCAAAAACGGTTATACCTAATCCTTTCTTAGAATATGTAATAACCATTTCCTCTAAAAGAATTTTGCTTCTAGATCACATCCGAAAACGTCACTTAGAGATGAAATGACACTCATTTAAAATCACTGCATATTCAAAGAGATCAAACATTATTCCTTCTTACTGGCTATACTATATCGTATTTCCTTAACTTTTGTTTTTCGTTACTGAAGCAAAATTTGTCAGTTACACAGAATAGCACTATGCGTGAAACTACCAACGACATGCAATGGAATAGTACTCATGAGTCAGTCGCCATTTCCAAAAATGCAATAGAAACAAATAATAAACCTAACTACTAAACAAAGGACGATCTACATCAAAATTTACAGATAACTTCTTGACCCAATGCTTCCATTAATATTCTCACGTTTTTAATAAACTTTAGGATGAAGTAGAATGTGTATCCAGCACTTTTCTTGACATTAAACAAACTTTTACAAGATATTTGAAAAAGCACAATTATGTTCCGTTTAAAATCAGTGAATACTACTACTCAAAAACACAACTGTTCAGTTTGGATCGCTTTTCCTTTGTTATATTAATTTCTGAGCCGTTTTTTATAACTCTCTTAATACATTTCCCTGTAAAAACCTGGTTGGTATGAATAGTTATTATTTGTCATTTTGACATATACAGTAATCTGCTTTACAAAACGTGGCTTATAACGGAATCCATTATTAGGAGACTTTATCGAACATTACAGCTTAGTAAGGATATGACAACTTTCTCCAATATTAACTACGAAAAAAGTAACGAGGCCAGGGGTGGCGAATCGTGCCTTAGGCGGAAAGTTGCTAATCTTCTATATTGGGAATAAATCCAAATCGAGTCGGTGAAAAGAGGAATTTCGATTGGAATGTGGATATATTGGCATGCAAATTGGATATACACCTCTCGGTTTCATGTGAAACAAGTTAATTTTTCGTAAATTTCGCTGCCCATATGAGAGTCAACCAAATCTTTCTACAGAGCTATTTACGCATCTTTCACAATGAATAGTGAATTATAGATTATTGTTTGAGCAGAATTTAGTCAACAATTTAAAATGACTGTTTACTAAGAACTAATACATTAACTCGTGGCTATACAAAATAAATATGCTAAATATCTCATTTTTACTTTCTCTTTGTATTAAGGTTGATTTTAAAAAAAAGAGCAATATAGTACATGATACGATTGCATAGTAATCCAAATTTAAATCAACCTAATACTAGATGAAGGCGTGAGATGTGTAGTTTGCTAGACAAAGCAATATTTTTCCAGAGAAACTGTGGAAAATATATGATTTGGAGTTGAAATCTACATATATCAATTTTTTAAAAGACTTTTTAAAACTATACTGTACACATAAATATAAAATAGTTCGTTTCTACTTCTATCGCTTACAATGTGTATATCCTTCTGGCTAGGGTGCCCATTTTGCGCGATTTGACCAAAACATGTTTCCCTGTTTTGCAACATATTATAAAACACTCACACATTATTTAAGAAAGGTCCAAATTTAACCCTAGAAAAAAGGTGTAAACACAATCCAATATAAAGTAATACAAGTACTGTCATACTCTAAAATGGAAATATAGCAAAAATTTTCCAATTTAGTGCAAGAAAATGATAGGGCACTGAACATTAGATTTAGAAGAACTGAAGACATTAAATTTACTACTCAGAACGTTTGTCGCAATTTTCATTCCAAGTATAATCATCAAAGCAAATATCTACTGAATTGATGAAAGCTAACATATTAGAAAGTAATTAAAAACATTGCAACAAAAACAAAATTGCAATATTACCACATAATAAAAATTTTTAATACAACAGAATAAGAAATTTACGGATAGAAACTGAATTGCCACTCACCAAGTTCTCGATATAATCTATATCCCGCCCTTGTAAGAGAAAGTTAATGAGATGACTATATAGTGTATAATTCCATGAAAATTTTAGAAATATTTAAAGAATCATAATATTGCTCAAATAAGTAAAGCCACTTTGTCTTCCAGTGTTCAATGTGTAAATGCCTGTTCTAAAGAACTGGATTCTTTTTCACGCACGACTGTAAAGCAATAATATCAGTGCATTGATCCTTAGTTACTAGCATTCCACAGAAAAAATACCACTCGGCACTGTTGAAAAAACTATCAACTCCATAACTTAGGGAGTTTAACTCATTACGTAACTGGTGGACCGCCATGAGTTATTTATGAGATTGATTCTTTAATGCTAACTATTATCAATAGATTCCACTAAACCCAACGTGTCGTTCAATAGAGCCAATTGAAATTGTACGCTAGCCTGGCCTTACATCACGACCTGTTGTTTGAGAGTAACCAAAATAGAACTAATATCTACACTTGTTTCATGAATTAAATGGAAGAAATCTGTAACTCCATGAATGAATCTGGCTAATTTACGATTTAAAACTGAGATTTTCAAGCATTCAGATCTATAACTGAAATACTAGTGCTACAACTCAAATATTATTAGGACAAATAAGGATAAACGCAACTTAATATATTTTAAATTTTTTGTTAAGTATGCTCGAATGGAACTACAATTCGAAAATATAATTGACAGAAAATAATTCTAAAAATCGCCGTAAAATTATATTTCTAGCAGTACAAAGAGATGACTTTGATAAGAAGCTTTGAACTCTAATTTATATTCCAAATTCCTCGAAACCATAAAAATAGTGAAAATTATTTAATTGTACTATTATAATCACTCTAGAAATGCAGTTTTAACACTATTCTTGTACTTCGTACATGGTACAGCCGCCCAAAACTCCTCACGAGTAGTCCATCGAAAGTCAGCTATCTACAAAGAACCAATATAATAGACGCGACTAATTATAAGTTATAATCACATGATAAGTAAAATACACTAATTGCAATAATTATACCTCCTTTTTAACTGCATCAAATTTAGTATTAGGAGAAATAACGGCGTTAAAGAAAAAAATCTTCGCTCCATTCATACCAGTATTTAGACGCAATGGCCTTGGGTATCTGCGAAAATTTTAAATTTGTTATAACTTTCGTTAATAATATATAAGCCCTTTATAAGATAGTTATATATATATATATATATATATATATATATATATTGTATTGTAGTATGGTAGTATAAACAGGATAATATACACTAGAATGACAATGAAACAACAACTTGTTTTTTCTAAATCATATTACACACTAGAGGTAGAAAAATCAAATAAATACTTATGACTGTGCACAGCAAAAGGAGCATTCCCATAAATATTGAAATCCTTTAAGGCACAAACATCACCCAAAAAACGCTCGGCCGTCTTAACAAAACATTAATAATAGTAAGAAAGCTAGACTAGATAAATATTTGAAAAATAATGTAATTAAAAGTCGAAAAAGGTTCAAACATAGAATTTAATGTAATTTACCTGTCGAAGACTCTCACCCGACTTGTTCTTCATTTGAGGTAGAATCCAAGGACTCACGTATTTATCATCACCAAAACGTTGTTTAACTATCAGTACTAACTTCCTATCTAATTCCCTCATAAGGCTACGCTCATCTGAAGATTGAAACATGCGAGGTTCAGACAAATGATACCTAGAAAAATCACCGTTTATTGCATTTAAAAAGTTAATAGAAACGCTGAGAGATCATACGATAAGGATTAGAATTTAATTCAATAAAAAGTAGCTAAAATCTTAGCACTAACTGGGTATTTAACTGTTCTGCCTTTTTCGTCCATTCGTCAATACGCACTGCATTGGAAACTCCTATTTGACCGTCAAGTTCTGATAAATCTTTCCCCTCAAATTCTAGAGCAGTCCGTTTCGCTAACAATCTGAAAGTGGATGTGGAAGCAAATAAAATAAATCCACTAAGCACAAATAGCAAGAGTGGTATTGTAGCACTCACTCTTCATCCTGTTTCGTTTTCAGTTCAAAATTGCATAATAGACTGTTTTCAGTTTCTTCAGCTCTTTGTAGGTCTCGGAAACTAATATAAACAATTGAAACTCCATCTAGTAACAACATTCAACAAAATAATGAGGGAAAAAACAAAATATCACTGAATTACACTACATACTAACGTTTGTTCAGTTGTAGTCATTGGTGGAGCAATGATAGGCGGTCGCCACAGAACAACCGAAACCATGACATCCCACTTTTGAACACGAAGAAGAGCAGATAGGTGCATACTGCGAAGGAAGAAATTTTTATTATATGGCAAACGCTTAAACAAGAGAAATATTGAAAACCCAATACAAATCAGTAATACCAAACATATTACTGTATCACATAATGACAATTCTTGTAATTTAACTCACCGTCAGTTTTGTAAAAAAAAATATGCACAGAATGAAAACTTAGAGACTAAACCGGTAATCTACCAGAATCATTATTCAGTTGAAAAATATAATAATTTACTAAGATGTAAATACAATATATTTTATGAAAAACATTGAAATAAATTATCTACTCTCCCTTGTACACAGGAGTTCTTTTTTCAGCAAAAGCTGTTAAACCTTCCAAACGATCTTTAGTCGGAATAATCTGAATTTATATCAAATATAAACATATATGATATAAGTATAATTAATGCTGAATAGTAATAATGGAATCACGTTCAACAAATATATTTATAATAACCTGCGCGTAGCACTGCTGCTCAATTACCATCCCACTGTTCAAATCCATCTGAGATCCTACGTTAATAGCAAGTTTAGCCATTCGGACTGCTACAGGACCCTGAACATTAATAAATAGCATAAAATTTGTCTTTATGGTAGATACTAACCCTTGCAATAATTTCTCTGGCTATTTCGAGAGCCTTTTCATAGGAATCTCCTTGTGTACAGTGGTTTATCATCCCAAATCGAAGTGCATCTTCTGCAGACACTATCCGTCCTGTGAATATAAGTTCTTTCGCGAGAGACGGTCCTACCACACGGGCCAATCGTTGAGTACCGCCTATACAACAATAATGACTACATTAATATATTTAAAATCTATTTTATTCGACGTCATAATTAAAAAATAAAATATAGTAAAGTAAAACCTATAAATAAAAGGCCTACCAGCTCCTGGCATAATGGCAAGCTTAGTTTCAGTCAAGCCTAATTTAGATATCGCTGCTGAAATTGAACATTATAAACTAAAATAAATCCAAAATTTTAACAAATTAAACATATTTTAAAACGCACAAGCTACTCTAATATCACAAGAAAGAGCCATCTCTAGCCCACCACCCAGTGCGAACCCATCAATGGCAGCAATCACTGGCTGTGGAAGGCGTTCTATCTGAGAAATTAGCAGCCTGTATTTTTATAAATAAATAAGAATGGTATTTCCTCATACCTCATTAAATGAAGAACGAAGTGAATCAACAAACTTAGGGACTTCATCTACGGCCATAGTTTTGCGCTCTTTCAAATCCGCTCCTAAAATTAAAACTCCTGTGTGGTATGCAGATACGTAGGATTAAATACAATTATTCTTTAAATTTAAAATAAAAAATAAGAAAAATAAAATACCACACATTAGGAACTAAAGAGCATTACCTGTACAGAATGCGCCAGGCACGTCACTCTTAATGATGATAACTCGGGCATCCTTATCAAATTTTACCTCAGTTAAACTTCTCCATAGCTATAAATAACGGTATCTTAAAAATATAGAAAGCTAGACAAAAATAAGGTAGCAATTTTCGAAATAATTCTTCACCTGTTTTAAAAATAATTGGCTGATTGCATTCTTAGTTTGCGGACGATTCATTCGAAATAAGACAATTCCTCAAAAATACGAGTGTTCATACTTGTTAAGAAAACCAGAATATATAATAAAAACCTTTGTCTTTTCCATGAAGTCTTTCCAGCACCATAGGATCTGACTGAGTTGATAATAAGCGAGTGTATCTTGTTACGGTTGTATTAAACAGTGACTTTCTTGATATAGAAAAGAAAGCAACCATAGTTGAATCTGATGAATATATAGTATCTTATCTTTGTTCAATTTAATGAGTATTATATTAAGTTAAACAAAAGACGTAAAACGATAGACAGTTAAATCCAGATATGATTAAGCATTTTAACACGAGAGAAATGCCCCATTGAAGCAAACAGTAAAACTTGACATCCACTAATGACAGTTCGTCCTTTAAAGTTCGTACGCTTTTATATTTCTACAGATCAATTTGATTTTACAAAATTGTTTGCATGAAAATAGTAATTTATTCCAATGATTTACTTATGGCGAAATATATTAGTGTAAAAGAAAAACGGTTTACTCATTTTTAGTCTGCATGTTTTAATAATGGATTACTTTAGATGCAAATATAGTTGTAGGCAACTATAAGTGGAAGCGTATCAACGACGTGCTTTAAGTGTACTTAGTAGTTACTGCTGGTTAATAATACATTTTAGAATTTCACTCTAATATTTGCATGGCATATATAATAAGAGTTTTAGATAGATTAAAAATGAAGTTTTTTTACATACCAAACAATCTTTCGGTGATTGCGGTTTATCACTGAATATATTTGTAGTATTAATCATTGATACCTCTTGATTTCATAACTAGTAAATTGATAACATGTCCATTATTCTATAGACAAGTATGATAATTATTTTCGTACTCTATATTTTGAAAATGGTGAATTCTAAGTTGCGTAGGTTTTTTTTTTCACTTAGAGCGGATGTTAATTTGGTTTTACTCTAGATGATTTGTGATTCTCCAGAGTTACTCCAGCTCATAATTCTTAGTGGTTATCTATAATTTTCATTTCAGAATGTATGAAGAAGATGATGAGGAGATGCCATATGAGGAAGGAGGAGAGGAGGAGGAGATTTCTGGTGAACAGTGGCAAGTTAGTACGGTTATTTAGGGCTTGTTTAGATAGTTTATATACAGTTATATATTCGTGAATAAAATATGTATTGTCAGGAAGCATGTTGGGTGGTGATTAGTGCGTATTTCGATGAAAAAGGTTTGGTGCGACAGCAGCTTGACTCTTTTGATGAATTTATACAAATGAACGTGCAAAGGATTGTTGAAGATTCTCCTCCCGTAGAATTGCAGTCAGAAGTCCAGCATTTTTCAGGTGTTATTTTTTGTTTGCACAAATAGTTCCCACTAGAAGCATATAGGTATCCATATAATAAAATTCCACCACTGCATAGTATACTTTTTATTTGATTTTTATTTCTTGGTTTTTAAAAAAAATATATCGTGGTTTGACACATTTTGCAGGTGATATTGAAAATCCCACTAAATTCTCACTAAAGTTTGACCAAATATATCTATCTAAACCTACACATTGGGAAAAGGACGGCGCTCCAACACCTATGATGCCCAATGAGGTATTATTTTTACTAGTGTATGATGTATTTTTGTAATTTACCTTACTGTGGTTATACTATATATGAGTTTTATGATATATAAGATACAAATTAATGCATTAAGCACTTGGTTCTAGGCGCGTCTTCGGAATCTCACCTATTCTTCACCATTATACGTTGATATTACAAAGCAAATCCAAAGAGATGATGATGTCACTGAAAAGAAATATGAAAAGGTTTTTGTTGGGAAGATTCCCATTATGCTTCGGTAAGTGAATTCATAGGTTTAAAAAAGGAAGAAAATGAATTGATTATTCCATCTATACAGATCAAGCTACTGTATGCTTTCTAATATGACTGATCGTGATCTAACTGAGCTTAATGAATGTCCATTGGATCCGGGAGGTTACTTTGTCATAAACGGGTCAGAGAAGGTTTGTTATAGAGAAGGAATTAATTATTGTATGTAACAGCTATTACTATAATAGTATTTTTATAGGTACTGATCGCACAGGAAAAAATGGCTACTAATACAGTATATGTATTTTCGATGAAAGATGGCAAATATGCTTTTAAGGCAGAATGCAGATCGTGTCTTGAAAATTCAAGGTTTAATTTAAATCTTGCCGTATTTAATGTTCTTGTTAATAGTGAGCATACTTTTACTTAGTATCTTAACATCTTATAAATACGTATTTTAAATTATCATCTGTATTTAAGTCGACCGACATCTACAATGTGGGTTAATATGTTGGCTCGGGGAGGCGGTGGTTCAAAAAAAACAGCTATGGGACAAAGAATAATAGCTATATTGCCGTATATTAAACAAGTATATTTTTATAATTACCTCTATGTTTTTATTGTTCTATAAGAATTTTGATTAAAAAATTGAAAGAAATTGATTTAAATAGTCTATATCGAAGCCATCACAGATAATGATTATTGTTTAGGAGATTCCTGTGATGATTGTATTTCGTGCGCTTGGTTTCGTATCTGACCGTGATATTTTGGAGCATATAATATATGATTTTGAAGATCCTGAGATGATGGAAATGGTTAAACCATCTCTTGACGAAGCCTTCGTTATACAGGTACATTCGACTTCACATTTAGCTTGATTAAACATTATTTGAGTTTTACGTCTAGATAATATATGTGTACTCTTGGCTTCTTGGAAAGTCATTATTTGTCAGCTTTTTTTTATTCGTAGAGTAAGAGCTTTGCCGGTTACAGGAACAAAACGTTGCTCTTAACTTCATAGGAGCTCGTGGTGCAAAGCCTGGAGTCACAAAGGAACAGCGCATTAAATACGCTAAGGAGATTCTCCAAAAAGAATTATTGCCTCATGTTGGGGTGTCCGACTTCTGTGAGACAAAGAAGGCTGTAAGTTGTATCTTAATTGTTTTGACTTTTTTTTAAACATCGTGCATATATCATAATTATTGCAGTACTTTATTGGTTATATGGTTCATCGTTTGCTTCTTGCTGCACTTGGACGTCGTGAACTTGATGATCGTGATCATATTGGGAATAAACGACTTGATTTGGCCGGACCTTTACTCGCTTTTCTATTTCGTGCTCTGTTTCGGAATTTACTTAAAGAGGTTTGCCAACTGTGCTAATAGTTACTTTATCTAACTGAATTATATATGGCTACGTTTCTGGTAATTAATTCTCATGGCTCTAGTGAAATATATATTGTACCTTTGTCTAGTGTTCAGCTCATTTGTCTAAATTCAAGTGGCCTCTATGTAGATATAATAATTTAATCTTTTAATATGTCTATATAATTTTTCAGATGAGATTAACTGCTCAAAAGTATATTAATAAGAACGGTGATTTTTCTCTGGATGTTTGTGTGAAGACTTCAACAATTACTCGTGGATTAGCCTATTCACTTGCCACAGGCAATTGGGGAGACCAGAAAAAGGCACATCAGTCCAGAGCTGGTGTGTCGCAGGTACTTTTAAGAGAATTGTTTATACTTAAAGAGAACTATTTACCAATCACCTGAAAGAATTTATTATTCATATAGCTTCTTTCTTACATAGGTATTAAATCGACTCACGTACACCGCCACTCTCTCTCATTTGCGTCGTGCTAATTCACCAATTGGTCGAGAGGGCAAACTTGCTAAACCTCGTCAACTCCACAACACCCAGTGGGGAATGGTGATTGTTAAAATAATTCAGAAATTAGATTAGTCCAGATTCATACGTTTTTCGTTTATAAATACTAATATCACTAGGTTTATAGGTATGTCCTGCTGAAACACCAGAAGGACAGGCTGTCGGACTGGTAAAGAATTTAGCTTTAATGGCGTATATTTCTGTTGGTTCGCTTCCCGAACCTATTCTGGAATTCTTAGAAGAATGGTCTATGGAAAATTTAGAAGGTAAAAAGCATAATTAAGTTTTGTTGTAATAATTCTGAGACTAGTAATCTGTGCATTATTACATTTTAGAAGTTGCGCCTTCAGCAATTGCTGATGCTACAAAAATTTTCGTCAATGGAGCATGGGTGGGTATCCATAGGGACCCTGAACATCTAATGACTACTCTTAAAAAATTGAGGCGACAAATGGATATCATTGTATCTGAGGTTGGTTTTAAATCAATATACGCTTACAAGGTTTAGCACAATATATTCTGAATTCAAGGTTTCCATGGTACGTGACATTCGGGATCGCGAGATTCGTATTTACACTGATGCGGGTAGAGTATGTCGACCTCTATTAATCGTTGAGAATCAAAAATTAGCTCTCAAAAAGAAGCATATTGATAAATTAAAGGTTAGGAAAAGACTTATATGTCGAATGAGTTTAATAATATGATTAGTGGCAGACTTATCATTTTTATTTAGGAACGGGAATCTGGTAGTAATTATTCGTGGTCAGATCTTGTAGGTGGGGGGGTTGTCGAACTTATTGATGCCATGGAAGAAGGTAATTGATTATTTGATCATAAATTCTGTTTGTTCTGACCATTGTATAGCTGTATAATATAATACATTTTCTAGAAACTGTGATGTTAGCAATGATGCCAGAAGATTTGAAGGCCGGCGGTTACTGTGATACATATACCCATTGTGAAATACATCCAGCGATGATTTTGGGAGTGTGCGCTTCAATTATTCCTTTTCCAGATCATAATCAAAGCCCTAGAAACACCTATCAAGTATGTATAATTACATTTTTTATGTGTATAGTATTGAATATAATTGGTCTGAAATGTAAAAGTTAATGACACTTCTTGTTTCTCGTTTATTATTAAGGAATATAATGACATTTTCTATAGAGCGCTATGGGTAAGCAAGCGATGGGTGTTTACACGACTAATTTTCACGTTCGAATGGACACCCTGGCTCACGTTCTTTATTATCCTCAGAAACCACTTGTCACGACTAGGTCAATGGAATATCTTAGGTATTTTTATTACCCACTAAATTAGTTATTAGTTATTATTGCTTTTTAGACCATACTATTTAATTTCTACCAACCCTATGTTAATACTTCTTTTTTTCATATTTAATGAACTGCCTGCTGGAATTAATGCAATCGTGGCCATTTTGTCTTATTCTGGATACAATCAAGAAGACTCCGTTATTATGAATCAATCAGCCATCGATCGTGGACTGTTTCGATCAGTAAGCAAATGTTCTTCTTAGACTGATTTAAATTACTTTACCTATTGCTGATAATACTTATGATATTGCTGATGTAAATATGCTATAAAATTTATAAACCTGTAATTTACAGGTATTCTACCGTTCATATCGTGACCAGGAGGCTAATCTCGATAATGCCAATGAAGAGCTAATTGAGAAGCCAACCAGAGATAAATGTTCAGGAATGAGGCACTCGATTTATGATAAAGTATGTGATATCAGGTTTCTAAATTTTTTCTTTAAATAGTTTTGTTTTATTTTTATGCTATTTTCAGCTGGATGATGATGGAATAATCTCGCCTGGTATGCGTGTTTCTGGAGATGATGTTATAATTGGAAAAACTGTTGCTTTACCCGATGTTGTTAGTTTTCTTCTTTATTTATCTAATTATTCTTTATTTAATGTTTATTTTGTAGGAGGACGATTTAGATGCGAACAGCAAAAAATATACTAAGAGAGATACATCAACATTTTTGCGGAGTTCAGAGACTGGTATTGTTGATCAGGTATTATAGTCATATATTTCAATTGTTTTTCAAACTATCAAGTACCTATTTACTATATGCTATTTAGGTGATGTTATCACTGAATACGGATGGTAATAAGTTTGTTAAAATTCGTGTCCGGTCTGTTCGCCTACCACAGATTGGAGATAAGTTCGCATCTCGACATGGACAAAAGGGAACCATGGGCATAATGTATAGACAGGTTTTGTTACTATCAATCTTTGTTGGAATTTTTTTCTTATGCTAACCTGAAATTATTATGTAAGTACATCTATGTAAAAGCCATATAATTTTGCATATTTAGGAAGATATGCCATTTACTTGCGAAGGTTTGACTCCAGATATTATAATTAATCCTCATGCAGTCCCTTCTCGGATGACTATTGGCCATTTGATTGAGTGTCTTCAAGGAAAAGTAAGGCGCAATACTTGCGATTAAAGTATACTTCCATTGTCAGCACTTCATAAATCAATTCATTGGTTTAATTTTCAGCTCTCAGCTAATAAAGGTGAAATTGGCGACGCTACACCATTCAATGATACAGTAAACGTACAAAAAATTAGCAATCTTCTACAGGAATATGGTTACCATCTTCGAGGCAACGAAGTAATGTATAATGGTCATACGGGTAATAAGCTGACTACCCAGGTATTACTGTTATCCATTTTAGAAATTTTCACTAGTGTTACTAATACTAAGCTTATTTAACATTAATTAACTTATAAGATGTATTCTTCAGATTTTCTTTGGACCTACGTATTACCAACGTTTAAAACATATGGTAGATGACAAAATTCATTCACGTGCTCGTGGACCAGTACAAATGATGAATCGACAACCTATGGAGGGAAGAGCAAGGTTTAATTGGCTTTAATACTTATATATATATATATATATAATACCATACATATTTGGATGGATAAGTGAAATACCGTGTATATAAACTTGCAATCAAATCTGTTGGGTTATTATGAATGTTTTTTTTCCTAAGGACACATACGGATGTTTCAAATTCACTAATATTATTACCATGTACTTGGTATAATAACCGTAGAGTAATTTTAAAATTATTATTACAGTATTTTTTCAGGGATGGAGGTCTTCGTTTTGGAGAAATGGAGCGTGACTGTCAAATTTCACACGGTGCTGCACAGTTTCTACGTGAACGCTTGTTTGAGGTGTCCGATCCATATCATGTTTATGTGTGCAATAATTGTGGTTTAATCGTTATTGCTAATTTAAGGACAAACAGCTTCGAATGTAAGGTCAGTGCAACTTATTCGTTTATATATTATTTGTGTCTAACTTTGAAAAAATATGATTATGTTCTGTATATACCAATTAAAATAATATTACACAACTACTATTCAGTAAAGTAATTATCTTCCATTATTTTACTTCTTGAGTTCTTCGTTTTGGGTTTATAATTATGCTAAAATTACGTTATTCTCAATTCAAGAGATATTTATTATTAAAAATATATTCACAACACATTATGTGATTTGATATTTAGGCATGTCGTAATAAGACGCAGGTGTCAGCAGTTCGTATCCCTTATGCGTGCAAACTTCTGTTTCAAGAACTTATGTCAATGTCCATCGCACCACGCCTAATGGTTCATGCATAGGACGAAAAAATTATCACAAAATTTAAATTACCATCTTCACTTTTTTCTTATATTTACATTTTATTTTTGTTAGTGTCCTACACATGGTATGTAATTTCCTTTGTTCTCTTCCTGTATCCGAGTTTATTTTACTAGTTTTTTTAAATGTAAAATGCTAATATAAAACCTCCCCCCTAAAATGATCTTCACTGTTGTTTATGTATATTCTTCCAATAAGTTTTGAGTGTTGTTGATTTTTTAACTACTATAATATGCTATTTAAGTATTATAGACCACTGGTATTTTGCATGCTAATGAGACGAGATCGCTATCTTTGATAATAATTATGAAAATTGACATAGGTGATGTTAAAGCGTAATGGATATCGGATTCGGGATCACATCCCGTTTTTTCCATTTGAATTAGTTAATGAACAAATATCTACTTTAGAATGCATATAGTTTCCTACTCTCATTAATGTGTTAGTGCAAAACTCCAACTGAAAAATGTAGCTTTCTTAGATTTTCAAGATTAAACGGGAAAAGAAAAGCTAGCATATGGGCGTTCCGGATAGCCTTCCAAATCAAGTGATTTCAAATACTGCCAGATTCCAACGCACTACATTCATCTCGTTGTAAATTGAATGCTTAAAGATGAGGCTTTGTAAATGTTGTGCATGGGAATACTTTTCCTTGTAGTAATTCAGTGTTTTGAGAACTTGTGTTAGTACCAATGTTAGGTCAACAGGAGAAATTAGGTACAGCCGAGTTATGATTAAGTGCATTTGGGATGCAAGGGAATTATTTATAATTTAATAGGTATATAAGTAACATTTTGTTGTGAATAATTGGTCCAGCTGAAGATTTTCGATACAGATGAATGCAGGCTTCCAGGTCGGAGATCTGTCAATTTTACATAAGTAAATACTGAAACTCATTATTATCGAGTTTTTTTTATGGTGGTGATCTCTGTTATTGTTATTTAGATCATGTGTTTTAAGAAATATTAGTATTCTCGTGATCTAGTTTTCTCATTATACTGGTGGCTAAAAGTAGTAATAGTTAAGATGTATGTAGCTGTTTATTTATTTGGATACTGTAGTACAGCCAAAGGTTCACTTAGCGTGAGAGAATTGTAAAAATATTACCCATCTTAATCTTATATTTCGATGGAGCAATCATTGTTCTGGTTAAAGTCATATATCTAAAAAGTAAAATGACGGAGAAATTCACTACGACTGGACGATTGAGTCGTGTTGATACTAAATTTGCTTTTATTTCAACATCAATGGGCAGTGTTTTTTGTCCATTAGCTGCAGCTATTCCAACAGATGAACATGTTCCTGATCTCTCAGTTAGATATAATGTAGGAGATATTGTACAAGTGACTATGGTCGCACAAAATGGAAAAAACAATTGCAACTGGAGAGCAATAAAGGTAAACTAATAATATTTCCCCTACTTTTAAACAATATTTATAGATATATTTGAAGGTTCGCCGAGTTACTAAATTTTCGTCTGAAGACTTACCATCTAAAGCAATTTATCCAGTGTATTTTGATAAGGTATGTATTATGCAGCAGAACTAATGTTATTAACTATTATGTTAGTCTTATGTATTTATAGGTAGTAACTGTATCGAGTGTGTACGAAACTCTTGCTTTTGCTCGAAATGATGAAATGGGAGATGTGTTTGTCCCAGGAGCTGCTTTTTCTTCTGAAGAAGTGTCTCGTTTAAATTCATACCTTATACCTGGTGTGTTGAATATTACTGTGAATTAAATTTAGTTTTTATATTATTTGCATGCTAGAAAATTTGTTTGGTAAATCATATTTGAACTACTTTCAGGCACTAGTATTCTACAACGTTTGTGTGCTTTTATTAAGACAAAAGTTCGTTGTATTTAGGTGATCGACTCTTGGTTTCCGTACGTTCCCAAGAAGAGGTGAATGGTTGTAAGTGGATTGCGATTTCTGCGACAAAACTCAATAAATTAACTGAGAAAAATATTACGGGTAAATACAATGTCTAGTTTAATTTTTATAAAAAAAAAAGTACATAGATTATATTAACTGTTAGGTGCATTATGTCATTTTAGGTTGGGGTAAAATATTGTCATTAACTGATATTTCTGCTACAGTGTGGTCTATGGAGTATGGTGAGATAAAGTTAGTGTGAATTGATTAAATACGTTGTCCGGTAACTTTATCTTTTTGAATTATTTCTTGTAACACGAACTAATTTTATGTAGATGTTCACTCCTAACTTGGATAGGCGGCGATGCTGGTAAAAGTGCTGAAGGACTTAGTGAAATTTTAAAAATAGGTTAGTAATTTATGGAATATACTTTATACATTTAATTTTTTTTTATGTGCTGTTATTGTTTGAGGGGATGAAGTTCTGTTCACGGCAGTTTGTCGAAATGGTATCCTTCGTTCGATTCGGTGGACTGCTCGTGGTTTTAATTCTGGGAACGAAAGAGTTACTTTTGCTGATTCATTCACACAAACTGCTCTTTCTGTGTCTCAAATGGTCATTAATGCCATGGAAGATTCTGAACTTCTGGGTTGTGCTTTTGCTCAAAAACCAACCCTTCTTCGGCTCCTTAAGTCCTCAATGTGAGCTATTGTGTATAAATATTCAATTAAATTTGTTACTGTATTGTAAAGGAAGGTATCTAGATCCATCATATCATCGGATGCCTCTTAAATAATAATGAGCTGTTCTATAATTTATTTTATTTTTAATTAAATTTGCACTATATTATATATTTGCGATTGTGTTATCTTCTTCCAGAAGTACTTGTAGGGTAATTATAATATATGGGACTTGCTCGTGACGATTGTAAGAGCTTAAATGATCGTACACAAGGTCAAACTATTGTATGTGCAATGTTGGTATCGACTAACCCACCTACTATAAAAGATAACTCAGGTGTTATCCTTGAACTTAGTAATCATTATAATATAGTATCTCAACACTTGTTAATTGTATGTGTTTAAGGTAGTGTACGAATGACCACTCTTCCTGAAAACAATGGCGCAGATGAGGGCGACGTATGTCTATTTCTCTTTGATTGCTCTGAGCAGCCACCCAAATGCAAACGTGTCACTGCCATTCCACCTTTACTAGTATCTGTGGCACAGTTCCAACTCATGCAGTACCGTGAATACATTAAACGGATAGCCTAAGACATTTAATAACTGTTGATTTTATATATTTCTCTCTTACAATTTAATTTTTTACAGGTATTGGTTTGTTATATGGGACTTCAATTATTGTATAAAAGATCATTTCGTTGTTAAAAACTGTATCTCCTTTGACATAATTGCTCATGTGAATAACCTTCAACCCAACTGGGTCATCAGCAATTTACGCGTTCTTAGTGGAATGCTGAATTCGTGTTTATTTAATTTTGAAAAAATGTATATTGATTGCTCAGTTAATGAATTTTTTCTAATATTATGAATACTAGGATAAAATTGGTAAATGCCTCACTTAAGTCTCATTTATTTTCACTAAGGAATGCTGGTATTTGTTATATGTAAAATTAGATCCATGTGAATATATATTTATTACAAATATTATATGATGGGTGTCTCATGGGTATTTGAACATGATAAGTCTGCGAAAGAAGTTGAAAGACAATTGGAGGGTGGCGGAGCTGAACAGTGTGGAACGTACTCAGTGGATTGTCTTCCCTATATTCCAAACGATAAGGTATTTTAATTTATTTGTACCATATAATTTGTATTATTATAGCTTTTATTTTTTAGTTACAAAATGGCATACAGATCAACTATGTTTTGCACCACTCAAACTTCCCTCAGAGCTCGTTTTCTATTGGTTAGTTATATACATACATGTGTACATGTATGTTATATATAATACTATTCTGCCATTAAATGAAGTTTTGTTTTGAGTTCTATGTATATATACATTAGGAGGCGGTGGCTAGCAATAAATTTGTTCTATTGATAATAATTATTGAATTTAGCTCCTACGGACAGTTTTAAAATGAGTCCTCGTTCTATCTGTGACCGGGGTTTTGATCTTATACTGACTAAATTATCGTCTGGTCTTACTCCCGATAACGCGGGGAAGTTCGAGGTTGTCAAATACATCATAGCTATTTTTTTATACCATTAAAATGTGTAAAGGTCATAGAATTAAGCTAAGCGGTGTTGAATATCGCCTAAGAGATTTCGTCGTCCGTGTCGGGACAGCTTCCCAGGTAACAACTGTTAAAGGAGTGATTGTGGAGGTTAATCCTTTAGTTCATTAAGTGTTTTAGTTTGTAATAATCATTGGTACTGTGAGGTGAATCATTACACTAGATGATTTTCATATAATGGCATTGTATTAGGTCGAATATGAACCATCACAAGTGGCATCGCAGTGTGCACTTATGATTACAGAAATGATGCAAATGTTTTTCCCTCAACATGTGAGTATATAATTTTTTGTTCAATATTTCTTTACAGAGAAATTCAAATTACTATTATGCTATATATGCTTGCTTAACTATTTATGTTCTATTTTTTATTTGGTCGTTATATTTTAGGCTGCGAACAAACCGGAAGTCCTCACTAAAATGACACCTGAACCATACACCGCACTTGATACGCTTTACCAATATTTAATGATCTTCAAACAGATGCGCAAGAAAGCTTGACGAAATTCTCTATGCATGAATGCTGTCAAGATGTGTTTCAATCTTATAGCAATTTATTCATGTTCGTGGTTACTAATTTGTACATTTATTGATTATATTATAAACCTATGTATATCTTGGTTTCTTTTTTTTGCGTATATTATCGGTCATATCCGAAATTACTTCACTTTATTGATGAATTTACTTGATATCTCTTATTTGTTTAGTAGATATATACCTTTATAGATGGACTCTTCTTCCCACTCTATGTGGCGAATAGTAATCGAACACGTTGATGAGTTCCGCGCATTATTCAATAGGTCATGTACACACCTTGAGGCATGGCAGGTAAGTTTTCTAGTGTTTATTTCGTTAATAATAACTAGAAGATTGATGTTTTTTTAGGTGGTTTCATTCTCAATTTCTTTATGCTTTTTAATAACATGGATTCGACATATTAACAGATCGGATAAGTCGTTATTTCTTCGTATAAAGTATGATTTTTTCCAAATTATCTTGTTTAATCGAATCCATGATGCTTTCCTAGGTTTTCCTTTTTTAGATGCACTTTATATACCATAATGCGATCACTTCCATGGGTAAGACGTCGAGTTCAAGCAGATTTTGAACGGGCTAGAAAAGACATTGAAGAGGAAGTCCATCAGTGGGATCAGGTATTGAAACAAATAATTCGAATAATTAATCAGTAATTTGTTTGTTTTTTTGAAATATTATTTTTTTAGCTACGAGATTTCTATAAATTTCTGCCTGAACGCTCTATAGGTGGGGAAGAATTGATATCTGAAGCAAGACAGTATGCCTCAATGGGAGAGCGTAGATATATGGAGCATTATGATCCACGTACTAGAACAGAGGACTTGAGTGTGTGTGCCAAAGTGAGCAAATATTTACATCTCTTAAGTTATCTCTTTTAATACTTCATAACATGAAAATAGTATATTTTAGAGATGTATATTTGTAGATCTACGATCTATTTTCTCACTCCGATCCTCACCGATCTGATGCTTTTCCTGGTGCAAGGAAGATGGAAGCCGAAGTCTTGTGATACTAACACTTTATTTCTGCATAATTTATGAAAATTCAACTTAAGTAAGTTTTTTTTAAATTATAGATCTTACGTATGTCTTGCTCACTCTTCCATGGTGGGAGTGATGCCTGTGGTGTTGTAGCCGGTGGTGGTACAGAGGCTATGTTGTTAGCCTGTCTAGGTAATTTTTCTGAGATATCATATTACTTTTAATGTCTAGCAAAGCTTTTAAAGTTTTTTTGAACATTTTTTTAATAATTAATTACTCAGCTTATCGCAACCGGGCAATATCTCGTGGTATGTATCGTCCAGAAATAGTAGCCCCATCAACAGCGCATCCCGCTCTCGATAAGGCTGCAGCTCTCTTTCAAATGAGAATACGTCGTGTACCAGTTAAAGATGATGATAAGGCTAATGTTGGGGCAATAAAAAGAGCTATTGGGCCACATACATGCATGGTGATACTATTTAATTGGAGTTATTTTTTATTTCACCTTAAATTAGATACATATCTTTCATAACCAATTTTTAAGTATCTATTAGAGTATTTACAGATAGTTACATCTGCACCTAACCACATTACTGGAACTGTTGACCCAATCGAAAAGCTTTCTGAGGTTCGTCGTAAACATAAAGCATATTAATGCATTTATATTTGCAGTATTGCATTATGTTTCATAACAAATCATAAGCTATACTAGTGTTTTTAGCTAAGATGTGCTTCATATATTACTAAAAATTGCAATTTCTCCAGGTTGCTCAACGCTACAATGTTCCACTACATGTAGACTGTACTCTGGGCGGTTTCCTGCTTCCTTTCATGGAATACTCCGACTATGCTGTCCCATCCTTTGATTTCCGCCTTCCAGGTGTTACCTCCATCTCTATCGACTTACACAGAGTTTGTTATCCTTTATTTTAAGACCGTAATTATATATTTAATTTTGTCAAAATATAGCCATTTTAAGTATGGTCAGTGTCCAAGATCATGTTCCGTCTTAATGTATCGAGACCAATCCATGCTACGCCATCAGTGTTTTACTAACAGTGACTGGTCTGGAGGTGTATATGCGACACCAACCCTTGCAGGAGGTCGTGACGGGGGCGCAGTAGCGACGGCATGGGCTACCATGCTGAGAAAAGTTGGTGGTTAATTGTTTAATTGGACTGTTTTGAACACATAAATAATGTTAATTTATTAGGGTCGTGACGGCTACATTGACGCATGTCATCGTGTCGTAAGCGGTACTCGTAAACTGGCTGAGATGATATCAACCATTGATAGTCTTACCGTACGTGGCTCCGCAGATATGTGTGTTGTTGCATTTGCATCAAATGACGTCGACATTTATGCACTTATCGATTGTATGACGATGAAGGTACAGCTTTTGTTTTTGAATTATAGATAAATCAACAACTAATTGCTAGATGCATTAAGGGTTGGAACGTAGATCCCCTCCTCTCTCCAGTAGCTGCTCGTGTCGCAGTAACTTTATCTATGTGTGAAGATGGTGTACTCGAAACTTTCATTGGTGATATAGAGGAAGCTATACAATCATTAAAGGAAAGCCCAGTATTACTACGTACAAGCAAATTAGCTGCCTTCTACCATATGCTTCAAACAGTTAGTTTTATTTCCTTTAAATACCGTTATTACTGGATTTAGTATGTACCATGGTCAAAATAACATTTTTAGAATACTTTTCAGCGAAAGTATTTCTAGAGATGTTATCGATTTTCATTGTTTTAATTGTTTTCCCAACAAAAGATTACGATTGATACTTATTTAATACCAATTTTCGACCACCTGTCTAAAATTTTGGAAGTCAGTTATAAATCCATTCATATTCTTCCACGATCCTACTTTAGACTATTTGATCTTAGTATAGTGTTTTTTAATATAAGAGTGATATTTCAAATCTAGCTGTTTTCAAATAATTATAAAGCAATACAAATAATGTAATTATGCCATTTAGAACTACAGAGCGATGCGTATAAAAAAGCGGAATAACATAAAATGTCATTGATTAGCAAATGTTCCAGGTAACTGATCGCACTCTCGTTGACGAGTTGTCACTTCTTCGTCTTCAAGCTCATTATAGTATACCCACCCCATTAGAGCGGCGAAGTCTACGTACACTCAGTGTTGAAGGAAGGAAAATGAGCATGTTGGCAACCACTGATACCATGAAATCATTGCAGGAACAAAGACGTAAAGATGATTAAGCTGAAACGATAAAGTTCTCTTATCACAGTGCGGGGTATATCTTGCCTAGTTCCTTCTTACGTATTTTAGCTGTGTAAATTTAAAGAAGAAGTTATATACATTTGTCTATATCCTTCCGAATGTTCTTCAATTAGTGTAATAGATCGATTAAGCCATCAATCACCTCCTTTCTTAGGTCTTGCATTCATAAAGTAGCTTGTCATATTAATAACAAAAAATGAAGTATGATAACATGTATAAGTATGAATTTTGGTTGGATCCATATTGCTTATATTACTAATTTTTGAATGCTACCATATTTCAATTAGTATTTAGTGTAGTTTAGGAACGTTATGTAGAAATGTGGAAATGGAACACTACCAATAACAACATACTTGCCTTAGTTCTTCTCATTACTGCATTATTGCTACTTCTTCTGCTATGTATTCTTAGTGTATTCTTCTGTAGGAAAAGGTAACTTAGTATTTATCGGATTTTTCTTTTCTGAAAATTTTACATTACTCCAGACGCTCTGACTGGGCTTGTGAATCCTCTGTACTTCCACCTCCACTGGACGATAGCAGTGTGTGTTACAATGACGCATTTGATTTCGCTGACGAAACAAGTGCTCGGTGGGTTTATTTGACTTCCTTCACGTTGCATTTCTTTCTATATTTTGGTTAGTTACAGTCGGATAGAGGAACGACATAAAGCACGACAAACTGCTTTATGCTGTGAAGATCCTCATGCAGAGCTCACTCTCAATAGGTCTGTACCAATCATTACATTTCTATTCACGCTACTTGCTTTTGATACATGCTTTACAGATTAGACAGATCCGTTGGTGCAGCTTTGGCAGTAGAGCAACTCTTACGCAATAGTTACGTGTTTGATACACGGGTTCTTGCTCGACCAGAAGGAGACGTCGAGGTTATTGCTGCGAAAAGGGACTACATATAAAACAACCACTACCTCTCATTCATAGTTCTATAAAGTAAAATCTCCATATCAGTCTTTCTCATAACTTTAGGATGACTTAAAGTTAAGCTAAAATTCCACCTTTTAAGCAATTCTTGTGATATTATGTGCATAAAGTATTTTTTATCCGTCCTATAATTATAACAACTGTTTAAGGTATAAGTAGTCATCACAAAGGTAGATCGCAGCTAGAGATCAGTCTAGATGTAACACAATTAATATCACCGTCGTTCTAGTTCATACATAACGAAAGGAAGATCAGGACTCAGTCTCGGTATTGTATATTTCTCGTTTCCCTATAAAATTCAGCATTAAAAATAATACTAAGATCATGTGGAAATACTTGAGCTACATAATATTGCTTATAATTTCGTCAATGTTTTCACCTTGGGTCTCAGATTATCAACCACACGGTATAGTCTTCCGACTTTTTCCGTGTAAAATTCGTTGGCGATATCGCCGTCTTCATCGATGTATTGCGAACTAAATAGATATTCATAGTAAGCAAACATAAAACGTGACTTCCCTCTTAACAACTTGAATATACTCCAACCAACCTTGGAGTTTCATGCACTAGAAAAATATCTGGGATTATGCCTTTTTTATTCATAATTTCAACATATTTTGCTAGATCTGTCTTTTTTCGAGCTGGGGGAGCCGACGTTATCTATAATAAGTTAATATGTCATTAAATACTCATTAAGAATAGAATATTGGTTACACGAATGCATATATACATATAAAGGCATATATATATAGGTGTAACAGTATATTTACTTACATCAGGTGGATTTGCTACGTCCCTCTTTCGAATGGAGCTAATACGCTGACCCATAATGATTGATTTTACATTGAAAAAGACGCTTGTTTCTAAAAAGAAAGCACTACATTTGTGTATTATTGAGGATCCATTTTATAGTACGAAAAGTAAATAATAGAGTCCAAACACAAATGCTGTCTATATTCTAATGTCCAACTTTATATGCTTCTATACAGGACTTCACCAACAATCTCACATGATTGCAAATCACAAGATTTTTACATTATAGCGCTAACAGGATATGAAACAAATATTTAAATAAACTTGGAAGATGGATCAAAATGTAAAAATGCAGGAGACTCACAATTCCATAAGCCGACAATATATTAAAAACATACATTCCTACTGCAATATTTATGAGCATCCATACCCTAATATTCATAACGTTAACAATGACGTTCCGATAACCCATCTCCCATTGTTGGGTTTCGCGAGCCGCAATAGGTATGTATAGAATGGAAATGACCGCACAAACCTGTTTCTCATTCCCCTCATCGTGCGAGAATTACCATAGCATATGCATTCATTGTTTGTATTTTGTCAATATTTATGTTTATGGATGTAAGAATTTACCTGCGTAAGTAAGATCTGACTATACTATACATTCAAAACTCAATGGAACACATAAAAGCACGTGAATCGGGTGAATAAGTAGGCAGTACACCATAAATTTTAGGTAAAATGTCACGTGCTGTACTCGTAGGATTTTATTTACTCCAAATTTCAGGGAAATCAACGAGTGTGCTTGGAGCATTCATTTGCATTATTCCACGAAATCTAATCACTACTTATAGTGCCCAAATCTCTTATTTCCAATTTACCATGCAACTAAAAATCTGCGCTTACAAGAATTTAATATCTATTTTAACAATAGTGCTAAATATTGATGTATCTATTAAACAGAGTTAATTTGCTTGATAATATTTATTTAATCGATATAATTTTAAAAATAAGGATACTGACTGAAATTGACGTCACGCAAATATGAAAGAAAGAATCATATGGGTTATTTGTACAATATTCAGTGTGGAAAATTAAACTTGAAACATATTTGAGATGTAAAGTAAAAATTAATAATGACGCCAATATAGCTAGAAGAGTGTAATAAATATTACGAAAAAATATTTAAAGTACTGCAATTTGCAAATAGAAAATACTGTTAGATAAGTTTAAAGGACGATGAGAAGACCACTCTAAGGATGCGCTAGTTTGTAAGGTATTTTGTGATATTCACTAGGAAAGGATTTCCAAATTACTTTATAGTAATTAAATAATTAAGAATCACTTGTTATTTACTCTCCTATTAATAGCTTAGTTCTCGATCTCATTTTCATGCAGACATCTTATTTTTGGTACCCAAGTACTTGGTCCAAAAAAAAGCCACCATGAACATAGATACAACCAATATTTCAACTATATTTTCTTTATGTTGTACGTTATTTTATTTATTAGATTCTCTATCCCTAATTTGTTCTCACCATCTTTTCATCACTTCCCCTTTTATTGAATAAGAACAAAAAAAAATCACTCAATACTTTGAAAGTTTAAATCACTAGACAGAATCCCTTTTTTTTTATAAGTCATCTCTAAGTTAAAGTTTAATTAATTTAATACAAATGATGTGTGATTTTTCACATGATTGTGTAGTTAAAATGCACTTCAAAAACTACTAAAGTTATACAAATTAAGACTATCTAAATTCTTAAATAGTGAGCAATTTGAAAACGATCGAAGTGAAGAGAAATCATGAAGCAAACTTCCATTCTTGACGACATAAGGGACACTGGGGTTTTGGGGTATTCTGTGCTTCAGTCCACTTCACAATGCAGTGCATATGAAACGGGTGCTTGCAATGTCCAAGAACCTAAATAAGTACATATACGCGAACGATAAATATTCAGCCCCAATTATATTAACGTATTTAATGTAAATTACTGTCTTACTAATGGACATTCGTCTCCTGGACACTTGCAATCAACACAACATGCTTCAAATGGCATACGACAAATTCCACATGTGTCATCACCTCCTTCTGTCCACTTCCATTCAGCTGTCACCTGTATATATTAAAAATTAAAACCCCACAGTAAAATAACTGACTATGGCCACTTGCTTAAATTAAAAGAAGATCTGCTTTAATTAATTAAACTAAAAATTGCAGAAGAACTCACATATAGCTTTTCTACTCTTATCTTTAACCTTGTTTTTGTAGGGAGATCCACTGGTGTAGCACAAATGGTAGTTGCATTCACATTATGAAACGATTTTTCTTCTAGCATTTTCATAACAAAACAATTATGTTAAGTTTCTGGACAACTGGTAAACTCGCCCCTTTGTGATTACGCGACGCGTTTAAATTGGCATGCTTCTAATTGGTCAACGCGCCTCTGGATCAATTTACGCTCATTGCCTGTGTTTCTTCGAAGTGAAAGAGGTATTTGGGAGATAGTAGTTTACAGTTTGTCTTGAAAGAAAAGTGGACAGTAGTAAGAGCAAGCTAAGAAAGAAATGGCGAAGGAAATACAGAGAGTAGGATCAAAGTGGATATACGAAAATGAAGGGAATATGAATTAGTGAAAAAACTGAGAAATAACAAAGAGCTGGAGTATCATAAATAGATAATGACCAATAACCTCTTGAGCCATAAATACAATGGAACTCAAACCAAAACCAGTTATCTTCAAGTCTTCACAGCAACGAAGCCGTGATGTTGCCGTGTACCCCATTCCTCCCGGAAACGACACGTGCTACAAATTCTCCTACCTTAACAAGAACAAAGCAGGAGATGTACACATTTATTTGTGTACGGCTTGTCGCAGTGAGAGAAACCAAAAAGTCGGAGAAAACCATAGTGTCATTGCCACTGTTCGTGTACGAAACAGTGAGTTCATTGATGACCCCAAGCGTCTTCGACATGCTCACTATTGCCAGCCGAAAAGCGCGGCAAGAGCCCTTATACGCAGGGAAATAATAGCGGAGTGTAACAACCTTCACTAGAATATTGTCAATATGACAACAAGTCAAGTTCGCTGGAATCTGCTGCAGCAACGACCTTCTTCAGGCGACTTCAAGTACTCCCGTTTATGCCTTCACACTTATCCGATCTTTCGGGAGTATTGGAGCCAACTAGGGAACATGTCGTCGATGTTGCTATTGAACAAGGACTCCATGATTTCATGGAGTACTTTAATTTGACATGGCTACCATCAAACGACGAGTTCTGTCAGCTGTGGGATCATAGCAGGAATTATTCTACGAGAACGACAAACTACGTAAAAGGATTCAATACGCGGATGAACTTCTTATCCAATAGGAACGTCATCCGTTGATGATGTTGAAATCCTGTGCTGCAGAATTAACGATAGCAAAAACTCTAGCCATCTCCATCGGGAATGGGAGCTTCAAGGATCGTTATATCCGGCCTGATGAAGAAGATCACCAAAAGGATATGCTATACATCATGCAGAACTTTCACCAGCACATCGTCCAAACTGTTTTAGCCGGGGTTATTTTAAGCACAAGAAAGCTTAAGCAGTATTTCGACAATCTGGTTACAAATTTAACCACATAATTATTACTGGTATAAAACTACAGTATATGTATTATATTCATCATTGTATTCAGATTATAACTGCCGTGAAATTATTGTGCATGTATTGTTCATAAAATATTTCAACTATTATATCTACAGCAAACCCTTCTATGTGTCTAACTATCGGTGCTACGTTGTCTGCACTCTATTTGTGCGAGCGGTTATAAACGGAAGTGATTTATCAGTTGTCCGGAAACCTAATATTAGAGTTAAATAGTCTGAGCTTTTATCAAATAAAGTCACAAAACCCGGTAATAATAATAAGATATTGGACCCAGTCTAGGAACTAAATGTATATTTATACCTCATCCTTAATTTCGTCTTCGTTCGTTGCTTCATTATTATCACGTTGTTCTCCATCATCATCCACATAGGGAGAATTGTTTGAAGAGAACGACTGAAAAAGAAATAAAAACCGTATTGTCATTTGGTAATTTTAATAAGTGTTGAAACATAAAATATAAAGCACTGGTAGGGTAACTCAACATGAAATAAATTTCGAAATAGTACATGGGTCCCCCCTCCCCAGGAAATCTTCAATGGGGTAATTATACTATAAAAATCTCTATAGTACAATACACCCAGAACGCTTAACAAAAAATGAAGTTTCACTCATATCCATTACAACTAGGCAACTAAAGATTCTATAATATACATACATTTTGAAAAGTGAAAACGTTTTATAAAGAGATGTAAAATATTTAAGACAAGTGAATTAACCAAGAAAATCTTCCAAAATCTTAATTTAAAATTCATCAGGTTTAACGCACTCTTTCTTCCTCTTCATCTTCAGTTTCTGCATCACCTCTGATTGGAGCTGGGGGGATAACCCGTGGGATTGGACTAACTTGTTCATCATTTTCATCTGCCATCATTTCTATGTCCATATTCATCCCAATTATTTAGAATTTGGAAGCTGAGTATCCCTAGGTGGTAAAGAATAGAGCTGAACAATATAATTTAGTAGATTGCAGGATAACCAACCATTTAAATTCGGTATAAATTGTAACGCTCAGACAACTTCAAAATGTCGCGCGCGGCGGCGCGGTGATTTCGTTCTGCGAAGCAAACTGACTATTGGATAGTGTAGAGGGAAGGAGCAGAGACGCATAGTTCAATTATGTATTTCCCATCTAATGGAAAATTCTAGAAAACAATTTTAACTTTTTACGCTTACTATGTTCATAAGCTTAAAATCAAGACTTGTGTGCATTAATAGTAAAAATATCATACAATTGAACATAGTTTGCTATTATAATACTTTAATTATGGTTAATTTTAGTAAGCCTTTAATAAGTTTAGGATCGGTTGTACGAATCACTTGGTAAGATCTTTGAATTATTGTAATGAAACATAATCTTAAATTACTATTACGGTGTTAAAGAATGAAGTTTTCGAAATTGATAATATAAGATTTCAATGGAGTGAACTTAATTCTCAGGAGATTTGTCACCTAATACTGTGTTTCATCATTACCTCCATGCGTATGAATATGTTGCTTTTCTTCGTTGAATAATAATAAGAATAAAGAAGCTACTCTAGCTTAATTTCGTTGATTTTGAAAAAATAGATCCTTCTTTGCCAATAGTATATGTAGCAATCACAATATTCAGAATGTACTTCTACTTAGGCGTGTAGTTAACTTAAATGCTACTTTGAGTTAATGCTTTATATAGTTTATTTCAAATATTGATGGCAATTTATTTTCCTATAAATCATAATATATTCTTGTTTATCATATCTGAATTCCCTCATCACTGATATCCTTCTCTCAGTGCAGAGACGCAAGCAGTTAAAATCCCCATGCAGCACTGGCTAATAAACAGCGCGTAAAAATAGCCGCGTCGCGGTCGTGTTAAAGAATGTTCATAAGTTCTTTAATATAATTATAGGTACGAATACTACATGGTTTAATTTGATTTATTAATAAGCAAGTAATTTATTTTAACAATTCAAAGCTTTTAGGGTAGAAAAGTAGAAATGGGCATGGATATTATTGAATTTATGCTTTAATCGACTTGCATTTTAAATGATTAATGTTTCTTCGGTGCAGCAAGAAATGTTAAACAGCTGATTTCATTTTCTGTATTTCATGATTTCATTATGTACTTATAAGTGGAGAATTATTGCTTTGGTCAAATTTTGTGAATTTTCTTAGACTAGCTTGCGCTAAAATAGTCTAAAAGAATTATGTTCTATGAGAAGTTATATGTTTTATTTAAGTATATGAAATTTCATACTATACTAAAATGCTTTTAAAAATTCGGCTAAAGATTAATACAAACACTATTTTTATAGGCAAATGAAAGTGATAGAGTAGTTCAAAACCTCATTATCAAGACTAGTAAGTCTAAATTCAGGCTAACTAGTGCATGATTATGTCTACTTACTTTTGTCTAAGACAGTAATACAAAATGAGAAATACATTATAAGTACTATGTTAACTGATTTAAAATGATATTCTATACCACACAGATCCATACATAGTTTTTTCCTCTAAAAACGGGGAAGTGTCATTTTGTTTGCAATGTAAATGTTGCTCATTTTCTTTATTTCCTCGTCTTGTATGAAGTAAGCATATTAAAAAGTTGAGATCTTGATTGTCCTCTTATTACTACTGAAAATTAGCTGTAGAGCACTAACATATCCTTAAGTTGCACGGAGAACCCAAAATAATTAAGAAGTACTTCCAGTGTTAATTGTATTCACTAGCTATTTAGCATAAATATATAAAGTTATGAGTTTAATATTTAATTTTAGGAGTAGTAGAAAAAATGCACTTGTTTTTCTATTTTTGACCATCTTCTTCTATATTTCCATTATTTTGCAATGTTTATAAATAGTACTTTCTTTTGCTTTGCAAATCTTTCCTACAACTTTTCTGTAGCTCTTATTCACTCTAATTACTTCAAAGTTATTTACATTAGTATTTTCTTGTGCTTTACTATGCTCGTTTTATACTAATCACTTAATTCATTGTAAATTTATTAGTTTTTTTTTAGAAGTTATATTTAACGGTGTTTGTTATTATATTCTATATTATTTTCATTGATTGAGGCTTTAATGCCTGTCGTTATTTCCAAAGAATGTTTATTAAAAGTTTAAACTGTCTATACAGTAGGTAGTGTTGGTGATGGAGACGCTTAATATGGTTTAATGGACTCATATGTGCAAATTAAAATAGCAGTTACAAGGTTTGTTAGCAGCAAACCATGCTACTATATATATGATTTAAATATGAACTATCTACGCTAATTGTTTCAACGGAATTTAACTCTTTTCAGTTTTCGAAAGTGCTTATACCATTATGGAAAATATTGCAAGCTTTTCTGTCCATGCTTTCAGTAAATAATGACTCGTTATGGTGAGTTCTGTATTCAATAGTATATTTGCCTTTCTTCTTAGCATATAATATAGTTTTCTGTCATGTTAGTTTTATTCTATCACTCATTTAGGTAGCTGTTACATTTATGCGTGACAAGAATACTGTTGCTAAATAGTAGATGTCATGCTTTCCAACGAGGTGAAAATATTTGTGGTCTGGTATTAACTTTGTATATTGTTGTGTTTCTGTTAAATTACATTCCAATATGTAAGTACATATAAAATTAAGCGGTAATATAACAATTAAATGCATATTTATCTTAATTATAATATTATATGACTACCTTCTCAGTGAGGTTTTTTCACTGACATATTTTAGGAAGTGCTCGTTATAGTAATGTATAATATTAAGATTTATGTGATGCAATTTCGCATCAATTTTTATATTTGCGGTTTGCAACAGTTACACACTGCAGTGATTCTTTTTATGGGTACCTTTTCTATCTGAAATATCGGTAATATTATTGCTACTGTGGTACTTCTATTTTACTGCGGATGGTTTTATTGTCTAGTTTTATTACTATAATATTGTTTTTGCTGATAAAACATCGTAGTTATGAGTGTTAGATTTAGTTTGCTTTATTTCATGTCATTATCTACTTTATATAGATGTAGTATTTGAAAACTTACTAAGAAATTATCATACAGTGAGCTCTTTATATTACTGTTATGTTCGTTCGGTGCTAACGTTTATTGTTATGTTTTTCTAAGATATTGAAAAATTCCTAACAGTGTATGCATATGCTTGGTGATGAAATTATTGTAGTTGTTCTCATTGTATGTCTCTTATAGTTCCCTTTTTATACTTTGAACCACTATAGCACTATTATAATTTTCTTTATTCTTTTTAGGTGTTTTGCTTTTAATTAGCTTGAAATTTCTTTCTATAATTTTATAGGTTGAGTTTTTTTAAGAATTTTTTATCACTCTTTATGATTAATTAAATAGACGTGTTGGTATATTTAGTAGCTGTTTACTAAATTTAGGAAAAAGTATATATTGCTGCAAATCTGCTCAGTTTTATTTTTTAGATATGGTAATACACGCGTTCCCCTGGGATGCATCTACATCCGTTGCGAATCTAACGGAATCTCAGATCACCCAACTCTGTGTTCTTATCAATAATAGAACGATACAGAGGACATCAAGCATATCTTCTACAGTAAATGATGAAGAATTTAATGGAAAACAGCCTGCATATTTGGGTTGGTTTTCAATATTTACACTGAGAAATACGTTTTTGTATACTCGACAAGTGTAATGGATTACATCTTATACAATGTATTAAGTGTTGATTTTTTATGAATTGTTTTTCTTTCTTTTACAGTTTGGGGTGTTGGACTAATGCTGGTTACTCTTATTAATATGTGCGCAGTCGTTGGCATAGGAGTAATGCGATATCTGACAAAAAATGCATACAATCAGGTTTAGTTTTATATATAGAATAGATGTAAATGCATTTCATAAAAGTTTTATGCTTAGATTTGTATAATGAATTTTGCCAACTTTTTTATAGGTAATTACTTTATTTGTGGGTCTAGGTGTTGGATCACTTTCTGGCTCAAGTTTTTACCATCTACTACCACAGGTAGATTTCGAGGTCATATTTTTTAAAATAGGCTATCTTATTTCAATGATCTATTAATTGTAGGCTCATCCAGCACTTGTTGAGCAGACAGACGAATTTGGCAATCTTACTAACTCTTATCTGGAGATGGCGCATTTTTCCATACTAGGAGTATATCTTTTTTTTATGTGTGATAAAATAATAAAAATTGTACTGGAAATGAGGAAGGTTAGTTAACTAGCTAAATCTGTTAACTGTTGAGTAATGTCACCTTTTAATGTATTTCATTAATGTTGTGGTATCTTCAATTTATCTTGAATTCCATCTGAATTTGTAATATCCCGCGGATAGGAGAGAATTTAATTTATTGTTACGAAATATATCCTTATGGTAAAGTACACCTAGTAATTGTGTTTATTGGACTGGTATAAGTAGTAAAAATACAAACATATAAGTAGTTTTGTAGAAGTGCACAATTCATTTAATGAATTTTGAAATGACTTCAGTTCACATTTTATAGGTAAGGAAATATTTCTTATAGGGATTACGCAGAAAGGCAGATACAGCTGAGATAGAAATGGTGAAATTGGAAAACAATGCAGGAAAGTCATTGGGCGACCAGGTGAATTGTTGTTTAATCTCAATTATATATAGTCATGATTATTAGACCTTAACTTTAAATTGTATGAAACTCCGTGCATGATGTAGAATTTTGTCCATCTATTTACGTTGTGTTATATATGCTTATATAGAGTACTTACTTAGTTCCTAATATGCACTACAAATTTAAAAAATAAAGAGTACACCGCATTTAATCATTTGCGAAGTGTTTGTTCCATTCAGTGTTGGCACTGCCAAGTAGCGTCAGCACTGATTGTATACTCGGTGTTTTTCCCTCTCACTTCAATACAACAATCAAGGAAGCCAGGAGACGACTTAGTCAGTAGTGTATAGTGAGATGATGTTAGCAGCATGACTAATTGTTTCAGGGGCATGCATTTAACATTATTTCATCATCAACTCAATGGTTTCTCATGAAATGAGACTGCTTTGGATTTCCATGTTTGTCTTGTATTTTTGTTATTAGTTACTTTGTTTTTCTATTACATCAAATATTATTACTTGATTGCTTTAATTAATGAAATGGTTATTCCAGGCTCATAGCATTTGTGTGCACGACCACTCAGTTGAATTTCGCGCTGGTGATTCTGCTATTGCTGCTGTTGCATGGATGATTATCTTTGGCGATGGATTTCACAATTTCATCGATGGTATCTCCATTGGTGCTTCTTTCGCTGAATCACTTCATTCTGGTCTTTCTGTCTCTTTAGCAGTGTTATGCGAAGAATTTCCACATGAACTAGGTATCGCATACCTAATTTATCAACTATTAACAGTTCATCAAAATTATTTCAAGTTCATGGCCTTTTTTAAGGAGACGTAGCTATTTTGGTTGCTTCTGGAATGACTCTTCGCCAAGCTTTACTCTACAATTTGATGAGTGCAATCACATGTTATGTCGGTATGTTTTTATATTATTAGTTTTATTCATATACCTTGTATTTATATATTCTAGATGATATTTAATATTGAATTTATAGGATTTATAATTGGCGTTGGTATTGGTGAACTTGGACCTGACGTATCGAAATATGCATTTGCTTTGGCTGGCGGCATGTTCCTATATATATCCTTGGGATGCATGGTTGGTTTTTTTTTATATTTATTAATCTATTCTCACATTAGTTCACGTTTAAGCAGTAATTATTTTATAGATGCCTGAAATGAAAAAAGCTATGGAAGAAGCTTTAAATGTATCCCTTAACCATGGTCTTTATGTTCTTTTCCTGCAAACTGTTGGACTGTTTTGTGGACTCTTTCTCATGTATTTCATGGCCCGATACGGTGAACATATATCCGTTTAAATTCCTTATTTTATTTATACATATTTTTCTTTCTAATTTGCGAAATTTTTTTCGGCTAAAGCTGCTAAGAATTTTTATGTAGGTTTAAACGTATAATTATTCATCTAGGGAGTTGTTTTGTTATCTTATATCTCGTTTGTTTTGAATACTCGGTTATTTCATGCATGTTTTGAAATAGTAATTAGATAGTTTCATACATAAACAAAATACCAATTTATTTGACATTTGCTCATTTAATTCAAGTTGACTTATAATGATTAGATGTCATCAATATTTATGTTAAACTAGTTGTTCGATGTAACTTTGGTTTAGGACGAAGTTAGAACATGAATTATGTTATGAGGACATATGAGCGAAAGTGAAATATTTTCGTCCTATAGCTTGGTTCACCACTTAATTTTGATATTTCTTTAAAAAATTAGGATGTGCACCTCATCGTTCTTTTCTTAGGCATAATTGCTGATTTATTTATAGCAGAACTTAGGGTAATATCTTTATCTTATACCTTGTGTAATCTATGCAATGGACATTATTAATTATAATTAAACTTTCTTGAATCAGTAATTAGTGGTTTAATATATTTTAATAAAAGTTTTTGTTAGTTCCTTGCTTTCATTTCCCACTTTTGAGGCATGCTTATTTTACTACTATTTAAGACATTTCCTGAACTCCAGTTCTGTACTTTCGAAAGCTGTTGCTATTGTTATTTCTATCTTCTTTAGAAATAGAGGGCTTGTAAGATAAAAATTGCATCCAAATCCACTGTTACATCCTAGGCGAGAGTACATTTGTGGTCTTTATAAAAATTGGAATATAATTGCTACAATTAGATCAAACTCGGTTCTCTCTCTCATTCCGCACTTTATACCATTCCTCTACGATTCATTGTATCCTAGGTGAATTATTTAATAGATGACTTCTTGATGACCTTGCAATATATCATTCAATACTTGCATAGAATACAAGAAGCCCCATATTCTTAACTTTCTATAATTTTCCTTATTTCGCCAAATATTTACTTTTAATTATTTTATGCTTACATCACTTAACACTTCTAATTCCTCCTTCTGTCTTCTTCTATTATCTATTTGTCAATAATATTGTATTATATCATCTAGAAGGGCTGGTCATTCTTGTTTACACTTTCCAAAGCATATACTTGGTTTTTGTCCGTATTCAGATCCTTGTAAACAATTTATTGCAATCCTGACTTTAAAAAGGATACCATATTGTTATGAAGATGTCAAGTAATAACTATAGAAAGACTAGTAGAAAAATTTGTAGAGATTCACCGAATTCTCTGGCATGATGTATGAGATCCGAGACCCGACAAAGCTTAATTTGAATTGGCATTGCGGAAAATGAGCAATTAAAAACCAACTATAGTGCACTTTGGAAGTTAATGAAAGAGAATAAGATATTGAGCTATCCATAAATCACTAAGTATAATGTAGAACAACTTATGAAAGATTACTGTTTTTTGAAGCTGTTCTATCCTTCGGGAAAAACCAGGTACCACTCTTTACGCAGATCATACGTAATGCGTCCTCACTGGTAGTTGCGGCATGGCAGGAGGTAACGAGGGTTCGTGCCATGACTCTCTTCGAGGCAGAGAATCTTTTCTCGTTGTGTGTTCATTCTGAAACCACGATATAATAATATTCTATTCCACGAAAATCACGGATTGCAAGCAGAAAATACTGCGTAAGCATCTCATTCAGTGAAATAGAATGATTGAAACCGGCCAATTCACATTTAGGCCATTTGTCTTCCCCGGTAGACAATGTTTTTCGAAATTGAAAATAATAGTGGCTGAGATAGTTCCAATCCGTTCCTCTTGATAACGTGTTCATTCGATTAGCTGGTCGTGTGGTCGGACTCACACTCTCCCAGTCTTCTCTATCTGATCCTTCGACCTTCTCATCCATCACTGGTTTACCACTGCGACGAAGAAATATCAACCATAAGGCTTCTGTTACCTAAACCAATTACTGCCATGTTTGCTTATTAACATATAATTTGAAAGTTTACCTTCGTTGGATGTTAATTAATGCATACCTTTGCGCATGTAAGATTTCCAGCGTGGGAGGCGATCATCTGCAATAGAAACACTCCGTCAGGTCTCAGAAATCGATCAGTAAATCTGCCAATCTGATCAGACTCCATGTCAAGATGTTTGGCAACAAAATTTTGCCGACAGGAGCAAGAAGCAAGAGCACATAACCAGAATAATAAATTCAACACGGTGATAACAGCCAAAACCTGCATAGAAACACTTTAAGAAGTTCGAAATTTGAATAAAATCTTTAGACTCATACTATTTTTGATAAATCATCTATATAACAGTGCGGGAAAAATACTATGAAATTACCGTGAGCCAAAGCCAGAGAAAAATAAATATCTTTTCAGTAAGCATGTTGACGACAAGTACACACTGTACTGTGTGGCGATGTACATTTCCGAGCACCCTAATTTCAAAATCACAGAGAGTCACTCTCGGAAATTTGCCGGAGTCGCGCCATTCTCGACCCTGAAATCTAAGAATTATAACATGGTAGTTAACTAATTTTTAGAAGAATCCTTACATTAAAAAAATGTGACGATGAAGGTAACATTATCATTTAATCTCAACTCTGTAAATATTATGCTAATGTTTGAATACTTATTTCCCTAGTTCCATGTGCGCTATGATATTTTTTCAACTTCAAATGCGTAGCAACCTATAGCGTGTCTAGTTGAACGTAATCTCTTCTCTCTAATAAAGAATTAGGAAGCTGTTAATCCGATACATAACTTGAAATAAACATACCAAAAAAAGATCGTAGAGAACATGAGCTCCAAACATTGGGTATTCCGATGTCTCCAAAAAGGAGTTAAGTAACATAAACTGCAGAATAACGTTGCATAGATGAAGTGTTTTGATAAATACATATACTGAAGAAACGTATGCTCCATAGAATTTTCCTAGAAAAAGAGGATGGGCTTAGTGATAGATAAACAAATTTAGATATTATCCACTAACGTAGGAAAGCACACTGACCAATTCTTACAACGGCAAATACGTAAATATTTCGTCTCCGTGATCCATGATCTCTTTGATACATAAGAGCATCATCTAAAAACAATACTTCAAATCTATAAAATAAACTTGGGACTTTAATTAGATTGACTTTATTAGATATTCATTATATCACCTATATGTCTAGCCAAAATATCGACGGTTTTGTTCCTAACAATTGGATCCACGTTTTGCTCCTGACAAGCAAGTTGTAGTACTAGACCCGCATTAAGACCTAAAATATATGTATATTTTTATTCCATATGAGCTTTTTTGTATTTTGTTCACTTTTAAATTAACAATATGCATCTAACTCCCGGCATTTGTTTGAGCCGAAAATAAGTTTTCTAGAGATCTCTTTCGATTCTAGTGAAGCGAACAACTTTTATTAAATTCGCATGCATAAACTACTTGGAAACGCATTTAACAGGTTTAGCGAAGTCTCTTTCTGTAGGAAAATATGATATCTGATATGCACGAAAGTTTCACTTTTAATAATTACTAGAATTACTCGAGAAATAAATCCGTTTAATAAAGAACTAATCAAAATCTAGTTTAAATTTTCAACATTTGGACAACATTTATTTAAAGGATTTATGGCTTTGACAAAATGCGTTTCAGTTGCACTTTTGAATGCTTGGATTACAAAAACTCACAGATTATTTCGATCATAAAATTACCTATGTGAATCTTACTAAGAGTTCTAATGTATGTATATATTAATTTGTATACTTATAATTTCGGACATACTAGACAGCGATTAGCATTAGCAGCAAGACATTTGTCAGTTGTCCATTCGTGTTCTATTCTCAGGAATTCATATAATGAAGAATGGTGACAACGAACAACCATCCATTAGTTTAGCAGTTAAATATAATGAAAACTAAGATTAAGACGGGATACTAGGATTGAGACAACAAAAAACATTTTGATAAAAGATATGAAAAGTTTTGCATATTATTTCTCCCTTATTCCTCTCAAATTCCCCACCACTTTGACTGGCAAGCATCCTCCATACGGAGCTCGGTATGTGGAACATGAGAGCTGCAACTGCTAAGACAAAAGGTACCCACTGATAATAGCCTATCTGTCTCCTTTCTCTGTCGTCTAAGCGATGGGGAATGAGATCCTGAAATAAATTCAACCATTCGGCTTCATCCTTATTCTTAAATCAAAATTCCTATTAGTTTCTACTTTTTGTCCATTTCTTTCTTTTTTTCAGAGTCAACTTGTACATGCTATGTCTTGACAGCCGACATGGTTTACAACCCCATCCCCAGAAGTAATCGCTGGCCACCTGCTGCGTAGCGCTATGAATAAGAATTTTTCATATTTTAGAGTGGAAGCAATAGAAAAATCCAAAATATGGCTATTTGAATAGCTTTCTCAATTTTCTGCATATAATAAAGCTGGTATAGAAGATAAAATGACATAAAGAAAAAAAAGTTATAGCTTCTAGAATTGTTTGCATTTTCTGTTTTGATAGGTATATTAAAGGGGAATATGACAAATTAAGATTTGTTTCTCACCTGAAATGGCACCCAGTATGTATTTTGCACCCAGCAGTAGTTTTCCGTGTATTGCTCCATCGCGCGCGTAAATTGAGCCGGAACGAAACACTCTATTGGATGCCCAACTGAAGAAATTTCAAATAGAATAATAAATAGGCTCAGATTGACATTGGTAGTGTTTATCTTCTTTAGCACATCATTTTGAAAGTGCTTCGTAAACTTTATTTTTCTTTACCATATGGACAAGCTTTTACGATAAATTGTTGTAAAGGATGATAAGTTAAAAATAGAATCTGTTATTTTCGGAAATTTTCAATTATATGCCACTTTAATTGTAAATTATGTTTGGAGTGCTGACTACGTTAGATGTTTTTACGTGGTCGTTTCACGCTTCTAGGTGATGCTAAATCACCCCAACGGGTCAATTCATCTAAATGTTCAGAATGATGAATGGCTAGCTAGTTATATTTTGTTCACTGTTACACTTAGGACCTCTGATTATCGCTAGCTTATATCAGCATTTGTTGTTACACAAAAACATCGGAAACGCACAAGAAACGTAATGCTCGCCGACATCGGCCTCGTTTATAACTCTGTGACGTAATGGAACTATAGTGCTTATAATCGCACTAATTCCTAAAAGAATAGGAAAATTGACAGTGGATTAAAAGCATCTCAAATATTTCGAACACTGAACTGCATTTTATTCCAAGATATTAAGATTGTATGTATGATTGCTCTTATTCTTAATCTACCATATAGATTGCCATATATATATATATATATATATTATATAAATACATACCAAAAAATGATATCGTTTTTACATAGTTCAATTGTATACTACTTTCAGACATGATTATGGTACTCAATTCTTTAGATTAAAATCACCATACAATTTTGTGTTACCTCCAAAACATTAAAATAAAGTATCAAATTTTTAATTTATTTATACGTACCGTACTGTTTGGCAGAAACTAAGACGGCGAACATTAGAACGAGTGTAGATGTGTACAGATAGTGTAGACGGTCAACGAAGTCATCGTCTACCCTACAAGGAGATAGTAAAGAGATGAAACTTATGCAGTCAGCTGTTCTTTTAAAACTCTTGAATTTATCCAGCAACAAATACTTAATGCCATCCTACAGTACCGTGTAAAAGGTACTAATTATAATAGGATAAAAACAATTCTCATCAATCATAAGGATAAGTTACTCTACGTTTGTAACTGAAAAACTCTTAGAAAATCTTAAAAATTGAGTATAACTAGTTTCTAGACAAGCATATTTTAAATGGAAACTATGTAAACTAAATAGAGAGACTGAGAGCGTCATTGATACTCTTTTCAATAGATAATGACAACTATCCAGTCAAGGAAACTGTAGTAGATGTTCTATGCTCTGAAAAATAATCGAAAGATCTACTATGAATTAATTTACCTAGGTTCGAGGAATCTGAATGCAGAAGCAAGAAAATGCATTCCTATACGGTAGCCACCGACCATAGCTCAAGCAGAGATGGAGTGGGGTCAGAACGATAGCGTCAGACAAGCGAGGGTCCAGGAGGGGGGAGACGCAGAGTAGCAGTAGCGACATGGACGACACGCGTGGCGGGAGGAACCCAGAGGAAGACAAGAAGAGAGCTCAAGAAGATGTGAATTGGGCAGAAACAGGAACTTTGCTTCGTAGGGTTAAGAGGTACTATCATTGATCTTTAAATATCGCAATTATGTGTATTATTTATCCTTGAAAATTGAAATTAAATAATGAAAATAGCAGCCCTTAAATCGATGTTTATTAGTTGTTTTTCGAACGAATTCCCTTGTGAGGTAGCTTATCACTAAGAAATTATCACAAAATTTTATTTTAGGGGAAAACTGAAGGCACCGAATCACGTATCAATAAAAGAAAAAAAGTATTTGAACTATTATTCAAGTTATTTCTTCAGTTTTATTCCAAATAGTTTAAAATCGGGTGAGTAAATAATTGTCCACTTGTCATTAACTTTTATGGCTTATTGTGCTAAAAGCTAATATTGCATTATAATTTTGTATAGTTTTACCTGGTGATTAATGTGTGTTGGTGCTTTTGATCATTGATGATTGTCATTTATATCCGCCGAAACTACTGAGGAATGGCGCGATATTCTCCTCAATCGCGCTGTTACTGAACCGCTCATCATGTCTATGTCCTAATAAATAAGTGTCTTTTGTGCAATAGTCGGAAATTAAAATACTCGACAAATACAATTACTTGTGCGTTATCATTATTAACGTGACATTTATTTATTTGTATTTGCGACGCTTTTCTGTTTGTATTCTCGCATGTGACAGTTTTCATTTAGAATTATTGATAATGGGCAGAAACTATTGCACTAAATCTATCATCTAATGCTCATGATTTGTACTTTTTATAGGTGGTTTTAAATCCGAATTAAATACGGTAGTTTGTGAATCTTATAATTACGATTATATTAATTAATTATGCACGAATTCTTCCGATGGTTCAAAAAGCTATTGTCATAAACTGTTATTAATACAGTGTTGGATGTGTGTCTAGTTTTTAATGGCCATTAATTTATGTGTAAAATCTTTTTTTCTTTACTGAATTTCGTTGAATGAACATTTCTAAATCATATCTATATCTTACTGCATTTGGATAGCCATGCGAATGATCCGGTTGAAACCGCCTTTGTACTGAATAACAAGAATCTTTAGACAGCTGATGTATAAAAAGCCTGGTACTAAATAAGGTATATTTGCGATGAATGAGTCACTGCAAACCCGATTTAACAATATGATTTGGTTTGACAGTAAATGTTCTTTCTTTAATTTGCTTTTAAATCGCTTGAGTACTGCTTTTTTACTGATCAATATGCTAAATTAACACTTCCCACTACTGAGTGGTAACAATTCTATTAAATGTGTTCGGAGGGAGTTCTACGTTAATAGATGAAAAATATATTAACTGGAAACATTTTAGTGCCACTGACAGATTTATTAGAGGTTCGTGCTGATTATAATACTGATAATTTACACAAAGCAGCTAAGAGCTATGAATTTCAAGAGGCTGCACCGGTAAATTCTTCCCTTCAATTTAATTCATGTGCTATTCTTACATTTTTGATCTCGGCCTCCTTTTTCTTTTTTGATTTTTTTTTACATCTCTTTACACTTTTCGTCCTTTTCATGTCCCTTTTTAATATTATTTAAACATTTAGGAATCTCATTGTTTTTCTGTGATTTTTACTCACACTAAGTTTCTTCACAAATCTGTGGATTTCGCAGCTGAAAATAGAGAGGTATGTAGATGCTAGTACCCGTTAAATTCCTTTCTGGTTTTTATACATTTAATAATGTAAATAAGCTACATAGTTGATAACTTTGTAATTTGTCGTAATTATGACAACTACATTAAAAAATAAATATATTATTTGTTGAATGCGGTTTTAGGCAAATTAATAAGACTTAGAAAAGTAGATCATATAAAATTGATTTTCAGGCACGAGACAAATGGGTGTCTGCGCTTTCTCACTTGATTTCTGTAGCTAAAGAGCAGCGGGTTCACTTTAACGAGACAGCATGGCTAGTCGAGAAATTTCACCAAGCGGACACCAATAAAAATGGTAAGCAGGATTTGCTCACAAAGGATTGAATTGGCTTCATGTAAAGAGAAACATCATTGCTTAAGTTTAGTAGTAGGTATTCCTAGTAGGCTTTTAGTTCCATTATTTTTTAAGGATCCTTGTCATTTGAAGAAGTCTGGAATCTTCTAAAAAAGATGAATCTGCAAATAAGCGAGAAGTATGCCAAAGCTATATTCAGGGTATGTCTTGAGGGTAAGAATAAAATAACCAGTGAATAACAGAGGTGCAATGAAGTTTCGTATAAATTCAGGAATCTGAGGTAGAAACTACAAGGGACGGTGTGCTTAACGAACGTGAATTTCTAAATTTTTTTGAACGACTCACTGACCGACCTGAACTCAGTCATGTACTGCGAATGGCAAGCAAAGACGGCGTGGAATCGGTTACAGTAACAGAATTGCAGAAATTCCTTTCTGAGGAGCAACAGGTAGGTAATTTATTATAGTCCTTTCTATTTTGCCACATTATCACCAGAAACGAATAAAATCATCGTAATGTCATGCAATAGACGAAACTCGTTCCAATCTATGCTGTTGATATAGTAAACGCATCCTTTACTCCTTGACACCGAATGATCACTACATTACTTTAATGTTATACACTAGATATGAGAAATGTTTGCTGAATGTATAGGGGGAGTCAAACAAATATTTACGTTTTCATGTAGGTGTATGAAGGTAAATTTCGGGAAAACAGTGATCGATCAATAAATATAGGATTTTGTATAAAGTACCTATTTTTCCAGTATTAACTTCTTTATTTGTTAATACAGATTTTTTTTTGAAAAAAGTATTTTTTGTCATTGTAAAGACGTTTATTTCTATAGGAAAATGTGTTGAACAGTTAATGAAAGTTTCTATGCCATTTAGAAAGCTGATAATGATCTTTTACTTATAATTTGGCTGGGAATAGTAAAGGAAATGCTAGACGCGCTCTGATCTGAACCATTTTTTTTTGCGATACTGCGTGATACTACGCAAGTTATTGAACAGTGCTTCTTTTAGAATGATACAGAGGTCATATTCCTTTGCTGTAATGTTTAAACTATTAAAAAAATATATAAAAGGACAATAAAGTACAGCAATTCAAAAGGCTAGTAAAATGCATAGGCCATTTATTACCATAATTGGAGGTAAATGGCGTATATTATATAGTTCATTCATATCTGGAGTAACAACTGAAGTATTAGTGCAATATTGGTTTAAATTCTACCAGACTTAATAATTTTCTTCTTTAAGTTTTGTCTCGAATTAAGTATTAAAAGTAGTAATTTATCAAACTGTATAAAAGTGAGAAAGATTACAGTCATTGTATTAATAATAAGATTTCACATTGTATCCCTTTCCGCAGTTATTGTGTAATATGGTTCACTGCTAGCGATCACATTAATATAGAATAGCAATAATATCGTAATGTTTTTAAATTCTAACGAATTGGATTTGATACGTTTTTAATGACATGAATGTTTATCATTCTTTCGACCTTGTATAAACCGGTTTGTCTTTTCATCAGTCAAAGCGTGTTTGGGCTGTTTCTTGAAATCGAAATTAGTCACAAATAACGGCGGACTATATTACTTCCTCTATATTGAGTATAATAAACTACTCTGAATTATGTACTCTATTTAGTTTCCGGATGTTGACGTTGGAAAAGCTGAGTCCATATTAGAAACATTCGAACAGACTATACAAGACAAGCAGAAAGAAAAATTGATGGGTGTAATGGGTAAGGGAACGAAGTATTGAGAGTTTATAAAAAAGAGACGAGGATAAAGTGGGAATAAAAGATGAAGATGAATGAAAAACAATATTTCCACACACAGAATTTTGAAAAATATTTGCATCAGAAACTATAAATTCTGACTAACGTTATAGGTATGCGTCGGCTTCTACAGTCTCGATGGGGAAATATTCTAAAGCCAGGTCACGAGTCAATTTGGCAAGATATGGACCAACCGTTGTCTCACTACTTCTGTAACTCAAGTCATAACACATATCTTACGGGGTTGCAACTAAAAGGCGAGGCGACTGTGGAAGGATACATCGCCGCTCTCAGGAAAGGCGCAAGACTTTTGGAACGTCAGTTATTCTGTTGAAAACCAATCTTATAATTTCCATATTTCTTATTTTAAAATAAAAACCTAATGACTTGCAGTCGACTTATTTGATGGTGATCATGGAGAACCAGTAATTACTCATAAAAGAACTCTTATCGAACCTATCACTCTGAGGAATTCGCTCGAAGCCATCAAGGTTAGTTATAAATAGTCGAACATACACTAGGTTATAGAGTGTCATCGTTATGAACATTAATGTTATCTTAATTCTAGCGTTGTGCATTCGAATCTAGTCCGTATCCTGTAATCCTCACTTTAGAAAATCATGTTGGACTTGTTCAGCAGAAAGTTATGGCTGAACTCTTTGAAGAAGTTAGTGAAACAGTTTTGCCACGGCGTATTTTAAGATTATAATATCAATAAGCCAACTTGTATTCATAGTTATTTAAATCTCAGATTCTTGGTGATATGCTGTATAAGTCACCCCGTGAATCAAATCGAATGCCATTACCTAGTCCAAATCAACTTAAAAGGAAAATCCTTCTTCGTGGAAAGAAGATTATAACATCAGATGATGTTGAGGATGCAGAGGAGGATAACGACTCACCAACCACCGATAAAGTGGGTGTTTCGCATAATTCATCTGGTTAGCCAATTTAAACTTGATATTTGATGCATAAGAGTGGATCTAACTGAATGGTTATTTCTGTCAGGTCAAATATGTTCTTGAATTTTCCAGTTTAAAAAATATTGCACTATTCGTTGGCCTGTACACATAGTATGAAAGGATGGCCATCTTTAAACGCATACCATTCTTCCGAGAATGCTTTTAAACTCAGCATCCCGTTGTGCTTTGCATGTTTTGGAGTGGTTGAGAAGGAAGAAATTGTTATATTCTTCGAAGTCGCAATTCAATATTTCCCTCTGTCACTCCACTTCTTTTGATCTTGTTGATTTTGTCTTGTTTCGGAAGAAAGTTGTGCCCGTGTTCGCGTTCGGGATACTCTTTCTGTGTACTGCTGTGTTGCGGCGATGGGTAGGTATCAATCGATGAAGCCCGTCGGGATCTTATAATGTAGCTGAACCATTAGAAAGAAATTGTTTGTTTGTTTGTCTTTTACACTGAAGCACAAACAGCTATTTTCATGGTTCAGCTTCATTGTGCTAGCAGCCATCTTCACAATCCTGCTCTTTAATTTATGTTTCGCTAACTTCAAAACACATTCAGTTCATATAGTTTATATATTTTCTAACCGCTTTCAAGTAGTTGCTTATTCAGGTTATTGCGCTAATCAAAACTAGCTTATAATCTTATAGATTAAGTAAAAGTGGGCTAATGAAAATTCAGAAAGAGTGAACTGAACGGCATGGATATTACAGCCTCCTCACCACATCCCTCTCTACCCGTCCTTCTCCGCTCTCATATCATTACCTTCTGTTAAACTTACATCAAATATCTACTCTGACACTCAAAAACGTAAGTTTAAAACTATTTTAGTTATGTATTCATATTTCGATCTAAAAGTGAAAGTTACTGTAAAATATACACCTAGAATATTGTTTAAAATATAGAAGAGAAGTACTATATGACATTAAGTGTTTATTATTTTTTTATTGTACTGGAATTATAATCTTGATTATGAAGTATTTTATAATTGGACGCTGAACATTCTATTTCAGATCTAGCTATAAATGCTTAATCGATAATCATAAAAATTTTAAGACTTCTAATATTTTGATTTACTATTTAAGATGTTCAATAGAGAATGCACTGGATTTAAATGTGTAAAACGACTTTCCTACATTATCCGTAAGGAAAAGTCAAAAAGCATTAATCCTGTAACGTGACACCCGATCTTCTTGAGATATTACACTTCCATAATAATACTTGAATGTTTATAGTTAAAGAATAACCTCCAGAATCGTCCAATTCTATCAAGCGATGAGTATGCCTATTTATTTTCTATTCTCTGATCAACCTTCTAAACTTGTTTTCATTTTTTAATAACTGTTGATATTCTTTACAGGTCTTTATCACAAAATAGTTTTCAGCAATGCAGAAAGTTATCTGGGATAGTTAGATCTTAATATAATTAACAAATTTTTGATATTTTGGTGCTGCATATATCAAACATGTGTTATAGTTTTGTATCCTTAAACGAGTAAGGCCTAGACTTTTTCATCACCAACCTTATTAATCACTCTGATTTCGATGTATACCGTTTCCAAAAGACTTCATTTCTTGTTTCCTAATGGCGATGGTATATGTTTAACATATCGATTTACTTAAGGACAGCTCTAAAATCTGTGGGTATTCTTGGCATTTAACAATAGATGTAATTTGAAGCATAATTCTTTCCAAAGAGCTAGTGATGTCTATTTTCTCGTTCTTTGAGCCACATTGAATACGATGAAGGAGACAATGTCAGATTTTTAAAAATCGTTTATAATTAGTTATAATTATCAAGTCTTTTTATGATATAATTGAGAGGTTCAATGCACTGATTCGAAGGATTAAACACTAGATATGAATGGTATTATATAGCTTTATATTATGCACAAATAATCTTTCAAGATCCTGCTGATGGCTCACCCTCTCTTTCGGAAAACAAGGTTACTACCCTTTATGAGGCGGGCAGTCCTATTTTTTCTTATACTGCAGAAATATTTGTCAAGAGTTATCCGAAGGTCAGTGAGTTATAGAATGAAGTCAAGAAGTCCAATAGCATAATTTTCCTTTTTACGATATTTTAGGGACTACGTCAGGATTCTTCTAACATGCATCCAATGCACTCATGGTTATGTGGAATACAAAGTGTAGCTATGAACATGCAAACTGCCGGGGAGGTAACTTATTTCTCTTTTCATCTCCAATATTTGTTCAAAAACGAAAATTTGAAGGATTCCCTATATTATACGTTTTACGTGTTCTCCATAGTTACTTGAAAGGAATATATTGTCCTCATTTAAATACTGTTCAATTTATCTTTTTGGTCTTTTGTTTTAGTTAGTTTATTTAGGAACTCGATCTTAACACTGGCATGTTCCGTGTGAATGGCAACTGTGGTTATGTATTGAAGCCAAAGATTCTTCTGGATGGTATAGGTAAAAATAGATATGTCATGAATATCAAAGAGAATGGCAGGTTACAAGAAGAAGAGTATAAGAAAGATTAAGACGGACAGATAACTTTTACATACTCTTTCATTATTTCATAGTAAACTCTCCAGACCCCCGAAGCATCATCAAACCTAAGGTGAAGTTGATGATTGGCATCATTAGTGCTCAATACCTTCCAAAATCAGAGCCAGGAAAAGATATTATTGATCCTTATGTCTCCATTCAGATATATGGGGTTCCAAATGATGAGTATAAGGCAAAAACCAGGACCGTTAAAGACAATGGTGAGTATATTACTATAGTAATTTTATCTTTATAATATGTTACTAAGATAAATGTATAAGCCTAAATATTTTGTATTTTCTATTTATAACTTGACTTATACAGATTTCATCGTTCTTATATACTCTTTTTTCTTAGGGTTTAATCCAATATGGAATCAAAATTTCGAGAAAGACCTTTACTGCCCAGAGGTGGCAATACTACGTTTCTGCATCAAGGATTTCGACTCAACGTCTTCAAATGATTTTGTTGGGGAATTTTCAATTCCAGTTAATAGTATTCGGCCAGGTACATGAATGTTTTCGGCATAATATTTAAACATAAAATTACATTATGAAGCCGTATATGTATTAGACTGCTATATTTATAATAGGACTACCTCTATTGACAGTCGACATAAACAATATTAGTTAAAGTACGTATAGTAAAATTATATTATTTTAAATTCATACTTTTCAAGAATTCAGAATCCTTGGAAACTGCTTGTAACAATCATTCTTTAAATTGTTTGAATAATGTATTCTTTTAGGTTACTCACAAATTCGGCTTAACACTGGCTACCAGCATTCCCTCGATGCGTCTGCATCTCTTTTTGTCCGTACTGCATTTGATATTCTTTAGTATTTATAAAATTCAATACTTTCATGTGCCAAATGATTTTTAAAATAGTCATAACTAACCAACTAACTCTAATATTTTAGCCAGCTTTAGACTATGATTAAGTTTTTAGTCTCAGATATAACAATTAGAGATTTCAATAAATTGCAGGAAAAAACCAAATATTCTTATTAAATAAAATGAGCACTAGGAAGTACAAATGATTGCATTATTAACATTAAGTTTAAAATGTTATGAAGATATATTTTTAATGTGATTCAGCTATTTTATAAATATTAGGGACTTTATGCCGGTAGGTTTTGCTCATTAGTGTGGCCTACATACTCGTATTAAAGAAATCAGCTAAATAGATTTATTAACATGGTGTAAAGATATTTGCTTTTCGAATATTTCGAAGTTTATTCTCACTTATAAACGATTATATGCATTTTTTATTTATCCATATGGTATTGAACAAATATTTATTAGACGTATTCACGGAATACTACTTTTACTATGGATCCTCCTGAAATTCAAATAATAATTTTTTTCAAAAATAATATAAATACTAATTTATACTAGGACATTAATATCCCCATTTTAAGTCATTTGGTTGAAAGAATCGATAGAGTAGCGTTTTTCTACTAATTACTTATTAAACGATGGAATAGAACTAGCAGAGTAAGAAATCAAATGCATAAAATTAGCATAAGATAGTTGTGTAAGATAAAATTAAGTAATAATGGGGGTGAACCCAATGATCATTAGCTCAGATTACATTGATTTAGATTATTGCAAGTGGTATTTCTATTGCACTATTTATAATTTTATCAAAAAGTGACTGCTAATGCATATGCAAAATTTTCGTTATTTCGCTAGTTCTAGATATAGTTGACTGAGACTGTTTTTTCTTACCGTCATTAATAGTGATTTATCTATACTTTTTATAATTTATATATATATAATTTATGATTAAATAATGTTAGTCCCAGATCCATCATATTTCGGATTATATATGGTATTTTGTCGTACTATCTATTGAACTTCTGATATATGTCAATTAATATTGGTTTACATGTTTCGGGTAATTAAAGTAGTAAAAGTATCTTAACACTATATTAAATATATCCAGTTTTATGAAAGCGTTACATTGAAAGCAAATATAGGGTTTAGTTAAAATTTTTAATAAGTACTTAATGTTATAGATTGCAAGTACAACCTTCAATTTAGAACCAATTTTGATGAATATTAGAGTTTGCAGTTCATTTGGTTTACTAAATGTATATGATAACCATACAGTTAAAGAAAGACTAAAACTTAAGCAGTCATAAATATGCAACGAGACATGTATTTATAAATCCTGTACAGAAAGCAATAAAATTATCTTAAATAATTAGTTAATCCGGGAACGAAATGAAAGACTAGCACTAATTAACTTTTATTATAATTCAAAAATGACTATTAAATTAGTATGGTTACTGGCAATAATATTTGCCATCCAAAGGATCTTGCGGTCTTACAACTACAACTTTTAAACGTGTTATTGAGTGCAGAAAATAATTCAGCTCTTTTTATCTGATCTATTATTAAAATTGTTTTACAAAGAACACCAAACGTAATTAAGATGGCGGAGGAAAGTTAAAAAGTATTCCGCTATTTACTCCAATTTTGTCCTTTCAACTTGCGCCATATTGAGACAGTAAACGCATCATCCATTATTCTGATTATTTCTTGTGTTGTTTACATTATGCATGTGACTTACCGGTATTCCCTCCTGATATTTCTCGCTTCAATAACTTCTCTATTTGATTTACATAATAGTCCGTCACTTTGTCGGAGAATTTAGTATGACCAAAAACAGTTTTAATTATACACTTCGATATGTAATCGGATTTAGACAAGCACAAGTTTCTTTTTGCATGACTGTACATATATCTAAATTGAAAATCCAGCCTCAGGAAAATTATTTGAGATTCGCGCCGAGTAAAGTGCAGGGAATGGCCTTCGATCTTTCTCTACTTCTTTATTTTTGGATTAGAACTGGGGCACATCTTATGTCATTAAACTGTAATTTTAATTCTCGTAATTTTAGGTATTTATTATATCCAGCAGAATTTTTTACTTTTTGAATATTGTTTGTAATAATTTATATAAAATGTGTAATAAGTGAATAAGTATTAATTACGGTGACTCTTTTTATTTGTTGAAGCCGCTCTTACGCCGCAGCGTATCTTCTGCGTCTCTGCCCCGTTAAAATCACCATTCAGATATACTATTGCACTCGAATTTGCGTCATTCTTGCGGTTACAGCACTTAGGTTTTTATATGGTCTGGGTGAATTATGTAAATATATTTGTACTTCCATTATATTAGTATAGTTTGTGGTGTGCCACTAGTATATTTCTTCTATGATATGTTTCATTAATGATAGATTAAGAATGAGTACTTATTGAATAATGGTTTATAAACTGCATAAAGTCATGTTTAAATTGCGAACACTTTATCTTATAATAAAGTCATCTGTAATCTCTATATTAATTAATTATACCGAAGGTCATTAGAGAACACATTGTTTTATGGAAAGATTGAAATTGGGACGTAGCTTCGTTCATTTACATATGCAATTCCGACGTACCGTTTTAAATATACAGGATTATGTATAATTTGCCAAGATGCTTTCTGATTCAGAGCTTCAGTCGTGTATTTTACTTCACCAGAACTAAAATTATCATTTGCCTTATCTTATTTTGTTATATTTTAGATTATGGCTCCACCAACATTCGCTGATCTTGGAAAGTCCGCTAAAGATCTTTTCAGCAAAGGATACAGTATGTCTATAATTTGTCATGTTATAATTTCATTGGGTGAAATCTAAAAAGAAAAAAACGGCATATTAGGTCATAGTTTTAGCTAAAAATTTCCAGACTTTGGCTTTATCAAGGTTGACTCAACCACAGCGGCTGGAGATTCTAAGGAAGTTGAATTTAAAACTGCGGCTTCTCATAATTTGGGTTCTGGAAAACTTGGTGGAAATCTTGATGTAAAATACAAGATCCCTCAGTATGGTTAGTCAACATTAACCGGATATTCACACCATTCTTTAGTTTGTTTAATGCCATAATTTGGCTGTTAGTTTTATAATTTTATAGGTCTTACTCTTACTGAGAAGTGGAACACTGAGAACCAGCTTGGCACTGTTATTGAGATCAATGAACAATTTGGCCGTGGTCTTAAACTTACTTTTGATTCTCTCTATGCTCCTCATGCCGGGAAACGTTCCGGTAAACTTAAAGCTGATTGGTCGCTTCCTACTACTAGAGTAAGTCTTTAACTAAATTCTGCTTTATTATATACTAATGTAGTTAATTACAATAAAATGGTGTTTATTTTTCGTATTCATGTGTATATCCAAATTCTACTTACAGAATGGTGTCTATTTTATTTATTACTGAGGTTATGCGTTCTTTCTTGTACGTAGTGAAAAATTTTGTAAGCCGCTAAATCTGAAGGCGATAAATAACTTGTTAAGTGCTGAATTGTTTTTAGATATCATTGTTGCTTCACACGGAGCAAAGAAAATCGAGGCTTAAACTGATTTATTTTTTGGATTTTTTAAAAGTAGGTAGTAGAGACTACTAGCTATAGCGCAGAGTTGGAAACTGTATTCAATTTTCGAAAAATAAGTTTGGCAGATGCATTTAATTTTATAACTATATTTTTTATAGATTACTGCAGATGTCGCTTTAACATCGACGCCCGTTATTAACGCGGCTGGTGTGTTCAGCAGAGATGGGTGGTTATTCGGAGCAGCCGCAACCTTTGATACAGACACCAATAAGGTATTACACTGATGCTTTTCGTTGTATAAAATTTATAGTAGTATCGTACCACTTTTTTAAGCTGTCTTCAACTTCTCTAGCTTTCGGTCACCAAACAGCTCAATATACTTTGCACTCTTTCGTTGTGAACTCAACCGATTTCGGAGCATCGTTATATCATAAAGTGGCAAATAATGTAGAATTGGGAGCTCAACTTGGATGGAAGGTAAAAAATTTTTTTAACAGATATAGCTGTTGAACACCCTTTATTCATGAGTATTAAGGTTGGGGGCAATGGAGCCGATTTCTGTCTTGCAACAAAGTACTCTCCAAATAGTGATGTTATTATCCGTGCAAAGCTAAACAACAACAGCCAGGTCATAACAAAACTTTTATTATTATAAGTACTACTTGGTTGTTTTAATTATGAAGTATTGTTTGGCGTAATATATTGTCATTACAGGTGGCCTTGGCCGTTACCCATTCTTTATCTCCTGCACTTAAGCTGACGCTTTCAACTCTGTGCAACCTCACCACTAATGAATCACACAAGTTCGGACTTGGACTAGAATTCAATCCCTCCAATTAAACTAATTATGTGATTTAGCTCTAGGTCTAATCCAGTCTTTGTTTATGTCTTGTTACCCGTTGATCTTTAAAAATGATTTATCATTGTTTGGAATTTAATGCTTAGCTAAACTGATCTGATGATGAGTCGTAAAGGCAAGTAGAAGATTACTAATTGTAAACATTTATACACATTAGAAAGATGTGATTTAATTGAAAGAGGTCTTGGGTTTTTTTGATTCTATTATTCACTGGCTGTCCAAATGCGGATATCTTTGGATTTATTATTCCATTTTTCGCGCATTATGGCATGTTCGTTCAAGGTATATTTCTCAGGCTGGGACAGTTGACTAAGGGCAACTGCAAGATTTCCATTTCTAATAAGGGACGATATGAAATGGAGAAGCAAGTGGGCTTTAAAATTTAATAGTATTAAAATGTACAAATAATCACGGGGATCACTGGTCTAATAACCGCACTTGAAGATCATGACGTTCACCTGAAACATTGGTTTTAATGTCTCCTGACGTATAATGGTAGTAAGGCGAACGAGTGATATAGAATTTGTGCTCTGCTGATATTTTTTAGAGCGACAGATTGGGAGGTTTTCTAACTTATTATTGTTGCGTTAGTACGTCTGTTAATAATCTAGTTATTTGGTTTGCTGGCTAAGGTGCACCGAAGGTTTAAGTTATTTTCCTAGACGAATGTTCATTGTTTTATATGGAAGAGGACTCTAAGGGTGCTGGGAGTAGTTTGTATCTCAGCTGGTATTTACTATTTGTCGTATTTATATCTTCGTTTTTCCTAAAATGTATCCAAAAAAGGAGGTGCTACTGATGGTTTCGGCTTTTTTGGTACTTTGGTTAACTAAAGTCCATTGTATAGTTTTCAAATGGGAATAAATTCTTAGGATAGCAAAGCTGTTAGATACCTTATTGCATTTTAAGAGAAGAAAATGGCCCATTTCATAAGAGACGCGTGATCCGAAACATTTTCCACAGATGATATGCCATGTAGCTCCAAGTTGTTTGTCCAACTCTTCCTTTACGAATGCTGCCACGTCCTTAGAAAAAATGCTATACGCAGTGGGAAATTTCGGTGATAATATAAGTTCAACCATAATTTAATTATTCTTTATTTTGGTGATATAGACTTAGAAGGAATATGAAGATGAAATAGACAGTATAGTAGGTATTCAACCTTATCTATATTGTATAGTCGTTGTGCTTCTCTAACGACACCAATGACAACGGCTTGTTCCGCCTCTTCCATATCACTCTCTTTTACCTCCAACTTCTCGTCTGACATAGCTGATAAAATAGTAAACTATCTGAAAAAAACGTGTTGTGCAAGTTGTTTTAAGCATTTTTTAAAGTAATGAATAAAATAACTTTAATACAATTAGCTCTTAACATCATCTGTAATTAAATAAGATAAATTTTAGGAATGGAAATCAAAACCGAAATAAATATATTGCAAGTAAATAGTGTAGTTTAAAATAATTTACTCGTGGGAAACAAATCAGTTAGATGAAAAAAAGTAAAGTGATGCTAAAAAAAAGTTAATAGTTCAAGTAATTATGAGTTGTAATACAAAAAAAATTAGACTACAAACGAGAAGTAAATTGGAGAGTATTGGATGAATGCGAAACAACAACTCAAGCGAGAAAACAGCTGCGAACGCGTCGTTGATTGAGGGAGACGTACGAACGGACTATCCTTGGTCTCTCAGTCACACGTTTCAGAGTAAATTTATCTATATATATATAAGAAGTATACAAACGATTGCGTTTATAGAAATCGAAATGGATAGTATTTTTCTTGACTATTAAAGATACCTTATTCCCAGAGAAGTCGAATATCGTTGATATGACAGCTGCTAAAGACTTCTGGTGACCTCACTGCACACTTTTGTTGCTGATATGCACTATCTTGAATAATTACTCGTAAGATATTTGTTGTCTTTGATGAAATATTAGATATAAAAATTGTGGATAGCAATTTTTCTAACTAAGCAAAAATTTATAAGTAGTATACAGAGCCATTGTCTTTGATGGTATCTTCTAAATATTATGAATGTTTGGTAGTTTTAGTATTATTTAGATATGGATATTGTTAAAAATTGCTAGATCTTATTTACTACCTCCAGAAATGAAGTCTAGTAATTACAATGTGAGAGGTTTACTATCATTTATATGGATCCCTCTAAGATTGTGTGATTCGGTTTAATTAATCTACCGATGAAGTGAAGTCCAAAATGACAATCAATGAAGATGTAGCAGTCTTCCTGGAGGTTTTCAATGAATAGATATGGAATTTGTTGTGTGATGAGAGACGTAATGTGATTTTATTCTTTCTAGTTATACGACTACGCCATGAGATGCTTGATATTCACTCAAGGAGCTATTAACCCGGTATCAGAAATATTAATACGAAAGCTATTATGGAGACGGAAAATAAAATGTAGAAGAAACAACATTGTTAAAAACTCATGTAAAGATTTAAATAATACAAAGAATTGGAATAGCGAGAAAAAAAATAGTAACTAGATTTTCTTCCAGGTAAGTGATAAGGATACGTAATAGAAAACCAAAGGTAATCACCAATGCCAGTTAAGACTGGTGAGTTGTGATCGCAAGGCGTTTAGTGGATTACACCGTGAGAATAAACAATGCAGAATATCGCATATAACCAACTGGAACTTATCCAGAAAAGAAAAATGAGGCAAGGAACGCAGGAGGTTGACTCTTTCTTCTAATCTGAACAAATTCCCATTCCGCTGTTTGTTTTGATGCCATACGATTCTATTGAAATGAGGGTGTTTTCCACTTAGATGAGCTGATCAGTTGAACACCAACTGGGTTCATAGAGATGGACCAATGCATAAAAGTCTGTGATTAAGGTTCATTGATGTAGTAAAAAAGAAATTATAGAAACTAATATAACAAAACGCAAACAATATTCCTAAAAATTATACAAATACTAGAAAATCATGAAAACTAAAATGTGCTTAGTCATAACCAAGGAGGTTGGAATTTCTTCGTAGATATTTCATTAGGTAATTAGGCATTACTTTAAGCAACACTGCTTAGTTTTGTAGTTAAAATATAGCTGTTTATGAAACAATTATTCACATTATTGGTTATAATTTGGAACTATTTCGTTATTACCGCTTTCTAAATAAATAAAATGAATTGGTTTATTGAACTACAAAGCTAATTGTTAAGGCGAGTTTTAAGAGTGTTAGAATTAATTTTCACTTAGTTCTGCTTTGCACTTGCTTACCCCCTCCCCCCCCCCCCATATCTCAGTATTCGACTTAATCATTCTCGTTCACAAATAACAATGAATGGGAAACATCTTTGTTCCCGCTTGTGACGGCACAGTCCGATGCATATCCTTGCTTTTCCACAACTCCACACAACTACGACTGTCACCCGAAGGGATCATCTGCGTGTCCGTTTGTTGATGTACTCGTGTATCTAATCAACAGAAATCCACAAATATGAATCTCATTGGAAAACAAAACATGCGTAGAATTTGAAATCAGATAAAACACTACCGAAACTAATTAATGATCACGGAACGCTTAGTAGACAGGTAGCTCAAAATTTTCTTAAGACTAAAGATAATGATTTGTTCGGCATACACTGGCGCCCAGGATTAATGGTAACAAAATGCACTGAGTGCACCATCGACTGTAATGCGCTTCCAAATGATCTACTTTTTATTCTAATTACAGATTCGGATTCTGCATCAAATTGTGGTTCTTTTCAGTATAATTCCTTAATTCTGTACGAAGTTTACTTCTGATGAAAAAGAGAATATCTCAGATTCAAGGGATTATTATGAGAAGATGAGTAGATCACAGAAGGCATAAAACACTCAGTAATATGGTTACTATTTTCTAGGGTCTAAAATTATTTATTTCTTATATTTCATTTGTACATATGAACTACCTCTTTCAGTTAAGGTCTCTAGAAATAAAAAAAAAGACTATCTCAGACCCTTTAAAGGGTTTAGGATAGTACTTTCTCTAAAAGAACCATCTCCTCATCTACCCTATTCCCGAGGTAGTTCTGGTCGTTTCTCGCCACTTTTAATGAGAGGCTTTCCAAACGGCTTTAGATGTTCGGTTAAATTAATAGATTCAAAAGCACTTTAAAAAAGTAGTAGTTGGAATCATACACTAACTAAAACACTGCCTGCGACCATCTTCTACCGTTCCGCAATGATCGTCAGAAGTGCTGTGATGGCCTTGTGGTGTAGGTCATACGAAGTGGGAATACAGGCGCGAGGTCGGATCCGTCTCGGCGCCAAGAAGTGTTCTCCAATTCCGCGTGTTCCTTATTGCCACACTCGTCCGATCGATATCTCGGTAAAAATTGTCATTCAGAGTAGCTGGTTTGTGTTTGAAGAGAGTTAGCCAAACAAGTCTTTCACTTGACAGATAACAGAATTCCCTCGTATAAGTACAGCCTTCCTGTGACGAGTGCAAAACGATAGCCTTAGAGCGTAGAAATAATGTAGTTTAATCGTCCAACACACATGGTTTATACTGGCTGTTTTTATACAAAAATATATAGAAATTCATATAACACTAATGTCGTATCGGTAGGGGGTGAATGTAGTCGTGGCCTAGTGGTAGTCGGCGAAGCGTAGGACGGGGTGGTTGCGGTACCGATCCCGGCCGGTTCCCTTTTGGTAATCTCAACTATTTAGTAGTAGCTGATTATTTATTGTGCATATGTACAATCCCGGCAGAGGTACGGAACAGGCTGAGGTGGGGGTTTCGGCTATTCACGAAACAAACCGCAGACCACCGAACCAGCGGTAAGTTTCACTGCTCTTGGACGGCAAGTTTGGAAGACTCCGAGCAATGTAAGTTTATTGGTGAGTTTTTCTCTTAATTTTTCAGGGCTTTCTTGAGCCGGGGCTTTGCCTCAGTGCTCTTTTCCCACCTCCCCTTTGGGAGGAGAGTGGGATAATTTTGGACGCTTCTGAAGCGTTCGGCACTTAGGTGCTGAACTGCTTCAGGAGCTACTTGGCACCTGGGTGCCATTACCTTGAATATAAGGGGAGGTCATGCTCAAATTTTTCAGGATTTAAAATGATGTATTATATACTATTCTTATATATATAGATAGAACCTTAGCTACCTCTAGGCTAAGGTATCCAAAATTAGGAAGGATACTACCCCAACCCTTTAAGGGTATAGGGTAGTATTCCCTCCAAAAGACCATATCCTACCTTCCATATCCGGAAGGTAGTTCTGGTCGTGCCCAGCCAATCGTAGTGAGTGGCTTTCGAAGGGCTTTTGATGCCCGAAGAAACTAGAAAATTCAAATATATATACACTTTTCGGTTTCCGTACCTTGCGCGGGTTTGGTTTTGCTGTCGAGAGATAAGAGACGCAGAGATAAAAATTTGGGCATAGATTCGCCTTCCCAATGATTTTCAGCAGGACCCGTCAGGGTCACAAGACACCAAGGTGCCAATAAGCTCCTGAAGCAGTTCAGCACCTAAGTGCCGAACGCTTCAGAAGCGTCCAAAATTATCCCACTCTCCTCCCAAAGGGGAGGTGGGAAAAGAGCACTGAGGCAAAGCCCCGGCTCAAGAAAGCCCTGAAAAATTAAGAGAAAAACTCACCAATAAACTTACATTGCTCGGAGTCTTCCAAACTTGCCGTCCAAGAGCAGTGAAACTTACCGCTGGTTCGGTGGTCTGCGGTTTGTTTCGTGAATAGCCGAAACCCCCACCTCAGCCTGTTCCGTACCTCTGCCGGGATTGTACATATGCACAATAAATAATCAGCTACTACTAAATAGTTGAGATTACCAAAAGGGAACCGGCCGGGATCGGTACCGCAACCACCCCGTCCTACGCTTCGCCGACTACCACTAGGCCACGACTACATTCACCCCCTACCGATACGACATTAGTGTTATATGAATTTCTATATATTTTTGTATAAAAACAGCCAGTATAAACCATGTGTGTTGGACGATTAAACTACATTATTTCTACGCTCTAAGGCTATCGTTTTGCACTCGTCACAGGAAGGCTGTACTTATACGAGGGAATTCTGTTATCTGTCAAGTGAAAGACTTGTTTGGCTAACTCTCTTCAAACACAAACCAGCTACTCTGAATGACAATTTTTACCGAGATATCGATCGGACGAGTGTGGCAATAAGGAACACGCGGAATTGGAGAACACTTCTTGGCGCCGAGACGGATCCGACCTCGCGCCTGTATTCCCACTTCGTATGACCTACACCACAAGGCCATCACAGCACTTCTGACGATCATTGCGGAACGGTAGAAGATGGTCGCAGGCAGTGTTTTAGTTAGTGTATGATTCCAACTACTACTTTTTTAAAGTGCTTTTGAATCTATTAATTTAACCGAACATCTAAAGCCGTTTGGAAAGCCTCTCATTAAAAGTGGCGAGAAACGACCAGAACTACCTCGGGAATAGGGTAGATGAGGAGATGGTTCTTTTAGAGAAAGTACTATCCTAAACCCTTTAAAGGGTCTGAGATAGTCTTTTTTTTTATTTCTAGAGACCTTAACTGAAAGAGGTAGTTCATATGTACAAATGAAATATAAGAAATAAATAATTTTAGACCCTAGAAAATAGTAACCATATTACTGAGTGTTTTATGCCTTCTGTGATCTACTCATCTTCTCATAATAATCCCTTGAATCTGAGATATTCTCTTTTTCATCAGAAGTAAACTTCGTACAGAATTAAGGAATTATACTGAAAAGAACCACAATTTGATGCAGAATCCGAATCTGTAATTAGAATAAAAAGTAGATCATTTGGAAGCGCATTACAGTCGATGGTGCACTCAGTGCATTTTGTTACCATTAATCCTGGGCGCCAGTGTACAAGTTAAATTGATTTACTTTCATTTTGTTTTGCTCCTCACTTGTAATGCACTTCGGCATGAAGTATATATTTGCATAGATCATTGGATTCAGAACAGCTCAACATTTCCTACTGAATTTCTGTGGATGAATGAGTTTGAAATAAATACTTCTATAACAAGTTTAATATTAGATCGACGTTTCTCTTGTCTCATTCTTAGCAGGGGCATAGAATAATTGTAATGCTCCTGAAGCAGATTGATACATCAATTCTGATGACTACCTATTCGCGGTACCTAACACGATTCCCATTTTTCCGGATAAACACGACGTTAGCACACGTAGCTTCTATAATAACAAAGTTGGGCAATATTCAAGAGTAGCACACACTGTAAAAATTTCAACTCCTAAAGGGATGTTTCTGTCTGCGAAATCACTCCTCCTGGAATGTTGTTTTTGAATAGAGATCATGGACCATAGCAATTAAAAATTGTTAAAGTATTTAAATTTCGTACAATATGTAGGGTAAAGTCTTATTCTGTTGGACTCATTTATTAGTATACAATTCTTATATATAACATGTAATGGAGCTTCATAATATTCATTTAAATCTAAATATTAAGCATGAACGTTAAAGGTTAAAGCGACGAGTTTATTGCTGTTCTATTATTTTTCTTCCTCATCTCTCTTGGAATTGTTGCAGCTAACGTACGGTGGAGAAATTGTTTATTCGTATTTAAACTTTTTGGCCGCAGCCTATAAAGATATCATGTGAAAAACTATTCAAAAAGAAATCATTAAAAATAGTATCATACAATGGAAACAAACCATCCTTGGGGTCCATATTTTTCCGCTCTTTCTTTTGCTCGCTTTATATCCCAAAGAATGGCCTCCTTAGCCTAAAGTGGTCAATTATATGTTAAAGTGGTAGTAATAATAGCATAATTGGTTAACTTGTTAATAATTACTTTAATTCGTTTTTGATCAGTCGATATACTCCCGGAAGTAGCTTGAATAATTTCAGGATCTTCCTCCCTATTTATTGAATTGTTATCATCTTGACTAATAGTGGATGATGACGGTTCTGCACCTTCCACCTTTCGTCTTCTATTTAAAAGTGACTGAAGCTTGGCATGTTTATTTCTTGCGTCGGACATTCTAGAAAACTAGTTCTTAAACCTATTTACATTGGCTAATATATTAATGAAGACATCCATGAGGAATTGGGTAGACAACGCCTGAGCAATGTCAGCCCCTCACATCTTAGAAGGCAATCCTCAAATAATATTTCTAATACCACTAATAATACCTGAATAGAACAGAACAGTGTCAAGAAACAAAATGAGTGGCCCTAAAACTCATAAATATTATCCATTGGACATCATATCGAATATTTTATTGGTTAGAGTATTTTACATGGTTAAATCAAGTAAGGTAATAATAAGAATTATAACATATTCATACGAAGTAATCTATAAAATACAAAATTTAAGTGTAAAATAGAACAGTACAAAATTTAAGTGTAAAATAGAACAGTACAAAATTTAAGTGCAAACATAAAAGAGTTCTAATTTCGTAACTGGATAGTCCTTATTATGAATGTAAAGTGTCCCATTAGCCTCTATTATCATAGCAACTTAGAAAGTGTTAATCTCCCAATGGTAATTTATTTAAAATTGTGAGATCACAATAACGTGACATCAATTGTTGAAGAATAATATTCCCTGATCATAGTCGAAAGGAAGTGAATTGGCGCGCATCACGCATATACATGGTGGCTTAAAGCCGTCTCTTTGATTCTTCTTTATCTCTTGCATGAATTATTCCTTATCTTAATTCTAACTAAAAGGAAGTAATTAAGAATTTTAATATTCTTATGGTCAGTTATTTTAAGTAACAGTATTTAGTCGCTTATTCATGGATAATATCTTGCCAAACTGGTATGACTTATTTAAAAAATAAATTATATTGCATGCGAGATATTAAATCAAATCTAATGTAGACATCCTGTACATACCACGTAGGGTAGGGAAGTGAATTTACGGAACGATTATAGCTCGACTTATATAAAGGAAAAAAACATTGGTCAAAAGAAATAAAAGACACATAAATAGGCAAGAAAAGTTGGTCAAATAAGACAAGAGAGAATAGTGAGCCAGAACCGTCGTGAGCAGACAATTGTACAAAAGAGCACCGAGAAAAAAAAGGGACAAATATTGGAGCAACACAGCGGGATAGAAGACTAGAATACGCTTGCAGAAAATGGAACCATATGAGAATAAATAACAATAACAGGAGACAAAACCACAATATTTTAGCTGGTACCCTCATAGGTCTCCTCAACAACGCCTGAATCAAGTGAATTGAAAGATAGCCGTCGAAAGGTTGCTGGTCCTCCTAATGCACTTGGAACCGTAGAATGTGAGCCCGGCAGAATACGGCAAGGCTCCACTACTTCCATTTCAGGTAAACCACTGTCTCTTTGGCTGTCTGTTCGCAGTGAGTACTTGTCCATTTCTAGCTCGAGGCGTACATCCTCCATCTGACATGATTCCCTTATTGACTCCATCACATCTGCCACGAAACGACATCTATAATAAAACCTTAAGAGTATTGACTTTAATAAAAATACTGGCCTAATAATTTAATTAAAAGAACATAAAATATACCGATCATCATAATTCCTTGCATTAAAGTGCAGTTTCAGTTTGTCTGGACAAGTAACTGTAAGGCCGTAGTCAAACTGACCTTTCTGAAAGTACGCTATTAACATAATGCTAAACGATTACAACAGATATTATTTTTAATGTGTGGTTTCATTAAGTAAAAATAATATAATTTGAATTATTATTAAAAATTTTACCTGAAATTCATTAACACTTGCACCAAGTAGAGGCGTCCAATGTTTTAAAGTGTACGAGGTACTAGTAGACATACGGCGTTTGTTTAATGTTTTCGCGATCTATAAATAATACCATGTATGATTAATGTTATTAAAATTTGAAAGATAATTAAGACACTCACAACAAGCATATCATTGAAGAGGAAAACATCTCGTTCATGACTAGTTGTTTGTTGTTTCTTACATGGGTCAATAACTTGCTGTAATCTACAATAGCATACAAGGCGGCGTTGTGTCTCCGTTAAACGCTGCAAATAAATATAATCGGTAGAAGAAAAAAGTTAAAATTAAGTTTGTGTGATATACAACTCTATGAATATAGTAGATATATGTCAAAGACTGACCGGTTTATCCTTACCAACTATGGCCGCGTCAACTCGTGATACCTGCGCTACATGATCATCCCCTGGTCGAAACTCATCCTGTCGAACACGTTCATACACTCCCTCTAATGTTGTTCTAAAGTAAATTAAATTAAAATATGATCCAATAAACAAAAAATGTAAGAGGGAGGAACATTGTTAAAACCTGTCGATGTCGATGCCTTGCTTTTCCCCAGTCATCTTATCTTGTCCACGCATGTTTTTTATAAAGTCTTCTCGACGCATTCGTTGACTTGCCTTAAACCAAATAAGGATTAACGAGAGACTTTGTAACATATAACTGGGAATAATAGCATAATAAAAATAATACTACACAAAATCAATCCAAGAAAAACATTTATAGATGGCGGACCTTTAAGCTGGGAGAATGTAAGTCAGTATTAAGCATTATAACTGCAAATGCAATAAGGTGCACCGTATCCCAACCACCACGAAAATGCGAAGTTCTCTTAGGATTGCATTTAGCATAGTGCAGTGCAAATGCCTAAACAGTAGACATGAATGGTACAACAAAAAATTATGTGAAATCACAATATTAAATTAATATATAAGCTATACCTGTAAAATTTTATCAATTTTTTCGGCTTCTTTAGGTAGGAAAAAGAACTGAACTGCTCTTCGAAGAGCAACATCAATCTCCATACCGCGCATGTCTATGAGACCAATAAAATATCTAAAACCGTTAAAATAAATTAGAAATATTCAAGCAGTTATTTAAAACTAATCAAATATGTGGGTAAACGAATATAACTGAAATCTTACTTTAATACACAACTATGAAACGATGAATGTAGTGTTCCAATGAATTCCCCAATCATTTGCTTGCTGAGGCCTCGTCTTCCAAAAAGTAGTTTTGCTAGTGATTCTGGTGAATCATCCACAAAACCCCATGAAGTTAGTAGCTGTACACCACGCTCCGGTTTTCTATTAAGATCACTTGAGTGGTTCACACACACTTTTTAAATAATAATAAAATAATCTACAAAAATCAGAAAATGCTTGTAGATTTTACTCTACAAAAATATTTCAACCATATTATATAAAAACATACTTATTGAAGAAATTTAAAGCTATACGGTATTGTCGTTTTCGTTCTTGTTCGCTGTAAAATTGGGGTTGAACTCGTATATTTTCGGCATCATGGTCCCTAGAAATGAAAATTGTATACTTATATACACATATGGAATATAACAGTAAAAAAAATTTGTTAATAAGCGAAAGAACTTACTCTCTATCTCTAACGATATGCTTTTCTAGTCTTGGCAGACTATTTGAATGTGCTGGATTGGAGCTAGATAATGTTGCACGCGGCACCCACACCACAGGTACGCCTACCGTATCTTGCCCTACGTTAGAGTGAGACGGAAAGCGCCGCTGCACCAATCTTGGTGACATTAGACTTTCTGTAATAATAAATATCCCATCAAGAAATAAAAATGGCATTTTTTCCTTTCACAGAAAATCAAGGATAGTATTATTAGTTTTCCACTAACAAACTTTAGCGAGATATTAAATCAGCTTGTAATTAAAGATATTATGATTTTATTATACTTTCGTCATCCACCTATATTAGATTTGAAGAATCACATTCATATGAATTATGGAATTAGTTCGACAAACGAGCAGTAAAAGAAGACACCGCAAATTGCACTAGACCTAGATTGACGAATCACTCTCTATGCGCATAGCAATAAAGTAGGAGGAAAACGAGAAACAATTACACTATAATGCATAGTTAAGAAATGGAAAATTAGTCTTATTGAGCTGATTTACAAAAGAAATTCGTAGCACGTCAGATCATGGCGTTCACAGCATGATTGATAAGAACCTAAGAGAATTTATACCCGAATATCAAACCTACAGAATTTAAAATTGATGATATATCATGCCGCCAATATAAAACAGAACTTTAAAGCTTTCAGGTACGCTACTGTAAAATATGTATTAAAGAGACACGGAAAATATTTACTATAAGGAATAAAGTTATGAACACGAGGTTTTCCGTCGTTACAACTGATTCGCAGAAGTGTTCCAGAAAGTAAACGGGTTAAGAACAAAAGACGATACGTTTGAGAAATGAATGTCTAAAGCTGGCTGACGAAACGAACTACATTAAACCAGGTCAAAGAAACACCGAAAATGTATCAAATCTAAAGCTACAAATAATGGATAAATTTAAAAAGAATCTCTCAACTACAGAGAAAGATACTTTACCTGTTCCATGCACTGCCTACATCAAGGGATTCTTAATAAGATTACATCTTGGCTGCACCTGCGTGTGTATTAAGTACGTTATAACTGTTATATTTTTGACAATATATCATGCACATAATACCCCCGTTGAGAAACTAAAAACTAAAAATTTGATTAACTATAATATTTTAGATACTTAACTTTGAAAGCCCAAGTCACATAAAACAATAATCTAGAAAGACTATTTATTTACAACTACCACACACTAGTCACGGAATATTTCATTTGATCATGACATCGCTCATAAAAATCTACTAAAAACTTTTGAAAAGTAATCGCTTGAAAACTTGCAACCAGTGAAGGGAGCAATTGTGCGATCGGAAAAGATGCCAATATATAATGAATAGGTGTATGGAGTGTTGGCAGACGGATCAGCAGCGAGAAAAAGAGAATGGCAGATTAGTGGGTGAAAAAAACAAATGGATTCACCTAAGGATGGATGGCGAGCGAGAAATGAAATAAGAAAAAATCGAGCAAAGGGACGAGAAATAGATGGAACCACTAAAATATCCCACTATACTGTTCCAATCTCCTTCAAGTGATAAAGCTCGTTTCACTTTAACGTCTAGGAATAATAATAATAAACTAAATAATAAGAAAAACTAAAAGAGAATATAAATTACATGAATCTTAATTACGACAAGTCTCTAATAAAACAAAATATCAGAACAACATTAGTTGTTCAGAAAGCACCATCAATGTAATGTGTAGCTTATGATGCGACACATTTTTAGAGTACTCTAGTTTATCGATAAACCTCACTTCGAAACGAATAAATAAATCGAAGAAAATAAAAGTTGAGACAAGGTAAGGCTAAGATGATTATAAGAAAACGGAAAACATGACTACGATGACGGTCTTACTACCCACTGAAATCAAATATTGGCAGAAGATGACTAATCAAGTGATGAAAGTTAACTCATTATTTGTACAGCAGACTCACAAAATATAGTGTTCGAAAGGCCATCTACAATAGACTGTTTAACTGGAACGATAGGATAACTAAAATTCTTGATAACTGTTCCTACCGATCATACTCCTGTTTGGGTGGGGGCTGGGAGATGGCGATGGTGGACTACGATTTCTCTGTTCAGAGCCAGCTCGTGCAGCTCTATCTGCCCGTAACTGCGCACTTAATGAAGTAGAAGGCAAGTATCTGCAACATAATTTCCATAAGAAACAATTTAGCAGTACCGATAACGTATAAAAAATCTGGTTTTCATTTATACATTCTGGTAAACTGCGTATAGCTTTATATGATTATTTCTATTTATTTAACGCCAGATAGTGTTTGAAAATTCTGGATTTGCTTTGACAATAAATTTAGTAAAATTAATAACATAAAGTCAAAACTGATATTAAGTTCTCTAAAACAACCTTTAGTAAAATATTTATGGATAATAAAAAATTAGAAAAAAGATATAAGTAGTTCCTCTACATTTTACTTATGATGTATCAGCAATTGGTCCATTTTTACTTAATATTAATAAAGCAAAGAACCGAACATAAGATAAAATGCAATTCAAAAAAATCCTGTATCTAAATTCAGTTTGCGAATGTAAATCTTGATGACAATGTATAAACTATATTTTGGTATAAGGTGATCAGTTAGTGACGAGACAATAATATATCGTCAAGTGAATTAACGAAATCTAACGGAAAACTGTCACATTTAAAGCAGACAGCTCGCGGAGACAAATCTTAGGTTAGTCATACTAGGCGTAACGTGCTGCGAAACAAAAGGCAATGTAGTTCATAAGATCAATCAATGTATGTCAAGAAACGATGAGGAATGGAACTTGTCTAAAGACTGCATAGTTCATATAATTTCAAAGTTCGACCTGTTCTTACGCAATATACTATATAAAGTAGTAAAAATTCCTATGATGGCTTCGGCTACGACACAACAATCTCCTACTAGTGGCAATAGTTTCGGTTGAGTAGAATAAGTGCGCTGAGTGAATGTGAAGAGTACTCAATGTGGGCTGCTTCCAATAAAACGAATAATAGAATAGCGCATCGAAGTTAAGAAAGCTAGTACTATTCATGAATCATGAGATTATTAAAAACAAACATAACTAGTTCATAGTTTACGAAAAACAGTGATAGCAAGACAAAAAATTCTGCTTCCGCTCACTGTCTGCAATTTTTAGAACTCTTTATAATCTACCTCTCACTCTCGCAAATGAAATATTTAAATTAATAGTTTTTCTCATACTAACCTTGTAGAGCTAAAATGCCTATGTACCAAATAGTATAATATAAGACGGAAAATATTCTATTATAAAGTATGGCATAATAATAGGTACATTATAAATAAACGCATATGAATTACAATAGTATCATAGATGACGATAAAAGTAAATAATTAAAGCAGTAGAGAAGGAAAAAACCTTGGTATGAGTTTCTTATGAGCTAGATACATCCTATAGAAAGGCGTCTACTTTTGACCGAAATCCATCATTTTTAAATATACAATGCTTAAAAAAAGGCATTTGCAGTGTTTTAGAATTTAAAAATTTTTGTTTACTGGATTCATTGATGGTTGCCTATTTCCAAATAAATGAGCTAATACAGAAATAATTATGAATATAATATATTTCAATAACCTGTTAGTAGATGTGTTAACCACTAATTTCCTAGCTCGAGAAGATCGGTTGTTTAAGTGATTCCGTACTAAATCTGACTCCACTGGTGGAACTATCCTGTAATATAAAAAAACTAATTTTACTTGAATTATTACTCTACATAATTCCACTTCTCAAAAATAGAGAATTAACCTTTGAATAGGTGATGTCATCTGTCTCCATCGCCTGTTCAATTGGTACTCCCGAAATGCACGCTGTATGATTATGGCAGAACGATGTGCACGGTGTCGACCACCGTATCTCTTTTCTAACACCTGTAAAAACATTTATGTAACAAGTAACGGATGTATAGGAATAAAATAATTTTGCAACTAAGTGCCATATATTTCCAACAATAATAGGATTATAAAACCGCGCATTTGATCTCATAGAGACACAGATCATCAAGATTCAGGCGAAAGTAGCACACTATCGATGCCACATAATCGGATCGCTATTGCAGTGCCAACACATTAACATAACCAGAATGATCTGCGGACACGGTGATATATTCGCTGGATGAAGAACAAGCAAGATAGAAGAAACAATTGTAGTCGCGAAAAGTGGGACGCTTAACATGCAAACCAGGTAATACTGTGAAACAATTCACATTGGTAAAACTATAAAAATCGAACTCAATATATTATGCACCATTAGCAACATACCATAAGTATATAAAGTACGATGTGAATTTTGTATTTCATATGTTCTCACATAAATCAACCAATCATACGTGGTTTAAATTGGTTAGTTTAAAATACTGAGAAGATGAAATGTAACAATCTTCCTACCGTCACACTATGAAATAATATTCCATGGTAGCAATTAAAATATTCTCTGGTCATTAGGTAGTGTGCAACTATTACAAGTTATGAACACATCTATAATAAAGTAGAATAATCTTATAAACCAAAATTTATGAGTTAATCACTACACAAAAATATACATTTCAAAATATATCACTTTGATTTATGAGAAATTTTAATAACTCATATAACTTCGTAACTTACTATATCTCCAGTATAATGTAACAATAAAAATATTTTCGAGCTGAAAATAATAAATGAAATAAACTCATTCAACGTATGCATTAGCTTCCCTCTTGCTTAAAGACAGATGTAGGATAAAGACTCACGTACTAGAGAAACACTAAAAGGAATTCTGGAGAAATTTACTATGAAGTTGTTCAGAGGCCAAAAATAAAAATATAAAGGGAAAAGTGAAGGCACAGCTGCGTGAAATACGATTAAAGGAAGGAAAGCAAGTCACGGAACCGTACGTTTAAACCCGCAATGGAAGGAATAGGAGAGTGCGTTTTTCAATGTCATGTTTGATGGATAACCATCTGCTCATAAAACAGAGGCAAACATGTTTCATTCTTAAAGCGCACACAATATGAGTACACTATTTTTAAAAGGACCTTTTCGATTTCAAATAAACTAGATTCCGTGTTTTCCAAGTAACATATTGATAATTAACTACTACAACTATGCTTTAATATAATCAAAAAGCATAAATTCTAAAACAGTCCAGACTTATCCGTTAATAATAATTACTACCCAATCTTTAGATAAAGTAAAAATTGTATCCAAATATCCAATATAACCTTATGTGATTTTATCTGGACTAAAATCACTGAAATGTAGTGTTAATCAGAACGTATATATATAGCAGTCAATAATTCACACAATATTTTTGAAGTACACAAACTTCCTCAAATGGAAATAATTGAAACAAAAGCTAGTAACAGTAAAATACAAATACTATAGCACAAAAATACCTCGACTCGTCTTCTCTGTAGATCATCCGATATTTCATACCCATTCGCTGCATATACACGGCTTGCACTAGAAACACCTCGCCAATCAGACAGTGGGGTCTTCCCACAAACTGCCATACTCATCCCCTAAAACTATTATCATCAAATTATAAATTCAAATTAGCAAATGAAATACATATCTAATATAGAATCGAATTAGCATATGAATACTGTAACGGATTACAAAATAGTCTAATGATAATAAACTCTTTGCATGCATTGTGTACTTCAGATACAAGGTTAATTAAAATTACATCCAGACAACTAAATCAATTTCTGGTAGAACTTTGGTAAGGTGTACTTGGTACTGTTTATACTCAGTTATCTAGTTAATTGTCATAATATGTGTTTTAAAATTAATCGGAACTGGAATTTCCGAGTAAATAGGTAACATATAATTAATAATACAGTTTTGAACAAATAGCAACTAATAACAGAGGGCAACGACGAATATCGTATTTTAAATTCAAAGCTGAATTATGAATGCAACTTGATTTTTGCGGAAGATGCTAGATAACTTTAGCTAGTGAAAAATGTATAAACTAATATAAACAATAATATAGTGAAATCAACGATATACAAGACAAATACTTAAAAAGTAAGGCAGGCTATTCAATCAATTATAAATTAGCGATCGACAAGCATCAAGCACTTTGTAAACAAACCAGAGAATGGGCAATGCCCGACAAAAATGTCTCAGCAATGAACATTGATCGGCATGTAATGCTAAGCAAATGTAATGATGATGAGATCTTGTGAATGCAGTATTAATGTTATTCCAAACCACCAAAGGGATCAAATAAAAAACAACTCAAATTCAATTAGTATAATTACACGGAAATGCTGTCTTCTCAGTAATATAGTGGTGAACAAAATGAAGCATTGACATGACAACGACACATTAAATATGTGATTTCTAAGTTAAGTAACGAAAATTAGCTACCCGGATTCATCTAGTAACGAGAGGGGCGGGAGTGCGTGGAAAGGATTGATCAATAATCCCTATGATATAGGGGATGGAGCGTGCGCCGGACAGCCATTGACCCTGCCTGCACTGGACAGATAAATGAATCGATGGAAGCTACTTACTACTTCCTAAAACCTTTTACTGACTTGTCACTATTAAATCCTACTTTAAATTCAAACAATTTCATCACGCCACTGAGTCTGCAATCATCAAATAAAACTTTAAATACCTCTTATAAATGCAAAAAAATGTATTGACGCATCACGAAATCATGTTTCGTATCTAGACTAAATGATGCATTTAGCGAAGAACAACATATTGAAAGTATTTGTCAGCTGAGAACTGACTTGAACTCTTCATCATGCTGGTTATACAATTGTTCCCGGCCGTTAGCAACAGGGAACTGTCATGTCTAAGGAGAATGGGTTTCATGAGAATAAAAAGCGGTTATGGAACTGAACCAGAGAACAGGCTGACCCAACTCGTCAGGCTGTCTCGCGCACCACTGATGCTGATTAATATTGGACGATGGAAAATCAAACCTAGATGCTGGTTTTAAATGTAGATACCAATTCCATTATCTTATATTGCTACAGTTTATATGAATAATAATTGCAATTGAAAACTGCCTAACATGGAATTTTAAGAAAATGAGGTGCCCGAAAACTATTGGACAATAACCTAAAGCGAAGAATGGAGGTCAACAATCCGCTTCTAATCTGTAAAAGAGCGGCAATTTCATTTGAAAATACTGCCCATATAATCCATGCGCAGTATTCTCAAATAAAATTGCATCGCAATATTTTTATGTCCTGAACATAGTAAAGGGAAAAGATTGATGGAGAAGCGGTGGAGCGAAGAATGGGATGAACGATTGGAGGAAAGGAAACAACATATGCATTAAGTACGCTGAGTTGGCCAAAGAATACACATCCAGCCATCACAAAAGGCCCCACATAATATCGAGACACATGATTATCACCGGGAGCGTTTGTAATACCTGTTGACATAGAATACAATTCACAATAACATGATACTTTGAAAGTTTACATATTACCGTCGTCTAGTAGAATGCTTCTGTTCTTGGAAACTTGCTCATCCATTTACAAAGCAACAAGCTGCCTAGTTGAATAGCTTATAGCCCATCTGAGCCATTAGTGGACATTATGCAGATTACGCCGTGTTACATTAGGGCACAGCCTCTCGAACGTATGCAAGTAGCTAGCCGAAAGATAAGGTCACAAGAAAATAATAAGTAAACTATCAAAGATTGAACTTTAGTTTGCAAATTTCAATCAGAGTAAATATTTCTATGTTTAATGGCCTAACTGGTTATGAAGTCCAAACGGGCGAATGACGATTAGCAGCTGCTGTCATTTCACTCTCAATCGGGTTAGCACATATCTGATTTCCAATACGTAAATAGGAAAATCAAGAAATGTTGTCCTCCCCATTATCGCTATAGTTGAAAGTTTAAAAAATGCTTTTATAACACTGGTTTGGTTGATAGTAAACATCTAATAAGGAGGCAAATGTAATTTATTAATAGGAAAAAAAGGTGAGAGAAGTTTTCAAATAGTTTGGCTTATACGATGATCGATTCTTCACCACATAATCCAGATGGCGCTTTATTTTCATGTTAAGCGGAAGGTTGTAAATGTGGCTACGAGAAAAAAATACAGGTGTAGCAGATGGATGCAATCAATCAGTTGGACGAACTGAATCGGCTCACCGATGAAATGGTGTGAATAAATCAACACCGAATCCAACAATATGAAGTGTACAGTATGACCAACTGAATAACTACGCGACGCTGAGCACTGCGCCTAATGACTCTTACCAATAGCGCTTTACAAAAACTAATATGGAAACGGGAAAATGTTGACGCAAGAGTATTTTGCGTAAGCTGCCTAAGAAATGAGAAATGTCATGATATACGCATAGTAAATATCACAAAATTAATATTGTAGTAGGCGAATATTAGTACTAAGTAACGTAATCTACTCTCTAAATCAGACTAGAAAGGTTATTTATATGGTGGGTTTGATTTAGTTATTAAATTAGCCATAAAATTATATATACTACTATAATTTAGTTAGAATAATATAATATGACATAATATCAGCTGTTATATAATTGAGGATCGTATAGTTTGAACGAACATTTCCAATTGGAGTTAATGCATATAGTGGTAATTAGTCTCTATTCTTATCGGTCCTAATATTGATTACAAATATGTGCATATGTCATATACAAAACAATCAACAAAAACAACAACACATCTACTCAACTTTAAAATAGATTGGAATATGAATAAACAGAGCATATACAAATAATAGTTTAAACTTCATAAGTGGCACATATTAGTATTGCAACTGTGACTTATTCTATTGCTTGGAAATCGGGGATTTTGCGGATCTCCTGTCATGACGAAAATTTTGATTAATTGAATGTCAATTCTATAAATATCTCCAAAGTACACTATTTTTCTTACTTTGAATAGCAACTTTATATATATATATATATATATGTTTATATGGTAATATAAAATGTCAACAATTACTCATTGCGAATTAGACACACACACACATACACACACACATAACAATAAACCAATACGTGAATAGGTAAGAAAAAAAACAATTAAAACTAAACGGAAGTATAATATATGAAAATTTACTATTATTATTATTATTTATAATACATGTTTGTATTAATAGACGCACTTTGCTCGTGTTATGGACGCATATGATGAGTCGCGGGGAGGTCTGTCGCACCATTACACCACTTGTAAAAATGCGGGCGATAAATCATTATCGCACGGCAATCTCTTGATGGATTCTTGGTAGACGCCTTCGCAAATCATCTTCGCAATTTGTGTGTTGCGATCTCAGATCTTATTACTATTATTATTTATCACCGCTATTGCAGAAGATGAGCACATACTTTGTGTTGTGAACTTAGTTTGAGCATTATGTAATCGGTAATTTCTCTAAATTGTGTTCATTTCTTTAAGGATGAGAGTAGCTCTACGTTAGTTCTTTGACTATTCAGGAACTGCTTATCAACTAATTTATGCAAGTCGTTCTAGTCATTGTTTATGACTATGACTGAACAGTGAGAGAAAAAGGCTTAACTTTATACGTCAACTGGAAAAATAAAGGCTTTACGCTTTGAAGTGCAATAAAAAATTTAGACTTGCGAACATGTGGCTAACGACGAAATTGCGACGAAGAGCAGAGTGAGGACACGAATAGGATTAAGTGGGAACGAGGAAATTGTTAAGCAAATATTCTTCCTTTAACAAACACCGTTTAATAAAAGTTAATAACTATTCATTATTTACGCATACCACGTAATGAAATTGATTAAGTCCACCGTCCATTATTGCATAAAACCAATTATTCGATTGAATTAAAACAATTGCTTTTATAAATGAAGAAGAGATTAAGCTGATTTACTGGACAACATTCGGGAAATTCTAGCAATCAATGCAGAAATTGTGTGAAAATGTTGCTGGTCAACATGAATGACTAAGCATTTTTGTTGCAGCAATATCTATGGTCAGTCAAAAATTCATTTTTTCATTATTTTTTCACAATTATAAGAAAGAAGAACAACAAGTGAGGAAGTGGCTCTAAACAGATTTAGAGACTTTTAATGTTAAGTCGAGATATTTGCTAACTTAGAAAGGTATTTTGATTTACATGAGAAAAAATAGATGATACAGGTACAAAAGTACATTTATCAAAAGTGAATTAATATATAAGTGGACCTTAATATAGTTATTTAAGCGAATAAAAATCGAATAACAACTAAATAAAGTGAGTAAACTAGTTTTTCGAAAAGTTATAACACGATGTCATGTATAATATCGGTAATGCGTTTCACATTGTCGTCCAAGTTTGGGTGGCTTCTGATCAATACCCCGGTGTTTGCTAATTAAGTGTGCATTATTAATACCGAGTCATATACAAGCTAATATACATCTAATATAATTTTAAATATAGAAATTATTATTAATTGAGCCCGCCAGTGAAGCGAAATAAATAGGATGAGTGAAATTATCCTAAGTATTAGTGTCATGGCTTAGATTGAAATAATAATTCCTGCTAATCATGAAATCTAGATGAAATGGGAAATTATTTAAACAAACCAAAATAAGTAATATATATTTTACAACACCAACTATACAGCTGTCATCATTCTTACAAATTCCTCATAATCAATTTCACCATTTCCTAAAAAAAAGTTTATATCGTGGAATGCAGAGAATGTAAAACAAACCCAATAGGGAAAAAAATAGAAATAATTGGGCTAACCATCACAATCGACCTCTTGCATCATTTCTTCAACCTCTTCTTCGCTAAACTGCATTCCCATATGGATCTGAAACAATCTTAAACTAAAAAAGCAAAAATTTCTTTTCATAATGTTAGTAAAGTAACTTATAGCTGAACTGAGTTCCATCAGTAGTACCTTCTGAGAAAATTCGTTGCTATGATTATCTTTGCTAGGTATTTCCTAAAAGCGCTGACAAGTTTCTAGTTCGAGTATTCCATCGACAAATTTCAATATGACACCAAAAAACTGACCAAATAAGTTTTTATTCAGTGTTATCAGAAACGAAATTTATATTGTTCTATGTAATTCACGATTGATGATCAGCGACAAATGTTCTTTGTTTCCACTTTTTTCCTTAATTTAGATTAGTAATTTGATCTTGATTAGGAAATTCAAATTGCTGATACAACTTGGGTTAATTATCAAATGGACATAAATATAAATTTCCATTCTATCACCAAGTATTCAAAGAAATCAGATGTAATGAATTCAATAATATCAATAAATATTTAAAAAATGGTTATTATAGACATAAGTCCAATGTATAATTATTTCACTCCCTTGAAATTCAAGTACATATTTAATAATACGTAATAGTACTTCGCAAGACTATTGGTATATATTTTAATATAACACTAATGGCAATCTGAAACTCCGTCTATGAACTTTTTTTAGGAACAACGAGCGATCGCATGGAGTTCTGTGCTTCAGTTTCAAGCAGTAAATTACGTATACTGCTTATATATATACAAATTTGTTTATTTATAATGACACCTAGGAATGAGAAAATAGTTGTAGAATTCTGAAATACTAATATTACAGTGTTAAATAGCAATAATTATATATAATTACATGTGGCAGAAAAGTACTGATCTGTATTAACAGGTAGTACGAAGATGATTTCAACTCTTAATATAGTGTTATTCTCTTAGATGTCTTTCTTGCTATATTAAATAAGTAAATTAAAGTCACATTTTTTTTAACAGCACTTGAACGATAAGTTCTATTCTTGGATACTTGTTCTGATAAGGACTTTACTGACAATTTCAGCGTTAGGACAAAACACAAACGCCAAATTAAGGCCGCCATCGTCACGCCATAATATGATAATACGAAATGTACCTTTGATTTTTGGATCATCGAATCTGGGATAAACAAACTATTATTAAGTTGCGAAAGATGTTAAAATAAATAAAGTTCACAAGAAATACACAGGATTTTCGGTAATTAAACCAGGTTATCTGTTACTAGAGCTCACTGGCCATTTTGTAGCTCTAAGTGCCTTTAATTTTTAATTTTGTCAAAAATATTGCTGATATAGCTTATTTGCCAATCTATATTCGATTTATCATGAAATTGTTAAACTTCAAGTGATATCAGCACGTTAATTAAAAAAGATCAAATTATGTGTATTTGAATTCTTTTTTTAGGCTACTCAATTAATAATTTCAGTAAAAACTAATTATTATTATTGGTCATAAAGTAGTGAACGTTTTTATTATATCTGACAAACAACACTTTCGAAAATATAGTTTTTAAACAAAATTTAGAATTCACTAATTTTTAACTAGCTTTTTTCCTATTATAAACGTAATATAGGTTGTTATAGTTAATATAACACAAGGGAATTGAAGATTTATTGGAATATTGATTTGAAGAGTTTGCGCATTTCCCGTACCGCCGAGTCCTCAACTTCATCGCTATGCACATTTTATTTGAATACTCAGTGAGCCAAGCACTTTAAACTCATGAACCAATAATTGCCCACCAATTGTTGGTTTTTTCCTACCATTAAAAAAAGAAAAAAGAATTGATTCTCCCCAAACACTAAGACAATTATGTGTATTAGGGTCTAAATAAATGCCATATTTATAATTTCTATTCGCTTGCGCTGTTCCATTGATCTTATATTCGTTTATTTAAAATAACATTTTGACGAGAATAACAGCTGAGGACAGACAGATGGCACTATTCCATTTACCCCTTAATGGAAATATGTCCTTTAATAAATACTCAGAGCGCTGTAAAACATTACTAGTGAAAGCATCAGCTAGAACATTTCTCTTGCAAATAAATAACAGAGGACAAATATACGATCTGGAGAAATGAATCACATTTCTCATGTAAAGCTTTTATACTTAAGAAAATAACCTTTATGGAATACTGAGAATTGCTTTTCAGTGAAAGCCTATAGATTAGGATAACACCATCTGAAATTTGATTTTTAGATGAAACAGAAGAATTATAGTTAAGTGGTTCAGAGCACTGCTAAGATTTTATTTTTTAAGCCAAAATATATCAGCTAATGACAATCTTATTTTATACAAGCCATTAATCCAAATCTTTGCTAACAAATTTTTTAAACCATAAATCATCATTTATCTTTCATTATGTTACGCTTTTCACCAAATATGCCTTTTTAATTTCTAAAAACTACGACAGTTTATATATATATATATATTGTAGTTCTGTGCAAATAGATCAATGCGAACCGTGGAATAGTCTTAATGTGGCTACTGTAATTTGTATATTATGGTGAATGAACAAATACTACCACTGAATATGATGCTCACCGAGCAAATGAGGTGTATATGTATATTTAGTCTATTATTGGAATGACACTCTTGCAAAAGTATTTCTGTAATAATTAATTTCAAGTCAATTATGAGTTTTCAATGTCTATGTGGGTGCACAACGACTCATCGTTGCAATACCGTAATCCGGATGCAATCTTTCTTTGACGTTTTAAATACAGAGATAAAAAGTAATTCAGAGATTATATGTCAATTTTTTGGGCTTTTAAAAATCTTCTTAATAGCAGCTCAGGTTAGTTTATTCATTTTGTCAGATTCGTTTCATATTCAGCACCTTCAAACAACCAGCGATGACTAAATTGTCAGCTGTTGACCGCTCAACGTGAACTTTTCGAAATTGTGATTTATCACCTTTGTCATTGCTATATATTTGTTCCTTTGTAACTCAAGCGAAGAAAATTCACCTCGATTAATAGCTCTCAATTTATAGAGTTCTAGCATTCCAAGTAATGCATAACGTATAACTTGAACTTTTAATTAAAGAATATGCTCTAGTTTTTTGTTATTTAATGAATAAAGTCTGATAAGGTTTTCTTAAGCGTTTACAGGTTAGCCTCAGTACCTAGGTGTATGAAGATGTACAGGTTCCAATTGTCCATTGAAATACGAATTAGTTAATTGATATACTTTGTTATGCTACTAGTAATGACTTTAAATGCAGAAAATCGAGACAGTTTTAAACACTTAGCTTTTTAATTGTTAGAGGAAATTCTACGTAAATTTGAAAAGATCGTAAATATCGTGATCTAGTCAATATCTAACTGCATAGATAGTGTTAGATTAACAACTATCTTAATAATTTGAATGAATTATAGTGTTAATAGAAGACCAGATAGATTTCAATTGCTTTATACGTCTCTTGTCTCAGTAACCAAACTGCTAAAAGCTTGCAATGAGTTCAATACTCTTCCCAATAGCTAATGCACAACTTTGTCTTTATATGTTTTCACTTGTCAGTGGAATAATTTTTGTTACTAAAATCTAATTATTGGTAACTGGCTCATAATGTCTGAATATGGAAAGCTCAAACTGTCACCGTACGGTGCTATGCAATTATTTAATAAAGTTCAGTGACACGACCTTAAGAATTACACAAAATTCCCTTAGATTAGAGCAGTTTTGCTTAATGAAAAATGGCATAATATATTCACGAGCAATATTGCTTCAAATTACACATCAAATAAGAAATTGGTGAAAAACAACCAGTGTCTCACATTTGAGAGGATCAGCAATGCGTTTTCTTTGCTTTTTCAGTTATACGTAGTCTTTGATACTGTCCGCGGGAATTTAATACAGTGAATAACATAGGATTCTAGTTAACCTGTGGAAAATTTGCTAAAAATGCCATATTTTGTCTATCTAATAATACATTTTGCTATTAGATACGACCGCTCCTAAAATACATATAGTTGTGGAATTCTAGATTTCTGGAAGCAATTTCCTAATCTTTGCTTACAAATAAAAAGATTATTTTGTTGAGAAGGTTCAATTAATTCTGATTTATCTGACAATTATCTGGGAATAAGCAGATATTTAAACTATGATACGGTAATTTGTTTGTGGGTTTGTGCAGGGTAATTTCATTTAGTACGACAATAGCCTACAATGCCAAGAGACGTAGTTTTTTCTTGGTAAATTCGAGACAAATATTAGCGGTTTGTTTTGCGAAGTACTTTGTTGGAGATGCTCACATAATAATTTGAGTGAAATACTCTCTAGAAGTTGTATCAGTACGAATAGTGGCAATTGAAATAAGTGGGAGCGGAGATGGAAGTCACTCACTCTTGTTCTTTGTAGATCAAGTCAGTTATTTGCACCTATATTCATCATGTATTACGGCAATTATTTATACTTTTTCAGTGGCTTTTCTTCTTAGCATAAAATACATAAATGTTAAAGTGCTTGAAAAGGAGAAATTAAACTATAATATTATGGATAGATCTCTAATTACTATGAAGAAGAATTTACTTTGAACTTATGTCGAAATTCGTAGCTAGATTGAATAAATTTTAGTTAAGCCTACAAGTTACAGAAAGACCAAACCTCAATTTTGATAAGTGTATTTTACATTTATATTTAATGGCCAAAAAGAGATTTTTATATGGTCTAAATGATCAAAAGCTGGATATTATATATTATTACAGATTTATGATGGATCTATTTAATGTCACAATTTTTCCAATGTTGTGTACCAATGGCAAACAATATGCTATCTCTATTCTGGCGCATTGATGTCAAAGATTGAAAAAATAAAAATAAAAATAGTTTCCTACATATTACTATCGTTTTGTTTTTTACTCCTCGATATGCTTTGAAAGGTTTAATTACTGTATGTTTGTTTTCCCACGCTCCGACGATGAAATTTAGTTGCTGAGAATTAAAATGTAAACGATTCCGTCAGTACCTCCGCAGTAGTCATAGAAATATAGTTATATTATGCCATTTAGAGTACAAACAGTATTTATTGTAAACTGTTATTTGCTGGAGCAGATCAAAAAGCGAATTGTTCAAACATACCATAAAGTGCTTGAACTCGTTAGCCGTGATCACTCCATTCCCGTCCTTGTCAAAAACGCGGAATGCTTCTCGGATCATCTCCGAGTCCGTTTCCTTCATTATCCTAAGTGAGAAAGATTGTGGTGAAGTCTAATAAATAACTAGTAAAGACTGATTAGTGATCGGTTTAAATCTAATCTCTGATTTACAAACAGTCTTACGACAATACTATGAAGATGATGCTACAGAAAACTAGATAATTGTTGGTCTTATTAACTTCATACAAAATAAATTGTTTCTAATAATTAATCCAGTGAAATATCAACACTGATTCTAATAACGAATTCTCTTTATAAATACCCGATTATTAAGATATAAACTTTAGGCTACACGTTTTAATTATAACAACTTTTAGCTTCGGGCTATCTTTGCATTTTGAGGGTTAACTTTAATGCCCCTCTCAGAATCGAAAATTTCGCTTCTTGACTGAAAGGTGCCTGAGTATGAAAATCTCACACTTTAGGTTATTTTGGGAATTTCCTGCCCCAAAATAGTTGAACATTTTACACATCTAGATTAACACCAACTTCCTACCGGATTTCGTCCTTTTTAAACTAGTATATATAATAATCTGAAATCTGAAATGTTCGTTCTCTACAAATATTTACATACTGTGGAATAAAATTCTACATTTTTTAGAAACATGCGAGCTAATACCATATTAGCGAAATAATCCAATCTTCAGAAAGTCATTTCAATAAAGCTTTAGGAGGAGTGGTGACATGTATTCTTTAATAGTTTTAATTAGTTTCCTTGATGACGCAGTAATTCGGCATAATGTTGTATCTACATCATATAGAGGTATAATTCTACAATTATCGCATTAAACTGGGTGAATATTACTTTTATCCTAAGGCACTTATTTTTAAAATGTTTTTAATGTGTAGTTCCCCATGATAATCTATAGTTAGAGGACAATTACTAGGCATTTTGTTAGTATTTGCATATGGAATTTGGTAATTTCAGTTTGTAAAATTATCTGACTTGTTATGATTTTTTTCCTACTTTTGAAAACATTTTCAACAATCAGTTTGACTATCACTCGAAGTATATTTGAGAGACACTTCTCTATCTCGTCTAACTATCGAAAACAAATTTTTCTGAATTGTTTGATTAGTAAAAATACATATATTTAGTATTTAGTATCGTGAAAATTGCCAATAAGTTACTCTATAAAAGATTAATTTCTGGAATTAAGTATTAAGTGGAGTAATAAAGTTTATAATTATCAGGTAGAAGATCATACAGAGAAGCCAAATAAGGCATAATAGGGGACTTGAACAGTAAATATAAAGCTGGCATTTTTAATATTTCTTGGTAATAAGTCTTATTCTCAAATATTTTAACTGTTAAACAAGGCAATGACGAAACGGCCTATGATTAGAACTGCAAATTTCATCCTATTTATATGCTGTTGACGGTTAATTATTCTTGCAGATTAGCATAATTGTACATTGCACAATTTCTATTAAAAATTTGATTAGTTTTGCAGAGTAATGGTTTAGTAATGTGTCCTTTTATGTGTGCATATATATGAAGAAATATTACATCATTAAAATTACGGTTGTAAACGGCACAGTCTGCTTTGCTCAGGAGTAGGAAAAAGATCTACGATATCAATGGAATTAATACAACTATGGCTAGAACACTATATTGGTTGCTATTTCATATGAAAAAGTGCTAAAGCGATACATTTTAATTTCTACTCTTCCTTGTTTGTTGAGTTCAAATAAATAAGTTATTTTAATCATAAAAAACTGTCTAATGCTTGATAACTGCTCCGCTATGGAATTATCTATAGTCAAAAGAATGATTAAGCGACAATGTTTATACTATAATTTGCAGAGGATGGACTCGATGAGTCAGCTGAATTCTCAGTGCAAATTAGCCACATGTTTGTAGTAATGCGCCGGTTGTCCTTCACCTACACCACACCACTTAGTATTTGAACCGAGGACCCTCTACGAATAGAAGTCTTCTTATTACTCTGATAGCTATTTCTTATGTAAAAACTTACCTTTTCATCATAACGCAGAATTCGGGGAACTCGATTTGGCCATTGCCGTCAATATCTACCTCGTGAATGATCTCGATTATTTGCTATAACGATAGATGATGGGGTTAATTAGATTAGTTGCTTCTTCTCTTTTCCTTTTTTCCTCTCTCTGCCTATCTCTGGAGTTTTCGTTCTCTGAAAACTTAGCTTTAATAATAGCTTGCTAGCTTGTATTATGCTATAATGTCGTCATTACGCTCAGTGACTTATGGCCCACGGGGCGACTGATCCCTCATTATTCTGATCATATAATCTTATTTGTGCAAGTTGATTAAGGTCTCTCGGTCCTTCATATTAAGCCACGCATGTCTGTGGTATTTTTACACTTAATTTTCTTATTTTGTATAACTTCTTTATCCTACTAATATTTTATTGTTGGCTTAACTTTAACTCTTTTTCCCATTTTCGGTTTTCCTGTTAGCTTGTACCTGCTCTGTCGGATTTTGTCCAAGCGCCCGCATAGCAATACCTAGTTCTTTTGTAGAAATTGTACCATTTCCGTCCTTGTCAAACAGTACGAATGCCTCCTTAAACTCCTCTATCTCTTGCTCCGTCAAGTGTCGAATCACCTGTGGAATAGTGATTGAGCAAATAACGTCGAAAAGTCGTGTCTAATAGTATAGAGATAAACATAGAAGAAACAGAAAGGAAACTTAGTATATTTATTACATATAATGAGTATTTATGAGAGAGAAGTAAAAATAAAGTGAACTTATTACAATCGTCATTACTTGCGTTTTCATGTACCCTAGTGCATTTACTCAGATAACAAGGCTCGTACAAATATATTAACTACCACCTAACTTCAAAAATAAACAAACGAATAGATCACAATCACGTTCCTTTAATTAACTACGTATATTTATTTCTACACACATGTGCACATTATATGCGTTATAAATTATTCTCATGACATTAAATCCTATTACGAAATCGGCTCTGTTCCCTAGTCATACTCCGCTAGACTAACACTTTTGTTGGTCTAGTAAGAATAAAAACTTCCCGGCAATTTTATTTCGAAAATTCTAGTAGATCAAATGAAAATGACAACTAATTCAATATGCAAGGTTATAACATTCTGCACCACGACTGTATATATCGAATAAACCGAGTAAGACAAGGAGAAATAAAAGTTGCGTCTTATAACAGTTGAATACAAGGAATCCTAAATTTTAATAAAAAGAGAACACTGACCTCTTCTGATTCCTGGAACATTGCTTGAAGAGTGCGTGTATAAACGGTTGACATTGCCACTATCCTCTGCAAAATTACACTAGATCATAAAATTCGCTAGTGTTAACCTGCAGCTAACTGTTATTATATTAAAATTCTTCAAACTATACCAGCTTATATTTTAAAACTAGATATTTATTCAGTTACTATACTGTTTTCACAAACATGCGCTTTAAATTGATGCCTTGGTTCTGTTAGTTGTTAAAGACTAGTGGTAAAGATGACACTTAAATGTCAGCTGTATACGAAAAGTTTAGTGTTTACTATGAGTGAACTTTCCTAAACAGCACTTAGAAAGAATCATCAAGCTGCTGCTGAGCAAGACCCTTTAACTCCTCTAGTTCATACTATGAAGTGAGTTTAACACAGTATTGACATAATCTAATCCTAATCGGGTACGTAAATATAACATGGATATTACAGAAGAGATTCTAATCATTCATACAACTACTTGAAAACCACTATTCTTTCAATCTAATTCTCAAAATGATCTGTTAGTTATAAATACATCACAGACGGATGTCTTTACTGTTCCCGCAAATTAGTTTTTTAACAGTGACAAAATTCATATATTGTTAGCATTTGTTGTATCGTTAAAACTTCTATATGCAAATTATTAATAACGTTTGATTGTGATTTCTATTTGTTAGATGGAATGAAATAGATATCGAGATGTCAGGATAGAGATAGGGGTGTGAAATGAAAAGGGGTATTCCAAGGCTGTCAATGAGGATGAGTTTACTTGGTACTCAAAAGAGCGGAATTCAGTTCTATTGAGGAAATTTGTTTGATCAGTGCGATATGAGAGAACAGTGAACTGATAGGCGAAATCAATGGAAATGGATGGGAGAGGGGTCATCTTTCTCATTTCGTCATATCTAGCTAGTGATGTATTCTATGTCCAATATACCCATTCAGGATTAAACACAATTTAGGGTTTTGTCTCCTCCAGTTTATTGACGTCATATTTGAGTGATAAAAGCCATTATATATCTGGTGATCAGTTCGATTACTTTGTTTGAGTCAGTAATTCTAATCCCATACCTGAAATTCTACGCAATAATCTGTTTGGGTCTAATTGCTAGCTCTCTCGCCATGTTTTCGTATTTATTTGTTACCTCAGTGACTTTAAAAACGATCATATTCATTCTTCCCTCTAATTTGTGCTTTAGATGTTTTTTCAATCACTACTACATTCTTCATTAATCCGTATTAGACCTAGAAGTTGATAAATCACGACGAGTTGCAGCTGAGATCCGTAAATCATGCAGCTTCGTTACCACTATTTTCTAGTGACAATGCTTTACGCTAATATATATGAAAAACAAATGTTTTCTGCATATATTTAGATATTTAAAATATTATTAAATAGTTTCTTAACTATTACAGCTATTTAAATCACATAATTTAAATATTTCAGTAAAAAGGTATTCAAATATTGCAAATTTTCCCCTTTTATGTGTAACACTACTTTAAATGCATAAAATAGACCAAAGTTCGGCTTGCCATTTTATGCGTAGTAGACAATTATGTGAGTAAGCTTATGATTTTGTACGCTTAACTATTTAAAAACACTTTTTCCTTATTTCCTACAATTGTCCCCTTTAAATCTATTTTGCTAGGGAACATCTGTTAGTGGTGCATTTACATTGTAGTTCGAAATGTGATCCACTACGCAGTGCCGTAGCACATTTTATGGGATCAAAATCAGATTAGGTAGAACATAGGTGGTTCTGGTTCATGATGATTCCTGAATAGAACGTTAATTTGTTCTAACGTAAAAATCAAGTTAGTATAGATGCATATGACATGCGCAGAGGATAACTGAGGGTGCTTTTCAGTAATAAAAGCAAATTTTCAATGTTAAGTAGTGTTGGAATACGATACATAGGATAGGGATACAAGACAGCGAAAGCGTCTTTTTATGGGGTAAGTTCTCCCAACAGCGTTGGACCACTTCATCTCATGCACACTTCCGTGTGTACTGCAATGCAGGAAGGCCATTAAATTGTAAAAACATCACTTTTACACCCCAAAGAAGACAGCAAACCTTTCCACCAAATGATTCCAACTATGCTGCAAAGGTTGCAAAGGATTCCTTAACTTTACGAACTTGAGAAATTCTGGACTGTTACAATTATTTCATGAATCTCATAAAACTCTTATAAGAATTTCTCGAGGAGAACTTCATCTATATTTTAAAATATTTGGAAGTCCTATAATCCCAAGTAGTCTGCAAACACTACAAGTGATATTGATGCACCGCCTAAAGTGATAGGCAGAAATTTGAAATCATTTCAACAAGTATTTACAAAAAACTTTGAAAACAGTAGCTTTTGAGTGATACTGTACATAGAATATCGATGAAGGCAGAATATAAAAAGTTAATTTGTTAGAATTGTCGATCTATTGAACTTAACGGCTAAATAAAAATGATTCTTCTTTTCTTTTCAGATATCGATGGGTCTTCGACTAGCGCTCTATTCACTACTCTCTCTCTCACTTATTGTGATAGTTTATCCATGGGCACTTGATGGTAAACATTCACAACTTCTTTCAATTATTAGCTTATTTATAGATTTCATCATAATTCAAAATTCTTATATTTTGACAAAAATTAGTGGTATATATTATATAAAATTATATTTATACTATTTAAATAGTGTGGACATAGGAAAAAAGGGGGAAATGAGAAGAAAAAAACCTACTGATGCACGTGGATGCATGATGAATTTTCAGTGCTATGAAAATGTTAAAAACATTTGTGCTTTTATATCGGAAAAACAAAATCATAGACAGGAACGTACAAGTATTTTCTTGTAATTTGAGATGTTTGATTAATGACAGCAAAAACAGACAAATGATGGATTGAGATAAGTGTAATTAAATATAGAGTCTGGAAGCAGACCCATCGGTAGAAATGGCTTTTATCTTGCGGAGATTTCTATGGGACTGTTGGGATTGTTTCTCTTTTGATGAAATTACTGATAAATACGTACTTAATAATCTAATGTTTAAAACTATATCCATCGCAATTTTTTTCAATTCCCCTCCCATATTATAAATAAGGGAAAACATATAATCGAATATTTAATGACTGGCTTAGATCGATGTTATTAGATGAATTTGCTTTAATATACTCTTCATCCTAATTATGTACCTAAGTGCTTCTCACGGGACCAGTGGTACATACTTTAAACGTACATAGCACCAGCTAATTATTTTCTTTTTTGAAATAATTTTAGATAATCTGCGATTAATAATGGGACACTGATTGTCATCTATATCCTACTTGATTAACGTATCCTATATGTGATCACTATATGAAAAGCTTTACTGATGTTTTTTAAGGTCCTTCTTCTGGTTTACCAGAAACAGAGTATCACTCAGCTCATGAGGCTCATCTCTTTAGACAACGACTATTGAAGGCATTCCGGTTAGAGATAAAGAACATATATAAATATTATTTTAGCATTATTCTTAGTTAAGGCTTAATACTTATGTAAATAATCATATATAACATTATCGCTCTGTTTTCTGTACTATTTTTCTTCTTACAGAAGTGTCGACCCTCACATTTCACTGTCAACAGTCGACCGCATACACAGGTTCTACCGTAGTCTTTGAGGACAATATTCGCCAAATCTTTGTAGAATAAATTGTTTGGTTGTGCAATGCTATTCATCTGTGGGAAGATCTCCGCCGATATCGCGAGATGGCGGATCCGATTCACCTCTGGCCCAGTTTCTCCTGACTATTTGAATCTTTATAACTATGATAAATTACTGATCGACATATCATTGTTTCTAATTTCAATAATTTCTTTGAACTTCTTTTAATCACTAATTTTTTATGTTTGCTACGAAGAACTTGTTTTGTATTTGAATTTTTATCTACATCACATATCGGCGCAAATCGTTTAATGTGTTGGTACGGATCAAGCAGTTCGTATAATTCACTGACTCAGATTTAAACAGAACAGAACAAATGATGTGGGACGTATACCACAGACAAAAAAAACCCGCCTGGACAACAGATGTGTCAGAATAGTCTAGAACTGTTTGCTAAGTTCTTGTACAAAAAGTATTCCTGTTACTAGAAAAATCTTAAAATTTCATTGGCACTATTGTGAATCGCTCTTGTTTCATACTTATACGAGAATATTGCTAGATTTTGATCTAGCTTTAGCCTTATTATAAAATACCATTATATATCTTAGTCAGATGCCACAACAGCTCGCTTTATCAAGACATATCTTACGTCATTATTCACTATTTAGTTTATAAACCTTTTTGCTGAATTTTTGTACGACTTTTTCAAATGGCAAAGTTGAAAACTTTGAGCTTTCTCTACACAGCTATTTTTAGAAATTATTTTAGGCTAGACGGAACGCAGACGACAAGAGATTAAACAGGAAGTATAATATTAGGCCATCAGGAAATTAATTTAGTTAAAAAAAAGTTTATACGTTCGTTTTTGATAACGTAATGCATATAAATAATATTGGCAAATAGGCAACATAGCCAGCTTTACAAATTGAGTACTAATCTTGTCTCAATCTGGGAAAAAATAAAGTGGGCAAAAAGATTTCTGCTAGTTTCACAAAATAAAATCAGGGCCATACAGTAATATCAATGTATCGCAGGGATAATAATTAATTAAGCGTCGAAATTAGATATAGATCAATTGTAGTGTTTATTTACATGTTGCTCTCCTACTCTTTGCAGCCAATCTTACAACAAATACTATTGAAATCGTCAGAAAAAAAACTGCCAAAAAATTTAAACCTCCAAGCAAGTTTCGCTTCAAAAAGAAATATTTTATACACCTATAAAGTTGCTTGTTTCATACGTGCGTTTAGATTTTTGTAAAGTTAAGATACGTTCTGAAAAAGAATTTAGGTTAAGATACGGTAATCACTTAACTCTCACGACTCAGAGATAATTCCCATATTATATCATATAAATTCTCCAAAATAGTGACATTCAGCTAGACTTCCATTTAAAACAAATTTAGATTGATGCAATTCTCTCGACTACCAAATGGTATTGGCTTGTCAATCCTCTTTTTATAAAATTTTCTTCCCATACGCCATCAGATTGTGATCAATATGATAACTGGTCCATCAGTTTGAGACGAATTCATAAAACTCCATAGATACCTTACAGAACAAGGATATTTTAGTCTCTTAGGGATCTTTTTAATAGGTTTCTATCCAGCGCAATTTGTCATATCTTGCATTAATCAATTGAGTATCTATCTGTCAGATTTAATGAAATGGTGCAAAACGGTTAAATTTACCTTGAAACGTTAGTTTCTGACCTTTTAAATTGCTATAGAAGTTATGGATATTTTACATTATCGACTATAGTTTGAAAATGCTCTTATATATAATGCTGTTATTAATTTTTATTTCGAACTTTTACTGATATTAATTAATTTTCAAAGTACCTGCTTGAAACTGTCATTTTGCTAGTGATGGTAGGAAGTCGTACAAGCTCTATTAAACGATTGATTAATGAGGATTTTCCTTCCACTCGGTTAATTATCAGGGGTCGGGGACGGCCGAACGGGTTCGGCCAGTTCTCTACCATTGTCTTCCGTCGTTTTTCGCTGCTTGACCCGGTATGGATGCGCCCTCTCGCCTGTACCTTCCAAATTCAACATAAATCTCTCACTATTCACTAACTTGTCTCTCTTTCTCTGCCTCTTTTCTCCTCTTTTCCGATCACTTCTCATTGCGCGTTGTTTTTATTGCCCAGCTATCATTGGTCTTATTTTCCATCTTCTTCAAATTTCAGTCTATTTCAGCTCTTATTTACTCATTCTTATATATTTCCACTACTGCTTATTTCACTAATAGTAATAAATAATTCATTTTTCTCTGATTCTGGAGCAGATTTTAATGAATCCTCTTAGTAATCATCTGAAGGTTTTTTTTGCTTTGACTTAAGGAGAAACCAGTATAAAACAATAATTAAAACTTGCAAAATACTGGATAGAATAGTCTAAAGAAGAGCCCATAGAAGAGCCCATAATGAGAGCCAATTTCAATTGCTTTTCGATCTGTTCAAAGATTGTGGAAGATCGTAATCTTGATCTAGAAACATATTTTTAATTGCAAAGAACTTTAGAACTCATATTTTTCACCTAAATGTAAGTGGGCATTTTTTAAAAATTAGACCTCTTGGTGTATTAAGACTAACCTGACAATTTTCGACTTTGAAGTGTGCATGCACCAGAAAATTGATAGTTGCTATCATGCCATTGATATATTTACAATGACCACTACACACCCATTTGAGGCACTAGCAGGGGATTTTTACAAATATATTGTAAATATAGAATATAAGTTTTTGTTTGATTTCGGTTAACTATACCGTAGTTAATACTGTCGTATATAGCATATTATTGCAAATTTTTTGCTGTTGTTGGTGGCGTGCATCAGTGTCTTTAACATCTAGGTTAGAGTGTAACGAAAACTTATTTAGGAATCTGAAGATATTCCACTCTTCCTTTTTCTCAATTTTAGAGCGCGTTTCACATCGTTCGTGACATCAATTAGTAGGATTGACCGCTACTAGAATATCTTTTAAACAATTTGTTCATTTAGGCTGTGTCCTATCTAATCCTAAAGTTTATTTATGTATAACTAATCCTTTTTCCGCAGTTATTTATCTACTTCGTTGATCCACTTTTGTGCTAATTTCTTATTGTTCACTCGTTAATTTCATACAACGATTAAGAATATAATTTATTCCAAATTTTATCTATTTTGTTCTTTTTCTTACATATTTACACTATTTTAATTCACCCAATTATCTATTCATTCCAGGATGAGGCTTCTCCTCGTCCTCATAGCTATAGGGTTTAGTGTGGCTCAAGAAGAACATTTTATTGATGTTAAACAATTGGTTAAGGTTCGTCACTAAAAATAAATGATTTAATATTTTAATATCAGATATTATTAGCAAATTCAATGGCTCCGAGTGTAGTGTGTATAAATTTTCAAAAAAAAATCCAACTGTATAGGTATCTTTCTATATTCTATTTCTTAGTAAAAAAAAAGAAGTTATAGGGAACAATCGAAGCAATGGCGAAGCTTCCAGCTGCCGCTTTACCACAGAATGGAACGCAATCAGAAAGAGAAACGAAACAACAAGGAGACCTTTATCGGTAGAAAAATCTGTTCTGATTTTTCACCTGTATATTTAGATTTTCTAACATGCGTGTTAAATTTAACATTTACGAGAATTTTAAAAATTAAAAAAAAATTGCTATTCCTAGGATTTTCCAAATGCCAGCTGATATCATGACTAAATTGGCAGCTGATGCCGGATATATCGATGAGCCATCAACAACTACGTATGGACCTTGGATCATCAGGAAGTGAGAATTTGAACAATAGCTCGTCGGTTGGAAGTAATCTATGGTCTCAAAGAGCATTGATTTATTATTTAGCATGCTATTTATTTCAGGCCAAAGAAGTCTGAAAGTGACGAAGACGACGCATTCACACAAGTATTACTTTAACCTTAAATCATGTTGAAGAGTAATGAGTGTTTTATGAATTTCAGGACGAATCGTATGAATCGGAAGAAAAGCATAAGAAGAAGAGAAAGAAATCGCACAAAAGAAAGAATAAAGATGAAGACCACCTTATTCCTCTATCAGAGTGAGTCTGTAATATAAAGAATCATGTCATAAGTGCATTTGCAATTTAAAAACAGTTTGTCGATGAAAATTACTGCTTTAAAATAATTATTTATTTGAGTGCAGAATCCTTCCTAAGACGTCTGCATCGCCCCAATCCTCACTAGCTATCACCTCTTCTCAAGTTCTTGCTCCTTCCATGATGCAAATGCCACAAGGATCTCCTCCAATTGTTCCTCAAGTACAATTCGTCATTTATTTAATTAGCAAATACATCGTTATTTTTATAATGAAGTTATAAGAACATTTTTATAGGCAGCAATTGGTTTGCAACCTTTTGGACAACCTCTTCTACCCAATCTTTCTGTAGCACAGAGTGATACTCAGTTAGTATTCTTGTCTTTTATTGATAATCTCCAATCACGCTAGAATCTTCTCATTTCAACCACAAATGTGTTCCTTTCTCTTCTTGTTTACTATATCTCGTTGTTTTATTGTTTAAACGCTATCAGTTACCAACTTTATCTTATTATCTTGACGTCTTTCTAAGATTCTTATACAATATTTACCTTTTTCATTTCGAAAACTGCTTCGGGAACTAAGAGCAAAAATTATCTCACAAAGCGCATTGTTTCATTCCGATTTTGTCGACCCACTTTTTACTTTCCCTTATTATCGACGTAAACATTTTAATACCGCTATATGCCTACTAGATCTCTAAAACGAGAATTAAATCAACGAAATGGGGGACTTAGAGTGAATTATAGAAAAATTCTTTGCTCTATTATTTCCTAAAACGTTCTATAGGAGTTTACTTAGTCCAGTTTTTCTACATTAAAAAATTAGACATAAATTTAAGTACTCATATTTAGGGTAGCTAATTCAAATATGCAGCCTCAATATGCTTACCAGCAGATTGTACAACCAGACGGAAAAACGTAGGTTTATATAGCCGTTTTCTATAGTTTTTTCAACTTTTGTGTATTACTGATTTTATCCTAGTGACCAAGACAAGATATTGACGCTTTTTAGATACTATCAACAAGTGCTGCTACTTCCTAGTCAAATTCAATACCATAATCCATCTCTTTCGTTGGGTTCTCTTCCTACTGTTTCCGTCACTCCTTCTCCTCTCTCCTCTCCATCTCAGCCTATTCAAATCGCTCCACACATCTATGCTGCTCAGTCTTCTACTAGTCAGCAATCCCAACAGGTACACATTGGAAATATTTTAAAGTCAGGTAAATTTAACTAGTTATTTGGATAAGAGAACTGTAAGCTTTTACAGTCGGTGGTTCAGTCCAAGAAGTCATTCTCTGCTCCCACTTTTCCTCCACCAGTTAATTTATTTGATCAGAAATCACCTTCGCAAGAGAAGAATAACAATGCTGCCGTTTCCGGAGAGACTGGAGGCAGAAATACGGTTGGTGAAGAGTATGTCTATTTTAATTAGGCAATCTCTATCTATACATTTTTGGGTATTATTACCATATTATAATCGTATAGAAACAATCGAACGTAATAAGTGTTTCGATGGACAGTTTTTTTTTAAGTTGCATAGCAATTCATGCGAAAAGCTCAGATCATAGTTCAGTTTCACAAATTTTTCTTCCTAAGGTATATCCTGCTCGTTTTATCCACCCCCAAACCGTCACTCCCTCTTTACCTGTGAACAGTCAACCCACTGGACAAATAGAACAGTCAGATCCTATAAACGTTAGACAAACGTAAGTCATCTGAAACCTTCTTTTACCGATTAATATGAGAAAAATCGATAGAAAACCTATTTTTATATAGAATGCAGTCGGCAAAAATTTTGGCTAGTAGCAGTCCGCTTATAATAGAGCCAAGTGAGTCGCTTTTCACCACTCAGCTACCGACTGTTGCTGAACAATCGAGAGATACAGAAGTCTATAATGAAGAGGCTGTCGTACCCAAAAAAGGAAAAAATAGACTGGCTATGAAAGTGGGGAGCTATAAACTTCATAATAAAATTATCATGTTTTATAAATAATGAACGTATCTTCATGTTTATAAAAGTTAATTATATGCCATTCTCTATTTCGTCGTCTTCGTGCTACTTATATTTATTTTTTTATTTTTTAAATTTTTAAATTTACTCATTTATTTATTTATTCATTTATTCATTTATTCATTTATTCATTTATTCATTTATTCATTTATTCATTTATTTACTCATTTATTCATTATATTTCCAGATGACTCAAGCTACTCCGTTGCGTATTCGAGCAATTATTGAAAGACATCTTTCTCCCGCTGAAGCAAATGACATTGAAACGATAAGGCAGATGAAGAGAGCGGAAGATTTGAGAAATGTAGAGGAAAAAAGAAATGAGGTTCATATTTAAATAACTATTATAATTTTAACTAACCTTTATATGTTGTAACTCACAAAAATAATTACTTATTTGTTATATTCAAAGAATTGTTTTTATAGGAAAACGAAGAAGAATCTTTTACTCCTCCACCATTGAAAAAAAGAAAGTCGCGAAAATCTAAAAAATCTAAGAAGGCCTATAAAACTGAGAAAAAAAAACACAGTTACTCCATGGAAGATCTAGCTATACCTTCTGATACTGCATCAACAAAGAAAGTAGTGGTTAGCAGCAATATTGATGGCCATAGTCAAGAAGAAAATGTACCAACTGCGCAGCAAGCGACGGAAAATTTTAGAGTCGCTCTTCAAAAACTACCTTCAGATTCGGTAAGCTTTAAAAGTAATATTAGAAAAGTAGTTAATATAAAACATCGTTTTAAAAAGAGTAGTCTCGCTTAAACCTTCCATATTTGAGGAGGAATTCAATTACGAGGAAAAACAAGCACGAATAATTGCTAAAAGGCGAGAAAGAATTCACGCTTCAAAAACATTGAGGAAATCGGGAAGACGATACAAGGTATTTTTACTAATCTACAAACTATTCTCCACTAAATTATTATTAGATTCCAGGCTACTGAAGAAACTTCGACAGAGAAACAGCTAGCAAGAGATTTGGAAAGCTTAACTAGTGATGAGGTATCTGAAGATCTCGAGAAAACAACTAAGATGCCAAAGAAAAAACGATCCAGGAAGAACAAAAAAAACAAGCACACTAAGTACGCTGTTTTCTTTACAATTTTCTGAATTAAAAAGACTCCACTACTACTGCTTTTTATGTTTAATTTTTCTAGAATCCAATCACTGAAAGCTGAAGAAGAAGAAGAAATAACTTATAGTTTACCAACAACGGTAAAAACATTTGGAGAATCCACGGCCCAAGAATTTGGGGTATATTAAGACATCAATTTAATATAACTGAGGCATTTTTATTAAATATAATTATGGTTTCAGTCTAGTGAACTAACTGTCACAACACCGAAAAAAAAGCGATCAAAAAAGCATAAGAAGAAAACAGCAGTAACAAATGATTCAATAATGAGAGAAGATGAAAACGAAAAGACTACAAACAAACAAAGAACCGTTATTAGACTTGATAGATCATCAAAGGGCTTAAAAATGAGCAAGTTGATGAAGGTGAGATGATTTGAAGATTCCGAATAAATAAAAATCTAAAATAACGATAAAAGAATATTTATAGATTTTATAAGGACCATGCAAAGGCCGATTTTAAATCTCAGATAACAACATCATCTCCAACAACAGCTAGTCCCACGTTGCCGTTGAGGCAACATTGTCTGAATATTCGCTCGTTCTCAAGACAGTTTGGAATGACGGATGTAAATGAGTTTGCTACAGGTATGTAGTAATATTATTAAAGTACAATGAGAACAAAGCTTGCAATAACAATGGCTCTTAATCTTATGCGAATACGTTTAATGCTCAAATAATTATACTTGAATATGGCTCAGACAACTCACTTTTTTGGTGTTTACAAAGGAGAATGTCAAATTGATATTCATTGGTTTCAGAAGTCATTTCAAAATAATATTTTTTTGAGAAGATATCAACTAGTTGTAGCTCATTATAGAGAAAAGTTCATTTCATAAACTGAATATATTCTAGAGCACTGTTCATTCATTGAAAACTACTACCCAGACTTGACCTGCGAGAGGACTAGTGATTATATGGCAGAATGCCAACGATATTACCAATAAGCATTCCAGTGGAAACGATGTTTTCTTCCTAAAGCCCATAATTTGTTACGCGTTGACAGTGTGAGCCTCACCGAAGAGACTTCTTTGTTTTACTGATTAATTGAATTCTGCTTCTTCATTTCCCTTCCACTCTCAATGCCGCTCATACTCTATGCGTGTTCTGGTATGTCCCACGTCTTTCTCAGTATGCACTATTTCTGACTACATAGTGCAATCCAGATTTCAATTATATCTCACATAGTGAATTTTCGGATGTTTGTACATGTTGATATTTATTTAAATACATAGTTACTAATAAAAATAATATTAATAGCTATATAAGAAAGTTATAGAAAAAAATATAGGTTCAAAGTGTTGTCTTTTTCGCAAGTGTAAGTTCATAATTGTGGATTTCTGTTGATTAGATACACGAGTACATCAACAAACGGACACGCAGATGATCCCTTCGGGTGACAGTCGTAGTTGTGTGGAGTTGTGGAAAAGCAAGGATATGCATCGGACTGTGCCGTCACAAGCGGGAACAAAGATGTTTCTAACTTGTCTTTTAACAGTTCATTACTTGTGAGTAGATTATATGCGTTAGGAAATCTAGAAAAACCAAAAACCGCCATTTACTACATCTAAAATTTACTGTTGGAACAACACGGAATAACTTTAGAACTGAAACTTAACGCAATCTCTATGTCATACCTCAAGAGAATTCCATGACATTCAAAAAGGTTAGTAATTACAAATAAGAACAAAAACTGAGCATATACAAATCGAACCAGCACTTTTATTGCCAAACTAGCTTACATACACTAATATTTATAGCTCCTCCTGAAAATAATATGGTCATCTACAAAAATACAGCTTTTTAATCATTTAACTTCGTTTGAGGAAATTGATCTCTACTAAAAGAGAAATATTGTAAAACAACACAATTCACTGATCAGATCCAATTTTCTATTTGATGCTTGCTCAGTATTATTCCCGTTATCTAATGTAGAATTTAAAGTCTATAGTTAGTTTCGCTATTTCTCTCTGCTATGCATCGTAATTAACTGAAAGACATTAGCTATGAAGTGTAATAATTATTATTTTGCTCAGTGTCAGGGCATAATTATTAGCATATTTTTGAGCAACTTCGTTAGACAATTAAATGGTGAAGTTCCAATTTACTAAACCTGCATTGTGGCTAGTTTCTCATGCTGTCTGCTATTATTCCATCATTGCTTGGCACTGATAAGAGGGAGGTGCTATCTAATCGATTGCAGTATTTGCCTTTGGGTGGTGAATAATTCGCCTCTAAATATCTGTATTTCGTGATTTGGATCCTTCGCATCGTTTAGAACCACATAAGACATAGTTAAGCATCTGATAAGGTCCTGGCTTGCCTAGTTCTTATCAAAAGTACACAGTGTAGTGCTGCAGATCCAACCGCATTTTTTCTCTTACTTGTGAATCATACCTGAAAAACCTTAAACCAACTACCATCTTTAACTCACCATCTATACGCATCGTCCTTCTAATTACTCTACAACATATTTTTTTCCATTTCATCTTACATTGTTTGTAAGAAAAAATAATCTAATATCATCATTAAACTTATCAATAAAATAATGTCTCTTCTACATTTTATCGAACTTTAACAACTTTAAATCGATTATTTGTTATTTAATTAACCCAATTAATAAACTTTTTCCTCCATTATTTTTATTGTATCCACTCTTCATCAGCCTTCGCAATATTGAGATGTCCGCTCTTTCACCCGCCTCGCTCTCTGAGGATGGCGATTTCGGGTCGAGGAGAATATCTTCTCACCCTGTTTCTGACCATACGAGATCATGCAAGGTGAGCAGCGAACAACACCAGGATTTCCTAAAAAAATACCTATTGGTTTTACGCATATTTTGAAAATTTCACGCCTGTATATAATTATTAAAAACCACAAAACTAATATTAACCCACATTAACTGGAGAAAGTTCTATATATTTATATAACTTAGATACTTGTTAAATAACTGTTTCTGTTACTAGGTAATTTATACATACTTATTAATTGTCTTTATTAGAGAGACATTTCACCTCTATTTGTAATTCAGTCTTTTCTAGTTGAAAAAACGACAGATAAATATAAATATAGCGTTGTGGGTGTTATATAGGTCAGCCCACTCGTCCAAAGCAATGTTATTTTTAATTAATTATTTGGAAGTTATATAGGTTTCTTCTAGGTACTTTAAAACTTTAAAATGATTATTGTGAAAACAAATGGAACCTCTATACAATATATATAACGTTAAGAAAACTTGCAAAATTCTATGCCCTGTCATTAGGCGCTTTATTTGTCTTTACCATTTTATTTGGGCCTGTTTGTGGGCTGCATATGACTCTCATAAATTTCTGTTCCAGAAAAAAACAATTTAATCTGAAATTATTGTCTCCTTTTAACATCGAAATTGTTGAGGTAAAAGAATTTCGAAAACTTGGTTTCAATTCAGCACTCAAATTACTCATAATTAGCTGAAAAATGGTGTAATAATGAATTGATGCTTTCGCAATGAGGATCTTATGCTTTGCTACAGTAACTATACTCGGAAATAGGTATAAACTCTTCATTTATGCATAAATGCACCCTTATTACTATCACATATCAAAAGTTGATCATTAAAAATAGCTACTTCATTTAAAGAATTGATTTATTACTGCAATATTTGTTTATAACGATTTTCACAATAAATCATTTGCGTATTTCTAACAAATAGGATTTTCAGGCTGTGTATTAAACAAATTTTAAGCACACAAAAACTTATCTGCGAATACAAGATTTAAATGAAGTAGTACAGGAACTAAACAGATGCCATATTGGCGGGTACACAGTAAGTATGTTTGGACGTGCTGTCTTAGTTAAGCTTTATAGTATTCTACTAAAATTCCTTAACTAAGTTTCGCTTGTTAAATATAAGAGGGACTTTGTCTATAGCATACTATTGATCTGTTTCTATAAAATAAGTTGGTGAGGTCATCATGCTGATAATGATGTCGACGCTTCTTTTAAAGTGAAATGATACAGTAGTGGAAGAACTGTCGATTACAGCAGATTCTCTTAACTATTCAGAATACTATGTTGGCATTAAAATTGTGTATTTTCATGATCTAATTTCTTGAACGAAAATGCGATAATCAAGTTGTATTGGAGCACTGATAACGATAAATAATATAATACGTCTATAGCGCATAACTCTGTAATAAAAGAAATCAAGCAGTTTTTGCTAAGTCTATTAACCGTTAAAGTTGAAAGATAGTTGTCATTGAAATTAGGCCATCAGATACCGTGAATGTGAACTTTATTATATTCAATAATATCTTTATTAGCGGTATATTCTACAAATAATTATATTGAACATTTTTTAAAGTAATCCACTCTATTTTGAGAAATAGTGCCTTTTGGATCAATTTATGTGTCATAGACAAACAGTCACCGATATTGACAAATTATACCGGTAGAAATATTCTCAAATAAATAAATTATAGCTTAAACTTATATTATCTCTAGGTATTTTATCACATACAATAGTTGTCAAAATGTTCACGAACTTTATGCTTAATACTAAGAGAAAACTTATCAGTAATAACTCTTTAAATGCTTAAGTCCAATTAGTACTCTCAGACGTAGAGCAAACTATAGTTCATCGCATAAATATATACTGTCTTGAAAAAAATGTACTTGTTTTCCCATATATTTTTCCCAAAAAAAAGGCAAAAATAAAAATTTTTATTTTGTGAATATTTATTTAATTTTTAAGGTTTGTGGCGATCGCGCAAATGGATACAACTTTGGAGTCCTAACTTGTGAATCATGTAAGGCTTTCTTCAGGCGGAATGCCATCAGAGAAGAGGTCCATTGATAAATTTCACGCTAATAATTCTCATTATAATTACCACCTTTCGCACTCATCCGTGATCTCTCACTAACTTTTCTTTTTTCAAGATACCTAATTATTCTATTACTAATCTTCATTACATTAAATCACATTTTTCTAAATAAACAAGTTAATATTCATATTTCCGTTATTCAGTGAATTCAGGATATAAAATGCCCATTTTCAAGTGCATGTGGAATAACATCTGCATCTCGACGTTTCTGCCAAGCTTGTCGCCTTCGGAAGTGCTTTGCAGTATGCCTTTTAAAGGATAATTCGATTTTTACTGAGTACTTATGAGGCTTATGAAGTTTTAAACCACATATTCATTATATGCTTTTCATTAAACTAAGGACTTGATGCAATTTTCCTTAGCGTTACTTTAACAACAACCACTACACTGTTAAAGATGATAAGATGGAGATTTCCAGTAACACTCTATAACCACCTAAAAGGATTCGCTAAAATTATGTAGATATCTCACCATTATCACAGAAATTAGCAAGCGTTTTGCAGGTTGGTATGAGCCGTGAATGGCTGAATGATCAAAAACCGCGACAAACAGCACATTCGAAACGGAGGTTGAAAACTGAACCTGAGGAGGTACATTTGTTTGGATAATAATCAATTCTAATCCTATGTTCTGAACTTTTATTGAGTGCATCCTCTATTTTTCTTTCCGACTCTTATTAACCAAATATAATGTTCTTAGCATTCAAATTCTGACGAAGAAATCAGCGTTTCGAAGGCTTACCTAAGAGAACTTATTCGAAAATCTAAAAGGTGAAGATTCCACTTCCCTTAATAGTTTAATTTAATTTAATAAGAGTTTGGAACGCTAATCATAACTAATATTTTAATTATGTAGCCGTCCTACATGCTGTGAATGCAGATGTGAGTGTGGATATTATCCATCAGACACTCGCCTCACAGCTTTGAAAGAGATCACTATCAAGGTAAAATAAACGAGATAAATTCAATGTGATACTTAATATTATGTCAAAGTAAATACACCATTATGCAAAATAAGAAAGGAAAAGAAAGCATTAAAATCATAATAAAAAATCTATTTGGAAAATAAAAACAGAAATTGCAGCAATTTTATGACACTATCATCGCTACTATCGTTTTTTTCAGATTTCCATTCAATCCTGCTTAATTTATATTCTAGAATACTTCATCCTCAAAGCCCTCTTCGGTTTCTTCATCCTCACCTTATGCATCACCAGCTACAGCTTTTGTTCCATCACCAGCCCTTAATGTTCATTCATCTCAAAAGGATTTTCACCCACCTAGTGATGCTACACTAACCAATGATATATCTACAGAAAGTCCTGGACTGTGTTCTCAATTTAATTCTCCAAATACAATTTATCATCAACAACCCCCACCTCCAACTTACCCCCACGCTATACGAAATCCAAACTTGGGAATGGGATTCCAACAAGGATTCCCAGTTCAGAATCAAAGCGGATTTGTGACATTGCAAGGAGGGTTTGGAATCAGTCCATTACCCAGTAATGTAATGCTATCAGCATTTTCATCCATTCCACAGTGAGTTATTTTTCCCTTAGCAAATAAAAGAAAGCTTATAATTTTTGTTTTTAGACCATACCCTCATATGTCAGCCAGTGTTCCTCCAAATGTTGCTACTTTTGGTCCACTGCTATCTTCAGCACCTTCTCAAGGTTATTATACATAATAAAGAATATTGCATCATAGTTTGTTAGTGATTCGGTGTTAATTAGAATAATACAAGGGAATAGTGATAATTTTTTTTACACTTCCGATCATCGTTTAAAAAATCTACAATAAAGTTTTTCCAGTCGATAGAAATTGTTTAATTGTAACAGTTAAAAATTATTTATTCCAATTATTTCATCTTAGAGCCTTTAGACCCGTCATGGCCGTCGCCCTTTCAGGTGAAGATGAGTGTAAACGAATATAAGCAGCTTTTATCCCGGAAGACCGGTTTGCTTTTCATTTTAATTATTCTTAGTGAAAAATAGGGTCTCTTCTTAGGTTCAAATTTTCAAATGTACGAAATCCCTTAAGTCTTTTAGTATTTCACAAAACAGTACAATTAACTTTAAGCATATTTTGAAATACTATTATATTTGACAATAAAATATACAACTATTACAGGATCTGTAGAACAAATGCGTTATGCTAATCTGCCGGAAGAGGATAAAAGTCTATTACAAGTAAGTAATTGTCAATGGAAAATATCATTTGTTTTTAGATGAATTTATATGAAAATAGGAATTCGTGGCAGAAGTGGTTTTTCTTCTTCCAACGTATAATTTTGAAAATAATGACATCTTATACTGTGATTATTTTCTATTCTATGAATTTTTCGAGGAATTGGTTAAAGCAAATGAGCCGCTAAAAGCTCCGCTCGATCTCCAGTTTAACGACGAGCTCACATTGATGGACGTGGTGAAAATCACTGAAGCTGCTTTGAAGAGAATTGTTTGCATGACTAGGGATTTGTCTGCTTTTCAAAAGTTGACAATAGAGGATAAGAAACATCTCATGAAAGGTTAGAAGAAAGAAGAAACATGTGAAAGTTTAGAACTATAATTGTATCTTACTTTTACAGATTTTAGAATATTATATTTTCATAAGAAGTAGTAAAAATATGCTTTTAGGGAGCTGCAGTGAGTTACTAATTTTAAGAGGCGTAATGGCATTTGACCCTAATAAAAACTCTTGGAATCATAACTTTTCACAGGTAAGAAGAATGATAGGAGAAAAGGAGGAACAAACTTAACTTAAATATTTTGGTTTTTTTCAGGGAATTAAAGAGATGGAAGTAAAACTTGATGTTTTGAAAAAAACTAAAGAAACTCAGCATTATGAAGAGCATAAAAAGTAAGAGTGGATTTTTGTGTAAAGAGTTTATTAAAGATACCACCAAATTGTCTCTAGGTTTCTGGCCGGATTCACAGAGCGGATACGAAAAAACGAGAACATTATGCTCATATTGATGGCCCTTGTTATTTTTCGACCAGATCGACCAAATATTCGAGACGTTGAGACAATAACAGAGACACAGAAGATATACAACAGAGTGTTACTCAGGTAAGAGGAAGAGGATCCAATAACTTGAAAATGTGAATTTTAAACTATTGTTGATCTGCAATGATCAGAATTTAATGGGGATAAATTAGAATAACTTATCTCTGCAGGGTGCTACAGTGTGAATATCCGGATGATGAAGCACGTCAAGTGTATGATATTTTGCTCCGCAGACTTAGTGACCTCCAAAACTTGAACCAGGGTCTTGTACGGATTTATTATGGATTTGACAGTAGTAAACTCGACCCCTTAATCAAGGAACTGTTCGATATTTGATACATATACATATACATATGGGAACGAAGTTGTATATAGTAGCAAAAAAAAATCTTAGAACAGCTATTTACTTCGAAATACGTCTTTTTCCATCATAAAATCTTGTAATTTCTTGTTTGTAATAAAAAAATATTGAATATGCACCTACAAGTTCTGTAGTTTTAACTGAGAGAAATTTGGCAGTTTTGTGGTTGAATACTAGATAATCGTACAAATTACTATGTAGCACTATAATTACTGACCTTCTACCTTTCTGCAATTGTATGGGTGTGAAGATAGTTATTACATTGAGTACCCAAAAGAAGCAAATATTTCGTTCGGCTACCTACCGGGCCGCTCTAGTGTCATATACAATCGATGCAGAAGTAAGCATCAATATTGAGTGTTCGATGTCTTTCCCATTGTTTTATAACTCATGTTTAGTGAACAATTAAGCAGATAAGAACTAGATTAAAGTTTGGAAGTCTAGATATTTATTATAAATAAATATGAAGATGTATAAGTACAATCAGGTACATATGTAGTAAATACATCCAGGCAATTAATAAAACCCATTTAATATATAGAATATTAATTATATAAAAACACCGGAATTATGACTACAATCACTAGAAATAAAGAAAAATAGAATATGTACAACGTTTAATATCTTTCGACAAACTCGATTTTCTCATCCTTAGGATGCTCCACAGCCCATTTTATGTGCAAATCTTGTGTCTGACCACCTTCCATTTTTATAGTCCACTCTAAGTTATTGGCAGCTGTCATTTTTGTTCCTTCATGAGGTGCTACAGGAGCATCACTCGCCGACTGAGCTGTGACTTCATCATACGGTGTCACCGTAGGGTTGATCATTTTGATCTAAAAGCTCAGATAAACAGCATGTCAATCGAATCAATGTTAATATCCTGTCATTAATAATAAGATATCCTATTGTTTTCTTTAATCAGCCTTGCCTTAATTTTTTCATCTGTAGCACGTGGAATGTGCTCCTTGACTGTCAGTAGTACAGGATCACCACGAGTATTCTTCAACGAGATAACCTGTTCGTGGACAGTGGACGAACTTTTGTTGATGATACCGACCTAAACAAACCATTAGTGATAACTACCATTAGAATATATTAGTAACTTGTTACCTGTTCATGATACTTCTTTACAGGCTTGTACTCTACACGGATGGCAGTATCAACTCCAAGTGAGCACGAAAATCGCTCGCTGGGAGAAACACTCTTCAGGTGAATCTAAATGAGACGAACTAGAACATAAAAGAGGTAAATAAACCTGATAATGTTGTATTAATGTCAAACCTTAGTGACAAAACCATTGTTTAAATAAACAACAGCTTCTCCTGGAAGGAATGGTAGAGCAGATGTGTTAACTGCAGAAGCAGTAAGGAATACGCTTGTATTCTTTGATGGAACACATTCATGGACAAGCCGAGCAGATACATCTACGATGCCTATGGTTACCTTAAAAAAATATAGATTGGACACTTTGACATTATATATATATTAAAGAACTCGCCTTATGCTCTCCACCATCAGATGGAATAACGGCAGGACGAGCGATGGCGAATTCTGTACTCAATTCACGATGTTCAGGGGCTGAGACACTTGTCGCCTATAATAATTATACTAACAAATAAAATAAACGGAAAAACCGTATTTTGATACTTATAAACATACAATGGAATCCATTAAAACTGGCTGCCTGGCCATGGCTACTTCGGTTGTTGCATTAAAAGCAAAATTCTTCACATGCATTTCAGGACCAGCACCACCCATCATTCTACTTGCCATCCTGATGAAAAATATTTAATTATCCTCGAAACAAATAATATATTAATTCAACTTTATTTAAAAGTTTAAAATAGTATAACTCACATAGGATGCATAGGGGGAGTTGGGGGAGGGCGGAAGAAAACAGCTTCGAGAGTTCCAAGTTCTGGTATATTGCCACCAAGACAAGGCTGAGCAGTGGACAACACCTACAGAACAGAAATAATAACAATGGCATATTAAATCAATGAATAAAATAATAAAGGAAATAAATAGAAAGTCAAGCATGCTTTGAAATAATTTCTTCATATACCTACCAGTGGAGCATTCGTCCAATCTTCCTGAGTCGACTGCGAAACATTTCCAAAATAGGTAATCTGGAATAATAAAGAAATAAATTTCAACTAGATTATCAGCAACAACCAAAGATAACACCTTGAGAGCTTGTTTCCCACTTGTCTCGACACGCAAATCATAACTTGGACGCCAGTTGGCACCACGAACTTGGTATATAACATCCAGTTCTACTGGACCACCTTCTTTGCTTTCCAGCGTAACTATGATTGACCTAATATAAGTGAAATCACATAAATGTATACAAAAAAATACCAACTGATAAATATTATCAATAGAGAACAAATTAAATTAAAATCAATTAATTAATTCACTTGGTATAACCATCGTTGTAAACACCCATTTTTAATTGAGAAAGTTCATCTTCTAGTTTCTGTAGTTCTTGCTCTGCTATCTTCAATTTTGCTTGAACTTCACGCAAATCTAAAATGTGTTTATAAAAGAAAGAATACTATTGATACTGTGTATTCACTAAGTAGAAACTGAGATATAATAAACGCAATATTGTAGAATGTATAATAATAAACTGGACATTATAAAGTCTAAATTTGACCTCCTCTTATAGCCATTGAATTCTCATCGTAATATCCAAAAAACTTCGTAAGATTAGCAAGCGTTTCATCGCCCAAAAGAAACGAGCTATTGTTCTCCTTTGGAGGCGCAACAACGCTAGATCCAACCTTCAACAGAATTTCCATATCTTCCAGAACGAGAAAGAAATAGTAATGATTAACAATTCAAAACACAAAGCAAAATACTCTACTTGCAATACATATTAGAGTAATGAAAATTATATACCTCTCCAACAATAGTATCCAACACCTGTATTCTTTTCTCAATAATACTCTTGCGATCATTTAGTTCGCAAATGTAATTTTTCTGTTTTTCGAACTTATAGCGGACATCAGCTACCTAAATGATAGTGCATAATAGTAATATCAAGATTTACTGAAGAGTAAACCCAAATTACTAGAGTGGATCTATAAAAATACCTTTGGTGAATCAATTTCTTCCTGGATGGCTGGTTTATCATGAAGAACCACCTCGTGGATAATGGCATCTCCGCGACCATCCAACCGCACGGAATCGTACATAACATTTGGAGTCACATTCTAGAAAACTAGGATCTATTAAGAGTTAGAATTAAGATAATAAACATAAGAGAAGGAATATAAATTTAAGATTGGAATAAAATTTACCAAGAAAAACGAGTTTAAGCAAAAATGGTTACCTTGACATGCACCTCATTCATTCCAGGTGCTAACTCGCATTTGACGAGCCTCTTAAGCTCAGCACGATCATTGAAAACCACGACCTTTTCTAGTTGTTGTTCACGACACTCTACTTCATGTGTTGTTACAATAGTTTCCGCCATTCTGTGACATAAATGTAAGTGGAAATACGATTAGAAGACATTAAAATCAAATGATGAGATGTTATAAAATGAAGAGTCGAAAACTACTGCAACCTGCGACAATTTATGAAACAATAAAAATATCTAGACTGCCTTTATACTCATGTATTAGCATTATTATTACAGTTACACTGACACAACAAATAGATTATTAGAACTAAAATTGCAGTGATACGAACAAAAGAGCATATGGTGGAAATTACCTAAAATGTTCCTTCCTTAAACTGTAGTTTTCCCAGCGTAGCTATTATTTAACTCTAACATTTAAAAAATAAAATTGAGTTGAGGAATTTGTATTGTTGACTTCTACGTACTTTTATGTGAATTTATAGCTAAAGCTATTTACTGGTTCCAAGTGTTAGCTAATATATGCTTTATAGATATAGTACATTACAAATAATGTTTTTAATGCTTTAGCGATGCGTATTTTCCAAAATAAATCTCACCTATGTAAGATATTCAGCCACCATATTTACTGATATCCAAATGGTAGTAGTTATATGAGTCAAAAGGCATAGTCACGCAAGTAACATCGCGTGTGGTTAAATGTAAGATACGCAAAAAAGGAATTGAATGTTGCCAGAGTAATTGGACCTCTAATAATGGATGACAATAATAAAGAGAGGAATAGAGATATAAGTGAATGGGATACTGTATGACAAATGTCGTTCTAAAATGAGTGGGATTTAGAATGGATAAGGAGTGAAAAATAATGAATTGGCTGGTGAAAACTGGCAATGATATATTTTGATAGAAATATGTGAATGGATGGTTGGCAGTGAGGTGGCGGAAATCGAATCAGCGCTTTTGTATGGGAGCAATGGGCGGTGCATGGTGAAAATGCAATAAAAATGCAGCTGGTTGACTCATCAGTACGACAAATACCTGTGAAAGTGCACGTGACTGCGGTCGCCAGGAAACCATCGGAAACCCAATAGTTGCAGATGAAACAAAATGCTGAACAAAAAGGAAGTTACAGGATGAAAATGTTGAACCTACGAAATTCTATCTCACTGTGTGTAGTGTACAATTCACTGTCGTAGATGATCAAAATCTACCAAAACAAACTAATGTATAACTCATTTGCAACACTTTCCAATCTACTTTGCTAAATATCTGAATATACATAATTTTTTTATACGGTTGCATGGTGTTTAAACTATCATAGTTCTTCCTTTTAATGTTTTCAAGTATACCATATGGAACTGGTAACGAAAACCTACTTCTCTTTCTTATTTACTTAAATTGTTTCTTCTTTCAATAATTCACCCAATACATATTGTTGACTATTTTATGGGTTTAACAATCTTATCCGTGCAATTATTTGTGTTGTTTGAAAGAAAAGCGATAAGATAGTGGTGAGATCAGAGCGGAATCTTGTTCTAGAAAAATAACGCTGATCATTCGCCATTATATTTCTATTAGATATTGTATAATACATTATCATCTTCCCACTCTTATTTCTTCATGTTGTTTATCAATAACTTTGTTTTAAAGATCATCATGAATAAAAAATTTTATCTGAAACTTATTTCTCGTAAATATACAACTTCTACACTGAAAGGAAAGTATGATGCTGTAGTAGTTGGCGGTGGACATAATGGGCTAACATCAGTAAGTAATCAAGCAAGAAAAGAAAGATTTTTAAAATGAAAATAAACTGTGTGTGAGATGTAGATGGAGGTGATGACAAGAAAAAAATGACAAATAGAGAAACGCTGAGAATAAGGGAGATGAGTTGAGAAACAAAGAATTTTTTGGTCGGTGAGCAAATATTAGGAATCGTTTATTTAAAATTTAATTTAGTACAAGCAAATACTTACAATTAGATTAATGATATATAACGTCCGTATCTACAGGCTGCCTATCTTTCAAAAGCTGGAATGCAAGTTTGTGTCCTAGAAAAACGTCCGATTCTTGGTGGAGCTGCGGTTACTGAGGAGATAATACCAGGTACCTTTATTTTTGAATATTGAAATGCCAGATTAATTACCTCTTTGGTTAAAGTTTGAATTTTTACCCTTGTGCAAACATGCAAGTGAGCAAAATTATTGATGACATGAGTAGGATTTTCTAGTTAGCAAACAAAATTCGTTCAGGTTTCAAATTTTCACGTGCTTCTTACCTTCTTAGTTTACTCCGACCTATTGTTATCAATGAACTTAAACTTAAAGTGAGTGGCATATGCAATTAATCAAATAAGTAAACAATAAACATGAAGAAAGTGGCGCTTTTTAGGACCATGGTCTCCGCTACTATATTCGTAATCCTTCGTCGTTCACCCCTATTCGTGATTCTAACTATAGTCTTCTGCTAGGTTTAGATATGACAAAAAATCAGAAAGAAATTGCAAAATTTTCTCAACAAGATGCAGAGGTTGGATTGAAAAAATCACAACAGACCTACAAATATTTTATGTCCTAATCATATACATCTTTCTTGATTATTCAGAACTATCCAGTATATGAAAAATTTATGGAGCATATAGTAAAGTCCATCGAACCACTCATGGATAGTGTTCCTATTAGTTTGAATGAGCAATTCAAGTTTCATCAGTTCAGAGAAATCTGTAATTTCTACAGTACAGGTCTATTATATTTTTCGAAAAAATTCATAATTTCCTTTATTAAAATTAACTCATCCAATATAAATAAGATTAATACTACCATTAATTCAAATTATATTTTAGTGAAATCCATGGGATTGAAGAATATAGTCGATTTTTACCAATTGATGACTGCTCCTATATCTAAGGTTGTTAAATATAGATAGAAATAAAGTGAAGGATATAGGATGAAAAAACAAAATAAAGGAAGAGTATATATGGGGTGTTCATAAAAAGGATCGATTTTAAGTGTTATAACTTTCTTCAAACTCGACTAAAACTGTCGTTTAAAGTGTTTTCGAAAGCTTGAAAATTTGGTTTTTCGACCATATTAGAGGATATAGTACTCTCTAAGCGTTTAGTAGATAGTCATCTGATCAGTTTCGTACATTTGGTGAAACGTGGAGTACTCATTCGTTTCATTAAGAGATGAACGAAAACCGGAAAATTTGAGTTGTAGATCAAACTTCACGAAATTTCTTACAGAAGATTTGTTAATACCAATTTTTTTTAGAGATTTATCCAATCAACAGATGTATACCAGGCTTATATGAATCACCGATAATGCGTTTAAGATAATTTGAGCATTGGCAGATGTTTTCATCGACCTGGAGCGTCCACTACTTTGTTTCCTCTTTATATTATCATCTGTCAATTCTAGAAGATTGGGACATTGATAACTACCAATTTATCAAGAATCAATTTAAATTAAAGACTTTTATGGGATTGATAGTTCGCATAACATATCGCGGTACCCAATTCTGGTGTTTTTGTAGACAACAAATGGTGGGAGCACTGAAACCATGAATATTGTAGTATTTTTTAATAATAGCTAGATCTTCCACGGGAAAAACCAATCTCAGTTACCAGAGTAATTGAAATCCGAGATAAATGAGACTGAATACGTGTGAAAAAAACACGAAAATGGGTGCCCTCACCAAATCGATAATTGTAAATTTTATACGTTATATATGCTAGTGAATAGAATACGGTCGAAAAGCCATATATTCAAGTTTTCGAAAACACTTTAAATGACAGTTTTAGTCGAGTTTGAAGTCTGTTATAACACTTTTAAAATCGATCCCTTTTTACGAACATCCTGTATGTACTGAACGTATTTACAGATTATGGATCGTTGGTTTGAATGCGATGTACTAAAGGCGACCCTAGGTACCGATGGCATTATCGGATTCGCTGCAAGTCCATACGATGCAGGAACAGGGTGCTTTCTTTTTGAAATGATACTTTACAATATAAAATATATTTTACTACTCATATTGTTTGATTGTTGTTGTTTTCTCTACTAATGTTCTATATATAGTTTACAGTTCTCACTGGTATCTTTCTTGTTTGTGCAAACACATTCTACTTTTTTTGACTATCACGTTTTTTCCTCGGGTAATATATGCTTTCCTGTATTTTACAGTTCTCCGACAAAAAGACTTCGCTTCACTCATTTCAATCAATTAGATTTATAGTTGCACAGTTAAGCCTATAAAATACAGGAAAAACCGGAAGCAGAATGTGAAAACCGTGACAACGAAAAATTTAGGAATGTATTTGCACCTTACTAATTTACTTTAATTTTTAAATAATTAGAGAAAAAGTGAGGGATTATGTAGAAATATTCATAGAATTAATAATGACAACTAGGCAATATAAGAAATTGGTGCGGTAAACAAAAGGAAAAAAACAATATCAAAGGAAAATTAATGTTAGATAGAAGTTTAAAAAAATTAGATACATACTATTAAGTGCAAAGATACTAGCGATGTAAATATTTTAATTATTTTCGTTAATGCCGATTATCCTACGACTTTTATCCAGTTATGTGCTATTACACCATGTTCTGGGAGGATTAGATGGTCGCACCGGTACATGGGGCTATGTATTCGGAGGAATGGGAACAGTAAGCTCTTCTTTTTTTTGCTTATTATAAATAGTTTACTACTGTTTTATTGACGTTATAAGTAAATATTCATTAAAATTTAGGTTTCGAATGCGTTAGCCAGCGCAGCTCTTAGTCACGGAGCAGAGTTGTATACAAACTATGTGAGAATGATCTCATAAGGAATTAGATTGAAATCAAAGTAATCTATGCATATTTAACACATCATTTGACAGGAAGTATCTTCCATCTTAACAGAAGATGGATGTGTGAAAGGTGTCAAACTTGCTAATGGCAAAGAAGTGGCTGCAAATATAGTATTGGCTAATACTACTCCTAAGATTACGTTCACAGATCTTATAGAAAAGGCAGGCTAAACGATATTTTTTACGGCGGTGTTCCTTTTTCTTCGACTATTCTTTGTTCTGTTATTCAACAGTCATCTTACATAACCTAAAAATGTTGCTTTCATATCCAATGTATTCAATTTGAATTGAAATTGAATAATTGTGTATTGATAGGCTTTTTAGTCCGTTCTGCCTCAGGATTTTCGTAACTCAATTAATACAATTGATTACACTTCTCCTGTCACGAAAATTAATGGTATGCTAGATATCTTTAATCAAAGATCCAGAGTAATTAATCGATGTTGACAACCACTCAATTGTTGTTTAGAATAAATTCCATTTCAGTTGCTGTTCGTAGTCTACCCTCGTTCTCGTGTCTGCCCTCAATTGATCGCAACCCTATGCCCCACCACCAAACGACCATACATATGAATTGCGAGTTGATGCAGTTGGTCCACCAAGGCGTTGTGGATTATAGACAAGGACAGTGGAGCAAGAAGTCAACTTACTTTTTCTTAATAAATTACGTGATTAGCTAAAGTAATTTGTTTATGTAAATAGTTAAAATTAATAACTATTTTTAGCCCGGTTATTGAAATGACAATTCCTTCCGCTGTAGATCGTTCTTTGGTACAAGACGACACATCCCATGTAGTATCACTTTTTACCCAATACACACCGTATAAATTGAATGACGGGCTTTGGGATGATTCCATGAAAGAAAAATATGCTACTAAAGGTATAGTACTACATGAAAAGGATAAATTTCATTCACAAAATTAAATGTTTTCAATAAATATCAATTGTACTTACAGTCAATCAGATGGTCCGTACTAAATTACTCATCTCTTACAGTTTTCTCTGAAATCGACGCGTATGCTCCAAATTTTTCTTCCAGTATTATTGGATATGAGGTCCTTCCACCACCCGAACTTGAAAAAATATTCGGACTTACTGGAGGGGTAAGGCATAAATTTGATAATAATTTATTTCCTCTCTCTAATAATAATTTCTTCTAACCATTTTTTTAATAATTCATTACGGAATTATCTTGACACTGTTATTCGCATATGCTAAATTTATCTATATAGAACATCTTCCATGGATCCATGTCACTAGACCAGCTGTACTTTACACGTCCTGTTCCTAAGTTTAGCAACTATACAACTCCTATCAAAGGACTGTTTTTATGCGGTAGTGGTGCACATCCCGGTAAGAAGCAGGACTTGGAGTACTAGGAAAATAAGTATATGGTTAATAGGAAAACTTTATTTAAAAGAAGAAAAATATCTTTCAGGTGGTGGCGTAACAGGAGCACCAGGTCGACTTGGTGCTATTACAGCTTTAAAACACTGGAAAAATTCTAAGAAATACTGAAAATTGTAATATTATCAGTTTAAATAGTATTTAGTGATGTACAGAAAATTTTTGTTAGTCTTAAAAAATTTAGTGTAATACCAGTAATTAAATGCGTAGATGAAACAGTAGAAATTGACATTTTAAACCATATTGTTACTGGTTTAGCTGTACTGCGTCACATAGTCGAAATAGTTACCAGTCAAAAAAGAATTCGTTCCAGTCAAAGTGGAAAATACTGCTGGAGAAAAATTGCGAATACAATAAATGAATTGAATAGTCAAAACAGATGAAGACAAAATGATACAAATTTGTCTCAAAATTAACTTGTATCGAATAATCTATGTAAAATAATATAACTTTAAAATGCATTCCTAAAAATTAGTACTGTAAATGATTGTTTGTAAGGGAATATTTCAAGAGTCCATTAAAAAAAAGTTTAAAAAAGTACAAATCTTATCTTAATAGTATAAACTGGAAGCATTTTAAGAAAACGTCTTTTCACTACATCAGTTAATTGGGTCATTAAATAACAACAATATATTACTATGGGTAAGTAAAGAATATATCTCGTTAGATAAGTAGTATCTATGCAATATTGATGACATAATTATACTAAAGCATTTAAGTTTGTTTTAAGTATTGAGTTTTTTATGCCTAAAATCACTGGAGTTAATAAAAATTCCGTTTAAATATTTAATCTATTAATCGTCATCAAAACGTAATATATAAGCAGTGAAAATAAATTGCTCTTGTTATAAGTCCGTTCAATCGCTCATCAAGTTATCAAATATGTGTCGAAACAAGTTTGGAAACTGTAGATCATGTGTATTAATCATCATTGTGACTTCTAGTGGTTTAATTTCTAGTTAATCATTTATACACTTAAATCTAATCAAGTGACGATAGCCAGTCGAAATTAAAACTATAGAGAATTGTTTTATATTTAAAAGCTAGATCGAAAATTAATGAAAATCGCAATATGATGAATTTGGAAAGAAATTTGTTTGTTTAAACAGTTTTGTTTAATACTTAAATGCTGTTCTACACGAGTTATGTTATCTACACTAAGTTATTAGCATATACAGTGGGGTCGCGTCATCGCGGCTATATATTGCAAAAGATAGCACTCAACAGATGACAAGCTCGTAATTTTGTTCAGAGTGCCAGTTTTGCGATTTCAATCATATATTTGGAATCAGAGTCAAATTTACAATATAGAGCATATAAATTTAACATTTTTTCCAGAAATAAGCTTTTGCCACTCTTTTCGGAGTGAAAGTCATAGTCTATATTCTTACCTACGATAGGCTTCTTTTCCGATGCTAGATAGGAAAAAATTCATGATTGACAGCTATTAAATCTATGTGTATCCCCATCAGTTTTGGTTTGACTTCATTTCAAAGTTGCTCTTGCAGCCTATTTCTTCGCTTTCTACTGCTGAGCTACAATGGAGTCGAGTAGCGAGGAGCATAAATTGCACAAGATAGCAATCGAGTGCTGTTTTTTGCTCTCTCGTCCATAACTTCTTTAAAAATGGGAATTTTTAAAATCTAATTAGACAGCTGTATTCAGCATTGAATTTCCGATCTGGTACATACCAATCTTTCCTATTTCTATCACAAGTTTTTTTGTCAAAATAGGTTTTCTCTCATTTTTGTAGAGGAAAAAATGCATTTATCTATAATAATGGCTCATGAAATTTACTTCTAACCATAGCAAACAGATTTTTCAACTGAGAGAACAGCTAAAAGTAGAGGTTTTCCCGGTGATGTTTATTTTACTTCACTTCAAACTTGCTTGCACATCATGTTTCACGATTATCCATCTTGAATCTCTCATCCAATTAGTTACTTTCTTTTCCTCTCTAACTTTGATTTGTATGTAAACGCTGTTGTTGTGACCGAGTGGAAGTAGATGATGATGCCAACGCTAGCATCGGAAAAGAAGCCTATCGTAGGTAAGAATATAGACTATGACTTTCACTCCGAAAAGAGTGGCAAAAGCTTATTTCTGGAAAAAATGTTAAATTTATATGCTCTATATTGTAAATTTGACTCTGATTCCAAATATATGATTGAAATCGCAAAACTGGCACTCTGAACAAAATTACGAGCTTGTCATCTGTTGAGTGCTATCTTTTGCAATATATAGCCGCGATGACGCGACCCCACTGTATTATGCCACAACTTTTGATTTTAGTAAATAAATTGCAAGGTGAACTTTTTCGTCTCAGATAATCAAAATACTTTATTATTAGCAGTATGTGTGAAATATCCTGTTTTCAATTACATCGACCACCAAACCTAAAAAGAAGATATTCTTAAATTCTGAACTAATTTGTTTCGAAAAGGAAATAACATTTGTTATCAAGAACGTTTCTCTCAAAAATTACCTTGAAAACGCATGCTTGTAGTATCGATCCCGGCTCAATATAATTCATTTAAGAACCCCAAATGTAATTATGGCCTGATTTATTAGCATATAAATATTTATTGGAATTATTCTATTTAGTTCACATCTAATATCATCTTATTTAAAACACTACATAGTCTAGCCGGTAACTGAAATTAAAAATTAAAATGTGAATTCATGGTATACCTAAGTATCGTGTTGTTTTAAAAGTGGCAGATTGTGTGCCCATCTTCCAAAATTCTGAACATAATGTGATGAAAAGCGTTTCTAGTAGTAAATGATACATAGAAACTACAATTATTGTAATAAATTTCACATCTGTGAGAAGCTATTTGCGAATAAATCAAAATAAACGGCTTCTGCCGTATAGGGTTTACAAAGCTTATAGTTGAAAAATTTAGCATCAATACATTAGATACTAATAAATCGAATAAATTAAAGATCACTATTAGATATTTAAGTTGAAAAACTAATTTGCATGCTTTATTTAGATGGTATTTGTCTGTTTAATCGATAATTTGGTTTTGCTGAATACCAGTGGTGTTTTTATCGAATAATCACTAGTTTAACTTTCAATATTTGACTGGGTCATCTCTATCAATGTTGCTTTAAAACACGTCCTCTAATGATGCTCCAGGTAATATTGTCTAAATTATATATGTAATGTATGGCATTTACATAAGTATGAGAATGTTTTGTTATATTTCAGTGACGCATCAGTTGTATGATATATAATGCTTAAGTGACCATTTTTTTACATAAACAAAATAAAATAATACAGCATTAATATAGGTGAATTGTGAGCATTTTTCTTTAATGAGAACTATGTCGTGTAGAATACAAGTTATCAGTTACTTTTAATGACACTTATAAACTTAATTTATTTGCGAAAACTGTTAGCAGAAAAATTATGAAGAATGTTTTACATATCTCCAGTCCTTAAGAGTAGGAATTTTTAGCAACAAGTTGTTGCAATTTCTACTTTTAAATTTTTCAATTTTTATATGCAAACGACATGTGTCATTGGGTAACATTATAGTCTCGAACGATCTATCACCTATTTTGTCGTCAGGAACGGAAGCAGAATAGCGCAATTAATCAGTGCGATTAAACGACTGATAAGATTTCAGGTTGAAATGATTCACATCTAATAACTTCTTGTGAAATATGGAACGCCGTCTTCCGCCTGCACGGATTAAACTACAAAATGCGAATAGACCATAATTGTTTTTCAGAAACCCATGTGACATTACATCGCAAACACAAACCACACTTTTTTCTTCTCTCTGTGCTATAAATTGTCCTCTGATCCATACGGAAACAAATATATGCACTTTTTCCACATCTAAGTGCCAACTATATTAATGCCGTAGATGGGAGATTCTCTTATTGCTTAGCCAGTTTTTCCCGTTTTCCATTCATAAGAAATCGAAATGTTCTCAGAATGTGATATGTTGATATGCAATTGGATAAAGTGCTCTTTAAAGATTTTGTTCTAACATCACTTCTATAGGTAGGATGTTTTTCTCGTTTTGCATCTAACTAGTCGTGTATGATAGGCTTATAATATTAGAAGAACTTAATAGTCAATTTTTGGCTTGTATAATTCAAAAGAATTCCATTTACTACTTTGTGTTGTACTATTGATCGTAAAACGTAAGCACATGGTCGAACTGCGACCAATTTATCCAACTCTAAGCACAACCGTAAGTGCATGCTTTTAGTATGTTTTCTATATTATACTTATTATTTTCACTTATTTCTCATATCGTTCAGTTAATGCATGCCATGTATGCATCCTCGAAAATCAATGTCTTATCTTTCTCTTTACTATTTTCACGTACCAATTTTCTTCTATTTTATAATGATTCTTCTTTACAAAATTTTGAATGAGTTATCATTATAATTTGCGATGGTTCCACTCAAAAACTTTTCACTAGTTATATTGATTGAGAATATATATAGTAAAATAATAACTAATAAGTGACACTATAAAATATCTTTCAAAGCTAGTTTCGTTATTCTAATAAAAAATTTCTGTTTACTCAGTTACCTAATGTCGGATGAAGAACTGCTTTCGAAGGCTAAAGAGGCTATGAAGAACGCTTATTGGTAAGCGAAATTATTATTTTATAAACATCTTATATATCTATATATACTATTATATTGTTATAGATATTTATGCAATATTTTCTTCATTAGAGTCCATTTTTTAAGCATTATCAATACAACTTGTTATTTTGTATTTTCATTTTCTGAAGTTTATAATAGAATATATTACCACAGCAGAGTCAATATAATTAAAACTAGTATTTCTTGAAAAGTTTTGATGAGTAGTTTTAAAAATAGTCCAAGCAGCAAATATATTAAATCTAAAATCACCGATACATTGTAGTTTCCATACAACAACCAAGTAAATATGGGGAAGAAAGAATTGAAATTTACTTGAAAATTAATACTTAATTATTCATTCTATAAATTCGGTGTTCGTATTAACCCATAGTATATTAAGATGGCTGATCACGTAATTATCTTTTTTTCGTTATTTATTTCTAATGGATTTTAATATAATAGATTTAAATTAGCGGAACATTGCTAATATCCCGATTTTTCCCAAGCATTCAGCATTAGGGTAATTCTTAGGATTAACTTCTGAAGAAGCCAGTAAAATATTGCAAATTAAACTTATAATATCAGTGTTTAGACGATTGATGTGAAGCAAATCAATACAAATCCGTTTTGCACACTCTCTCTTTTGTTTCAGTCCATATAGCAACTTTCCAGTTGGTGCTGCAGTTCTAACTGACGATGACACTATAGTCGTTGGAGGTAATTAGAAATGAAATTATATACAAAAGAAGGTATGTCATTCATAATATAGGATGGTATCAGAAGTTATTCTAGCTAATCACGAAAATGCGTCTTATGGTGGCACTATCTGCGCAGAGAGATCTGCCATGACATCTGCCTTAACCCGTGGCTATAGAAAGTTCAAAGCCATAGCCATCGGTCAGTACATCACTTTCCTTTGCTTTTCAATATAGTGTATAGCCTACATTTGTATTCATTGTTGGTATGTTCCAAACTTTATACTTCTACATTATAGTTATAATATATAGGAAATAAATAAATTTAGTTACTGAGTTAGAAAGACCTGCTGCACCATGTGGCCTCTGTAGGCAATTTCTCGTCGAGTTTGGCAATTATAAGGCCAGTTCTACTTTTTCTTCATATTCAGACAAGTGTTGATTAGTCTCCTCTTTACTCAACGTATTTAATCTCTCCATTTAATTTCCTTAATATTAATTGTATACAGCTTTACACTCATATTTCTCAAAACTCTTCAGGTGATTCTCGGTTCTTCCCGAAGTAATATAATTACGATAACATCGATAAAAGACATTTTGCCAGATGCTTTCACTCCTATCGACCTTGATGATCATGCTGAACAAAAGAAATTAAATCCATAGCTTTGATGATGTATAGAAATATTAGATACCAATATAAATCATGTTAATATTCAACGTTTTCTGACAGTAGTTTACAAATATAGCATGCTGGCAGTTAGAGTTTTATTCGATTTAGTATTAATACAAACAAAAGCGAATTTGGAAATACACTTAGTCATGAATAAGTTGCGATTTCTAGAGTGAAAGAGAAAATGGAGACTACATATTTTGCATGTTTATATATTGAAATTGCTTGAGCATAAGGGAAACAGCTTAATGCCAATATCGTAATTTATACTTTAAAGACACCCATTATAGTAAGGATCAAAATATTCATATTTCAAAGACTAATAACATGTATATAGTATTTGGTCGAACCATTCGTTAAATTTGCCTAATTTAAAATACACCGGATTCTGCGGAAGTCTGGTGTGTTCAACAGTTTCAAATTATTTTATCTAAGAAGTCGATATTGTTACTTAACTTTTAATTACCGAATTTCGTCATAATGCATGCTTAGCAGATATGGAATTCTTTACGCAACATAGCGTACTAATATATTTACTGACTTTAAATTTGGTTTAGTTAATTAGCTATTAAGTATAGTCATAAGCAATAAATTGAAACTGAAATATCTGCAATCAAGAAAACACTAATATATAGCAACAAGAAAGATATTAAAAGAAAAATTATAAAAATTTAGACATGAAAATTTCAGATATTCAATTGTTCACCTATTTAACTAGAACAAAAACAATTAAATTTAGCGACATGATGCTGCTTAAATATGAATTAATTGTTACTATGACCGATAAAAGAAGAATTCTATTAATATAGAATTCTTTCAATCAATAAAACAAAACAAAATATCATAACTGTATTCTTTATATATATGTATATTGTGAATACAAGAACGGTTAACCGTTGACCGACTTTAAACATAATTATAAGCCACATCAGCTTCACTATTCACAAATGAGAATTCTAACTTAACGGGCTGCTTAAGAAGTATTGAAAGAAACTCCTCAGTAAAGCCCATCATCCAGTAAATCCTCTTAATATCCAGACGACGTGAATACTGCATAAAACCGGCCACCACCACGAGGTTACCTCGTCTTTTAATTACAAGCTAAAAAATAAATTATCTAGAATGACGATGATAAAATTAATGTAGTGACTAAATAACTATACCTCGTTACCATCAACGACTACATTTAATGGAAAAAATCCGCGAATGAAACGGCGAATTATCTCGTCTTGAGCAACCATAAGGGGCTGCGACTGTTTAAATTCTAAACAATAATTAATATCCAATGTCATTTAAAAATTAAGAAAAAATAAAAGCATGAAGTGATAACAGTAGCAAAAATAGGTTATTTGATTGCGGATAAAAACATGGTATATAAGTAGTTTTAAAATACATATCTTAGAAAAAACATTAAGTATACAAATTCTATCCAGTTGAATTTAACGATACCATATTTAATGCTCCTATATAATTATATCTTATGATATTAACACACCTTCAAGATTTTGAGAATGCCAAGTCAACCAAGACTTCCGTACGCCAATATGATGAGGTTTTTGAGCCATTTCATAAGTTAAAAGCTGTGTTCGACCAACGGTGGCCTGCATTAAAAAATTATTAACGGATTCAAATCAACTGATTAATTCCGATACTGACATAAAATTATTTCACTTAGAAAATCACCTTGTACTTGCCAGCTTTGTTTTTTTTGAGGACGGTTGTAGTGGTAACCGTACGTAAATTTCGGAGGATTTCAGGCTGTCTGAGCACATTTGTGCCTAGTAATGCCATCCTAAATAGAGCAAATATCCAAATATGAGTAATTATAATATATCAAGCACTTCTACGTATGCATATTTATAGTTTTACAGCCTATTTATTGCCAGATAATCTAAATCTTGTAATAAAGATCCTTCCGCTGGAATTAGCATACTATTCATATCACACTTGAGACCAAGATGAAAATGAATTCCTCCATATTAACAGTCTACATTTTCTATAAGATTAACGTCAAGGATATTAAACAACACTGCATATGATGCATTTCAAACCATTTAATTAGCCACTCGGATATTATATGTGGTTACCGTCATCAATATATTTCTAGTACCTTTGCACACCTATATGCCAACATTAAGTGCCGTTAAATTCAAAGTAATAATACTATAGGATAAAAGCCCACATTCTCAATATATAGAATACAAGAAGATTTATTGTGAATTGTTTAGAACAGTTGAAATATAGACTAGATAAAACAAACTTCAGCCATGAAAACACTCAATGACTAGACAACAAGTAATAGTCGTATAACACAAAAATAAAACAAATTTATGATCTACAAATTTAGCAAAGTGTTGTAATTAATACTACCAAAACTGATCAACTCAAATTAATAATAGTTACAGTATCACCCAGTAGCAGCATTAGAAGACTCTTGAGCTTAGTCACAAAGTAACTTCCATCACTAAATTCCATTATCTATAAAAAATGATAATGAAATCATCTTTACAAAATAAAGACATTACTTAGCTTAAAACCATACTTCTCAAAATAATAAATTAAAATAATATACATTACAGAAACATATATAAACAAGAGCAGGTATAACATAAATGAAATAGTGGTACCAAACGTAATTCACCCTACAACCACACACTAAATTGAACATAGTGTCAATGAAAAACGATTTTTAATAGTGCTAGGTTAACATACTAGAATATTTCTTCCAAAATAAAAGCTGGCCAAATCCAAGATTTACAGTTTAAAGAATTAACTAGGATTTTTTTTCAACTATTAATATTTGTTAGTTTCGAAATTTCTAAACATTTAAACAATTAACATTTAATTTTTTCATCATAAATTTAACTTATGTCCACAATTCTAAAATTATGAGTTATATAGTATTTTAAACACCCAAATAAATAAATGTTTTCTGTAACCAATAATATAATGTTTTATAAGGTCTTAGCCTTCGTCCAATTAAAGTGGAAAGTACAATTGCGATATTCGCAATGGGTCAGAAACAATTTGCTAGTATCTCGAACTTCGATTGGAGATAGATTAGAAGATCCTAAGCGTTTTTGATTTAAGTTCCATATGTTCATCCGTTATATTAAATTTTTAAATTTTTAAAACTTTTACTAGCTTTAGCTGGTTAATTGTTTGTGAGACAATTATATATTGCGCTTATTAATTTCAACAGTCGAAATTTACTAAAAAATTCAACAGAAAAACACTTAATAATTTGTGGCATAAAATTGCTAGTATTTATCATTTATACATCTTTTCAACACAACAAAAATTTAACTAATACATTTTTTAACTCAAGAAAACTACGTTATCATTACAACAAGGTTTAGTAAATAATCATACAACTGTGGAACAAAGTTACTACTATTTTATAAATGAAATGGATGCGATAACTATGAAGTCTTGTACAAAATCCCACCCATAAAACAGAGGTTGTAATTGCTTAATCTTGTGGTTCTAGAAAATTATAGGATGGAACTTTTAACGTCTATGTCTATAATGCTTCAAATTGTAGAATAATTACAATCTGTTTAAAATCAATGTATTCCAACGAATTAAAAAAAATAGGAACATATACCAAAGCTGACAGCGAGTCGTATTTGTAGACAGTATCAAAAAACAATAGTAAATAATATGAAAGCCCATGCACGGTTATGAATAGGAAAAATATTTAACAGGTAAAAGCATTTTCTATATCTTGTAAAGTTAAAAAAAAGTAGTCCAGCTTGTTTCACAACCTTAGTGATAAATCAAATATCGTATGAAACATATTTATGAGAGAGGCCTAGCTAATTACCCATTTCTAGGATTTGTCTCGTTATAAAAATAGATAAAAACACTGCATTTTGTTTCAGGAACGGATGATTTGTTCCGAGTTTAAACTTAACATAATATTAACTAATGAGCGCATGCTTGATTTTGACAGCAGTTCTTTCAAAGAGACAGTTTAGGAATATACTGCTTTGTTGTATTTTACAATGCATTAAATTGTTAAAACAGTCTTAAACTATGAACTTTTTAGTCTGTTTAATGTTTTATAGGGTACATTAGTTTTTCTCTGAAGCTGTTCAGAAAGCAGGACGTCAAAAACATGCTATGAGAGCATTAAAGTCATTCACTATAAAAAATAACCATAATGTCTCTAATTAATCAATTTATTGAGTTTTTTAAGGTACTTTGTCATTTCGTTTGTTCATTACATTATCATAAACTGAAAATTAGTGGGTTATTGAATGTTAAATGTAACGAGGTTCACTCTATCTAAGTAAATATATAAATAAGAACATATTACTATTTATGATACGACAGTACAAATTATTACAAACTTGTATGATACGGAGCCAAACAGAAATATTGATCACAGGTGGATTTCATCTGAAAAGAAATCATAGATCTTGTAGATGCGATATATTCCAAAAAATTATCTGAATTAATCCAGATTAAAAATTTCAAATGTATTGCCATGCTTACTCCACATTAGAACAGCCTCCTTCCCTTTCTTTTCACAAATCGCGATTCTTTTTTTGCAATAAAGTGATCGATGCCTAACTGTACCGATATGACCAATGTCTAGCTGCACAGTTTAAGTTCCCTTCATTTCATACACTTCGAAATATTGCATCACCGTCGGTCCAGTATTCCAACATGAATATAGCGAGCGATTAGTTGAGTTCCCACTGGTTTATTCTCTCCGTTCGTCCATTCTGATCAATCACTGTCGACTTTCCTACGAAACAGTATTCGACCTTGAGCTCTAAACTGTTCCATCACTCTTTAAGGTACACTACCATATTTTGTGTTTAACTGCTAAATTAGTTTTAGCTATTGACTGATATTAATGAGGTAAACAAACATCATAAAGAGATATGTCGCTGGAGGAAACTTTGTCTCTGACTCCATTTGTCAAGTCACTCGACGACTTTCTTCGTCTTAGTTGGTACTCTCTTATAATTCTGTGGCTTGCCGAGTTCCTTGCTCTATCCTGCCTTGCCAGTATGACGTTCATGATGTATGCAGGTAAGCTATTCTACCATTTATCATTATCAAAGGTTTACTTAAACCCAAAATTTGACTATATTTGCAATATTTTTACATAGAATTGACTTGTATTTTTTTCCTTCGAGCGAAATTTAAAAAAGTCTATTATCCTCATCTTAGGTGCCAATCCTATAGTAACTGGCTGTGGAAATATTGCTTTCAACGGTTCAATTATTTGCAATCACCTGAAAAATATGCGAGAATTGACCGGATGTGTTCCTAAACTCGAATACCAGTTCCGAGCAGTAAATGTTGATGTGAGCTGTATATAGAATGATAGAGATAGTTTTATTCCAAAATTTTAAGTTTTTAAAATGATCTCAGTTCGACCGAGTCTGCTCTGATTCACATGATGTTAAAAACAGTATTTCAATTCAAATGATTGGAGTTCTTATTGGGGCAGCTGTATTCGGTCAGGCCAGTGATCTTTGTGGAAGAAGAAAGGTAAAAGGTTCCAAAAAGTTATAGTTAATTATAACAACTACCGTTCATAATCACAGGTTATGTTATGGACTGGTACTGGGATGTCTTTCTTCTGCCTACTAACTGCGTATTCGACGTCGCTCACTATGTTTACCATCCTTCGCACAGTTACTGGCTTTTTCACAGGAGGACTGATTGCGTGAGTTAAATTAGATAAACACAATTATCGATGCCACTTACATTATTTATTTCAGAATTCAAGGAGTGTTCTTAATTGAAAATATACCTCATCGTCATAGATTGTGGGTTCAAACTGTTGTTGCTTGGTCACCTAACTTTATCATCTTTCCCTATATCGCCTACCTATCTCATGACTGGGCAACCTTAGCCAAAGTTAATGCGGTCATCGGTGTCTTCGGAATAGTTTTCTGTTTGTGAGTGTTTTCTTAAAAGGAGAAGAGTTAGAATTAGATTATATTAGAGAGATAATATGTATAATCTCCCAACTTTCCTTCCACTGTTTTGGACAGTAGTAGTTCTCGCTTACGGTAGCTTATTACAGCATTGTTTATGAATCTCCTCGTTGGCTCGTTCAAAAAGGAAGAATAAAGGAAGCCAAGGAGATATTAGAAAAAATAAGCAAAATTGATGGAAACAATGACGATGACTTTTCACTGGATTTAGAAAATTGGTTTCTTCGGGAAAGGCAGGTACATATAGTAGCTTACGAATTCTATTAGTCGCATTGAATTATTGATAAATGAGAGTTTGCTTTTTCCTAAAATATTGTTATGAAATATTAATTAGTATTTGCTAGTAACTGCACATGTACTGCATCCTTGACCCATATTTAGAACGTACGAGAAACTTATATCACTTCATTATGAGCATTAAGAATAGTGACAAGTTTACACAGTAGTGCACATGAAGTACATTGCAATATTTGATTGATTTTTTAAACAGAACATTCTTTAATTATCTAATTATTTTAGTTCTTCAACAAATACACAGTACAAATAAGTAAAATATAAGATATATTCATTTTTGAGGAAAATTAGTTAGATTCATTTGTTTGATTATGGATATCGAGGAAAACTAAGGAATTACATTTAGTTTCATTTAGTTATTAGCAGAACGGACTTCTAAAAAACGGCACTACACATTTATTCATCTATTTTGCACATGGAAAATGATGTCCTGGACTATAACTCTGGTTACAGGAATGTAAGTCTCTAAAATACAGTAAAAAGAACACTTTTTTAAATGTTATTGTGGTGCATCAACAAGACGTTGAATTTTCTTATTTCCATTTAATGGGTAAGAACTAACTGTTTGTTTTAAATGTCTTAATTTCAGTACAACGGCTGCTCTAGTTACATATGCTCTGCTTTACAATATGGAAAAACTCTCTGGTTCAATTTTCTGGAACAGTGCAATCTTTGGAGTATGTTAAACGCTAATTAATAAGTATAAGGGCATGAATAAATTAGAATAAAATTAAGTTATTATAATAAAATAAATACAAGCACTGGAGAAACTATCTAGTAATACTTTAAATATGTTATTTTCTAAATAATACTTTAGATTGTCCGTTGGATCATGAATATAATTGTTGCACTTGGTGATTATTATGTGCCTTGGTTCGGCCGACGGGCTATAAATCAAGCAGCGATGCTGTTCAACATTTTCGCCCTCGGCTGCATGGCATTCCTCTATTGGAAAGGCAAGGGCTCAATTACTCTTAGATTAATAGCTGTATCACTATTGCTTTTATTATTTGAAGAATTACCGATTAATATAACAATTTTAAATAGTATACAGGTGTAATGGAGGTAGGTGGATGGATGCTACGAACTGGAACTATTCTTGCCATGTCTATGTGTTCCCAAGTAAGTAGAACGTATCACAATAACCTCTTATTATTGAAACTAATAAAAACATAGTTTTTTTTTCAAATTAAAGGTTATAATTAATTCAGCTGTTTCTTGCTAAATACATTCTTGCAAATGAATTGTATCCTACCGCAGTCCGCAACCTAGCAATTAGTGCCATGTCCACCAGCAGTCGTTTAGGCACAATTTTCGCCCCACAATTGTTTTATCTGGTAGATCTTCTTTGAATTTTTTTTCATACATTTTCTCATTTAGATAATTTTATTTTTTCTAACATAATTAGTTTTCAGGGTGATATTGCACTATACCTGCCATATTTTGTTCTTCTTTGCCTCTCTATGTTTGATTTCATTGTATTCCAATGTTACATTCCTGAAACTAAAGGAAAACGCCTAGAAAACCATCTTCCTCCAAAGGAACAGCGCTTATTTTATAAAAAAAAAGCTGAGAGTAATCCATTGGTAAAAGCATAATAAAAGATTCCTTCCAAAGTGTCTATATATCATTTCGAGTGTTAAAAATCGGAAATTTGAATTCATTTCCTGAAAATATATAAGATAAATAAATATTTTGTCTTTTAGACTTTAGAAACAAGATTAACTCAGTGAAAAGTTATTGGTTATTTCCGTCATTCTTCTGATTCAAATGTAGGTATTTTTTGTCAACCATTTGTTTATGCTTTGAGATTGATATATTATTAGGAAAATTTATATATTATAGCAAATAGTTTAAAACTATCCCTATGTCATTGAGGATATTTCTTTACAAATAGTGGTATTTACATTATCATTTGTGGAATTTGTAAGAGAATATTTATTTTACCCTATGATCCATTTTCTCGATATTATTACTGTTGCATAAACGTTATGACCTACTTTGTCACTGATCAGTTAAAATATTTTGTTTAGTGTATCTATATTGAATGTTTTTCATCACATCAGGTCAAACGACAACGAACCTCTATCATATCCTTTCAAGCAACCAATCCTACCGTATACTTATCTCAAAAGATGAGTGTACACATAGGATGCATAGAATATACTCAGAAATCCATTTACTTAGGACCTAATTAACAAAAGATAATTATCAATCATGGCTTATTATAATAATCCACTTTTTTATGAATAAAACTAGGTTAAATCACAATTATGAAACAATATTAATTGATTTATCAATACTAAAACAAACAACCCATTTATACAAAATCTATAGCCTGTAAACAATATATCAATGCAAATATTGGTCAACTGTATAAACTCGTAAAACTAGAACACAGGACCCGAGACTGTACGGATGAAAGCGCGATAGGTAGAAACTATAGCTCAGATCAAGATATAGTGAGGTGCAATCTTTTTCTCAAACAGATACTGTTTCATGTACCTTTAAAATATAATACGCTTTCTTTTCAAATAATTTTCCTTTAGTGGTGTGCTGCTATATTTATATGCTATAAGTACAAGAAGACCTTTAGTTATCATGTGGCAAGGATTGGGAAAAAGAACTAGGAATAATGAGCCTTCGTGGAAAACATTTCCGGGTCAATGACTCAATTTCTTTCTTCTGTTCCGCATTGCTAAAGCAATTATATTAGGAACCTATCAGCTTTATAGATAAGAAAGAAATCGTACTTTTTCAGGCACTATTATGTTTAAAAAATTCGACGTATATTTAGACTCACACAGCTGATTCGATTCTCGCATCGGAATCACCTGCATGCATCCTTTCCAAGTGGACTATAGCACGATTCATCCTATCAAACCCTTGACTACAAATAGAACAACGCAATCTGAACAAAGTTCAATAACGAAAGCAATTTATTAAATAATGGAATTAAAATAAGAATATTTGAAGTACCTTCTGATGGTAAGGTGAGTGGCGACATGGGCACGAACATTCTTGGCAGTGATCCAGTGACCACAGAGCTGGTAGAGAATATAAATGTAAGTTAAAATTGTATGAAAAACTAAATTATATAGATTATTTGTGTACAGACACCTCAGTAATTATCTACCTGACACTGTTTAGGTGAACCTGTTGATGATTTTTCCTTAACAAGATTCAGCTCAGCCTCTGTAAATTCAAGCATTGTACTTTTTGACAGATTAGGGAAGTTTGCAGAGACTTGTTTAAGAAGATCCGTATTGTTGGAAAATGCATCATCTATATCACCACCATCTGACACCACTTCATCTTTGCACTCCAGAAAGGTAGTTGACTCAATTATCTCATTTGCTACTACTCCATCTGATTCTTCACTTCCCTCTCGAATGGTAAAAATAGAGCGAGGAAGAGAGGTAATAGAAGAAAGTGATGGAATTGGAACAGGTGGAATTGGAGGGGCAGAAGTTGTAGCCAATGTCTCCGATAACTTTCCACAAGAATCACACAAGCTTCGTCGGTTTTTTGTCACCGTGAATTTGATGCTTCTCTCAATCTAGAAAACTTTGTACAACATTCTTAAATCTTAAATGAACATCATTCAAGGCATGTGTATAAGCATTATAGCTGTCTTAAAATAGTAGGTAGAGAAAATAGCCGAAATTCGATTACTTTCATATTTAGCACAAAACCTTGAAGTTACATTTATAACGAGGATTTAACAAAAGATCGAGAAGATTACTCTATAAAACATGACTTCTGAGTACTGAACTTTGGATATAATATCATTATTGAGGCAAAAACAAAATAGAAGAGAAATAAGATACTAGTGAGTGCTAGAAATTAAAGGTTTCCGCATTTCATACTAGTATTAGTGAGCAATATCGAAATTAGCAAATGAAATCCATGACTGACCAATATGTTCATAATATCCGGAAGACTGTTTATAGAATCTAGTTCAACAAATAAATAAACAGCCATTTCAAATCACGGTCTGAAACTGATCTTCTTTTATGGATACTACTTATAGTAAGAAATTGAGCGGTTATAAATCACATAGCCATGTATTTAAGATGATAACAGAACTAATATTTGAAAAATCACTAAAAATTGCAAGTAGAAATATGAATCGTTAGGAGAAGAGACGAGGAACGGACGGCAGGGTATGGGCAGACATTGACAATCTCCTAGCGGCTGACGCGCAATCGATTGGCAGCGCACCATCCTAATAACAGGCGGTGATCGGTGGACGAAGATGAAGCATTCAGAAATGCCAGAATCAGTTATTGACAAACAAATTAAAATGTCTGAAGCCAAGAAAGACAAGTTTGGAAGCCGAGAAGTATACAGAGGAAATGCTTGAAAATATGATACAATGAAGTGCGAGGATAAAATGCGGTAAATAATAGTGAAAAAAATAAACCATAGTTTAGTAACCAAATTATTTATTATAAGACTATCTACCGTGCGGACTCCAGAATTTTATCAACATCGACTAAGTAGTTTTTAACCTAGTGAACAATTTATATATTTCAAATATATCTCTCCTCATTTATATTTCACTTCATGTTAGTTTCTCCCGATCCCTTCACACTCTTTGTGATCTATTTTCATCGATCTCCTAAAAAGATTGTTGCGTGAATCGATGTGAGACAATACGCGACAGGCCTGCGCACTTGTTTTCCGTCGCAAAAATGTCTGTGTTTCTTATTAGATCCTGAAAATATTCTTGAGGAATATGTACATTGCTATACACCTTAAGATGAATAATCAATATTTGGTAGCGTTCATTGCAAATATTATAACCGCAGATTTTGGATAAATTATGAACTAGAATACTAAGGATGACACAGCTTTTCTAGTCAAGCTCCAAGCATCAAAATTAACTAATTTCATGATAATGGTGAAATTACTTATTATTATATATGTAGCACTTTTTTATAGGAGTTTTATTTACATAATGATCGTGCACAAGGAGAGGACGTACTTGAATTTTGGTATGCATATAATAAATTGGACTCTCATGTGTATGAAAATACAATCTGTATTTAATTTACGCCAAAATAAGCAAGATATTTCGTCGGAAACAACATTTTGAATAGTTTATTCCCTTTAAGGGACTGCAACCTAAATTAATATTCTAGAGAGAGCAAGAGAGCATCAGTTACTGTCGGGTAAAACTACATAGAGAACAATAGCAGAAACTCAGAGATGATGTTATTTAGAGCTGAAAATTTAAGAATGATGCAGTCCTTTAGTTTCGATATTTTTAATCTATTTAAGTTAAAATAGAATTCAGAAAAAATGTATTGTATCAACATAGAAGGTCATCGGTGTATGATTACTCACCAACTATGCGCCAATATCGCTCACTAATCTAGCTCTCACTCCGTGAATGACCTCATTTTCTATCTATACATTTATTCCTTATTTTTTTTACTTGTGATTTATTTGAAACATTTAAAACGCATAATAGTATACATAGCATAATTTGGTTACTAAAAATATTAGTAGTCTGATCCAATTGATATATTAATTTGATGTAAAATGGAATAATGGCCAATTAAGCAGATGATAGCTTATACCTGAACATGAACTGAAGGCACTTAGTGTATAATATTACACTAGTTGGTTATATATTTTTGACAGTTCTTTCACTCGAAAAAGGCACTAAAAATAAATTATAAGCAAATGATAGTACACACATCTTAATATTTTTACCTTTTAGGACGGAAAAGTCTTCTCTGAACTATAATTACTCTATTTTGAGCAGCAAATCAACACTGAACATACTATTAAGATATTAAAATAATGTAATTAATTAGTTTAGTCACCGTGTGCCAAACTTATTCCACAATATTTCTTAGTGTTTGAGAATTAATGAATCATAACGTTTGGATTTAAATATACTCATACTGGCATATTTTTCAAGTTTCTTGGTTGAAAATTAAGACCAATAAATATTAATTATTTTTGTTGTGTTATTGTAAATCCAAATTAATAACTTTCATATAGTCTTTACTGACTGCATCAACAGTATAAAAAATTAGCTATATGTACTTTGCCAATCAGTTATTACCCACTAGTTAACTATTACGGTAATATATTTAAACAATGTTCATTTAGGTATAATTGCCAAATATTAGTTATCATGAATATATAATTATTAAAACAGTTCGTATTAGTAACTTTTTTGATAAATGAAATGATTTTTAGTAGTTTCCATATTTCTGATTGATTCCGGTTGGGAACCATTTCACGCTTATTATAGACTTAATTGCAGATAGTGATAGGATATTAATCAAATTTCCCAATATGGCGGAGGATGAATCTGTTGATGTAATGTCTTTGGATGGCGAGGTAAATACTATTTTTTATGTAATGTATTTTATAGTTTTTGAAAGCATAATCATATCGGTTTTTTTGCTCTTTTTACTTTCTATTAACTTATTAATGCCATATTTTTGTAGTTATGGACATTTTCTCTTCATTTGCTTTTCATTTTCCTTTTCATAAATAGTCGTGTGAGAAGTAAGAAGTCTAACTACTGTTGGTATATTTTTAGGGTTACCTTATTCATTTTTTAGATAGCGGAACGATTGGGTGTTAGTGGTGCTGCACACCCTGCTGTTAAGAATGATGAAAAAGGAAGACCTGCTGGTCGTCGTTCCCAATCTTCCTCCCCAACCCCCACTCCCGTACGTATAAGTATTAGATTTTATTTAATTATTTAGATCAGTAACCTGGTTATCAATACTTATATATTTTTATAGGTTTCGACTGATCATTTTTTATTTAGTTTCATGTAGTTTTAACTTTTTATATTCTTTTAGCATGGCGTTTTATATGCGTCAAGAGGAAAGGCGCGAGTAAAAGCTAAGACTGCCTGGATGTCTCGTGCTTCTACGTCAACCGTACGAGTATTAGCTGATCTAAAACCGTTTCTTCATCTGCTTCCGGATCTTAGTCGTGTTGACATCAATGAACAAAGAGAACTATATAAAATCTTATTTGAGACTGGAGTTAAGGCAAGTACTTTTAGGATTAAACTGAAAATATTCGATATTTAGTTATACTATTTATATACAAAGTCCAAGCTCTTGCATGTTTATATAACAATATAAGTATTTATATTTAAATTATATAACTGTGGTTACCTTATAGATTTCTTTGCAGGTCTATGTTCATCTTCAGAAATTCCTTGCAGCCTTTGTTCTTGGTCCATCTTCAGCGGCCGGGCAGACTAGTGTGCCAAAGCCTCCAGAAGGTGCTATTCATACAGTTGCCCGTTTGGCTGCTCTTGAATCAGAAGTATGTAATTAAATGTACTTTTTAAACCTAAACACAATTAATGTATTTGTTTATATAAGCTACTATTAAGATGGAAAACATCACGATGCGTGATCGATTGGATCAGGCGTTTGAATCCCTGGGAGAAGTAGGCGACAAACCCCTTATTTCAATTCCTTCCAATCTCAACCCTGATATGATAGCCAATACTCTTGGATTGTTCGCTGCAGCAGCGCTACGGTTAGTCGATAAAAATATTGTTTATTACTGCTATTATTACTATTATTATTGTTATTATTATTATTATTATTATTATTATTGTTATTATCATTGTTATTATCATTACTATTATTATTATCACTATTATCATCATTATTATTACTACTATTACTTTCATTACTATATTATTGTTATTGTTACTACTACTTCTGCTGCTACTATTATTGTTACTGCTGTTATTATTATTAGCCGGCCTCCCACTCGTGCTGTAGAGGTCATGATGATGGCTTCCTCGCAAGATTCGACTGGAGCCCATTCTGATTTGGATAGACACGATGGTTTAGAAGAAGACGATTCTCGATGTGGAGCGAATGAGGATGGAATACTTGCTTTAGCTTGTGCTGTTGGGGTACATATACATAGTATAGAAACATTATTTTCATGTTGAGAGTAACTAGCAATTTATAAACTAACAAGTAATGCTCTATTATTTCCATTTTCAGTATACCGACTTGGTTCAAGCAATGGTACGTGTTCGTGGCTCAACGAATTTCCGTGGGGATGTAGACTGCACTCCTTTGATGGAGGCTTGTTGTGCAGGCACAGTAGATGTTGTACGTAGTCTTATTGCGTTTGGTGCTGATATAAACGTTGTATCGGTTACACAAAACTCAGCCCTTATATATGCTGCAGCAGCCGGACAAGAAGAGGTTAGTGCTTCTGCTCTACACTTGTTTTGCGAATTTGTTCACTTTCAATTCAGTGTGTACGTGTGCTATTAGCCACCGGAAAATGCAATGTGGAGCAGAGGAATGAGAATGGCCACTGTGCTCTCATGGAAACTGCTAGTGCTGGTACTCAAATGACTTATTATTTCCAATTATGTTTTGTATTCATGTAGAGTAGTAGGTTCATGTTTTATTAAAGTTAAATGGATTTACTAAGCTATTTAGGACATTTGTCTATCGCCAAAAGACTAATTGCGGCTGGTGCAAAATCAGTGTTCATCAACATGAACAGCGAGTTTAAGGTTCTCAGAATGTCATTAATTAGATAGTACTTATTGTTGAATCTTTTTGGATTGCAAGGTTTCTCAGAATTATCTTATTATTTTATTAATATTGTCAGGAGTCTCCACTCACATTAACTGCATACAAGGGCCACGATGAAGTGGTTAAGTATCTTTTGTCATTAGACCATGGTAACGGACCTAATCGCGATGAGGAATTGCATACAGCTCTTATGGAAGCAAGTATGGATGGTCATGTAGAGGTATTGATTACTTTGATTGTCATATTTCAATATTATTATCTTAAAATTTAAGATTGTTAATGCAATTTTTTTACTAATTGACTCAACTGTTAATGTGATATTTTCAAGGTTGCTCGTCTATTGCTTGCAGCTGGAGCTCCAGTAAACCTAGCTAGTGAATCTTTTGAAAGTCCTTTGACGCTCGCTTGCTGTGGCGGCCACGATGAATTAGTTCGTTGTTAATTATAGTTCTCTATGTGATTTTGTTACGAAACAGGATGTTTATTTTATATCCTAGGGACATCGAAGAATACTAGTTATTAAATATTCTAGGTAAAAATTCTCATTGATGCGGGTGCACACATTGAGGAGCCAAACGATGAAAGTTACACTCCTTTAATGGAAGCAGCACGAGAAGGACATGCGGTAGGTTCCCTATCTAAAATTCTGATTATTTAATGATTCAATAACATTTTATTTTAGAATGTTGTAAAAGTTCTTCTTGAACATGGCGCTCAAGTTAACTCAGTAACAGACGAAACAGTTGAAACCGCACTAACAGTTGCTGCTTGTGGAGGATTTACGTAAGGCCGTGTTCTGATACTATAGGGTCACTGAATATTTTCTGAAAACTTATTATAATATTTAAATTTCATAACTATATATGTTTATAGGGATGTTCTTGATGTACTGGTTCAACATGGTGGCGATCTCGAAGCTGGAACGAACACTCCTTTAATGGAAGCGGCTCAAGAAGGGCACGTGGGCACGGTAATGTACATCCTTGGAGTCACCAAGCCGGTTCGTGCCTTGCTCTTCCCCCTCGAACTCTCTGTCTATCCCTGTCTGGTGTGCTTCAGGAAGAACAAGAGAAACGTTGTGCGAGTGTGGGAGAGCGAGGAAAGAATCGTGTTTTGTCTGGTATTGGTATTTTTTACCGATATCCACTCTATATGCGTGTAACGTAACTATAGATTATGATCTACAGGAAAATCGTTCTCCAAAATATCGGCAGAATATGAATCAAGCTCTTGCTCTGGCTGCTGAAAATGGTCATCTAGACGTGGTGGAAATACTTCATTCGAATGGAGCCGATTTAGTTAGTTCTTGATTTCTCTTTATTACTTATATTTACGTATTTGAATATTATTCATTTAAGAACTACGAATATGATGGACGTACTCCATTGATGAAGGCAACTAAAAACGGGTACAATGAAGTTGTTATGTATCTTATCCGACATGGTGCCGATGTTCGTTTCATTTTTATATTTCATTACCAATTATAAAAAAAACGTATTTTGAAAATTAGCCACTTATAGTTGAACTACCGCTCATCCAATTGCGACGCTACTGCTCTTTCATTAGCTTGCTCCTCTGGTCACAAAGAACTAGCCAAACATTTGTTGAGATCTGGAGCTGATCCTACAGTTGAACTCAAGGTACAAGTTTTGTATGACAGTTGAAAAATCCTTCTTTTTTGGAAAGCCTCAGGCCAGCGGACCTTCTCATCTCAGTCGCACTTCTACAGGATGGAGCCACGTGTATATTAGAAGCGGCGCGAAATGGTTTCGTTGAACTCGTTGAACTGATGTTGGACCATAATGGTGTCTTCCCGCAACCTCCTCGTCCTCCTCTACCAGCTGGCGAAAAAGGAAGCCCTACTGTTCCTCCTCCACCACCACCAACTCCTACACCACAAAGTATGGCAAAGGTGCGTCATTAGTTTACATGATTGTATATTCGATAATAACTTTTAGAACGAATTGCGGGGATATCTTTGGAGTTCTGTGCATCGTTAGAACATTGCTATTTTCAGTATAAGTGAAGTTATTTGTCTATCAAGGATATGAATGTTTCCTTGCTGTTCATCATTACAATGAAACGATTAAGGAACTGAGATGTTAATATGGAAAGAACCCGAAGTATAATAAAAAATATCTCTTAAGAACTGTCTTCTCAAAAAATGGGCTTCATTGGAATGACATTTCATTAGTGGATATCTATCAAACAGCTCTTTTGTTTATGATAGATATGCTGTTGTGCTTATTTTTCATTTAATGTTTACATTCTTAGACTGTCACGGCTCGTCGTTCTAAAAAATGTGTTGGTGCACAAATGGGAATACCTCCATGTACACCTGCATCATCGAAGAACGTTTCCTCAACATCAATGATGACGGCTGCTCCCCCAGATCCTTTTACTTATGTTGTTCCCTCATATTCAGCGCAATCTGTAAACATCCAGGTATATCTGACTAGTCTTTGGTGTCACTTACTACATAAGTAAGGTTCCGAACGTTTTTTAAATAACTGTAATTTATTCAAATTAAAACACTTGGATTTAGTCTTCTCACTATCCGGCTCCTGTACAATTACCAACAGATGATTCTACAGCTCCCTATGCATGGCTTAGTGGGATGTTTCCTGGACTGGAAGATGGGACAACTCCTGTAGGTTTCTTCTGTCTATTGCAACTTGTTAATATCCTAATTATAGCCAGTGTTTTTCTAAAATCACATTGTGTAATTTTATAGCCGTTCCCAAAAGCTTCTGGAACTACGAAAGAGTCAGCTGATGCTAATTTCCTTATTCCAACTACGGAAAAAGAATGGCAAGCGCGAATCGAAGCCATGCATCGAGAAATGTTTACGAAACCTCACCTTTACTTGCCTTTTGTTGCTTCCCAAAAGACATCATGGCCATATCCCCTAGCAGCAATGGCAGCTGATACACAGACTCCATCAAATTTGACACCACCGCCTCTTCCACCTCCCCCAAATCTCCCCATGCCGAGTTTCAAGGATCTAATGGTTGGTCCAGATGGTAAACAGGTAAGATTAAAATATACACGAAAACCATAATGTTTAAATTACAATTGCTTACACTACTTTTTAGAGCCCAAGCGCGCAACAATGGGGTGAATATATGCGTAGTCGATGGAATACTGTTCAAAATTCTTTCATGGAGAATTTTGGATCTTCAGGAGCTCAGCAAGTATCCTCATTTGCAGATGTTACACAGCCACAGGTTGTATTTCCAGAAGAAACAGTTTGCAACGACCGCATCGCTGCACATATATCAGGTTTGTATTCTAGTAAAATGAATACAGTTTTGAACGAATATTATAAATTACACAACACTAGTCTTGTAATTTCACCTAATAATATAAAGCATTACTCTATTAATATTAACGAGTATTAGGATAAAAATAGGATTAATATTACTTTGTTTTTGAAAACCGACTTTTATGAGATGGTGCTTTATATGTTTGCACATTTTAAAGAATTATATTGAGCAAATATTATCATCTATGACCGGAGGAAACCAAGAATAGGCCTTAAGCCAACATCATGCGTATTTTCTTAGTTTAAGAAAGTAGTCCTCTTGATGGAGGTACTTGCAGATTAATTTGTATTCTGTCTGGCGGAGATTTCTGAAACTGGCAAGGGATGTGTGAATGCCGCTTTAATGTTGTATAGATGGACTACGCGGAAATTAGTTGTTTAGACAATAATCAAAAAGTATTTGTTTAAAAATTCTGAAGTTAATTTACAATTTAATTATCTATATTATTAGTAAATAATGTGGTGTAATTGATTATTATATGGAACAGTTTAGATACAGATGCATCGAGTCTCCATCTTGGGATATATAGTTTTTCATTAGTTTACTTCATATAACACCCGTGAAGAGGGGAGGCTCCCGAGAAAGAGTTTGATTGCTATTAAAAACAGTGATCTGTTCGAAAATTAACAAAATTTGTTTACATTTCTAACGAATTTACGTAATAACGTATAGAGCTAAAAATCAAATTAATAATATAGCTGTGAAGTATTTTAATGGTTAATAACGCAAATTCATTAAGATAGATACAGAATAAATTATCAGCATTATCATGCCTAACATATTTCAATTGTAGAAAATTCAGTTATTTTATTTTTGTAAATTGGTTATTTCACATAAATATGACTCAAATTAAATTAATTTTCTAAATGCGCTACCCTCTTATACATGATGGATTCGGTTGTAGCAAGTTCTACACCTTCGACAACTGAATTGCCATCCACCCAGTCTGTCTCTGCACCCTCTACTCCAGTACCTCTATCATCATCCAGCCTGCCACCCACTTGTGGAAACTTCCTAGCCAGTACCTACGAATCAATCAAAAAAAATTTCGCAGGTCTTCCACTACCTACTTCTGCTACCAATGCAAGTTGTTGTGAATCATATTTCATTGTATATGTTCGCCTTTAAATTCCGCATTTCATATGTACATTTATATAATGTATGACATATTCAGACTGCTCCTCAGTTATGCCAGTCACGGCCTATGTGTAGACAACAGCAGTTGAGTAGTGGAATAACTTCTGATATCACAAGACCTAGTACCACTGGAGACGTGGGCGCTCACTGTAAGTGTTGTAAGGTGTAAATAAATAATTATCAATATTATTTAATGTTAGTTAAATAACCACATTTTAAATAGTTTTATTTCTAAACATAGGCTAATTTAAGATTATTTCAGCATGCGAATTTGAGAATACCAAGAAAAATCTCAATGCTGTGTGTTCAGAGTGGATGAAGAATCCTTGTGAATCAACGTCTACTGAGGTTATTATAATTACAGTTCTCAAGTTAATTATTTTTCATAGCTATACTGTTATCCAATTCTTTAAGTTTTTGAATTGTCAAATATATCACTATGTTATTAGGTAAGCGCTCAATGTGTTCATTCTCCCAATTTGGCTGCTACTACTCAAGCATCAACACCAAATCCGTGCACCCTACGAAGGACGCATAGTGAAGGAGATGATATTGATACCTTTAGGTAAGATAAATATATGGAATGTTTGGTATTATGAGTCATATTCTAATAAGTTTATAAAGGAAGTTATTCACTAACGTTCTCTATCTTATACGACAGGGCACAGCCTTCACAACGAGCAGCTTTTAATGTGGATAAAGCGACTGAATCTAACAACGATACGCCTTTAACTTTGGCTTGTTCCAATGGGCATACTCAAATGGTGGACGTTCTTGTAAGCAGAGGTGCTAACATTGAGCACAGAGATAAAAAGGTATTTTAGGTACTATATTGCTTATTAATTAATCTTAATTCATTCGAAAACTTCTACAGGGCTTCACTCCTCTAATTCTTGCTGCCACTGGAGGACATGTTGGTGTTGTAGAGTTGCTTTTAAACAATGATGCCCAAATAGAAGCTCAATCAGAAAGAACAAAAGATACGGCCTTATCCTTGGCTTGCTCAGGTGGACGAAAGGAAGTAGTCGAACTACTTCTTAAAAGGGGTGCAAATAAGGTCTGTTAGAATTTTTAAAATGTAACGTAGAATTAAGATAACTCTTAATATCCTAACAAATAAAATAATCTCCATTGAAAAAGGAATTTGCATCATTGATGTAAGTATTTAGAAGATGTTAATATTGAATGCTATTTGAGTAGATCCATTTTATGGCGACTAAATTTTGGTCTAATTTTTATTTTTGTAGGAGCATCGCAATGTCAGTGACTATACGCCATTGTCCTTAGCTGCATCTGGTGGATATGTAGAAATTGTAAATATGCTATTGAATGCAGGTGCTGAAATAAATTCACGGACTGGAAGCAAGGTAAAAATAGTTAATATATTTTTAAAGTTAGATTTTTGACATTTTATTATACTAGATTTATCTACATTTAGCTCGGAATTTCACCATTAATGTTGGCAGCAATGAACGGCCATAAGGAAGCAACGCGTCTATTACTGGAAAGAGGATCAGATATTAATGCTCAAATTGAAACGAATAGGTAAAAGGATTTTCTAAAAGGTTTTTATAAATATGTAATGTGCTTCAAAATAATGAGTGATCTTGAAGCCAGGCTTTCAACAGGTTCATTTAAAAAAATGATCTTATATTCAATTTCTAGAAGCGTGTAAGATATGTTTAATCCTCTAATTTTATTTTTCTGCTTAGGACTTTTGAGATCACTGGGGCTTCCATTAAAAAAATCTATTAAAATTATAGTTTAATTTTTAAAATTTGAGAAAACTAGCTTAGTATTTTCGATTACACATATACTATATGTAAAATAGCGGGAACATTACAGAAATACTGCTCTAACTTTGGCTTGCTTTCAAGGAAGGACTGATGTAGTTCGCCTTTTACTTCAATATCATGCCAATGTAGAACATAGAGCGAAGGTCTAGAAGATTTTTTCGTTTTTACATGATTTTTCATATAATATTGAGAACTATTTTGATACTTCCATTATTTTAGACAGGATTAACACCACTGATGGAGGCTGCCAATGGTGGCTATGTTGAAGTTGGAGAATTATTGTTAGATGCGTGCGCGGATCCAAACACAGCACCGGTACCTTCAAGTCGAGATACTGCATTGACAATAGCTGCTGATAAAGGCCATGATAAATTTGTCGATATGTTGGTACATCGCTCGGCAATTATAGATGCTAAAAATAAAAAGGTTGGATTATATCTTTAAAATTGTTTTTAATTAGCGATTTATGTTGCTATTAATTATTACCGTATTTTACCATTTAAATATTTTACATTAATTGTCTAAATAATGGATGTTTGAGGGATGCTCGGCACTGTGGCTAGCTTGCCATGGTGGACATATTGAAACAGTGCAAACGTTAGTAAAACACAATGCTGATGTTGATGCACAGGACAATAGAAAAGTATCTCCCGTTATGATAGCTTTCCGAAAGGGACATACTAAGGTGACTTGTAATCTACTTCGAGATTTGTGGAGGTACCTTATGTATTTATCAAAATTACAGGTTGTAAAATATCTCGTAGATCATGTAAAACAATTTCCGGGTGATTCGGAGCTATCACGCTATCTAGCAACTGTATCTGATGCAGTTAGTTTGTTTTACATCTTTGAAATATTTTTGCTGGAAAACTAACTATATAAATAGACTAATTTATTTTAGGATCAACTTCAAAACTGTAAAGGATGTATGGATATAATAGTGAAAGCCAAGAACGCTCAGGCTGAACAAGCTAATAAGGCTGCCGAAAGTTTACTTGCCCTGTTAGCTGAAGAGGTTATAATTATACAGTCAACATATATTTATTCCATTTTATATAATGTTTTAAAATATATAACACAAAGAGATGTATATTAAAGGAAGAGCAAGCACGATCCAAAAAGCAAGCCAAATTACGGAAAAAAGAGAAGAAGAAAGAAGCAAAGAAGGCAAAGAAAGTTGATACGGAGAAGGAACGCAGTCCTATCCCAGCTCCTCCGAAACTGGAAGTCAAAGAAGATACTGAGGTGCTATTTTTAGAATATATGCATTAATAATAATAATTTACTTAGACAATTTGGTATTCTAGGATGAATCAGAAGAAGAATCAGACTCGGTTTCTTTGAAGAAAGAATTACCAGCTGAGAGACAGATACTGATAGTTAGTCGTCATAATTAATACGGGAAATAATTTAATTGACTTACATAAATTTCAGAAGGATGATCGTGTTCCCTTAGTTGTTACTGATGAGTCGCCTTCATTACCAATAACTCTCGAAAAGCCAAACGGACAGAGTAGTCGACCGAAACGCACAAGTAATAGACGATCCCGGAATGAAAGTGGAAAAAGTGATTTTTTTTAGCTGTGACTTTACAGTAATTATTAAATATATTCTAAACAATATTTTTTTGATTTCCAAAGTCGTATTATATTTTAGGCACAAATGGACAAGGCGTCTTGCCGTCCTCAACAAGGATTCTATTGTCGCCTATTTCAAAAACATCATTGCAGACTGAAGAATGGGTTAAAGCAAGCAAGAAAAATAAGCAGGCTTGGTTTTTTAATGTTCTTTAAAGTTATATATTTTTATTATAATAAATCTTACCTTGCTTTTATATAAAGTAATAATTTTAGGCTAGCAAAACAACTAAGATATCATCACTTAGCACAGCAGCTCTAGCGGCTGCACAAAAAGACTATTATTTAGATGATAACGGAGCGTATGGTGGTTGGAAAGATGTTGAACTTGTGAGCAATATTTTTGTTTAGCCAGTCGAAAGGAAGATTCTCCAAAAACATCTTAATCTTGTGTATAACATTTCGCTGCAATTTTTTTTTACAGTCTCGTCGTAGGTCGGCTACACTTAATGTATGTAGCACAGTAATTGCACGTGTGATCGGAAGAGGTGGTGCAAATATCAACGCTATTAGAGAAGCGACTGGGGCATCCATTGAAGTTGAAAAGCAGAGTGTTAGGAGAGATCAACATGACAGGCAAATATGCATCCGGGGTACACAAGAGACAGTAAAGTGAGTAGTTTGCTCGAAATTTTAAATTCAATAAGTTGACAACAGTGTGAACATTATATTTTTCTAATACGTTATCTAATCTCATTCTTAGATATTCTTGCAAGTTTGTTAAAGAAGATTTATAATTTCTCTGGTAGTAGCCGACATTTTATTTGAAGGGCACATAATTATATTGCACTCTGCTTGGTAAATATCGCAGTAATATTTCCTCCTTTCCCTAACTGCCACAGATTGATTTGCCTTTGAGAATTCCATAGAACTACCCGTAACCTTTTTTGAGACTAGTCGTCACATTAATTTTTCAGCACTAAAATGGTGATAGAGATGTTAATTCTTATTTTCTTATTTTTACGCATTCTGCACTCACATGCGTCCACTTTCTAGAATATATATATTTAATAAGCATTAATATGAATAAGACTTCTTTTTCAAATTCCTGGTAAACTACCTGAATTGTTTTCAATCCACCTATTATTTGAAATTAAGCAATACTATATCTACACCGTTTTTCTCATTTTGCTATTTCATGGTAATAAATTGGTGGGTACGTAAAGTACGGTAACTAGTTTTTTTTTCCTTTAGATCCATAAATATATGTGTCTACTACAGAAATAGGTCAAGTATATTGAAATATAAATTTTGAGTCATGAGGCTACTTCGTAGTTATTTAAAATTGCAGGTAACTAGGTAATTTGAGCTCCTACCTCCATTTTTTGCACATAGTATTTCTTCTTTATATGATAAAATTCATGTTAAATTCCTTAAGGAACGTTAGAGCTTTTAGATTGCTATTTGTAGATATTCAAAAATTTACAATTTATCAACGAAGGTTTATCTATGGCTCTTTTATACCCATTATTTATTTAATGTTATCTAACTTACTTTAATTTGCTGTCTAATATTAGTGAAATATGGCTTTTAACTATTAACCGGTAATTCGTTTAAGCTACTCATTATATATAACTTGGATATGGAATAAATATTCTACGATATCATTGATCATCCACTTAGCAGTAGTTGGTTTCTAACACGTCATCTCTGCTGGAGCCTCATGCCCCACTAAATTGATCACGCTGCCGCTATGCCATCAGCTGACTATAATAATCCACTGCATTATTACCTATAGACATACCAAGCATAAATTGAAATTTAGATGTGCTTATTTATTAGATTTAACTTAGGTTCGATTCCTTTTTCATTTATTCCAAACAAATTTAAATAACTATAAGTCTAATTGCTTAAATTTTTGATTTATTAAAATTCTGGTAAATAAGCGTTAAACGTTTAATATGTTGTGTGATATATACTTTAATAAAATATCTGTCACAATGAAAGAATGCGGAGGGAGGGGGATGTAGTGTTTGGATCAATGGGTGCTAGGGTCTGCCTAGTTAGGCAGCATGCCTGCATTACCATTGACACTTTATACTAGTAAGCTAAAACATGCTTTGGCAGCAGTTATTCCAATTCTCTCGTAAAATGGGTTTACATAAAAGTGCTGTATTTTTTATTTATTCATAATTATTTTGTAGTAGACTTGTTAAATGATTTTCTGTAGTTTTATATTTCTTCATAACAGAAGCTAAAAACTCATTTACCTGTTACAGCATCATATTTATTACCCTAAATTATTTGTTTCATTACAATGCATTGGCATTGTTATACTATATGAGTTTTTTTTTCTGTACATCATTATGTGAAATACGAAACGTTAGACAGGGTATAAAAAACATGTAACAATGACTTCATTTATTTCAGAAATGCTACTCAGATGATTAATGGTCTAATTGCGGATAACGAGGCATCCGTGACGGACATAATTAGACAGGTTTGTGTATCTTGGATATTTTTTTTCATACTATCACCAGCTTGTTTTTCATAAAGTTTTCCCATATTCTTTATATATCATTTAGGTATTACGTGGAAACACATCTGTAGCTTCTTCTGTTTCATCGGAAAGTGGATCCCGGTTGGGTTCTGTGTGCGAATCGAAGACGACGGCGCTCACAACTCCTGCTACGCCAAAAGGCGCCAACCAGGCTGCTCAATCTACTCCACAAACCACAAATGTGTGGCAACAACGAATGGCTGCTCGGCAGCAACAACAACAAAATGGTATGTAATGTATTTGCATTCTTATCATATTAATATACATTAATATACTTTTTTCTAGCTCCAAAAGACAACTCATCGCCTCCACCATCTCTTCCTGTGTCTAGTACAACACCAATCCTATCTATGCCTGTTTTTATCTCTTCTGTTCCTGCTCCCGTTGAGACTACTCCTGTTACATCTCGTGAGACAACTCCAGCTCCTCCACCAACCTTTATAGAAGATAATTTGCGAAAAGCACCTGGATATAGACCACAGGTTACTCAAGGTCAGTTAGTGTTGTCTAACTTTATGCTGGATTTAGCAATATATGTATTAAAATAGCATTAATACTTAATATTTTTCATATATAATTTTATTAAGCAAATATACCTATTTCCGATTTCGAATCGAAAATTTCGTCGGTAGTAGTACAACCCGATTCTCCACGACAAGATAAACGACTAGTATCCACATCTATTCCCCAAGAACTACTCGAGAATAAGCCAAGTGGTAAATTTTATCCTAGTCCATATTTTAGCTAATTTTGTGGAGTACTTAGATAACTGTTTAGTGAACTATTAGTGGTCTATTTTTTCATGATAATGCTAACATTCTTTTTTATAGGTAAAATATATATATATATATATATATATATATATATGTATAGATCTTTATTCTTTTAGTATCAACTGTTAGCTCCTATACACCAATGGATCATCCACCTGCTCTCATTGGAAAACAGTCAAGTACGGATTCGGTGTTAACTATGGCAGGAGCCCATGACCTGACGAATATACAATTTCTTGACGAATCAACCCATGCTAAATTAGCTGAGGTAGACCTTATTTTATTATCATTTAGTCTTATTTATATATTTAATTTGTTCTTCAGATCTGGAGTAACAGTGGACAGCAACCAACTTCGCAAGAACCAGCTTGGGGGAGTCAATTATTATTAAACAGTTTCAGCAATTTGAATATTGGAAATTCGGTTAGTATTGTTTGTACTGGCGCTTTCTTTTCTATCTATTTGCGCTTATTTTAAAACATACCAAACACAGAAGTTTATAATATTAAACTTACAACTTGTTTCGAAAATATTTCTTGAGATGGTTATAAGATATAGCTATGTATAAATACGTACTGAAGGTCATAGAATAACACTTATCCCTCTAGTATATAGTAAATGCTATAAAGTACTTAAAATGTTAAAGTCCAATTATCTTATTTATATTTAGACAACTGATCCTGAGTGGAAAACTCCGTCTTCCGATGCAGAATTCCTCGTAGAACGTTGTTCACCTTGTAAGCATTCAACAGTTCCTCACACGAATCCCGTGTTTTCTACCGGCGTGGAATGGTCATCTCCACATATGTCTACTAAGAATCTCCCATTTTATGCTAGGTCACAGGTAAATTGTCCCCTTGTTTATATGATTTTTTGTTTCTTTCAGTATTTATAACTATCAGTCTATGCAAATTACATTTGAGTTAGACCTTGAAAATTAATTGAGTCGTTTTGGTAGCATTAGCATGTATATGTTCATAATATTATCGGTGTATTACATTAGCCTCGAGTATCTTCAATAATATCAACGGTGCATCCTGCTGGGTCTATTCCTCCCCCATCACTCCCTCCTCATCGAACTTATAGTTCTACCAGTCAGCCTGAAAGTAACGTTCTGTATAACCAGGTGATTTTGATTTGAAAATTTTCCTTAATTTTAGAAGATATCTACACTTAAATTTAATATTTTAATGCATTATTATAATTATTTTACTACAAAACATTTCAATATACTTTAGTTGGCGGCTCAGTTGCTAACTCAACAAGGTGCAGTTTCTTCCTCTCCTCAACCCTCTCAGACTCCTTCATACTATCCATCACCATCTTATACGGACCCTGCCATAATTGGAATGGGTCATGTTAATCAAACTTCTCAACAAATGCAAAAGAGTTACGCTAATTCGTACCAGGTCCGTTTATTTTAATTTATTCTACTAACATCTCATGAATTTACATTGTCTTATTTTATAATCATTTTTTGTTTTAAGGCTGCTTCAAATGAATACGAGTCACTCAACACTTTATTGAATAGTTCATTTAATCATCATCAGCCCATTAGCGAATATAATGGAACACAGGTTTGTAATTACAAATTGTGAATTATTTGTTATAATATTTACTTGTCATTGATTTTTAGGCGTCAGCCTATCCATCGTCCCCTTCGGTTTCACGTTCGATTCCATCATCTCGCATCCAGCCAAGTTATGCCCCGCCACCCGGTTTTGGGGCTTTACCAGGCTCCTCTCACCAGCCTAATATTGGGGCCAATACTACAGTTCCGCCTCCACCAGTGAGACCTTATTACAACACCAAGTTGCCACAGGTTCCTGGTATAGGTCCTTCATCCGCCTTTAATCTATACGGAAGGTAGATCATTTAGTCTATTTTTTCATGAATACCATTTTTATTTATTATGATTAAGTATGCCAAATTCGTGGATGCCAACGACACAATCAAAGCAACCAGGAATCAATGGTGGTCTGCCACAGCAGATGCCTTGGCAAGGGTGGAACTAGACACATTAGCAGCGCATATCTTTAGATAATAGGCACAGCACCATTATATTAATGGTGGGTATCATTCACTTCATAAATCATAGGTCTGTCTGAATTTAGGCCTTGTGTCTCCTGGGTTTATATCTTATTCAACATTTACATAGCAATAGCAATTGTACGATCAGTAGTGGATTCATAGTGCTCTGTGGTTCGCTCTGCTTTGTTTCGGCTAGAGCAATACGCCATGATACGTCTTCGCGCCTTTTGTTGTGATTTGCACGTGCTGCGTGCGCATCGTTTTTAGCTAATCCGTTAAAGTTCCCTTAATACTGCTCCATTTGTTGTTTTATTAATTTAATCATGTTGTTAGTATATTATTTATCATTGATAATTTCGTATGTGGTACATTGTGTATGGAGGCTGTTCCAATGTTTTTCGCCAGTCCTCGTGTGATTTCTGATTTCTTCGGTGTTGTTTCCCGTTTCTATGTTCCTTTCATTTGTCTATCCCATTTGCCTACTTTTATCCATCATCATGATGTTATCTCATCAGTTTTTACTTTGCGCTATGTTCTAGTTTGTGCTGAATAACGTATTTTGGTCAGGTAAATAAATTTAGTATTATCTTTATTTTTTATTACAATGCCGTACTAAACGGGATCATATTAGATGTGATGTGCTTTTAGAGGTGGGAAAGAAGAAGAGTTGGAGATGTATTTTTGAGAATAAAATTGAGCCTTTAGATGAGTCTTAGCAATACAGTGAAGTCCCTTCTTTGGAAACCCATGCCTTCACTTTGGTCCCAGATGAGTTAGTATTCTTTTTTTCGTATTTGAGATGTATTTTAAAAACATTGGGAAAATAAAGATTGAATAATGTTTTGACTGTGGAATTACAAATTATGAGGATATTTGTATTTAGTTAATATAATCCATTTACAGTACGTACTCTGTATATTCAAGTACAAGAAACACCAAATCCGTTATCACTCAAATTCCTACCTGGACAAACGATATTAGATGCGGCCAGAACATATGAGTACACAACAGTGTCATCTGCTAAGAGTAGCCCACTCGCAATGTAAAGGATTTCTGTAGTTTGTATATGTTATGTGGTTTTGTTCTGATTCTTTTCGCATAAATATTTTCAGGCAACTATTTCGCGTTGATGGTGTTCGATCCGTATTTTTTGGAGAAGATTTCATTACAATTACGAAGCAGGATGAGGATACGGACTGGGCTTTAATGAGGCCAGATATATTTTCTACAATTGCCGATTTCCTTCAGTCTGGTAAACCTGTGGTACAGGAGGTTGGCACATCACCCGTATACGAAGACACTGGTATGTTTGTAATTATATGATACTTTACAGAACTGTATGTGCTATTGTTATACTAGTCACTTCTATTAATTTTCACTGCCTTTCATAGTGATTCACGATGACGATGACGACACTGTAGCGATGATTAAGGAGCTACTGGAGTCACGCGTTAGACCTATGGTACAAGAGGATGGTGGTGATATTACCTATGTTGGATTTGACAACGGGGTTGTGCGTTTAAAGCTAAAGGTTTGTCTGTTCTAATCACAGTACCTCGTACTTCCTGATATTGTTTATTGGTTTAGGGTTCTTGTACTGGTTGTCCTAGTTCTTCGGTGACTCTGAAGTCAGGTATCCAAAATATGCTCCAGTTTTATGTGCCAGAGGTATGTTAAACATTCAAATATTTTTCTAAAAATGATTGTTTATTAGTTTTAGGTTAAAGAGGTTATGGAGGTGAAGGACGAAGCTGATAATCTTGTCGAGAAGGAGTTGAAAAAATTTGAACTATCGAAGGGCATTCCTGAGTAATCAGGTCTTTTATGATAGATAATATTCCTAATATACTTCCACCCCATCTCTTCAGTTGCTACTTCAATTTTTAATAGTTGCATCATATTCATTGCTGGGTTATGCTTATATTCTACTGGTTTTTCTCTCTGGATTTTAATGTATTATTTTATAGTTTGCCTTTATAGACAATGCTCACTAACGTTTTAATTGTTGAAAAATCTTTATGTAGCTTTGATAAGGTCAAAAATTAGTAAATGTAGGATTCTTTAGGTTAATAGTTTAAGAAAACCTCCTTCTAACATATTCTGGATAAATATTAGTTTTCGAGTAATATTTTTTCATAGAAACTAGTCAGCAACTGGATTATTATCACATAACAAAATGTGACAGGAGTTAGGGTTTTTGAAATTATGTAGATGAGTTAAACCGTTTAGTAGTAGTCGGAGAAGAGACATTAGCGTCTGCTAAATCTTCCAATTTCCCCGATACTTTAACTCTATGTTCGTACTGTTTATCTTTTGTTAAGTATGAATTACTGGTGACATTACTTTGTTAGTTCTTGTTTTCGCTCATATATTGGAGAGGTAATAAATAAGATAGAAGAAGTTCGTGTAGAAAATCCAACATAACAGTTCCGGATAACCACTGAAGCGTGCTCTCTACTGCTTGTCAGCTTTCCGAAACAAGTCTTCTGACCCGTTCTCGCAATGCTAATGTTGTTCCACTTGCTAGCCGGCTGCTTTTTCGCAGCTTTAAGCATCCGTTCGGAGCCCTATGAGCACGGATATCACTATCGTAAGCCATTTATTTATTTTCTCTACATCTATTATTGTTTAAAATCACACTTTCTTTTTACCTTAGAATATTCATTTTTATCCTACCCTTATTTATTTTTATCGCCCACCCATCTGATACATTGATATCTTTAGCTTTTCAAGGAATATTTTCTCTACTAATTATACAGAATCTCGCTCGATTCATTGCGTTCGTGTGCCAGATAGTGACTATTCCACGAAGTGCACTGTAACTGCCGGAAGTGATGTTACTCGACCAGGCGACCGATGTTTCGTTGATTTCGAACCAGCTCTCCTGGTAAAATATTCTGAATATAGCGATTTTATAAAATAGCAAGTTTTTTATAGGAGAATTTGTAAAAGATAGAAATCTGATTAGTTTACATTGTTTTGCCTGTTCCAGAACATACGGTCGATGTGCCCTACTTTTTGTCAATATGCCGATAGCTTTGAAGTCGTTCATAAAAAACCATCGAATAATCATGTCTGTCTTAAATTTGTTAACTACGGTTTGGAGAGGTATGTTTTACGGTATTTTAACTGTAAAAATATTAACAGTTTACTTTTGTTTATCGATGTTGATTTATATTTCCATCACTGATTCTATTTTTATATAACTAAAAATTAACATCTGCTTTATAGGTAATTCCTTATTCCATTAAGTCTAGTCTACTAAATGTATAATTTAGTATTATTAGATCAAATTCTAAAGCCAGAATTTCAGACTTACCTTCTGTGTTATCCAAATGTCTATGAAAATTTGCGCTGAGACTAAAGTAACTAAATCCGAGAATTATCTCACAACGATCACACATTGCATTCAATGTGTTAAATCAAATACATTTGATTTAGGAAATTAATATCATCGTGTTTGGTGTAGAGCACTTTTTACAACATAAGTTACCTAAAGTATAATTAATTCTGAATGCCTGCTATTAAAGAACTGCTAGAAAAATGTTTGCATAATAATAACTATTATTACCGATTACAGGCGCGAAAAGGATGTTTATCTTTGGCGACGTGGCAAATGTATGAACGAGACTATCTCATTTGACGTCAGCTGTGGCTTTCCTTTTAGTAGGAAAGATCTCAAGAATCTCATCGCCGATCCAAAAGAATATCTTAAGAGACTCCTCGCTTGACTTTGATCTCACATTATCTTTGCCTCTGTAATACGAATATACTGCATTATGTAGTACATTCTATATGAGATTTGTATGAGTGGCAGGAAAGTAGACAGCATCACCAGGGAAACGAGAGGAGAAATGGTCGAATACTCATGATTAAGCGCAAAATTATAGCAAATGGAAAAGAGTGAAATGGAGGAAATCGTTATAATTTAAATGGTTAAATAATACAAGTGAACGTTAAAATAATGTAGCATGACAAGAGACAGACAAGTCAGAACTCTTGCTAATCCATATCTATCCTTCGTTCTGTACACCTTTTTACGAGGGAAACGCGATGGGGTCCCACACGAAGGTTAAACTTGGCACCCAACTGAAAATTCTTGTGATACCTATAGTCTCAAATAGTAGGTTTCATGAGATATTCTTCTCAGACATTTTACGGTATTTGAATTCTTCTCACCTTTTCGAAGGCAGTAATCTCATCATTCCTTCTAATGAAAAGGAAATTCATGGCCAGACTTAGTAAGAAGAGAATTGTGGTGAACAATCCTCCGACGGCTAGAGGTCCGCAGTAATCAAGTAAAGTGAAGTTCTGCTTAGGCATCTTTGCCGCAAGAAATTAAGCAGATCTGAAACAATAGCCATAGCAAAAATATTTACTTCTACTACTAGTATTTATTATTATTATCATTAGTATTATTATTGGTTTTCAAGATTAAAAACTATGAGATGAAATTTAATTAATATAGTATTAAAGCTAATGGATGATGAAATGCAGTGGATAGAAGTATATTTCAGTAGTAAGATATCAAAAGTAGCATTACATTCAATGGAGAACAAGAAAATATAAAGTAATCATATTACAAATACTTGTTTATACATGAGAATAGTTGACAAGCGGGGCGGGGCTACCATAGTTTCCCAACTGTGATTAGAATTAGAAGGAGACGATTAAGAAGATAAGTCTTTGATAATAAATCCAATTCAGAATATTAACAGAACAGGATTTAGAAGAGCTTACGTATTATGCTATAATCCTCATGATATTTGCCCTTTATAGTTCTTAGGAAGCGGGTGTAAAAGAGATGGATTAGAGGCTTAGAATAATAAGAAATGGGAGAATGCCTGTGGTATTGAAGTTGAAGTAGTTGAGACAACCAACAATGGCTAGGTGCGGAAGTGTCTCTGCAGTTGGAGTACAATGAGTGGCGGATTATGAGCAAAATATGGATAGTCGATGAAATTCTGAATAGAAAGAAAGCATATATATGCTAATAGAAAATTAAGCAGATTCTATTTTAAGTGAAAGGCTCTTATCTGTCTTTTACTCGTTGAGGTTCAAGCATTTTTGGTTGTAAATAGTTGGCACTTGGGTGTCAATCCTTTTATGATTCAAAAGACAATAATTTGTCTGTGACGAAGTCACTTACTATACCGCAAAAATTTATTCATAAATTGCTGATCATTTCCTAGACTACTTCATTAGTAATTCAAATATCAAAGCTTGGACTAGAAACAAAAGTACGCTTGTGGAGTAAAAAGGTGTGGTTAACAAAGACAGGACCATTAAGCACACTCAAGTGCTTTTGAATGATTTTTATAGGCTTAGTTCCTTAAATAAGCAAGTCTATGTAATTTTCCAGAAAATGAGAAAGGACTTAGTCTTGATCTGGCATACATTTATACTAGTATAGGAACGTTCAAGTAGCGGTCTGATCCAGAATTATCCAAAAGAGGTATAAAAATAACTAGCAAATTAGGAACTCAAACTAAACACAGAAGAATTAAACTTGCGTGTTGAAATCCCTACTATTCGGAATACCCCAGTTATATACAAGACACTAGAGAAACGTTGGTTGAAACGAAATAAAAAGTGTAACTTTTCCATGTAATTGTTTCAAAATCCTATTCACCTATTCAATTTTTTATTTTCCTACTAACAATTATAAAACTTCTTTTAAGGATTGCATGTTATTATAGCACATTTAGAGAGTGTTCATTTCTTTACTCCACTTTGCTTCGATCGGTCCATTTGGTTGAGTCTTACCTAGGTCGCTCAGAGGAGATTTCCTTAGCATTTATCTTCCCTGTCCTCCCTTATTTTTTTAGCTATGCTATCCACTATTTTACTCCCACCAGTAAAGATGGATTCTTGTCGAAAATACTCCACTTCACAGTATGTTCTCAAATATTCAAAACTACATGAACAATTAATAAATGATTTTTTTAAATGCATTTAGAAGTTTAAATTATGATTAGCTAATAATACTGGTTTTCCAGTCAATCTACAAATCAAATATTTTGAAGGAAACAAGGAGATCATTCTACTTCGCAGTCTAGTACAACAACGGAAAATATAGAAGAAATAGGTTAGATTGTGAATTCCAAGGAGATAAGAATGCCATGATCACTCTCATAGGTCCAGTCAGCAATAGAGGATATTGGGACAATCAAATTCAGTTTATTCTATCCTGTCTGGGACTTGCTGTCGGACTTGGTAATATATGGAGGTTCCCCGCCATGGCATATGAAAATGGAGGCAGTGGGTATATAACTTCCTGCCATCATTACTTTCTCTTTCTTGCTCTCTATGTTGCTTCACTCTAAATATTATATAGCATATTGTACCTACTATACTATTTGAGGATTTATACTCAACCAGAATAAATTATAGCTTAAAAATAACGTAATTTTATCTCAATCATTAAGTTTTCCAGGTGCATTCCTTTTGCCGTATATTACCTGTGCTCTTCTGTTTGGCCTTCCAATGACTTATCTCGAATTTATCATTGGCCAGTACACAAACAGCGGACCATCAATGACCTTCCGAAATTATTTTCCAGCTTTCCAAGGTATGTGAAATAACGCACTTTACAGGTACCGAATAATTACCATTAGAAGCATTTTAGGCATAGGATGGGCTATGACACTTATCTCAACTACACTGTCAGTGTACTATACCGTGATCATCGCTTGGAGTGGAGTTTATATGGCTTCTATCTACACAGGGAATATTGAAACTTGGGGACGCTGTGATAATGCATGGAATTCTGATAGTGAGCAAGTAGCTTACACTTATCTTTCTCATTACTAAATATTCATAAGTGGTTTATAATTATGCTTTCTACTATGCAAAAGTAATACTTTTAATATCTAGTACCTATCATAATTCATGAGAAAAATTGAGTATTTTTTAGCTTTCATATATAATAGCAGTAATTTCATACAACAGTAGTTTTGTTGCAGACTGTTCAAGACTAGTTGAATGCTCTACTATAAATAAGAATATTTCTATAGACAACTGCTCGTTAGTAAATACTTACATGGTGAGCCCGTTCGAGGAGTATTTTGAGTGAGTTTCTCATTTCTCGTCTGTCATAGTTTTCCCAACGATTTTTGCTTTATCAATTACTAGTTCAGCATCCTTAGTTAAATAACTCTAGAAACGTCATTATTAGTCGTTCCTCCGGCATAGAGGAAATTGGTGGAGTAAACTGGCGAACTGGTGTCTCCCTTTTAATTATGTGGACAATCGTAGCCCTAATTCTAATTAAAGGTATCAAGTACATGGGAAAGTTATCCTACGTAAGTTAGCTCCACACTTCACTACTATACTCTCCGTCTTCCGTCAATTTCTTTCAGGTTACCTCCACTATTCCATATATTATCATTACTATCCTTTTTATTCGTGGAATTACTCTGGATGGTGCTAGTTCTGGAATTTATTATTACCTAGGGCGACCAGATTTTAGCAAACTATTAAGGTTCAAGGTAGGCTGAAATTCCTTTAACAATGTGATTCCACTAGATTTTATAGATAATTCATAATACTTTCTTTAGTATACATTTTGAAGAATACTCTCCATGTTTAGACATGGGTTGCAGCACTAACTCAGATGTGCTTCTCGATCAATATTGGTTATGGAGGACTCATTACATTAGCATCATATAGCAAATTTAACAATAATTGCTTCCGGGTGAGATACACCTACATCATTGAAAAGCAAAGCCAATTATTTCTTCTCAAATAGGATGCCTGTATTGTTATATTCGGAGACACATTTATGAGCGTATTCGGTGGTGTAGCCGTATTTTCCACTCTTGGCCATTTATCTCTCCAACTACGTAAACCGATAGAAAAGGTTGTTCAAAGTGGTCAGTTGTTAAATAATTAGCCTATCATGCATATCTTTGTCATCTAGTTAACATCAGTGCTCGATATATTCTTACGTATACAGAACTTCATTGCTATTATTGTTATTACTAAAAGCAATATAGTAAGTATAGGAAAGTAATGATTTGGGAAAACCATTGTTTTTAAGGTACTGCTCTAGCGTTTGTTGTTTATCCTGAAACAATGTCAAAGATGCCAATACCATGGCTCTGGGCATTTCTCTTTTTCTTTATGCTTTTTCTACTTGGAGTTAGTACAGAAATTGGTTTGTATTTAGATAATAAAATATACGTGTTAATTGCATGGAAAAATTATACCTAATCCACTTACCAGCGTTGGTGGAGGTCGTCTGCACCTCAATCTATGACCAGTGGCCTTCGACTCGTCGATGGAAGTGGCTTGTTGTCTGCACAATGTGCACAGCATTTTTCGTCCTAGGAGCTATAATGTGCACTGGAGTATGAAAAATATTCATTTTTTGCAAAAATTAAGATGTATTTATACATAAAAGGGATGTATTACATAACTTTTATCTTCTCTGCTTGCAGAGCGGCTTCTACTGGTTTACTATCTATGACGAATTCAGTGGGACAACTGCGGCATGCTTCATTATTACAATCGAAGTAATAACCATGGCTCATCTATATGGTGGGTCAACTAAAATGTATCAACACCATTGCCTACAAGTGTGCACTTCACTTTTGTCCTTAAATACGAGCAATTAAATCATTAGAAATTTTCCTTGAACAAAGAAAACTAGGGAAAAAAGAAGTTTTCCGGTTATAAAAACGTACAGAAGGATGTGGCTGAAATGAGCAGGAGGTCACCAGAAGGAATACAAAAATGGTTTGGACCACATTCACCTTATTGGGGAATGAACTGGAGGATTATTTCGCCCGCACTTGCAATGGTATGTAAAAGAACAACACTCAAAAATAAAAATAAGCGTTTAGTTTTAGATAATCATGATATTTACGCTAATGAGAAGCAAAATGAAAATTCAGATAGGAAACAACGTATATACTTTCCCTTGGTGGGCAGAGGTAAGATTATTAATGGTATAAAACATACAATTTTATAAAAACAAAATAACTAGTGCATATAAATATTTCCAGCTTTTTGGATGGTTTCTCAACATTATTCCAATAAGTGCGATACCATTTATATTTTTTGTAAATTTTCATCAATGGAAAAGGGAAGGAAAGGTTTGTCTAAACTATCCTATCTGTCCCTCTTTTCAGTTACATACAATTACATTTTTAGTGATTTTAAGACGGATGCGAGGTTTTTAAAAAAGACATTGAAGGTAGATTTCATATCCTCAAAACAAACCATACGTTTTTAGACCATTCGTGACATGTTCAACGTGCAATCAACTCTACGATCGTATGAAAGAATTATGACATTCGAAACAAGCGATAATAAGCCAATTTCCCACCCGTTTTCACCAATCAGCAAAAGTCCACTTCATGCACCATCAGTAGAAAACTAAAATAAACAAGTTTAAAATAGATCTATTCTAGTATATTACGGATAACTTGGTTAGAAAATATGTCTTATTTACATATTAAACACTCTTTTCACTTCCCTAAATAAAATTCAAGAATTCCTTTATTGACTTTCAGAAGGTACACTGGTGCCCAGGATTACTGGTTACAAATTGCACTGAGTGCACCATCGACTGTAGTTCGCTTCCAAATGATCTGCTTTTTATTCTAATTACAGATTCGGATTCTGCATCAAATTGTGGTTCTTTTCAGTATAATTTCCTTAATTCTGTACAAAGTTTACTTTTGATGAAAAAGAGGATATCTCAGATTCAAGGGATTATTATGAGAAGATGAGTAGATCACAGAAGGCATGAAGCACTCAGTAATATGGTTACTATTTTCTAGGGTCTAAAATTATTTATTTCTTATATTTCATTTGTACATATGAACTACGTCAGCTACCTCTTTCAGTTAAGGTCTCTAGAAATAAAAAAAAACTATCTCAAACCCTTAACGGGTCTAGGGTAGTATTCTCCTTAAAAGACCATCTCCTCATCTCACCTATTCCAGAAGTAGTTCTAGTCGTTTCTTGCCACTTTTAATGGGAGGCTTTCCAAACGGCTTTAGATGTTCGGTTAAATTAATAGATTCAAAAGCACTTTAAAAAGTAGTAGTTGGAATCATACACTAACTAAAACACTGTCTGCGACCATCTTCTACCGTTCCGCAATGATCGTCAGAAGTGCTGTGATGGCCTTGTGGTGTAGGTCATACGAAGTGGGAATACAGGCGCGAGGTCGGATCCGTCTCGGCGCCAAGAAGTGTTCTCCAATTCCGCGTGTTCCTTATTGCCACACTCGTCCGATCGATATCTCGGTAAAAATTGTCATTCAGAGTAGCTGGTTTGTGTTTGAAGAGAGTTAGCCAAACAAGTCTTTCACTTGACAGATAACAGAATTCCCTCGTATAAGTACAGCCTTCCTGTGACGAGTGCAAAACGATAGCCTTAGAGCGTAGAAATAATGTAGTTTAATCGTCCAACACACATGGTTTATACTGGCTGTTTTTATACAAAAATATATAGAAATTCATATAACACTAATGTCGTATCGGTAGGGGGTGAATGTAGTCGTGGCCTAGTGGTAGTCGGCGAAGCGTAGGACGGGGTGGTTGCGGTACCGATCCCGGCCGGTTCCCTTTTGGTAATCTCAACTATTTAGTAGTAGCTGATTATTTATTGTGCATATGTACAATCCCGGCAGAGGTACGGAACAGGCTGAGGTGGGGGTTTCGGCTATTCACGAAACAAACCGCAGACCACCGAACCAGCGGTAAGTTTCACTGCTCTTGGACGGCAAGTTTGGAAGACTCCGAGCAATGTAAGTTTATTGGTGAGTTTTTCTCTTAATTTTTCAGAGCTTTCTTGAGCCGGGGCTTTGCCTCAGTGCTCTTTTCCCACCTCCCCTTTGGGAGGATAGTGGAATATTTTTGGACGCTTCTGAAGCGTTCGGCACTTAGGTGCTGAACTGCTTCAGGAGCTTTCTGGCGCTTACGTGCCATTACCTTGAATATAAGGGGAGGTCATGCTCAAATTTTTCAGGATTTAAAATGATGTATTATATACTATTCTTATATATATAGATAGAACCTTAGCTACCTCTAGGCTAAGGTATCCAAAATTAGGAAGGAAACTACCCCAACCCTTTAAGGGTATAGGGTAGTATTCCCTCCAAAAGACCATATCCTACCTTCCATATCCGGAAGGTAGTTCTGGTCGTGTCCAGCCACTCGTAGTGAGTGGCTTTCGAAGGGCTTTTGAAGCCCGAAGAAACTAGAAAATTCAAATATATATACACTTTTCGGTTTCCGTACCTTGCGCGGGTTTGGTTTTGCTGTCGAGAGATAAGAGGCGCAGAGATAAAAATTTGGGCATAGATTCGCCTTCCCAATGATTTTCAGCAGGACCCGCCAGGGTCACAAGACACCAAGGTGCCAATAAGTTCCTGAAGCAGTTCAGCACCTAAGTGCCGAACGCTTCAGAAGCGTCCAAAAATATTCCACTATCCTCCCAAAGGGGAGGTGGGAAAGAGCACTGAGGCAAAGCCCCGGCTCAAGAAAGCCCTGAAAAATTAAGAGAAAAACTCACCAATAAACTTACATTGGTCGGAGTCTTCCAAACTTGCCGTCCAAGAGCAGTGAAACTTACCGCTGGTTCGGTGGTCTGCGGTTTGTTTCGTGAATAGCCGAAACCCCCACCTCAGCCTGTTCCGTACCTCTGCCGGGATTGTACATATGCACAATAAATAATCAGCTACTACTAAATAGTTGAGATTACCAAAAGGGAACCGGCCGGGATCGGTACCGCAACCACCCCGTCCTACGCTTCGCCGACTACCACTAGGCCACGACTACATTCACCCCCTACCGATACGACATTAGTGTTATATGAATTTCTATATATTTTTGTATAAAAACAGCCAGTATAAACCATGTGTGTTGGACGATTAAACTACATTATTTCTACGCTCTAAGGCTATCGTTTTGCACTCGTCACAGGAAGGCTGTACTTATACGAGGGAATTCTGTTATCTGTCAAGTGAAAGACTTGTTTGGCTAACTCTCTTCAAACACAAACCAGCTACTCTGAATGACAATTTTTACCGAGATATCGATCGGACGAGTGTGGCAATAAGGAACACGCGGAATTGGAGAACACTTCTTGGCGCCGAGACGGATCCGACCTCGCGCCTGTATTCCCACTTCGTATGACCTACACCACAAGGCCATCACAGCACTTCTGACGATCATTGCGGAACGGTAGAAGATGGTCGCAGACAGTGTTTTAGTTAGTGTATGATTCCAACTACTACTTTTTAAAGTGCTTTTGAATCTATTAATTTAACCGAACATCTAAAGCCGTTTGGAAAGCCTCCCATTAAAAGTGGCAAGAAACGACTAGAACTACTTCTGGAATAGGTGAGATGAGGAGATGGTCTTTTAAGGAGAATACTACCCTAGACCCGTTAAGGGTTTGAGATAGTTTTTTTTTATTTCTAGAGACCTTAACTGAAAGAGGTAGCTGACGTAGTTCATATGTACAAATGAAATATAAGAAATAAATAATTTTAGACCCTAGAAAATAGTAACCATATTACTGAGTGCTTCATGCCTTCTGTGATCTACTCATCTTCTCATAATAATCCCTTGAATCTGAGATATCCTCTTTTTCATCAAAAGTAAACTTTGTACAGAATTAAGGAAATTATACTGAAAAGAACCACAATTTGATGCAGAATCCGAATCTGTAATTAGAATAAAAAGCAGATCATTTGGAAGCGAACTACAGTCGATGGTGCACTCAGTGCAATTTGTAACCAGTAATCCTGGGCACCACTGGATGTTTTAAAATTTATTGGTTATAAACAAAGTTCATAACTATGTGAGAAACGTCAACAAGTTCATAATAATTTTTATATGGGAACTAGTCCTATGAATTATATTTATGGTAAGAAAATTTTCCAAAATATTGCTGATTAACACTTTTAGTGGCTAAAGATTCTACTATTTCATAAACAATTAAAATATTTAAAATATCGTTTAGTGCTGTTCATCGTGTTACAGATAGTTCAAGAAGTTGATGAGATATATCACTACCCTAAACACAAAAAATTAGTAGTAAAATCGAATATTTACATTCTTTTCCATACAACCTTTAATTTCTCTCCATTATTATTCATTTTAGCCATGCGTGATCCAAACTGCATCGCTTGTTTAGGGGAATCGTGTGGAGCACCAAGTTGAGCAAGAGCCTGATAATTAGTATTTGGAAAGCGGAAAAATTCAGTTTGACTATATAATGCGCTGACTTTTCGTATTATCGCTTTCTCCCCAATTCCTCTTGGCTGTGAAAGGTCACATTTTGACATAATAGGCAGTGAGTTAGCCCATGCAACAAATTTATCGTCAAGAAATGGTGCCCTGTAAATAATAAAATAAACTTGTGATGACAAAAGTTTCAAGAAAAATGCTAGAAAACAATAAATAGAAATTCCTTAGTTCTCGTTTTAGTTGAGCGGCCACTCTGGCATCTCGTCCACCATTTCTGCTACCTAATCGTCGTAATTCCGCCTCACATTCCTAAAAAATTTAACTAACAAGCTATTTTACGGTGGTAATCCTTGAATTTATCAACCTCAGCTATTGATGACACGTTCTGTTCACTTTGAAACCGATTTCGATGTCGAGCGTAGCCAGCGTATAACTCATCCGCACCGCTTCCAACAAAGAAGATTCGTGAAGCAGACCAGAACAGAAATATGATGGTAAATTAATACCATAATATTTATAGTATTCGAGTTCATTGGTAACTCACTCAACTAAATCTCCATTTTCCGCATCTTTTCCTTTTGCCCGTAAAGCAAACCACAATACACAAGCAAGCGAATCATCAAGAACGGACATCGCAGGTGCTGCTGCCTATATGAGCACTTTATTTTAAGAACGTACTTAACTATTGGTTAAAAATGCAACCTTGCATATATGCTGTGCTCGACAATATTCAAGCTCCTCGGCATTCACGTTCACTAGTATAAGACGAAAGTTCCGACTAGGATATCGTTTACGTAAATGATCAACTGCCCTAAAGGCACGTTGACGATCTGGAGCTTGAGTGCAAATCTGTAATATGCCTATTATTACATTATTAAGTATTCTGAGACTAATAATTTATTAGAAATCTTATACATCATCAATATACAAAAATTAGAATTATACCTTATCGTCTGCACCAAACGCAACGTTTATAAGATCAATGTAGAAATATTCAGGAGCTGCTGTTAATAGCGCGTGTGATACGAGAAGACTATCAACCCCACCAGAAAAGGCAACAGCTACATGGATATTGTCTAAAAGGTTAATATAAAAATAACATAAATTTTGAGATACTTTGTAGGATCACCACTGGCTATCGAAGATCGTATAACATCAGTTAAATGTGTGAATAGCATATTCACAGGATCAAATGGTAATGAGGCAGATGTGATTCTTGAGACCTATAAAAATATTTCTTTTTTTATTGTTGATTATTCCACCTTTAATGGTTAAAATTGAATAAACTAAAAAAAACTACTAAAAATTTAGCATGAAATTTTAATCAGTAGCTTACGATTGTTTAACACTCATTTAGTATAGTACAGTTCATTTTATTCGTATAAAATATTGTTATTAGGAAGTATTTGTTAAACGTAGGCGGCAATTTAACTCTTAAATGAGATGGTACCACCATGTAAGTTGCAGCATGAAGAACTAGTTGAATGACTTGTATTTACACTTATCTGACAAATTATATTACATATAATCACAGTCTTCTAGAGTGAAACAGGATCACTATTATTTACTAAAATTATTTATTATTTCATATATTTACTAATGTATTGTCCTAGTTGTACTTAAATTTGGAAACATGCTAAAACAATTTATAGTTCCTAAAAAATCCTACTGAAATTATACAGTAAATTGTTTTTGAAAAATTTTTTGGATGACGAATACTCACTGACCAGAATTCTATACTACTCAGTTAAGCATTTTTAAAAGGTATATTTCCTATATATTAACCTACCTCTAATAAATTTTTCTTTTTTGGACTGTGAACAAAACGATAATCCTTGAACGTCTCCTTCCATTTATGATCGCTGTCCTCTGGGTAGCACGAAAGATATGAATGTATCTCAGCAGACATGTCCATGATATCAATGCTGGTTACCTGTCCATAGGGAAGCTCACTCCAATCATTCTAAAATGACTTTAATACCTTGTATATACTTTAAAACTATAAAAAAAAACAGCTGATCATAGGTAAAGTAACGTTACACAACTGAATGATATTCGAGATATTATTTTATATTTGAGGATTCTCACTAACACCGTATTGAGGGTGTACAGAGCAGCTCAAAGCTAGACCACCAGAAGAGATCGAGAAAACAAGACTGTGCTGACCAAATATGTCACGACCAATGAAAAGACGCTGGAGATCCGGCTACAATAACGAAATAGTATAATGTAAGATACATACGAAGGATACAAGAAAAATTCTACATGATGTTTAGATCTTGGTAGTTCACCATAATGTAACATAAAATACACTACTGTAATGGAAGATTAATTATAAAAGAAGAGTAATTAAAGTATTTACCGAAAACCATGTTCTATTTACCATGCACGATAATTCTCTCGTTAATGAATTAACTGTGCTATTATAATACCTGACATTCTACAAAATCGTGTTTCAGTTTACAGTATTTAGTCAAAAAAAGAAGTTTAATCGATGCACCAAAATTTTAATTAATGACAAACCCGATAGTACACAATGCTCCACGCACCATCGCAACTCAGTAGATGATGTATGATATCAATAGATCGTAAAGAAGAAAGCTGATTTTCCACTGAACATAGGTGATAAATTTGGTAGAAACGGTCTTCATAACCTAAACTATCGCACCTAATTCAGATACATTGCCCGAAAACGCAAGATATTCGTTGTCCACCAAAATACGTTGGCCATTCTCACAAACATAGAATAAGGATCCTTCCAGTATCCAGGCCTTGTTGAAATCGATTTTGGGAGATGACATTTAAAAGTATCTACAGAAATTTGCTTAGATCACTAGCAAATTGAGTGAAGTAATTCAATGAGTAACTACATGGTGCAAAATTATTTTTCTTCTGGTCAGTATTCTTTATTCATGTATACAATTTGTTCATTAACTGCTTAACAATATTCACCAACAAACACAGGATCAGATAAATTAGCTTATAAACCAGGAATATTAAATCATCTCAACTAGAATATTCATGGTTTAAAAAATAGTTCAAAGTAAATGGGTTGAAAAAATATTCGAGAACAAGTGAAAGAAGAACATATAGAGCACCTAGTAAGGAAAGAACACAAATATACAACGCGTTCTAACGATTGAATACCATACCATAATTACAGAGAAACAACAGTAAATTACATTACATTAGACAGTTAAAACACCGTAATTCTAAATACCTCCAAAGTATAAAAAAAATATCACAGTTAGAATGGAATGAATTCACTATAAAAACTAGCCTCACCAGGAATTTCAAACTCATAATATCTCATGTTTTCCAAATTTCAAGAAAATATCTTGTAAATAGGCTTGATTACATTGCCACATCTTAATGGAAAAACTATGAGATGAAATGGGGTACAGCTTTAAGTAAAAGGAGTGTCTGATACGATTTAAGCGTTGTGGTTAATTGGGATTCTAGCTGTGGATCCGCTCGACTACATTGCACCACGTCCACTACTACAGGAAATAGTGATACCAACTGTGAGTAGAGTTCTGAGAGTGATGGATCTCTGAAAAAAATAGTACTTAAGCTCATTATGGAGAAACATTAAAGTGCTAAATATTTATATACAATGTTTATGCAAAACGGAATACAATATATACCTGGCAAGCCTGGCAATAAGCGAATCAACCGCTTGTAAGGCTGATATCATTTCCGATATGCGTGATCGAGGAAGGCGAAGATCCCCTGCTCCACTCCAATCACGTACAAAGTCAACCATCACCTGGAAATTCACTAATAATTGTACAATTAAATAATTAGAATATAAATGATAAGAGTACTGAAAAACTAATTAAGGAAAGAATTAAAAATAAAGGAATATAGTGAATGAAAGAAGTGGAGATAGACCTGAGAACATCTTTGAAGAAGGCTAGTAACCGCTACATGTCCTAATCTACCATCACCATCGCTAGAAGTAGATAGCAACGCATCAAAGCAGGCCCTCGCCAGTTCTGCCCTCTGCGCATGTGAGTCTGAAGCTAAACCACGTCGTCGGTAGATGCAGTCATGGAATATGCATCCATATAAGGGATAGAGTAATAAAACATAGTTTTATGCACATTGTTGAATTTTAAAATTAGATAAAGAGAAATCAAGATGAACACATATATTTAAGAAGTACGCTTACCTAGAACATCAGTAGGATCGAGCTGGCTGATCGAGCCTCTATTCAGAAGAGCAATAAGTCTTTGAACAGTATCAGAAGGAAGACGTGGAGAATGCGATAGTAGTTCGCTACGGACCAGCTCCACCACTTGACATTCAACTAATTCATCTCGTTTACGCTCATCAGCAGCTAATCGCGAACAAATACTATGAAATAATTTAATTAGTTCAGAAAAATAACAAACAAATTTATATAGAACTAACTTTGGAGTAAAAAGGAACATTTCTAGGGTATCACAAATGACAGTCCACAATGGCGAAAAATGTTCAGCTGGAATATTGAAAATAAGTACCATAGGTGAAACATACATATGAGAGTAACTATACCTTGTTGTCTGGCAAGAGGAACAGAGATTTTTAAGACTATCATAAGTGAAGAAGCTGCCAATTTCCATGTAGAAGGTGATATACAAGAGTACTTCAAATAGAGTGGGTCACCCAAAAACTGGAATTTATATACTTAATTGAAATAATTTATAGATATGCTTGAATTCAAATAGCTGATAATCAAAAAGCTGAGTACTTTAAATGCCTTGTGAACAATAGAAAATCGTGGGATTTCCACAAAAATTACCACTAGGTACACACAAGAATTCCTCTTTTGATATCAAGGTATAATGAAACAATAGAAATTAAACCTACAAATTTATGAATTTGAACACTTATTGATTACTAATAATTATATTCTATAAAAATAGATTAAACTAAAACCTTAACGATATCTACAACCACTAATGATCGGTTGACTTCTGGAAATGAAGCTGAAACGGAAAAAATATCAACAGCCATACGAAGAGATGTCTCAGAGAACGGTACTATCCACTGTAGAGCCCATTCCCGCTGAAAGAATAATTATTCGAAAAATTTGTCATATTATTAACGTTATATAAATGAATAATAAGACCTACATAATCTTTATGTCCTGAAGGTATGATTCGAGGTGAAGGACGTACTGCAAGTGTTGCAAATCGCAGTAATAAGCGAATGTTATCAGCAATAGCCTCGCGTAAATGACTACCGGTAGAGCAACATTCCTATTTATAAATGCATTGAACTATTACATTGAGATTCTATTATAGCATTAACTCATACATTGTAAATAGCGCGAACTGCATCAAGAACGGCTTCTTGTGTAGGAGAAAGTTGTGACTGAGACGACGGCATAACGAATGGCATTTGTTCTGCAGGGATTGGAAGACTAACCAAACTCTAAAAATTATTATTTGAAAGAATTTTTTTTAAAAATGACACCTTTTTACCTATAAATTAAACACTGATTACCTCTAGTATTGAAGGTAATTGACCAAATTTAAGTTCATCAACACAAATATGGCGAGCTATTCGTTCAAACAATGAAGGGAATGTGTGGAGAAGAGTGGTGAGATGAGAAGGACCTGGCACATACGCACCCTTTGCAGCAACTCCTATAAAAATAAAATAGAGTAATTAATATATGGTTAAACACAATGAATGATAAACGTAGCTTATTTAACTAGTAGGGATATTGACTTACCAGAAGGAGCTTCATGTGAAGCAGCAGCGCCCATTCGAGCTAGACCACGTGACATTCGTTGCCAAGCCTATTAGGAGCATAATAAATGTGAATACATTTCTTACATCTCAAAAACTATTTCCACATTGTAGTATCTGAGTTTAATATTCTAATCAGGATATTGACTTATCTAACACTATACTTCATAGGTATCTTATTATTAGGTACATTAGCATATAGCTGGTAATATAACAAAACCCACCCCAGAGCTAAGATATATAAGTGCATGTAAATTATTATGGAGTTAGTTCTTTTTCGTTGCGAATTAATAAAGATCAACCGGCTATTCTCAACCATTGAACACAACACATATAATATAAAAAGCTCACATTCCATGATTCTATCCATTGCTCTAGTGGAAGAATAGGTATTGAATCATCGCCTACGTTCTCTACACTGTAAACTATGATAAAATCAGTATATTTATGATTTTCAAACTAAAATCAGTAAAGAAAAACAATTTAATATTAGAACAGACCTGTTCGACCGTTCTCTTGTATTGATATCAAGAGTCTGTGCTGATATTTTTCCAAGTAGAATCTCCTTAAGAAAAATACTAGTAATTCCTTACTGAAATCATGTAGAACCATTATCAGAAATAAACAATTTAATCAAACCTGGAAACTCTTAATAGCCGATAAAGACAATTCGGCATTTTCATAACAAGCAGCCCATTCCAAGTAAGAAAGCATAGCTTCCCAGGCAGAACCAAAGTTATCTTAAATTATAATTGGATAGAAAAATAAACAACGAAAATGAAGAATAAAACGAACCAAGCGAAAGAAGCACTTTTCTTTGCGTGTTGAACATTTTTGCAGCAGAAGATAGAGTATGAATGCAGGTCTCGGTCCATTGTTTTTGTTCCGTATCTCTTGAGTAATGTATTATCAGCGTACTTGTTGTACGTTCTGTCGAGGCAGAACGCATTTGTGACCGTACTCGGTCAAGTAAAGGCATTATGATCTGCATATAATGTAAAAAAAGTAGAACAATTTAAATGCATAGTAGTTGTATCTTTGCTATCAATAAAATATTGATTTATATTATCTTCAAAACATGGAATACGTTTAAATCGTTATTCAACTGACCTTCCATATCATATGATTCCAAGTTATTGGTCGAAGTGCATGTCCATGAGCTACAACGGTTTGTAATAATGTTTGGCATGCACTTTTTCTAACTGGTGGACGACCATCAACACACAGTTCAGAGAGACATGTGTACAATACTAACCATACCTGTAACGATTGCTTAAAAAACCTATAAATAACGCTTTCTCAATAACTTCTTAGCTTCTATTAGACCAAAAAACAGCTAATTATATTGATTATATATCCAGGGGTTTATAGGAAAGTGGTACTCAAACCTTTTCTGCAGCATCCGCTCCAACACTTTCACTCTTCCGGTATACGAAATCAGACACAGTCCACTTTAAACAAACTATTATTACAACGGGATGAGGAAATTAGAATTTCAATATATTTTTACCAATTGAGTAAGTGCCGATAAGGCTATATTATGGTCGGCTAACTGCTTTCCATAAATCGTGATAGCTTCAACCAAAGCAGATACGCAATCAAATGGAATAGAATGAAGGAAATCAGCAGCAATAAGGCGAAGTCCAAGGTACCCTTGTCGAACAAGAGACTCGTCACATCTAAAAAAAAAGTATTGGCATTTTCTTTGAGTTGGATTAGGTTTAAATATACTAAAATGACTGACCCGCTCTCTTGATTCACCACAGAAGCTACTATATGCATAATATTAGGCCATAATTGTGGCTTAAATGTAGCGCCGTCTGTCTGGAGTACGACCATAAGGCAATCTAGCAGCCGTCGGTATACTTCTACGTGAGCAATAGAACAAAGAGAACATAGAGGACTAAGTGATAATTCCTGTTGTTCCTGGTAAAATATAGTATTTAAGAAATAGGATAAGATATAGAAAGCAAAAACTGGTTAATATGGCGATTTTAAGAGATTTACCACTTCAGTCATGTTGGTTTTAGCTTTGAAAGCTTGCTTTACAAGTGTAGTTAAGGCTACTGCACCCCAATCACGCAAAGAAGCTGAAGTATGACCGCAAACCTACAAATACTAACCTTTAAATACTTATGTATGCAAATCTGAAGGTATAAAAGTCTAAATACTAAAAAAAAAATAACCTTGTAAATATGGTATTAAACATCCTTGTGAAAATGAACACAATATTTTATAATAGTTACCTTAATAAAGTGAGAGGTGGTTTTATTCCAAAATTCCATCATGCGATATAAATTGAGAGATGAAATTCTCAGTAAAACAGCCAAAGGAAACAATGAACTCTCACGACCTGTTGCAGCCACTGCCAAATTTTCGTCAGACAACCTTAATTTTTTCCTTTAGTTTATTTACAATTGAAATACTTATAAGGATATACTATGTTCTTCATAACCTTGTAAGTGATTCAATCACTATTATTAGTGACTTTTTTGGAAGAGTAGTTGTTCCCAATGAGATTTTGTCTAGAAGCGACGCCTGTAAGGTGTATCTTACAAGTTTATAAAATACCATTCATGACGAAGTATTGTCCTGTCGACAAAAACTAATAGGATTTATTAGTAAAAACAGATATGAGGAGTAACACTCGGGAAATACCCGTTATGTTTCAGTTGTCCTTATATACACTCCTCAGCTATCACTGTAACCAAAAGTTAAACCTAAGTAGAAGAGGTATAGTACTTATTTCACATGATTACATGAAGTCTCAATGCAAAGGCAAATCTAGTTTCTAAGATGTACTATATCAAATTATGTTTTAAATAAACAAGGTGTCCAAAAAGGGACAGATTTTAAGTTCTGTGATTTCCTTCAAACCCGACTAAAACTGTCGTTTAACTGTTTTTGAAGGCTTGAATGTCTGGTTCTTCGACCTTATTCGCAAATCTCACACATGGAAAGTATAATTGTCGATTTTGTGGATACACTTATTTTCGTTTTTGACACGTATTTCTGCTCATTTACCTCAGGTTTTCACTACTCCGGTAACTGAGAATGGTTTTTTTTTCTGTGAAAGACGTAGTTCTTATTAAAAACCACAACAATAATTTTAAATTTGATGCTCCTACACCCTGTCGTCTCCAGAAAAACCAAAATTGACTCTGTTGAATCGTATAAAAGTGAGTAGAATCCACAAAGTTGTTATAGAAAAAGGAGAACATAGACAACTGCAACACAATGAAATTCGAATGTAGAACAATAAAATATTCTATTTTATACGAAGATATAAAAAACCATTCCCAGTTACCGGAGTAGTAGAAACCTGAGGTAACTGAGCAGAAATACGTGCGTAAAACGAAAGCGAGTGGATTCATAAAATCGACAATTCTAATTTCCACATGGTAAGATATGCTAATGAAGTGAATACGGTCGAAAAGCCAGATATTCAAGTTTTCAAAAACACGTCAACGACACTTTTAGTCGGGTTTAAAGGAAATTATAAAGCTCTTAAAATCGATAGGAACCCTGTATATATGAAGAGAATTTATACAAAATTTCAGGTTGGTGCAAAAATAATTGCGCTTTTTGCTATTTACAATTTTGGCGCTCATTTTGGTTTATATTTTTATTTAACTATTATTATATAATATGCCATTTTATAGCGCAAAAATCGCTCTACTGATTTATGTTAATGATTTTGTCTTCACTATGTGTTTTGCTTGTTTTAGGCTATCAAATTAAAAATGGAAAAAAGCAAATTCGAGCGATTGTGTTGTACGAGTTAAAATTAGGACGTAAAACAGCGGAAACTGCTTGCAATATTAACCGAGTATTTGGCGAGGGAACCGTCAACGAACGCACATCTCAATATTGGTTTCGAAGATTTCATAACGGAGACGAGCGCCTTGAAGGTGAGGAGGATCTCAGACGTCCCTTAGTGATTGACGACAGCCAACTGAGGGCCATTGTTTTAGTGGACTCACGCATAACACCTCGAGGTGTTGCAGAAGAACTAGACTTTGACCATTCGACAGTTTTTCGAAATTTGCACCAAATTGGGAAATCAAAAAAGCTCGACAAATGGGTGCTGCACGAGCTGAATGAATACCAAAAAAAAATCGCCGTTACGAAATATGCTCTGCGCTTTTCGTGCGCAGCAAAAACGACCTATTTCTGGATTGTATTATGATATGTGATGGAAAGTGGATTTTATACAACAACAGCGTTTCGTCCAGTGACTGGACCAAACTGAAGCTCCAAAATACTTCGCTAAACCAAAGTTGCACCAAAAGAAGGTTATGATCACTGTTTGGTAGTCGGCAAGTAGGATCATCCACTACAACTTCTTGGATCCTGGCGAAACCATCACAGTGGAGGAGTATTACTAATAAATCGACAAAATGCACCAAGAACTACAACGTTTGAGTCCAGCACTGGTCAATCGAAAAGGACTCATTTTCTCCATGACAATACTCGACCACATGTCTCGCAAATGGCTCTGTAGAAATTGAACGAACTAGCCTACGAGACTCTGCCTTACTCAGCTTACTCACCAGACCTCTTCAACCGACTATCACTTTTTCATGCATATCGACAACTTCCTGTAAAAGAAGGTATTCAGTAACAAAGGAGCTGCTCAAAACGCCTTCGAAGAATTCATCGATTCCAGAACTCCAGAATTTTATGTTACCGGAATAAATAAACTTGTTTCTTGTTGGCAAAAATGCGTAAATTCGAATGGTTCTTATTTTGAATAACAAATGTTATTCTAAGCTGATATACACTACTTTAAAGTTTATGGTTAAAAAGCGCAATTATTTTTGCACCAACCTAACAGTATTCAGTATATACCTATATTTTAACATTAAACAAACCAAAACAGGGATGTCAGCCATTGCAGCTGAGGTAATAGTAGTCAAGCCGTTTCCTATAAATTATTTATTTATTTGCTAGAAAGTAAAAATTGAATAAGAAATCTAAAATAGAAGTGAGCATACCTTGAGTATCAGATTCTGTCCTTTCCTTCGAAAAGAGACCTGTAGATGTCGGACGCATACCCAGAAGCCATGATAAATGTTGGCAGACAGTCATACAAAGGTACCTAAATGCTCAAGTAGAAATAAATTAACAGCTGGTATTTTCATATGATATAAAATTTCAAATATAAAATCATTACGTAATTAAAGATATTTCCTAACCAAAGTTCATCAATAGAAAGAGCATGAGCTCCCACTGATCCTAAAAACACACGAGCTGCTTGAAGATTTCGTGAAGTCATCTGTATCGTTAAGAAGATTAACTGGTACAAAGTACTAAAACAGTATAAGATTTTGGACCTACCATAACTTGTTGATTCCATAGATCAGGAGAGACGACAGGAGATGGACAAGGAGGCCCAGTTGCAACTACATGGTGAAAAGATGAAGCTGCATCTGCGACATTACTAGTGGGATAATCTGAATAAGTTACACTATATAGCATTTTCTTTACAACGGTTGTTTAATTATAAACTTCATAGGAATAAAAAATATACCATCAGTGTTGGGTGATGGCATCGAGGCATATTTACTAAGATAGTTAGACGATGGCAAAGATGCTGTGCACAAAATGTAGAGACATCGATGAGTGGCATCGGTAGCACCCAACTTACACCCTATCGATACCAAAATGGAAACACTGCATAAAAGCTGGTCCGTCACCGTCTCGTCAGTACTGACATAAAGTAATGATTAGAAAAGTTAATAATAACTTTTATTTGAAAATTACCTTGCATTGAGAAGAATACTAAGCCCAGTAAGAATACCTGGCTGACAACTTGTGAATATCGACTGCGCGACGACAATATTGTTGGATTTTTCAATGTTTTCATCTGAAAATTTGATGAAGAGCATATAATAAAATATTTTAACAAACATTGTGTACCTAATAGACATAAAGTATCAACGGCAGCAAAAACAGCCTGAGTAAGATCACTGATTGCCGCACATGATCGAGAAACTGCATACCCATCAGGCAAAGTGCTAGCTTCGTGTTTTTCTAGACTGTCTAGACTGAAATACCAAATTTTTGATAACAATATTTCAAAAATTATGAGTTGTATATACTTTGATAAGCATAATTTTAATCATGTTCGTTATAAGTAACGTTTTATCAAGAAATTACTGCGTTTCTCATTGCACATACAAAAAATTAGTAGTTAAAAATTACTATTACCATATTTAGAATATTCACTCGTCAGCTAAAAAGGATCACTTAGTTTTATTTCACAATATTTCTCAGTATTCCTGTTCACGTACTAAATCTCATGTAAAGTAGGCTATTTAATCAGTTGCAAACACATTATAATTGTTATTGTTCATTATCACTGTTTCAAGACTGAAAGAGAAAAGCAAATGTGAACATTAAGTTTTTCCTAAAAAAATAAAATGAGAAGAGAAACTGTGGTATCTCCCACAAATCTAAAGCAGGGATTTATATTTCAAAATAAGGTTTTAGTGGTATAATTACGAATTCTTATGTGATCAATTAACAAATCACAAACGATGTAATAGTTATTAGAAATATGAGCATTGGAAAGAACCTAAACTTGGATTAAAATTGTACTTAGTATAAAGCTTATTTTGTTTCCTACATTATTTGTTCATTATAGCATTAGATCTTGCAAATCTTTTTAAAAAAATACTAATACTTTAAAGTAGTGTATTAGCAATTTCAGTTCGGACGATAAGTGGAAATGGATAAAACTATAATAAATCAAATAAGAAAGAGAATTAACATTAACTAACAGGAATGACTTTTTTGCAGAAAGTTGCTCAACATAAGGTAGCCACACTCCATGAAGAAAAAAACCAGGTACACCTGACTGTTGAGCCAAATCAGATTCAAGATCATGCTCTACAAAAAAGTATTTAATTACAGCTGAGTTGAGTATAGGCATAGTATTTGTTTTCCACATTTTAGATGGTAGAAATAATTATAAAAGAGTAAGGTAAACATTACATGCAACGTCATCTAATATAGATTACTTAAATCAACATCTCATTTCAATGCTTCGCTTAAAAGTTGTTACCAGAAGCCAAGTTTATATTCGTACTTTATAAAAGATAAATTCTTTAAACTACTACGTCTGTAAATGAAAATCTATTTCTAAAAGGTCTCATTTTTGTACCCCATTATATGGAAATTTAGCTAGAGGTTAAAGAAAACTAGCCTGAACTGATTTGGGTTGGAATAAAACTCTGATTAATTACATCAGACAAACCAAGTGAAATTTGTTCAAGAACTTTTGTAGAATTGGAACGTGAATCAAAGTTTTCACAGATCCAGCTGCAATTAACAAAATTTCGAGCAAAATACTAATTAATTCCTTAAAATATAAGCATAAATAACGAAATTCGAAAGTGTTTTCTCACCGTACAATATCTGATCTAATCACTATTCTGTGCAATGCTTCAAGAGCTAAAGATCTCTGCCATCCACGTCGATCCGCATCCACAAACTTTAAAAGTGCAGAAATAAAAATTTCGCACTCTGTAGGCTGCAAACTCGTTATTAATTTAATTTAAATATATTACATGACGTAATCCAACAAACAAACACTCACAAGTAACTGATGATAGAACGATAATAAAACAACAATTATTCTAACAACACGCATAGCAATAGGGAAATAGGGTCGGTCTGGAAGCACACCAGACGTAGATATGGATGCTCGAGAAAATGGGTGTTGCGAAGATACCTAAAAATAAGCATTTTTATTAAAAAAATAATAGTAAGAATGTGGAAATTAAACTTCACTAACTTGTACAGATTTAAGGTTTGGTGAGAACAGCGAGATAACCAGGGGACAGACCTCATCCTTCAGTAATTCGCAAAACTCCGGATGCTGATAATATATTAGACATTCTCGTTCAGATGCTTGATCTTCAAAATCCCTTTCAATGAGGAAATTTATTACGAGATGGATATTTTTCCTCATATTTAAAAAATAAAATATGCAAGCTAATATTAAACACACCCTAAAAAATACACCAGGATAGCTCTTCAGAAGAGACTCAATAAGTTCTAATCCCAGAGTCCGAGTCATTTCATGAATTCCAACCAGCCAGACGCTCGGTTTTGCATTTATCAAAAGGCACAAATCCTAGAAAAAAAATCATGTCATATTATCTTATAGAAAGAACAATTAATAATAAAATTACAAAGACAGAAATAGTATTTATTTTATTTACTCTAAATAACATATACGCATCGGCAGCACAAGGTCGAAGTGTTGGAGGAGCTGATCTTGGAGATGGCCTACCACCAGAAGGAGCAACAACGGTAAGTTCACCACTAAATATTCCATCTTCCTGTAAATAAAGCTATATTTTACATAATTATAAATCTTTTTTCTTTTAAATGTAGTTTTATATTTACCTGGATTACTCTCTCAAAAACGCATCCAACAAGCTGACGAACGGCTGCTGATGCTGCATTAATGACTACTGGATCTTTGGCAAAGTGAAGACGAAAACACATGACGATGCACTAAAGACAAATTTTAATATTGGAAAAATTACAAAAAAATAATCTACCTTAGCTAAGCTGTTTCCTGAAACAAGAAGATCGGCTGATACAAGTGGTGGTACCGTCTGCAATACGCGCAGTTCTTCGCACTCGGCTTCCACTAGACCCCACAGTTCACTCACCACAACACCAGCGCAACTCTTAAATCATGATTTAGAAATCTATAATGATTAATAGTTCATTCTATATTAATGCTTGATATATACATTTAATGACTAACTGCTTCTAAAATCCTGTGTTGAACAAGTCGTTGTATGCTTTGCAAAGCAATCTGTACCAATTTCGTCTGCCTGGTAGCGCATGCGAGAGCTAATGGATGTAATAATTCACTACTTGCTGTACGCAAATTTGTGAGCAGAGTTACATCGGATGATGCAGTGCTGATGTTCCGAACCCGTACTACTCCTGACTCGGCAGCCTGTAGTTTCTATTTGTTCTGATATGCATAAAGGAAATTTATATGAAATAACCCACTAAAATATGGGTGAGAGGTACCTAACCTCTTTTACATGATTGTGCTTTTTCTTAGCCTCAGTAGACAGTAGACGCAAGTCTCCAAGTAGGGCCTCAACCAGCTTTTTTGAATCAGTCGGTGCAACCACCGACATAAGCAATCTGCCTACAATGTACATTTCAAACAAAAACGTTCATTTCCAACTATAGCTTATAAAATTCACAAGAATACTAACATAGAGCCCGAAAATTATAGAGATATACCACACATGGCAAAACCAGAGTTCATATACTAAATATAGCTGTACATTTTTATATTTACACATAGACCCAAAGAGCAAACAAGACTGAGATCCAAAATACAATACAAACCAGAGGAATTAACCGTTAAAATCAGGGTACCGAATTATTTGTAATTAATCCACCTTAGACTAGAGAATTATTAGTAAATTCAGAATAAGAATAGAAGCATTAAAAGAAGCATAGGAAAGAAAAAGGAGGTGAGATACATTATAAATAAATCTTTAAAAACACTGGAATATAAAAACCGATAAGAAATGTGTAGAATGATCAATAAACTGTAGCTAATTACGGAATATAACAAAGATATAAAATCAGATATAAACTACCAGCTAACCTAAAATACCGGTAGAGCGCAAGTAAACATGGATAGTCAGCTATTTTTCATAAGTAAATGCGCATCTACAACTAAATATTTTCGTTCACAACCTGAACAGGCTTTGAAGCAAGAAGCCCGATTACATTTTCAGGAACCCAGTGATAAATATGGTCTACTATATGGTGGACAGACGATAGTCCTGCGGAAAGTATCTATAATAATACTGGTTTATTTTACAGAAAAAAAATGTAAAATCATACAATCAAACTACCCACCGAGTGAATAAGTTCAACAGTATTAGCGGGATAGTGATGGATTAATAGTGCTATAGCACAGACACCAAGACATAATAACGTCTGCAGCAGCGACCATACAGGACTATCCTTCTTAGGAAATACTGACACTTCGTGCCAAGCTGTAATAATCGCATTAAGCAAAGTTTAAAAGGACATTCAACACTAAGTACTGTACCAGGAAGTAATTCCCTATCTGCTGTCTCAAGTTGCGTAGAGTATGGGTAGCAATAACCACTCATTGAAAACCGAGAAGCGAAATCTATAAAACTACAAATAAAAAAAGTATTTTGCTAAAAAAATGAAAAATAAAAATCTTAAAACATACCACCCTTCCAGGTATACTGGAGTAATTGAAGTGCTCCATCAATACGCTTCCAATGTTGTATATGAAAAAATGCATATGCAATAGCTTCTGAATCACCTCTCTTTAGGTAATGCTCGGGAGGAAGAATCATTGGTCTCATCTCTATAAAATTTTAAATATGATTTCTCTAAAAATATGGTAACTGAAATAATAATAATAATGTAAAACAACTTTGACCAACCTAGAAGGTACAAAGGAACATGTGGATTAAACTCAATAGCTCGTGTGATAGCCTCAATAGCAGTTGCTTCAGCAGATGAAAGACCGCGACGCGTTGAAAAATCTACCACAAATCTAAATATTTTAATTCGACTGTTTACATAAAATTAACTGATTTAATGTTAAGATAATATGTTTTATAAAAACAATTTCGTATAAATAGAACACACTTGTCCGCAACTGCTCTTGCCTTGAGAAGTGCTGATGTATAGCTAAGTACAGCAGATCGAGGTTCTCGCAGATCTAAACATTTTATGGAATAAAAGCCTCAGTTAGTACACTTGGCAATTTATTATGACCTAGAAGGTATAAGATTTAGGTTAAACACAACTCACCATATCCATCATAGCGAACTAAAAGACCCTGCACATCTGCATAAGCTTGCATTTCCAGACAAGCTTCAATGAGATTCTCTTGTACACCCAAAATATTACTTATAGAACCCTCGCGAATGATCTAAACATAAAATGTTTATAGTGTTAATGCTTGTTTATACATACTATATAAAAAGACATTTTAGAAGAACCAATGATGTTTTAAAAAATATAAAACAGAAAAATGCAAAACACACATCTTTAAACATTTTTACTGCTTCCCTTAATCTGCCTTGTTTACGAGCACACATTGCTAATCGTCGACGAATGTACATTTGCATGTTCATATCGCGACCTAAGCATGTAATATTAAATCTATAATATAATATTTACATTACGAAAACAAACAACGTACGTCTTCCCTGTCGGTACATATCATTCAATCTCTCATGAAACACCAACTGTCCAGATTGGCCTTGAGAAAGATTGTTATCCGTCGCTTTTAATGCTCGCCTATAATATTCATAACAAAAACAATTAAACAATGTAAGATATGAATAACCTACTTAAGCATTATTTCTGCCTCAGTAACCGTTTCGCACTGTTCTTCTGCAAGCAAAATAAGAGCTGGTGCACAGTCTGCGTTAATACGCAATGCTTCTCTTGCAGCATTTATTCGAGAAGAGCTGTCTCTCTCACGCCAGGCAACTTGCATAACTATAAATAAATAAAAGTGAGTTTAAATACAGCTGATATGATAATCACTTGAGGAAGAAAATACGAAAGTATTCCCCTCAGTAGCATAAAATGAAAACAAGCTCACTATCATAATCTGCCTTTCCTACATCATCTTCACATGTAAAAAAACTCTGGTGATCTTGAGCCGATAAATTCATATCATAATAAGTGAGTGGATCAATCTCCATTGTCAATTTAACACGGTTATATTCAGCTCCCCGAAATAGAGCCATGGGGTTCCTCCATACTTTGCATTCTGATTTTTTTTAAATTTTATAAAAGCTATTCCAAAAAAATAATGTTAAATTGTCAAAAATAACGAGAAATAAACAAGTTCCGCATAATAACCTGGTACTGCTTTTGGATTTTCTATAGCATCCTCGTTATCACTTCCATCTTCGCTTGATGTTTCAACCGCATTACTAAAACAAGAATAAAATGTAGCAATATGAGATGCAGGAAAAAGAGGTAAATAAATCATTTAACTTGTGTTATCTAACACGCCGACTAGTGAAACTAAAACTGTATTTGTACTTAAACTTCCAAATTTTCCTCTAACTACGTATCCTACAGCATATTTTATAAGAAGACATTAAAAGTGGTTAGAATGTATTGACGCACTTTTTGAAATACCACCATTCGAATATTAATATAATACCGGAGACCAGACTGGAAGTACCCGTAAGTGCAACATAGAATTTGGGAGTGAGATTATTAAAGTATGAAGAGGCTGAAAACGGAAAAAAAAACATTTACAAACATCGCTTAAAACAGTGAAGACAGTAAATAACTAAGAATTGATGGTTTTCCAATCATACAAATATAAAAGCAATTTAATCTATAAAAAAGTAAACATTCGAACTCACAAGTTTCGAGTGAAAACCAACCATTTTCAAAGGATTCTGTGATCTTAAGGGGACCTCGTAAAATATACACAAGAATAATTACTAGAAGAAACCACAATGCCCAAAGATAAGTCCATGACCATGTCACCCATCCTTTTATTCTGTTAAATACCATCTGAAACTAAAGTATAACTTAATGTTGAGAAAAACAATAAATATTATTAAAATCTAAAATAAAATGAAAGCTTTCTAAACTGTGAATTTATATATTATCAATGAATTCAAGTTAAATGCAATATATTATTAAATATAGTATTTTACAAATTGAGAAAAACTAAGTATCCTTAGTTATCAAGTCATTTACTCAAATATACGAATAATATTAAAATCTAAAAATCAATATTTCCTTTCTTATCTATTTAGTCTATCATGCTGCTATTAAAATAAGGCTGAAATTGTAAAGGTATAGGGTTTAAAATTTTAGACAAATGCCTTGTGCCATATAACGGAAAAAAACTCCAATTTGTGTAAAACTTGGGCTAACTCTAAACTTTTTCTCGGATGATATGCTTTTGTACCTTATTAACTTTAAGTCACAATGCAAATAATAGGGGAAAAAAGATTTTTTGTCAACAGATAAGAAGTTTATACAGATTCTCGTTCTATCCATAGAGAAAACCAAAAACATTTTCCTCCTTTCTCTAATTGTGGTGAAAATAGTTTATCTAATCCTCTACAAATACTCCCTTATTCAATGAAAACAATTCGTTTTATAAATAAGCAAGTAATTAAAACCAAAAATTATTATGGAATTTGTGATTTCGAAACTTTAAAATCTTAATCTCAATATCGATCAAAATGATTTGTGCAGTATTACGTAACGATCTCTATAATGAAAAAATTAACAAATTACCGTACTAGTTGGCGCGAAAAATCATTCTTCATTTTGATTCTAGTATTAAATGCTATGGGTGATCTATAGTTAATTTGTTATGGTTTGCCTTAATAGTTTAAAATGATTATATTTTGATTTATTTTCTTATTATCTCATCTATTGATTAACTATCGACTTTTCAAATTTTAAGTATATTTTTTCTTAAAATTATCTTTACGTTTTTTCTTAGTTAACAAGAAATGAACATTTTATCATGTATTTTTATGCTTCGATAATATAATCATAAATTACGTAAAGTTTTATATAGTTGAAATTACTTTTCTAAGTTTGTTTGAAACATTTAGAATGTCTGGTATTGCTGCTGGACGATTGGCTGAGGAAAGGAAGGCTTGGAGAAAAGATCACCCGTTCGGTTTTATCGCAAAACCTGTGAAAAATTCGGATGGAACACTAAATCTTTTTAACTGGGAATGTGCAATTCCTGGCAAAAAAGATACAATTTGGGAAGGTGGCTTGTATAAGGTAATAATAATTAATTAATATGCTATTTTAAAGCTATACCTTTTTCCTTACAGATCCGTATGTTGTTCAAAGATGATTTTCCATCTACTCCTCCTAAATGCAAATTTGAACCTCCACTTTTCCATCCTAATGTATACCCATCTGGTGATTAATGGTTTAATTTTCCATTTTTATATTAGGGTGTGCTACGTATAAGTAGCAAAATTAACTTTTTAAAAAATGATTTTCCAATGCTTAGGTACTGTTTGCTTGTCTTTGCTAGACGAAAATAAGGATTGGAAACCATCTATTTCCATAAAGCAATTGCTTATTGGTATTCAAGATCTCCTAAATAATCCAAATGCCGAGGATCCTGCGCAGGCTGAGGCCTACCAGATATTTTGTCAAAATCGGTAGGGAATTGATTATTTTTCTTTTTAGATTAATTTATCATTACGATTGCTGAAATTATACTCCTGCAGAGCTGAATACGAGAAGAGAGTACGTCGTGAAGCAGTCAAGTTCTCTGCTGAAATTGTGCAGAAACAGATGCTTGCTTGATTATATTGATACCACAGTTCTTTTAGATTTTCTTAATTAATCCTGTGGTAGCGCTTTTTCCTCATTCCAATTTATTGTTTCCTTCTCTATCCTCAATAACTTCATTAATTTAGGTTTATTTCTATTGATTATTATATTTTGCCTCACTTTCAGTGACATCCATTTTATCATTAATTGCAGCGCAACTCTAGACACCAATATTTGTAGTGTCAAATTTCGTTTGCTATGTGGAATATTCTGTGCCGGCACACTATTCTAACGGTGCAGTCATATGTGTGAAAATGTGTTTTTTGGTTGTTCTCTCAAATGTTCATCTCTCGGTGTTGTTTAATTTTTCTGCAATGAAATTAACTTCTTTTGTTAAGATTGTCGATTAATTATTACGAGTGGAATATTGCCTGAAAAGTCCTTATTATTTTGTAAACCTACTTTTGCCAGATTAATGTCTCAGCTTTTGAAAGGTGCTACTTTAATCAAACGTGATCTCACCGAAATTGAAGGTGGAGAGGCACTTGAAGGAAAGGTAATTTATTTAAATATCGAATTTTTGAGAGTAGATATTATTCTTAATATTTGTAGGTGGTGGCATTATATTTCTCAGCTGGTTGGTGTCCTCCATGTCGTCAATTCACGCCAAAATTAGTAGTAAGCCAAGGAATATTTATCGTATATTAATATTTTTAAATGTTATGTACGATTATTTCAGCGCTTCTATGAAGCTCTGAAGAATGCGGGTAAGCCATTCGAGATAGTTTTTGTATCAAGAGATCGTGCAAAATCGGACCTGGAAGAGTATTTTGCAGAAAAACATGGTGATTGGTTGGCGCTAGAATATGGAGACGATAGAATTCAGTACGTTATAAATTCTTTATAATTTATCGTTCAAATTATCTTTTCTTTTATAGGCGGTTCCAATCGAAATTTGAGGTTAAAACTATTCCTGTTCTTCGTGTTATAAAGTCCGATGGGACCATGGTAGTGGCTGATGGCAGGGGTGAAGTCAATGTATGATTGTTATAGTACAATACGAAAAAAAACTGTTAATCACTTTTTATAGCTTTTGCAGGAGAAAGGAAAGGATGATCCTCTTGCTATTTTCACAAAATGGGAACGGCTTTGCTCCTAAGTCATTCATTTAATATATAGATATTTCGTACCTGTAGAGAGTGGATTTTACAAATTATTTGTTTTTGAATTTGATTGTAGTGCTATTAATTATTAGTAGTTCTATATAAATTTTTCATCAAAGTGTTAGCATGCTTATGTGGTTATTAACCTTTTCTACTTTCGAGCCTCATCGGTGAAGGTCAGTAGTCCTTAATATTGTTTCAAAACCAGTTACCTTGCTTGAAATATTCACTTAATAGGGGGTTTTCCTGTATTGAATTGTACAAGTACCTATAAACATCAGATCAGTGCGAGTTTATTAGAATTTTTATTATATTCCAAGAATCGATTGAATATCGGGTTACGCTGTGTTTTCTAACCCGTATATGGAATGTTATTATTGAGTTCCTCGATGAGTTGAAGGTATGCAGTTTAGAATTATCTAGGTACTTTGTTCGTTTTTAGTGGGTATTTATAGGTTGTTTTCATGGCTGACGGTGTTCCTTTTTTACATCGAAGATCCGAGCGACGTGTTCAAGAGGCTAAAAGGAAAGCTAGACCCGGTTGGTTATTAAAATGAACTGTGTTTATGAACCTATGTGTTGGGGTATGTATACATAATCTCAACGGTTTCTAATTTAGAGTTGACAAAGTTCGGATGGGACACTCTAAAACTCGCTGATACTTTTAAGTTGCCATTTTTTCAAGATAATATTATGAGGTTAGAAGATACTTATTTTCCGTTGGTTATGTCATTTGGTTTTATGATTCGGTTAAGAGTGGATGGGACTTCGCTCTCCGTAGAAGAATTTCGTGAGCGATTTGAACGTAATCGTATTCCATGTATTCTTACTGGATTAACTGATAAATGGCAAGCGACTGAAAAGTGGAATCTTCAGGTAAAATATAGCTTTACATAATTTCATTTTATAATATGCTATTTGTATTTATTCTTCAGAGAATAGCAAGGAAATATCGTAATCAAAAATTCAAGTGTGGTGAGGATGATGATGGTTACTCTGTTAAAATGAAGATGAAATATTACCACGATTACATGATCTTCAATAGAGATGATAGTCCGCTGTATATCTTCGATAGTGGCTTTGGTGATGTTAGTTTCTTTTTCATCTAGTAGTGTCATATTACTGAATATTAATAAATATGAAAAATATATTCTAGAGACATAAAACGAAACAGTTATTAGAAGATTATGAGGTACCAGTTATGTTTAGAGATGATCTGTTCAACTATGCTGATCACAATAAACGTCCCCCTCATCGGTTCGTTATTACTCTATATTTAAATAACATTTTATGATTGTGATAAAATTGGTATACGTTACGGTTAATTTCAGCTGGTTTGTGATGGGTCCAGCACGATCAGGTACTGCGATTCACATAGATCCGCTAGGAACAAGTGCTTGGAATTCACTTATTCAGGGTTATAAGAGGTTAGGCGAAATATACAATATTGTTATTTCTGTAATGGTGTTCATATCTGAATTTACGTTAATTTATCTTCAGATGGGTTCTTATTTCTCCCGATGCACCGCGTACACTCGTCAAACCATACCAATCGGAAAAAGGAAAACATCCTGATGAAGCTATTACATGGTTTAATTCTGTTTACCATAGGGTTAGATCTCCATCATGGCCGAAACAATATCCAGTTATTGAAGCAAGACAAGGACCGGGAGATACAATGTTTGTACCATCTGGTATGTTGTTAAACTACATAAAATATATTTGAAATTATGTTTATTTTTACTTCAAATTTTGTTAATAAGTATAATTTTCAAAATAATTTAACTATAAGAATAATATTTCCAAAAAATTTTTTAAATTCATTATTATAATTTTCAAACGTTGAAACTTACTAGAATCTAAATTACTTTCTTAACCTTTACTTTATTGATGTAGGTTGGTGGCATGTCGTGATCAATGAATCTGAAACAATTGCTGTTACCCAGAACTTTTGTTCAGTGGAAAACCTTGAGCTAGTGTGGCCAAAAACAGTAAAGGGTAGACCAAAGCTTAGTAAGCATTGGTTCAGAAGGTACTTTTTTTTAAAAATTTTTCTTTCTAAAGTTTATATTTCTAAATCGACATAATTATGCTATCATAGATTGTCAAAGGCGCGCCCTGAATTAGTTCCCATCATGGAGCGATCAATGTGGAGTCCTTGTCAAGCTGATTCTAGTAGTGATTCTTCATCAAGTAGTTCAAGTAGTGATGACAGTAGTAGTGATGAGGAAGATGCAGGTTTTGACCGGTCTTGTGTCGTATCCAGAAAACGGTTTGTTGATTTAATAAATTCGTAATATTATTCCTCTTTACAATATTCAATAAATAATTTAAGGCGCTACAGCGAGGTTATTGGTAGAACTAATGGGAACAGTGTTTGCACTAATAAACTCAGACGTAGTCCAGGAAATACCGATTCAGAAGCATGACCACTGTCCTATCTTGCTACATGTATTGAAGACAAAAATTTTGTTCAATAAGCTTTTGTTTTGCTGATTAAAATAATTTGTTAATGGTTTCAGAACTTTGTTTCATGTTGGATCGTAGGAATAATGTTATCGTTCACTCTCATATATGATGTTATATTGTGATTGTTCTATGTTAATCAACGGGTATCTGTTGAATTTACTCGTTGTTATTCTGATTGTTATTCGTTTTTTGTAAAGCTACTATTCTGCAAAGTTTTCATAGCGGTCGTAGTTTTGTAGTGTAATAAGTCATTGTTTTTATGTTTCCTCTGAGACAAATCGAGTTGTTTTGTTATTAGAATTGTGGCTTAATTAAAATATATAAACTTTTATTATTTACTGGGATGTGATAACGGGCTATAGTAAGACAATCTGGAAGTACTTCTAGTTTCTAATCCATATTATTAAAACTTACTGCTGATTGAACGTATTCAGTGTATTTGACGAATTCTACAATGGAAATGATGGAAGTTGATCCACCTGTAACTGTGTTATCACCGAATAAAACAGATATTGTTTCTGAAGACGAGTACCATAATGCCAGTGAGACAGTTGCTGGGGGCGATACTTGTAGGTCACTTCGTATTACTATTAAATGTAAAGCATTTATGAACTATGCATTTTGAATTCGCAACAATATAGGTATTAACGGTTTCTGATAAACCAATCAAGACGATTGAGAATGGAACTTGAGAAGCTACAGCATCAGTTAGCTTGGGCAACGTTCTCACTTTGAAAAGAATCCCTATTTTATCTTTGGAGAGTTATTTGTATTGAACACCAAGGAAAAAATCTTCATTGTCTGAAACATGAGGACCATATTCCTCTAAAAAAATTAATTTAAAAAGAATAAAAATGTATGAGTAAAAGACATATTTGCCTTTTTTTTACCAATAGAAGTAGATTTTGTGGTGAATCCACTATATTTAATTCAATATAAGAAAACCGAGTGAATGGAAGAATACTTCCCAAATACTTAGACAGATTCCTTGGTTTAGATTTTAATATAAATACTCAAATACAAGATGAGTAAGATGTCTAGATAAGAAAGATATTTTAATAATTTACAAGAATATAGATACTATATTAAGTGTATAGGAAACAATTATTTATGAGAGGTTCTGTCAAAATAACGAAATATTTTAATAACTATATAGTGATAAAATTCCATAATACAATGAGAAGTACTTTAGTGGAAACAAATTTTTCAAGGTCGTTAACTTCTGCACTGCGGTGGCGCATGAGTAGGGGCTGTTTATCAATTGTCATCTTACACTATCCTATCCACTAGTTGCCCATTACTGTTATCAGGTCCTATGGATGAATTCTATACATTAAGAGCATTAACTACTTTGCTCGAAAATATCTTAGTCTTAATAATAGTTGATTTTTAAATCAAACAACATCTTTATTCAATTTGGATTCTTTGATCTCTGTGGATTTCAGTTAAGAGCGGACCAGTGGATTCTGACGGTTTTGAAGATCTACAGGCCGAGCTGGGTAATAAGCAGAACAAGGCAGCATCGAATGCGGCTGGATCCGGTCCGGCTAATTCCTATGCTACTCCTAAACAAACTGGAAGTATTTCTCTCACGTAAGTACTGAGATATCAATTTAAATATTCTTTTTGATATGCTGGATGTCGACATTATATACCAACATTTACTGAGCTAGTTTGCCATGGAACCTGTTTTATGGTAAGTGGTAGTCGCGATATTTATTTAACGTCAAAAACCTGTTTACTTTTTATTTGCTGTAATTTAACTGAGTGGAGTGAAGGGTCGTCTTGCATCCCCTCAAAGGCCTGAGGCAGAGATCGATTGGCGCCCACTGGCAGTTGGCCAATCCAGAATGTGTTTCGTTATCGTTATTTCCTTGTTTTATCTAACGCTATATAATGGAGCCTAGCTAAAACTATACAGACAATAGTCAATCTGATATTCTTATCTGTTCTGTTTCTCGTTGGTTTACGTGATGAGCTTTAATGAAGATATCGATAGAACGTTTGAAAGGTTGGAGAAAATTATCTTTTAAAAACTAGGTTACATACTTGTTTACTACATAACTCATTATACTATAGTCTAAAAACAAAAAAACGTGGGTTATCTATGATCTACCTTCAATGGTTACAAGAGGATGTGACGGATCTATGTAATACTTAATGTCCACTGCTGACTTTTATCATTATACTGCTATTGATCCTTCGTATTTTCTGCTTTTAAACCACCAAAAACCTTCACACTACGTTAAGAATTATTTTGCTCTAAAATTTTTGTGGAACTTTGACGAAGTGTTGAACGATCATCGTGGTGTTCCATAAATACTTAATGAAAAGAGATGCTGCCTTGTGGAAAATTGTTATTAATGTGAATATTTTTAGAGGAGATTTCACAAAGACAATTACGAGGCCGAATAACAAGATGGCTCCAAAAGTAGACATTTCTCCGATCAGAACAGATGATCCCACAGCATCTCCCAAAGAATCCCTTAACACATCAAAGTACTATTATGATCCTCTTTTTGTAAAAGCTTTCTTATCACATTTCGAAGATATGGCTTATTTTTTGTAGTGATCTTCGACGAGTCCGTGCTCGGCAACAGACAGTAACAGTCGAGAGCCAGATAGCTTCTGAAATCAAGAAAGTTTTTGAAGAAGTCAAGGTTTGTTTTATTTTTGTTTAGAAATATCAGTTCCTATATTTAATTTAAGTGTTTTTTAAAGCAATCCTATACTAATTCCGCTAGTGGCATGGATGGTAGCAGTAATAATGCTGAATTAGAGCGGAGGATTCTTGCAGTTGTGCAACTAAAAGAGAAAGAATGGAATGGAAAACTTCTAAAGGTAAAATCCATGTTCTATGTATTTTGGCTACCCAATTTACCTAAAATACACATCAATTAATTTGTTTGCAGTTATCACAGGAACTAGAAAACAAGAGCAAATCATGTGGAAAATCCATAGGAGACACTGTTAATCATGAAATTGATCTCCTTGTTTACCGTGAACTGGTTACAGAATATGAAATGATGCTTAGAGAACTTACTTCAGGAGAATGTAAGACATCGATGTTCTTGTGATTGCTATTTTGCTAGATGAATTTTTGTCGGAATTTCGTTATCATCAGATATTCATGTAACGCGTGTTCCCGGAGGAGGATGTTATAGTGGAATGGGAGGATGCGATGGTAATTGTGAAACTGTTCGGGCTGTCTGCAGGTTGAAATTTAAACGCTTTTTTCTTACCTTATTTGTTCGATATTAAATCATAAAAAATTATCTATTGAACATTCAGGAAGGTCATGAACTTCAAACCAAAATTGCATATGTATATTAGTTATTCATATTTTCTCTGTTATTTCATGCAGATGGTGTTTTGTTTTTAGTGAACGTGATAGCATGAAGAATGACTTGGATCAACTTCATGGAGACTATCTAAAAGTTTTCGAAATGTATACAAATCTACGCAAAGTCGTAGACGCTCAGAAAGAGGTTTGTATAGTACTTCATTGCATATATAGTAGTACTTACTAAGAACATTACCTTAAATTGTTTCTAGGAGTATTCTGCTCTTGAGAGTAAGTATCGTGATCAAGTTAAAGACGCTGCTGATATACGTGGAAAATTTGCTCGCTTAAAGGAGAGCGCTACGCAACAGCTTGAACGGTACGCTGAATATATAATAATATAAAATTAATAACCACTGTGTTTGCTTTGAAAATATTTTGAGTGTCTGTATTACATATAAAATCAGCTGAAAAGCAGTAGCATTAAGGTTTAATATCAGAAACTAAATATGCCAATCACCATAATATTCATTTCTAACACTTCTAAATTTCAATACAGAGAAGATGAGTAGTATTATTATCTTATTTAACCTAAAATCTTACGAAGAATAAACCGAAAATTTCTTGTACCCAACTTTCATACTTGTTTTTTAATTCTAGAGTTATCTTTCGATATATTTTACTGTAAATATTTAAACATTTGACGCTTAATTAAAGAATGAATAGTATTTTTTTGAGACATGCTGAAAAATTATTTCTTATATGAACCTAGAAAAGTATTTTATGTTATTTTGTGTTATACAGTTTCCCCGCTGTAGATCTAGAGAAAATTTAATATTATTGTTACTAACTTTCTATACCCTTGACATTATTCGTCTTTTTTGAAGTTTCATAAACTTATTTCATTGTACTGTACTGATTTATATTAATTTTAGTGCTTCACAAGATATGGACGATTGTGCACGGATGTTTGAGGAGAAAACAGTTGGTCTCAGGGCGAAAGTTCGTCAACTGGAAATTGCACTTAACTCAAAAGAGCAGGAACTCGAAATCAAGGTAGTATTCTGTCTATCACTAGACTGATATATTCCATAATTAATATATAATTTGTTTACTGCTTATTAGATCAAAGCAAATGCCGAGCTACGCGATATATGTGACACTTTGATGCGGCAAGTGGAACCGGGATCTGATGTAGAATCTGATAGAGGTTAAGATGTATATTATAGTTTATCTAATTATAGATTTATTGATTATATGTCAGCCTTTACCTTTTTTATAATTGTGGTGATGTTTTTTTTATAATTTGCACAAATTTTGCCGTAATAATTGTCCTACGGTGCCTTTTATATTTGATTTTGTTGGATGTATTTCGGAATATTATGTGAACATTTGGCTCACTACACTGCTTTTTAAAATAACCATTCATTTTGGTGATCTAATGTTCGTTTAACATCTGGTTATATCGTTCAACGGGAAGCCATGTATTATTCGACTATTACATGTAATGAACATTAGTTGTGTTCATGTCTGTCTACAAAAAATTCTGTCATATAGTAAGGGGTATGCGACATTTTTGTGATTAATAAAATATTTATTAATTCTTGATGATGAACATTCGCTTGGAGCGATAAAATGGGAGTTTAAGAGTAAAACTGTGGTAGTTCTATGAACAGTTATATCATTGTGCCGATACTATTCCGAATGAGGTCTACTTTAGGCATATAGATGCGTGGAGTGCGACTGGTTTGTGTTGCCCCACGTAAGTCTGTTCAGCAACAAGACCGTAGTAGAGACCAGAAGCGCAGAATGAATCCTGATGAACAAGAATTTATATGAAGAAAAGAGTGGAAAAAAGGCACTCTCACATGTCTGAAAAGCGAGTCCATCTTGTCATTGTATAAAATACGGTCTGCCCATGCAGGGCAGAGGTTACGCATGAATTCCTCTTTCCCTGCTTCATTAAGATTGTAATGACGTGATGGCTGAAAATGCTCTTGTTACATCTATCAATGAGATATTGAAATTTTCAATATAGTATATGCTTCACCTGAAAGAAAACGCTTTCCTCCAGTAACTGCCCTTTAAACGTAATAGGAGCTAATTCTCCGTTATATCTAAATAGGAACATATGCGAATAATGAATTTAGATCGCTCAATAACTAAGAGAAACAAAATAACCTTTTAACCATTTGTCCTCGTCCGATTCGGAAGAACCAATCATGAATCGAATGAAGGTCAAAACGACTACGTTCTACAGTAGTGATATCCTGGAAAAGTCGCGTTTGACGAAAATTTGCCTTATAAATTTAATTTATCATGAAATAAGCATTATACTTTATAGAAATAAAGACCAACTCTTCCATGACGGTCAATATGCTTGATAGCCTCTACCTTGCCAGTATCATCTTTTTTGGATACCGTTGATACCATTTGTGTTTTTGCTAGATACTAAAACCAATATTTGAACATCTATATATTATATAAAAATATTCATAAATATACAATAAAAAGACCGAATAATTAAAATAATTGAAAATGATGTTGTTTAGATAAAAATACCGTTAAGAGCTTTGTTTCATGTAATTGTGTGTTAAATGAGCCAGCTACAAGAATTGCGTCATTCCTTAGACCTTCAGCTTCCAGTCTAAAAAATATTATCTTACTAAAAACAGCAGTATATTTTTATTATCTTCATTTGCAACAACACTACCACTTATTATGCATTTTAATTTCAACGTAGAGCAAGCCTCTAGGCTTTCTAAAAGTTTTATTTTTCATTTTTACCCACTCAGTCAGCAGTGCCTGTATCTGTTCTTCCCTTTTCTGAGCAGCTTTCGTCACCTGTGGTTGCTCTACAATTTCGTTCACATCTTCGAAAGGCACTGAATGCAAATTGAGGTTCACAAATGTCAGTTCCTTCCCATGTATCCTAAATCTGGCCAGTAAAAATCCAGTCCTTTGCTGTGAAAGGTCGCGTGTTCCGTCTTCTCTCTGGAATAAATAAATCCATGTACTTGTTTTTAAATTGTATTTTATGAATAATAAAATAACGTAAATTTTTCTTAAGATAAGATCAGTTTTATTAAAATATAAATAACTCACATAGAACTCTTTTCTAAATGTATACTTCTGGTTAAACGTGTTTTGTATGTATCCGTCACACTCAGTAACTCCAATGCAGTGTTCATGACCTTTTCGGATAGGGTGATAGCCGGTATTAGAAAAGCGATCAAAATATTGTACGTCATCTGCCCTACGAAAAAGATAGAGATTACCTAAACCCTGAAATAAATTATATTCTATTGCATTTAACATTTTTTTCAATGAAGAAAAGTTGCTTTTTAAAATAATCTGAATAAAATACCGTAAGTCTAGTGTCAAAAAAGGCTCTCGAACTTTCAAAGTGCTTGTAGATCTCAGGGTGGTCGGTAATACTAAATATTTGGTTATTATTGTCACTGCATGTAATTCAAGATATTAAACTAAATATGTTAAAGACCTACCATCCAAGAATCACTCTAGCAGCATAATCAGGATTGACTACTGTTAGTAATCCTTGAACATGAACTACCGCAAATTCTGCTTTTTGCTCAGATATTTCCTTGCTTATTTCAACACACCAAGTACGTAGAATATCATCCTGTTTAATAAAACGGTTAATGACCACCTCAATATATTAAAACATTTTAAGCATTCGTATCTTATAGTGACCATGTTTCCCATATACAAAACAACAAGAAAGTTTTCAAATAAGTCATATAATCCTTTTCACCTGATCTCCGATTTTTGAGATGTCACCAGTGACAGTAACCTGCTTAATATAGTCGGGCATTGCTGAAATTCTATATTTGTAAGTGATATAATATGAAACCTTTCGAAATAATTCTGTAGCATATCTAAACATAGATCATATTCTTTACACAAATGGTTTACTTTAAAAAGTCATAGAACTGTTTTCTATACGAATAAAATGATGGTATACTTAGAATGTGAGTGATAGAGAAATGGGTAACTGGAAATAAACACAACTCGAGCCTGCAACAAAGCGTAATTGGGGGCCACACCCAGGTGGAGACAGCCAAAGAAAGAACAAATCTCTACGAGAAAAGTGAAATTTACAGCAATTTGAAATGCTTGAATTACAAAAATGAAAATTAATAGAAAATATAATAATTTACACCCACTAAAAATGAATAAGTACATGACGATAATGCTGTAAGAAGAAAAGTAGGTATGCACCTTTAGCTCTGATTTCTGTTATATGCAGTGAAAATATCAACATATCTAACCATATATGTAAAATTTAATAGTTATGAAAAACGAAGATACTCTAAGCAATTAGATAAGATGTAATAGATAGTATTAAGGTAATCGATTAATAGGTACTTTCTGAGTTCTTAATCATTCATACCAAACAAATCGTAATGACGCATGAGTCAAATCGCACGTTCCAATGAAGTATGAACTGATAGACAACTGAACGCAGGGGTAGGAACATTGATAACTCGCGCAGGAAAACCAGTTGACAGGTCGCATTGGGTGTGGTTGTTTGTGCTAGGAATATGCGAAGCGCAACTAAGCGGATCATTTGGTAAAGAAACAATTGAGGAGATGGGAAATTGTTATATTTATTACGTGGCAATGCTATTAAATTCCCTAGAATATTGATCACCGTTAAAGAAAACGTTCCAACATACTCTAGTTTTGTAGTTTCTAGAAAGAAAGAAAGAATGAGACTAATTGCTACATTGTTTAGCTAGGCATAAGGCACGTTATATTTAAATGTAAAGGAACTATTCCGATTATAATGTTCATAACGCATCTGTTGCAATAAATCCACATATTTAAAAAAACAAAAACAAAACAAGTAAACTCAACAATATGATAACATCGCAAGTAGTTTAAAACATTGTCACTTCAAAGTTAAGTACCAAACGTTAAAAACCATGTGGCACTAGCTATTATGAAATACACTTAATTCTTGCTATTACATAACAGGTTTTATACGTGAAACACCCTCTCCCAAATCCTTTACCCATTGAAGGTCTTTTCTCAACTCGCGTGCTATTTGCTTCCCATCAAATTGTTTCGTGAGAGCTGTTGGAGACGCCAGAAGCACCTACAATTCATAAATAATATAATTTATCCGTCAAAGTTATTCGATTATATACCTTATAATCATTACCTCGTTAACGTCCTCTTCTGATGCAATGTGAAACAGGACAGAAAAATGAGTCGCTATTGCACGTCGGGCATTTTCTGCTACAACTTCATCGCGAGTTACCAGATTCAAAGCTAGCACTCCTAAAAAAGTGTTTTATTGTACATCTTCCTAGCTGATCTTTATAGTCTCTACATTTACATGATTTCAGTTCACTTGGGATTAATTCTATAGACTTTATGGCAAACTTCATTAAAAATCAGAACGTCTGGGTTTCAAAAAAAAGCATCTTTCTCAATATCTTGGTATTGTTACTTATATGAAAACTAATGTCGTTTGTGATACTAAAAATGCACAACAAAGGAGTTTAGCACTTTTTAAGTCACACACAACCATCAGAAACGAACAGTTTACCAGGTCTCATTTCCTTCGAGCATTTAAAAAAAATTAAGGTTGCATAGGAAATTCTGCGTTTCAGAGAAAAAACTCTCATAAGCAAGGACGTAAGAACAAGCGATAATTTTAAGTGAAATTCAGTGAAGTCTGGCTCTATAAATAATTTCTATATTACTTCAAAGTTACGGTAGGAACCTATCTCCTGACTAATTACCTATAATTACTTCGTTTCCCCAACTAACAATCCTACCATTCGGTTGGAGAACATTTTTCATATTAGTAAGTACTGCTTGAGTCAGAAAAATGGCTGGTGGGCAGTTGAGCCCATCATCATGCATAGAACCAGCCAAGTCCACCAATAATATATCAAGCTTGTCCTCTGAAGAGAGAGTAATTAACAGCGTTTTAAAATCAATATAATATTTATGCTTACCCATTTTAGCTTTTTCATCAAGATACTGTACTGCATCCATTACTCGTACGTGCAACCTGTGATCACTCGAAGGAAATGAAAACCATTGAGTGGCAATGTTAACTATTTCAGGATCCAGCTCAACACCAACCACCGTAGCCTGTTACCACAGTACTATATAACTGTCCATTAGTCTGAATATAATATTTACTTACTCTAGGAAGTCTTCGCAAAATGTAAGCAGTTAAAAGTCCGCCTCCCAGTCCGAGTACAGCTATCTAAACGGATAAATCCATGTGTACACGAATATAATTGCTAAATAGATATTTTACACACCTTTAGATTTGCTTGGTCTGGTTTAGCCAGAGGATTTGATGGGAGAAGTGCAAGACTAGATAACATAAGACTGTGATGATCACAAGATAGAGTGTCCAGGTCGACAACCTTTTTACCTTTCTTGCCTTCTTAAAATGGAATGAGTAAATAAAATTATACAATAGTTTAAGTAAGTACAATAACTTTTGAAACGTACGTTTAAGCGGAGCTTCTGATTGTACAAGGTTTTGGCTAGATAAGAATACAAGTCGTCTATATTCTACATCTCTAATTATTACATCCTCAACCACCCATTTCCCGTTGACTGTTGATTCTCCTGATGCTAATGAGCGGCGAACATCAACGCTACCGATGGATAAGAAGTCAATCTATAACTCACATCAGAACAGCCACTACGGTTATTTGTACAAATGGTCAATAACACCTACAACAGCACCGTCTTTCCTGGGATCGAATCGGACCATGAACCATCCTAGTTCATCCTTAACATCTTGAAGTGAGCCATACTTATTTCCTCGTAATAAAGTTACTATAGCCAAACGGTCCTAAAGGGTACATAATAACAATTCAGCCCTCTGATTTGGTTGTAATATCAAAAAGAAAGTAAGAAGGGAAAAGTAAAAATTGCCTTTTGCGTTTGAAGTCTCAGTGCTCTCCGCCCTTTCTCGGTAGCAAAAATCCAGTCACCATCTCTGACAAGAAAGTAAATAATATATATTGATCTAACACAAAAATGAGAATTTATCAACCTTCCAATTGGTACCACAAAGACCGCATATTCTTTTAACTCCTTTGCTTCAACATTATCGACAATATGTATACGATAACGTGGTCCAGCAACTTCCTTGCCCTCTATGTCGATAGATACTTCAGCATCCAGTTTACTATAGGAAGATTGTGTACAAAAAAGACCGAAAATTTGCAAACAAGTTTTTTAAAAACATCAGTAGAGTGTAATATTATATGAAAATTGACGTTATTCACATTATAATTTTAAGTGAACGTTTAATACAAACCTAGAACACATGTGAACAAAGCGACTGAGTTCTTGTTCAGCGAGAACAGCCGAGATAAGTGCAGATAGATCAGAAAGACGTTCTGGACGATCACCGCCTGCTCGACATAATTCTATGGGCTATAATGTAAACTACACATTAAAATGATAGAAGCGCCCTGAAAGAAGAATACAAGCTGAAGAAATAGATTAAATACGTTAAAAATTAAAGGCAGAAATGACGAGGTACCAAAATTCAAAAAAAAACTTAAGCATGATCAGGATTAAAATAGTAAAAGAATTGCAAGTAGTAATCGAAATTGAAGGGAGTGAAGATACATGGATTAGTATAATAGTTCATATGTAAACAAGTTGTTTATGAAAAGGACTCAAGGAATAGTAACCCGAAATAAAAAATACTCTTAATTACCATTGGGATATTCATAGACATCCTTAACTTTGTAGCAATAAGAAAGAAGACTGGCATGGGGAATCCGGAAGCTCGATTCTCTAATTTGTGTGCACGAAGAAGAAATTGCCGCCTGTAGATTTATTAACAAATCAATTTTTTTTAAATATAACTAAAACCAAATGTTTCATAAAATTTTAAGATTAGACGAGTAAGACGTTATTGAATCCTTCAACCCACGTGCTAATGAAATGTTCCATCCAAAATCGAACAATATGTTCTTGAGCGAGAGTGATAATTATATAACGCCCACCTAAATTTAATTATGCTTAAAGTAATCCAAAAAGTCCCAAAAATATTATATAGCTATATGAAGAAAAACTAACTAATTTGTAGCATTCGCTGCACTTCATAAAACATTTTAGAGACTGCACTCTTTTGCTCAGAACTTGCATCTGGAGGAAAAAGAGCATCTAGTGTTCCTTTATCTACAACCACAGAGAAGGATTCATCACCCGAGGATACCTGCAGTATAATTCACTTATAACGTATGAGAAAAGAAAAAGATTTGAACACAAAAAAATAACTCCAACCTGCGAAGCATCCTCTTGTTTAAAGGTGAGCTCTGGTCGTTTCTTATTAATTGATCGTTGTTTTTCTATTACGTAAGAATCTATGTCGATACTGTGAATTGCATGGAATCCATTGTCATACATCTGAATTAATCAAATAACCGTGCACCATTAAGCTACCTCTGTAAAAAATCAGAGTGACACTTAAGAGTAGGAAAAGGGAATGTGATCCGCTATCATAACGAAACAATAATGAGGGAGAGGCAGAGGTAACGCGGACCAATTTATTTATAGACCTGTGAAGCCAACAGTGAGTTCCCACATCCTATCTGCAGTATTTTATCTAATGGTTTCAGATACTTTTCGAGAACCGGCCCTAATACATCATAGCCACCATACCTGAGAACATTATAGATTTAAAAAAAAAACAAGGTTTAAAACCTATCCGTTGAATATCTGAGCAAGAACAAGAAATAAAAATTATGATGCAGGTGAGTAACGGACCATTCGAATGGAGATCTTCTACTGGCAAAAAATTTCCGCCAGTACTGTGGGTCGGTGAAATCCGATATTGTTTTGGGTAAAAGTGCCATCTAAACTCACTATCTCAAATTTATCTCTATATAAATAGAATATCAATAAATAAGTCCATAACTACACATAAAATCAGTAAGAGCAAAAAAATGACTAATTTTCATTAAATATACACCCTCCATATAGATATTTTGCATATTAATTAAGGATAAAAACATTTTTACAAAGCATTACTTCTATCACAGAAATGATGAAAACCGTTAATAGTAAAAAATTTACAGAAACATAAGTATATGTAGCTACAAGAAAATAATTTAATATTAATGACATAAGATATTAAATTGTAATACATAGCTTATGTTATAAGAAATAAATTATCGTGCTGGTAATCAAAAATCTTATATTATATAATCTGATAGAGAAATCTATGTTCCGTATTTTTTCTTATCAATACTCACTTAATCTTTAATACATTTGTAACTAAAAAAAATATATTCTTTAATGTAATTTCAAGACATTTAGAGTAAGATGGAAAAGAATCTATAAAATATAACTTAACTATATAACATCAGATCGGAAAATGTGCACAATATAAAAACTTGCAAAGAAATATTCAAGTAGTTTAAATCTTGAATAGAACTGTACAATTTCTGTAATCCTAGTTAGAATTCATCCTCACTAGACGTCTCTATATCTTTCAGAAGACCTGACATAGAAACGGAATCAGATATCAGATTAGATTTGGTATTCTGAAAAATGTTCCTAGTTTATTCTTATGTAGAATTAAAAGTGCATTATATTACCTTATTTATAGCAACAGCCTCCATTTGGAGTGGTCGATAACCATTTTGATTTCCAGCCCAGTTTGGATCATCTTTCAAAATCGTATGTCGACATCCATACATGAGAAACAATATTACAACACACATAGATGGAAGAAGAAACGCTAAAAACCCAAAAGAGTCCTGCAAAGAGAATATTTTTAATTTGTGAATATTTTCGGGTACATTGGAAATGTAACTGTTAGATGTTGACAAAATTTGCTTAAAGTTCATCATCTTACCGTTACAAATGTTTCAACCATGGTCATCTGGTTTATAACGTCAACTTTTTGAAGAACTTTCTGCAACACTTGCAACGATCCATTATGTGGCGCTGGTGAAATTTCCAGCAGATAACACATTAAAGAATATAGATCTATATTATCAGGAATATCTTCAATCTAAATTATGATATGGATTTCTTATCTTTTCCGCAAAAAGCAGGATATAACTCAATTCCACGCTAAAAAAAATTGAAGAAAGTGGGTACCTTTTGAGATTTAATAATAGCAGGGCCTCTCATAACCAACATAGCACGCATTTCTGGTTGATTGGGATCCATTCCATGAGTGGATGCATTGAATTGGAAACTTCCCTTAGAGCCGTAAGCTCTAGATATAATAAATATTGAGTCGCATTCTTTGACCATATTTATAATAAAACTTTTGAAAACTTGGATGCATTCAAATAACCTTTCGATTTTTTCCTTTGTGCATGAAAATGATATAGCTGATCCTACTTCCGGCTCAATAATAATGCGACCAACACGTGAGGAATTCTTGTAGAAAAATTGGTCAGGGAAATCCTTAATATAACAAAATAAGGTTTCGAATTAATGATTCAATAGAAATATTATTCTACTTATTATTTATTAAAAAGTATACAAGTACAAAAATAAGTGAAAGATGGGAGTGAAAACAATACGAACCTCCTTCATATAAACCTTGACTTTAAATTCATGGGTTTTAATAGCTTCAGTAAGATTTCTATAAATCTCTCTTGCATGCTGTTCATCTTTAGGATAAATCATGTGATCTCCTCGCCAAAAATCATCGCCAAACACGTAGTCACGAATACACATAACATGGGAAATATCCATAATCTGAAATTTTGACTCTAAAACAAAATGAGCAGCGTATTTGAAACCTAAAAAATAAAATGAAAATTTCAAAGAAATTATAAACCTCTGCGTGTCCATGATCAGCGGTTAATATCACGTTAACCTCATCACTTAATCTATGACTGTCAAACTTTGAATCGAAATATGCAAATAAGCTGTCTAATTGCTTCAATGTCTGTTTCAACTGTCCATTGTAGAATCCATTCCCATGTAAAGTGTGATCCGGTTCAGCAATATACCTGCGTCAGACATTTAAAAAAAAGCTAGATACGTTATCATAACTTAAAAATACTACACTAATACGGATAACTAAGTATGCTAACAGAAGAACTGCAAAGTAACCATGATATGAAGTTTATAGGATCCTTTTCTCTAGTGAACAATTTAACAATATCATCGACATCTTTCTTCCACTCAGACAAGTTTCGATAGGTGGACCAAGCTCTATAATTCGAAAAATTATTTCTTTAAACAGCACAAAAATATAACAAAACAAACTTGTATATAGTTGGTTTATGTGGCGGACTGGGGAATGGAGTTTCCCCATTGGGCCAGTAAAAAGTAGCGGATCGACGAGAAGAATTCGCTCTGGAGTATAAACATTTCACAGATGAAAATATAAGTGTAAAGGTGTGGATTGTCTTGTAAGCAAGAATAACAAAACATTTAAAGGTATATTTCAAATGGAAATACCTATCATTAGTTAACCAAATTGGTTCTCCACGATACCAGTGGGCTGCCTGAGATGCATTGACAACTCCTGCAGTTTGAGTAGTATTGAAGTAATCGTAGCTATAAAAAAGTAACAGATATTAAGATTAGAACAGCACCTATATTAAAGAACCAATAAAGTACAAACTAGAATATCTAAAATATTAGGAACTAGCACCAGTTTTGCTTTATGTACGATCGTATCTAAAAGTGGCTTTAAAAATATAACTAACAATTCCCCAGTCTCGGTGTCGTAGAAATAATTGGAGACTATGCCATGACTTTGTTCGTACATTCCTTGAGTAAAAATATAGTTATACACTGCGAATATTTAAAGCAAAATAGTTCAGATGGCTAAGTGGAAGCATATACCAGTAACAATGCTCATGTGATTAGGAGCAGTGTAGGTAATATATTGAGATCGAACTCCATTCACGAACCAAGATGACTTCGTAGCCCACTTATAGATGTTTGGGACCTTGAAACTAACAGTTACACTAAAACTACAGTCATCTATAAAAATCTAATGTAACTCTGAAAATATGTTATAGTAGATTGTAATATTAATATATACATAGAACAATAATAAAAACTCACCATGGATGCATTGAGTAGATCATATCGGAATCCATCGAAAGATATCAGAAGCACTTTTGGATGTGGACTAAGGGTATTAACATAGCTTAAGATCACGGCCAACCACGATATTATAAGTGGGAGAAGTAGCATCTCCGTTCATCAATGAAGAGCCGTGCTAATAGAATTAACTTATTTGCACTAGCATATATATTACATTTTAAAAATCCGAAAATATGTGCCATAGCTTATGAGGTGAGATACTCACAAAGCGTCATTTGTCAAAAATGAGCAACTTAATCTACCTTTTCACACCTAATTCTGTTGATGTTTATTTCGTTCTGTCCAAGCTCTCATGGCATACTGCAATACGAACAGAAAAGGGTTCTACTCAAAATGGTTTTAGCTATGGAATATCGATACGCAACAGCCTTTGCTATAAGGGAGAGTCAGACGGCCAGGGCATAAGAATCTGCATACACAGCCTAATTAAGATATTCGTTATTCGGACCACGACTTCCATACATTCAGCCTGTATTTCCAACCAAACTAAATATAAGCGAATGCCTCAACATACGAAATGCCGATGATTAGGTGGGATTTTAATACTTCAAATTATCTTTGTTCCAATAGATCGCTTCATAGAGCCCACAACATACTATTTCACTGTGCTAGCACAAAAATCCCAGCCCATTATATTCTATTCTAAGTATACGTCACTTTATTATTAGCACTAAAATGCTCATTTTAAACAGTTAAATTAAATACAGTCCTAGATCTATTGGCTGATTAAAAAAGTATTTCAGTAATATTGAAGTACGTAGCATACGAGCATTACAAATTGTTGCAAAACTATACAATACAATGTAGTCTTTAGAACAATCGTTTTCCTGCTTTAAATAAACACAACAAAAGTACCCGATTACTTATTACCTTATCTCTATCGTGTTATTGATTACATGAAAGCAAAGCATTTAAATTCTCTCATACTATTTAGATACTATCTGTGAAGGGAGTTGACCATTCTTATGTATATATTCATATAATATTTATAACTATACACCATGCTTCAGGTGATTAATAAAAAGATTAGTTTACTAAGACCACTGATACAAGATGTTATGTACAAATTAAATAAAAAATTAAGCGTAAAAACAAAATAAATACCCGTATAATACGATAACAATGTAGGTATTATTTTATAATATTATAATAAATCGGCAGAGCGGTACATTTGTAAGGATTGGAATTTATAACATCTATAAAAAGTCGTGAAAAATCTCAGTACTAAAATAATGTTAAATATTAGCAAAGACTAGTACCAACCAATCTGGGTATCAATGTAGTATGTATTTACCAATACTTGAACTCTTGCTATACAGACAGCCCCTTCATATCGCACGAGTTTCAATCAGCACCGTAACCCAATAATCAATTGTTATATGGGAGTGTAAAACAGAATATTTTAGAATAGAATTTTTTAATTTTTTCATTGCATTAAATTTTAAAATCAATATCTAACAGCTAAAATAGTAATAAAGCATTCAAATTTTACAAACAGATAGCTTACAGAATTAGAGCTTCTAAATTAGTGTTTGAAAGAGATATCGTTAAGATAACAGGTCAACGAGTAGTAATTTTCAGAATATATGAGAAATTCGAACTTATTGTTCATAGTAATTTCAGATCCTCCTTCATCTTTGTCTTATACTTTTCTCTTGGGTCGTGTCGGCAGTGTGATTCATCTGATTACGAATTTAAATATACAGCCTGTGATGTAAGTGGTTCTCGTTGGCGGGTCGCTGTTCCACGGTCTAATTACAATTGTGAAGGAGGTTTACCTGAGCCACAGCGAGGATTAAACTGCTGTTAGTTCTTTATCAGTTTGTTAAAATAGAAAACATAAAACCAATATAAATCAAGAGTTAAGATAAAAGAATACTTCACAATTATAGTAAGTGTTCTTAAGCATTCTCATGTTCACCTGGAAATTACCTTGACCTTGATACTCAAAGATGTCGGCCATGTCTAGCAGGTATGATCTAAGATTAAAATGTCAAATAATAAACAGGGTAATATAGCAGTGAATGCATATGGTTATCTTTAGGTCAATATAGTCTTGGTGGAGGAATTCGCTATGAAGAATTTACCACTCTACCTGTCGGCTTTTCTATTGAAAACTTCGACGCTGATTCAGATCAATTTATAGACACATCATCGCGATCCACCATGCCTTGTCCTCCTGAGTTAGTCAACAACACAATTGGTGTTTTTTTGAAAAACGTTAAAAATACATTTAGAGCCGGATGGGTTATTCGAAATGAGGAATTATTGTATATTCCGACTCCATGCATTTCTCGTTTGTCATTCTCCGCCTCCCTTGTTCGTGCTGGTTTTGCTGAGTATTCTTATCATATGCCAAGAAATAACCGCGCACTTTCCCTTCAAGTGGATGTACGAAATCAACAATGCCAAAGTTATCGGTTTGTTTTTACTATAATTCTATAATATTCACAATTGACAAGACACCAACTACTATAAAAATTACGTGCAAAATTCAACTGATTAAATATTTTTTTAGAGAATCTATGCAATCAATGATGAATAGATATACAAAAAAAGAGAAAGCGCATAAAGAAGAGTCGAGTAATGATTGGCAGAGAAGGAGGATAGAACTACGCAGTGGTACAGTAAAATATTTAAGGTAATTTCCCATTAATATCTATGCTACCTACTGCTTACAGGTTTAAACGTTATTAGCTGGACAGTCTCAAATAGTGCTGGAATGAAGGCATCAAGTGAACCCATTAGAATAGCAAGAATCGATATTCTAGGTCTGTTTATACTTGAGATATTTCACACCTAATATATTTCAATTTAATCGTGATTAAGGTGATTAAAAATATGTATCTCAGGCTTGGCATTCATCCAAGAATGTTCTCCTTGCCCTGCAGGAACGTATTCAGATATTGGATCTGCAGAGTGTATTGCGTGCGCTGCTGGATTCCATTCTTCAAAAGGAGCAGGAAAGTGCGAACGATGTCCAGAGTCGCAGTTCTCAGGTTCACAATAATTAAACTTCATTCATCTAGAAAAGGAAAAACAGTTGAAGACTAAACAAAAGCAATGTAGTGCTAAGATTTCCTCTTAGATAATTACGGTTAAATTAGTTCAGATTTTGAATGAAATTAGGTATTAATGTAAGTGATTATATAAAATGACCTAACTATGAACAAAACTTATAGCTGGATTAGACTACATTTAATAGAAAGAAAAAGGTGCATATATATATTTATAAAATCTGATAGTATAACACTATTTCTATAGGTCCAAAATCAGCTATTTGTGTAAATCGTCCACCATGTCGACAATCTGACTTTTATCCTGTTACCGAGTCCTGCAATAATGGATCAACTCGTACGATATACAAAAAAGTACAACCTGAAGTATGCAGAGTGGATCTACCTGGAGCTGCAGATGTCAGAACACAGTTCTTAATAATTTATATAAAGCTATCAAGAGGGGAAATATTAAGACCTTTATTTCTTTAAATGAATTATTAATTGTATTTATAGCTTCCTCCACCTGGTCCGTGGAGATCTTGTCCAACATGTAATCCAGGGATGGAGAAAGACCAACATGGAGTATGTGTTTTCTGCGAAAAGGAACATTTCTCAGATGGAAATGGTACTAAAACAATTTTTTATTTCACATTTCATCTATTATGTACAAATTCGACTTTCCTTAATTTAATAATTTTGCATACTTACAACAAAATGAAGTTTATGCAATATGATATTTCGTTTTGCACCAAAATTTAATTTGACTGAAAACCTTGCTAATCTGGATATAGAAAGTCTCATTTCTGAAAATACCTGTGACCAGTTACATATTACTATAATTTACACTTTAAAGAAATAAGTAAAGAAACCAAGCATTTCATGCTGTTCGCGTTGTCCCGTATATACCATACCTAACTATGGCTATCAGTATGTCCAGTGGGAATCATTACCGCCCAACATTGGTACTCGATGCGATTTCATTAATGAAGGTTATTTTTATTTCAATGCCTTTTTTCAAATTTATTACTATCAATTTAACTTTTTTAAAATAAGACAATATATGTACAGTAGATATGTTTCTCTACTTTCACTTAATATCATATTTATATACGGTCATTTTTAGATGTTTCACTTGTTTGTAATATTGGAGAAGCCTGGTTTGCATCAGGTTCAGCCCTCATTTCAGCTTCCTCATTAGAAAAAGGAATAGCACTGGAAATGGTTCTCTCAATTGATGAGGGTGAATTTAGAAATTTTGCATATAAAGCGTGAACATATGATTTATTTACTTCCTAGCATGTTTCTTAAGAATCATGATTTCAACATATGAATATATAATTGTTCGTTTTAACAATGGATTTCCTTCCTTGTATAATTATTTCCTTATTTATTATTACCTTCATGTACTTTATCTGATGTTTTTAGGCTTTTCTAATCCCTTATATCCTCATGAGACTGTTGCCACTCTCCAATCACCAGTCGCACATATCACTATAGTATTCGACACTTTTTGTGCAGATTCTTCTTGCGTTTTATATATTCTTGAGGTGAGGATATTACATTCATCAAGACCTATAATGAATAAATATATCACACATCAAAGTAATTTCATAAGTGAATATGAGAAAATTTGCGGCGGTTTCAGAACAACATCAAGAAGCTAAAACCAGAGTATATGCATTTACATATATTTCACAAAAGTAGATCTGTTGGACTAAATAGAAAGATTTTAAATAATTGCTTGAGGGCGATCGGAAAAAAACGTCTAATTATCGTTTCTTGGCCGCCTTCAATGGAACACAACCAAAACGTGTTTGGTCACACAGCATCGTAAAACAATCACCTGCTCAGTTTATGGTGAGGAGTATAAAACATTAGTAGTAACTAATAGTGTCTCAATAGAATAAGAATTCAGATTTTGTGAAAGACTATTGATAGTTATACGAAATTTCAGAAATTTACTAATCGCTTTTATTGCCATGTTTATGTAAAGAAATACAAATATTTCGTCTTAGGTTGCATTTCTTCGTTCCGGAGCAATTTCTGGCGATGATTCTATCAGCGACCAAGCACGAATTCATTTGATCAATGTTACAAATGTGGGCCATTGGGAAGGCAAGCAAGGAGGTGGAGCTAGTCAATGTATACCCTGTCCAAGGGGGTCTAATGGGGATTGTGTACCATGTCCACCTGGTCACTATATGACCGCTCAGGTGAGAAGAAGTCATAAAGTATAAAAAATATAGCAACTATTATTATTTAAGGACCACTTGTGCATTCGTTGTCCAGTAAATACATACGTGAATACTTCATCTGAGAGGGTAGGTCAAGAAAGCTGTATCCCCTGCGGAAAGAATCTTTTATCGCATGATGGGATTTCTTGCAAAACAGACGGACATATTCATATAGAACAAGACAATAGGACGCTTACTTATGATCTTTCCAATTGGCTCAACAGGTGTGCAATTTGCTAGATATAAAAGTTATTCAGGTTTCTACTTTAACTTTTCCCGCTATTAATTTCAAAGTTCCTTTATGAAAATTATGGAAATGAATTAAATTATCCAATATTTTATATAGAAATACTATTTTGTTATTTAGGACGTGGACAACTTCGGGTGTTAAAGTATTCTCCAGAGAAGGAACATCTTATTATCACTCTTTTAATATGTCATTACTTGGTGGGCCCGTCCGTTGCGAGGAGCAGTTTGAGATCTCTGACACCGTAGGAGTGGATCAGGCAAATTGTTTTAAATTCTTTTGCTTTACAATTGAGTGTTAAATTAAACCTAATCTTAAATAGTTTTCCAGACTCATGAAGCTGTAGAAGGTGCTGCATGTAGAATGACAACCTTACCTGATTCTACCCACAATCAGTCCCGCACAGCACTTTTCTTCCCTGTACTGTAAGTTTTTTTCACATATTTGTTTTTTGCCCGAAAATAACTAATTTTTCATTCAAGTAACTTAATTACAGCTTAGCAATGCGACTAGAAGCTATATCTGTAGAACGTCAACATAATGCATGGAAGCTTACCAATCAGATGTTGGAATATGGTGGGTTAAATTATAATTTCCTAATTAAAGTTCGTGAATGACTATTAGTTTTTTTTCTTATAGAAGGAATTGAAAATTCTTCTCTACCCATGGATATTCATTTATGGTTTGATACTGTCGGGCAACCATCGGAAGCGTGCCCAATTGGAAACACTTTCGTTATAACAGCACGGTGTCAGCCTACTAGGAAACAGCCAGAAGTAGTTTCTTAAGCAATTGTTTAATTTATTAGTTAATTATAGATAATCATAAATTCTCTAATTCATCATATGTCAAAGCTCTCCTTTAAAACGTTTTATTTGCAAGATCCGTCTTCCACACACTTGTCCTGATGGAACATGTGATGGATGCCTATTTAATGCTATTATAGAATCTGCACAGGTAAGAGTAAAATATTAATCATGGTATTTATTGTTCCTCACATTGTAGAAAAGACTACAATAGTATCTAACCAATCAAATATCATTTTAAAGAAAAGGGGATAGAAGGGAAGGCTAATTACAAATTTAGGCATGTCCAGTTTGCAAGGCAGGAGATTACGAAAAAATTCGTGGAGAGTGTGTGCAAGGACAACAAACCATTCATTACATTCCAGACAAGTGAGCGCAATACTATAAAGATAATAAAGCATTATGTGCAATCTGTAAACTTTTAAATCTATTTTTCAGTGTGTAAATTAAGCGAGTTGAATTTTTTTAAAAGATATAGGAAGATATTGATATAATTTCTATTCTTTTTTAGACACTGCGTACTCTCCGGAAAAGCAGCAAAATCTCACAATGAAGCTTGTTCAGTTCTATCAGCGAGAGAACGTACTCTCATTGGCTCTGGAATAGTTGCTCTCCTGATACTGTCACTCACTCTCATAATTATTTGCAGAAGAAATAGGAGGTTTAATTATAATTCAATTCTTTCCCCTATATTTTTAAATTTTCTTTTTTTTAGATTAGAATATAAGTACACACGTCTGATAGAATCCCGCACTGGAGAATTACCAACTGCGGAAAGCTGTGGATTAGAAGAAGACGAGGACGATGAGGTGTGTCATAAATTGCTGTATCATTAATATTTGTAACTTTAGTTCTTTTTGTTTAGACCACTGACCGGGTGATCTTCTCAAAGGGTAAGAAGCGTTTATTCTCTGGTCGTGAAGATAAGGAAGCCTTTGTTCCATTAGAGAATGAGGATTAAATATTTGCATAGTATATTCACAGTTAATTACTCAATTGTTGTTTTTCAAACCATTCGTTCCAAATATTCGTGATCTCATTTATCGATTTACTTATTTTCTTTGTGCTGGTAATTTATGTTACTTAATATTTAAACATTATGATTTTACTTACAATTTGCATTGTCAGAATTATCACACTGTGCCACTTTCGGATCAAATTAGTCACGTTCGTTCCGAAATCATATTTTTATATGCGATACCTGTGAGTTCATATCAATCACTAGTCACTGTAGATCTTTCATTGTTGTTTACATATTCGTAATATAAACATTTCATTAAATCTTGATGTGTTTAAGTTGTCGTAATGCACTGAATGAGATAAGAGGCACCCTGCTTGTGGCTGGAAAAACCGGCTTAAATAGAGGCTGTTCAGGCCCAGAATAATCATGAGGTAGTCTGCGAGGTAGTAAGGTAGTATGCCCAGTATGCCATGTTAAATACAGCAAATACCTGAAAATCTTTATAACTATGTAGAAACAAAAAAATTTAATACTGCAGATCGAGAAGGTAAAAATATAAATAATAAATAAGAATACTTACCGCAGGAAAAGCCATACTTGCAACTCTATCTATAGAAGCACCCAATTCACTACCTCGTGTTCGTCGAACAGTCATCTCCAATGCACTCCTTAAGAACAATGTGCTTTTTCAAAGATGTAGTTTAATAGGTGTGTGGGATGTTCATTTTCAACAATATGGACATATTGATATTTGGTACTTTACTGATGTGATTATTATCTTATAGATATGATACCTACAGATTCATGTATTAAATATCCAGAATATTAATGGAAACTATGTTTGTAAGAACATATGTACTAATGTCTATAGTATCTGCGAAAACAGAAAAAAGTCTAAAAACCTTCTCGCTGCGGCGCAGTGACCAACACCGTTGACAGAAGATCGGGAAAGAGAAAATCGTGACTCTCTAAGACGTTGATCCTCCATTTTATCATTATAGGCAACGATTGCCAATTCTATCAGTGAAAAGAATATAAACCTGTAGATAATTTGCATTTTCAAATCCAATAATGACAAAATTCATGAAAGTTGCTACGGAATTCGAGTTTTTTAAAATAGTTTCAACATACCCAACACAGCTGAACATCCAGATATCTATCGCCTTCACATATGAAGCCTGAACATTAAAATTACCAGTATTGAATGGAGCTAGATATGGTGGATAATAGGGTTAGCATTCGAGACTAAAATGTCGAGTTATCGGGTTTTCGAGATTTTGGAAAAACCGGGTATTTACCGGGATTCGGGAAATTGGGGTCCCGGAATGCCAACTTTGATGGATATCAATATTAAAATAAATTTATGTAGTGACTATTAAAGGCTTACCCTAGGTAGAGATTTTACAATATTTCCAAATTGAAATGTAAGAGCCATTAAAGAGGATACAGAAAGAGTAATTCTTGCAGGAAGTGCACGGGTGTCCATCCAAAAAGCTATCCATGATATGAACACAGATATATATGTGGGCAAATACATCTATAATCAGTGAATCAAGAGGTAGAACAAAATATTCCGATTCAGCTATAATTATTTAATATTTCATTATTATAAAAAGCAAAACCTGTAAAATATAGAAGCCATATAATCGTTCGAAGTGGATGGACACTGAAAGACGGTGCCAGATTCCCGCTGTGTACATCTAAACTTCTTAGTTGGCACAGGTACAAGAAGAACTGAAGTCTACTACATAAATATTTAAGTAAATTTAATTCTTACTAGATTCTGGCAAGATTTTCATGTCCATTTAAACTTTTGGACTTATAAGATATAAGATATTGTTTTTGCAATACCTCAGTAACTGAACCATATGTAATATTGGTCATCCGGAAATCGGGTAAATTGTAATCACTTTTAACTGTACTTACTGGAGACCACTCCAACCACTGTAGTGATACCTAGAAAGCAATTAACTCCCTTTCTGTCTTTTCAATTCCTCTTCTTGTTTTAATTTTTACTTAATTTTCACTTTCTAGATATTTCAAAACGTTTGCACACCTCAGCAGCGTTATATGAGTAGCTTTCTAAGAATAAGGTGCATTTGATACTGTCTAAAGGGAAGCTCCTCAAATCCATTTGGCAGGGTGCTGTAATAAACTTAATTTTTAAGCATTCTATCTACCTCTTGTTTACCTCTCTGGAAAAATAGAGAAAATAAGTTTTTATAGATGTATTTACACAATTAATTGTGTCTAATATTTATAACATTTTTAGAAGAAAAATTTGAAAAAAAAGTAGTCGCACACCTTCTGAACGAATTCGATAATTAAGCCAAATGGTTCCATTTGGAAATATCATTAGCAAAATATTTGGTTTAGGAGAATCGTGGACTTTTGTAGATTTTGAATTGACAATACATACATTAGGAGACCAAAGTCGGGGTTCCATATCGTGATCGAGAGAAAGATTCTTCCGACATGGATCAAGGTGTTCGAAAGCCAACCTGGAAAAGAAAAAGAACGGAAATAAGGAAGAATAGAAAGAATAGAACTAGAAAATAAATGAAAATCATAACAATAATTGCGACAAAAATGAAATTATAGGTTCGAAGAAATCGAATATTTAGAAATGTCTTCAAGAACTATTTATTTAACATATAAATTTAATATGTGACAAACAACAAGCACTAGTATTAAATACTAACAAACCTATTATCCAGCCAAATGGCGCTAATCCAAAAATCAATAACAAATGTTCCTGTAATTGCAGAGATGTCTGAAATATCCTGAATGGTAATCTCCACCAATACATCTACTGGTGCCGGATCGGGAAGAGCATTTCTAAAATAAGAACCGAAGTACTTAAAGATTTTTATTTTTATACTTCCATATTTTATTATCATAATTATGCCTCTCAATTTCCTTAATATCTATTCGTTTCACTTTACTAGAATGTAGGATGAATCTTTTACATGATCATGGAGAGGGAAATTTTATTTCCTCCGAATATTTCAATCATGGTCACATTGATCGAGGAACACAACAAAACCCATTTTAGAAGATTTACAATTCATGAGGATAAATTTATATTCATGTCATCGTAAAGTACTGCTAGATTTGTCTTAGCTATGGTGCTATTTTTAAAGTGTTCTTTAAATGCATAGGTTATACAGAAAAAGTGCTAAGAATATAAAGCTCATCAAATATTTTCTTTTGCAATATTTTGGGAACAAGTAAGCTCACATTTGATATGGAAGATAAGTTTAACAATTATTTTATTTCCTTTAAAATTGGTGAAGAATTATGATGAATTATCCTTGTTCATAATGGGCTCTAGTGCTTAAATCGTGCGCACTCCCGGTTTCTCATTTGTCGGAATACATCACACACCACTAAGTATAAAGCAACAAAATATTAGCTGCTATTTCCATGGCATTACTTATATTCCACTTAATCAATGTATGATTTCAACATAAAATTGTGGCATAAATTGCTCCTCTATTTAAAAACGTAGCTAATCCATTGAATAAATCTACTCAATTTTGTCCAATAGAACGGACAGCTTGCTAGCCAATTAGACCCACTTCTAGAAAGTTGGGACCGCGTGTTGGGGGCAAGCAAACAAAGATCTGAGGTGAGGAATAACACACTAGATGTTGACGATATAGAGCTACGAATAGTAGCAAAATAAGCCCTCGATGTCATAGCAGATAAATGAAACAGACGAAATAAACTGACCTACTATAGTTCTGCATAAGTATCTGTGCCAGGTCCTGTGCTTTAGCTCCATGGTGATCAGCCTCACATATCGGTCGATGAAATGGATGATGATGGACTGAAAATTTCTTAATAGTGTATTTATTAACGATTATACAATAATATGCTTTTCGATTATGTGTTTGGTTCAAATATAATGAAAAATTAGGTTTATAGCAATAAATAGAATAGACTAAGGCCTACCTCTGTGATCATTTTTGTGAGCTGTAGATGAGGAGGTTAGAATCATTGCTTCTAGTATCAACGTCTAAAGTATAGATATAAATGTACAACTAGTACATAGTTGGATGTTTTCTTGAATTTCTTAACCATTGGTTTCATAAAAATTCATTTATGGCATATAGCAATAGTAGGCCTCATATATTTATGCGATATGCTCAAAAAAGGAGCATATTTAGATATGGCAAAGGATTCGCCGAAAAAGCCGTTTAAACTCATTAATTTTCTTCAAGATTTATGAAAGAATCATTTTATGATTACAACATTATTTTGAGTTGCAGAATAGGCCTTCTTCTCCCACGACTGACCAAGTGGAATGTCCCAAGGATTTAAGTTGATGAAATAGAAGCCGATAAATCCTCGTCTCAAGTAAAGGAAACTCGCTAAGCAGACCCCCAAACGTGCTTTTGACTCCAACGACGAGTCGCACTGGAATTGAATGTTCAGTGGTTAAATTGTCAATCTGCCACTTAGCTCCGGAATATCTTTTTAAATGTATTTACTGTGATTTCCTTTCCTGAAAACTCCAATGTCCTTTGATCAGTATAAATTTCGAATATGGCCACATTCGTTGATCTTTCTTCTTTACAATTGTTCACATTTGCTTTGTGTCACATGGCTTTCTCGCATAAAAATTTGGTTATTTGCAGCTGAACTACTTGCTGTTGATATTCTTGAATTTTCGGCTCACTGAACTCGGTCTTTCATTCCTCGACTTTATTAACTTTCTTGTTTCGTTTAATCACATCACGTCATAAGCAGTTACCCGTAATATTCTGAGCATCATTGAATACCGCGAAATATTCCAGAAAGAAAATACTTAGCTGTAGAATAATAGATACCATAATTAAAAACTAAACAAAGAAAATAAATTGATACCAAGTGTTACATAATGTGACCACAGAAACATTACATTTAGAATACTTATAGTAGAGTCCTAAATGTTTCATCAAATCTTTATTGTACGCAGTATTATTACCATGCAACTGGACTTGGATATTCATACATAGATTTAGCCAATATCACATGAGTATATTTAAGTTAGAAATCGTTAATAAAACATAGATTTGTTCCAAAGATTTTTGAATTCAGACAACACTATAACCAAAATATTTCTTTTCTGATAGTCATACCTTTGGCGCATTAGCATCTTCTAGTAATAAAAATATTGAAATGCTCATAACTTATCATTCAAAGCTTATATAGTACCAATAAAAGAAATCCAGATTTTCGCAAAAAATTATGTTTTTCTGTTAAAATTAAGTAAGGGGAACCTTACCTGGATGGTGTAGATCATTTGAATGACGCCAGAGTCTGCTGCTCGCTCCGCCTCTTAAGATTATTTAAATTGAGCTATTTCAGCACAATCAATGCATAGCTAGGTATTAGCTGTAAACAAAACATTTCAGAGGTACTGATGTGGAGGAAGTAACAATTTGGTAGTTCATTTTTAGTCAAATAACTGTTTTAACAATGATATTTCTTTTGTTCTTCTATATTACAGGTTATATTAGAGTTAAGCAATCTTTTACATCTTTTTCTTAAACGTGTATTTATATCTTTATATTAGTTTTTACACACAGTTCATTTGAATTGTTGTTTAGTGGAAATGCAGAGAACGGTAACAGATGTTAACGAAATCAGATCTATGCACTGAGGCAACAGTTTCTTTTCCACTTAACATGAGATTCTTATGCAAATAAATATACAAAAAAATATAGATTTGAAAGAAAATTATGATTCTGCTGGTTTTTATTAATTGTCTTTAAATGAACACACAGTATCCTAGTAATTTAACAAAACAAACAAATTGCTTGTCTATTCTACTCAATGCTACTTCGTTAAGTTTGTTCAATTCTGGCTTTCCATCTACTTTCCAGTTCCATTCGTTCCGTCATAAGTAGACTAGTTGCACCAGTGTTTAAATTATTATAGACCCTTTTACCTTCACTAACGCCAAATCCTCCATCTACTTCACACGTTGACTATTAAAGGACAACGTAATTAAATTAATAACTATAACTTTTAATGAACAAAATAATGTCGTAAATAGTACTAAAAGAGAAACTAGTTGCTCAATCTTTTTGCTAGCAATAATACTCCCAAGAAATAATTCATACCAATTTATATAATATTCGACACATGACTAATTTATTGGCTATAATAATTTTATGTTTTTCTATTGCGATGAGTTTAGTTACATTTATTTTTTTACTAGGAACTCAAATATTCCTCAGTGATAATTTTTGTTTTTATTTTCTTAAATATTCCACATAATTTATAATGATAATTACTGAACATTTGCTCTTACAAAAGAAACGTTAATGTAAATTGTTTCCTAATTTGTTACTAATATAATGTGTTCTGATTTCCACTAATAGACAAGTCCGATTAAACCAATTCTCCATATACTTAATCTATGGAACATTTATTTTACTATGAATACAGATTTTCAAATAGTATTTAAACTTTTAGTAGTACGGTTTTAGTACAATTTTTTTCTTGTATTTGAACATGTGGCTTTGTAAATATTTATGCAAAAACTGCATGTTGAGTCCTATTACGACCACAAAACATTTTCTGTAATACATGTGTTGTGTGTCACGTTTATAACTACATCAAGTACTACTGTTTTTGAATAATACGTTTTTGCTTGTTTAAAAGAACATTGGCTTGTATCAGTAATGCTAAGTAATGTAGAGATGTCGTCTATTTTGAATATGAATCGGGTGAATTACGAATGCGGATGTGGGGAATGGTGGCCTCTTTGTAATTTATATTTTTGCCGGCATTGTTCTTCTCTCAGGTTAGATTACTTTATTTATACTACACTTAGAATATTATCTTTACTAAATGGCTTTAGATGTCAGTCCTGTAGTTTGAGCGAGATAGACTCAACCTTTTGTCCGAACTGCCTTGAAAATATACCAGCGGGTGAAGCACGCCTTAAACGAAATCGATGCGTGAACTGCAATCAATGCCCTATTTGCGGTAATTGATTTTTACTAAATTATATTGTTAGGATTTTATTTATTCAGAATTATTATTTGTATTCCTGTAGATAATCTATATTAATGTGATTTAGCAATGGTCGTTTCTACGCGAGCCGTTGGCGACTCCTGCCATCTAATGTGTTCAACTTGTCGATGGTCTACACGCGACTCAGATACTCCAGATCAAAACACTAGTGTTAATTGGCCTATGTAAGTTTGTATTTATATTTAATAATCCATGAGTTAAAGTATTGCATCATTATTTTAAAAAACTTTAGTTCGGATTTTAGACACGAACAATCTTTGGATGGGGAGCTAAACCTTGTTATGGAGAAAATGCGTAACTTAGCAACAGCAGAAAAGGCTCAGAGAGATCAAATTAAAATGAATAAAAGGTGACTTTCATATTTTTAGTAGCAATTTTTCAAACTGAGTAATCTAGTACTCTAGGAGATCTACTAATATTGGTAGTCTTTTGCCGGACCGATATGGTTTGCAGACAATGTATCAAAAAAGGAAAAAAACATTCGAGAAGCCGACTCCACAAGCTCCTGTTCATGAGGCATCAGCAGAGGTATTTAATTTCTCTGAATATGTCTAGTTGTTTTTTTTAACAAATAGGGAAGTATTGTTAATCTGTCATTTCTCTTATTTTATAACATTTGGTTCTTTTTGACATTTTTAGGTCCCAGAACTAGATATAAATTCATTAATGAATCTAGTCGCACATGATATACCCTCGTTGGATTCTCGTATTCGCCAACCATTAGCCGCTGGAAGGACACTCAGACCAGTTAGAATGCCATTAAGTGCGAGAAAAGCCATTAGGTTATTGAATACTTTATTATAATTTCTCAAGTGTTTTAAGATCAGGAACATTTTTTTTAGGTGTAAACAGTGTGATCATAATTTGATAAAATTGGAATATGGAACCTGCACAATAAGATACAAGATTCAAGTAAGAAATTTTTTTTTGGAAATACTTTTGTGTCGAACTTAAAAATCTATTTATAGTATTTTGCTCGTAATTTCGTACCCGAACTTCGTCTCTCACGCGAGACCCAGCTGACGGCAGGGGAGATTGGATCAGTTCTTCTTACAATAGCTAATGAAAGTTCTGCCAAGACTGACGTAAGACAGGTGTTCCAGTTACTTATGATCTATCTCCTTTTCTTTAATTTATAGGTGATACTGATGGCTGAGAATGGGATTGCTACAGTAGAATGTATGACTCAAATGGTGGAACTAAGTTTACCATGTCCCGATGAAACTGCTGATTTGTATGATTTAGAATCAGGAAAGCGAGATGGGTACGTTATGGCAAACTATACATGAGACTAATATAATCTACCACTCCTTTTCTTATAGATCTGATGCAGTAATGTTTCGTCGACGGCATAAAGCAGGTATCCGTCTCGAGGTAAACTGTCCAGAAAGTAGGACTTCGAATATTTTAGGACTTGTTATCAAGTACAAAAATGAATTATCTTCAATACGACACGACACTGAACCAGAATGGAAGGTGTCTAGAGTCAGGATTACACTAGGAGCATCTTAACTAGATTTACCTTGAAGTGGTTTAGATTTCTTTACGACTTTGCTGCTTTGTTTATTCATAATATAAATTTTTTTTTTGCGAAGGCACATGAACGAGGTTCACCCAATATTAATGTTCAGTTATCTACAATAGCAATCTTCTTTCTATCGGATCCTGCTAAATTAAGCGAACGTCTTATCCTTTCTCTTTCTTCCATTTCCTCTTTTCTGCCCTGAACTACGTTTGACTTAACATAGACAAATGAAGTGAAACCAATAATAATTATGATTGCGTAAGCAACCCATATATTACGATGACTATTGTCGAGACCATACTTGTTGACGATCTGAAATGTAGTGTCATTTTAACAAACCATATCCACTAAATTTAGGTAAAAATAGCAAAAACAAACCTCTGAACGGTAGTTCCACTTCTGCGTTTGACCATTGATATTTATTTCTCTGATTGCTGCACGATTCCGAATTCGCTCTTCCAAGAGATCCATGTTTCTTAAATTAAAACAATTCTATAACATGCTTCATAGATAGTATGTACGACATACGTTAAATCTCTCTGGTCAGGTCCTCTCCTTAAGTTAGTGCTTGGGCTGTGCCCATCAGTACCCTTGCCGTAATTCTGATTAGATGAGCATACTTCAGAAATACGAATTAAAGGAAGAGTGTGCCGTTGAAACAAAAACTTTCGAGTATAATTCACAACCATTACCTAGAAAAGCAGTGAAAATTTAATCTTGTTGGAAACAAAACTAGTATAATGTGGAACAAGAATAACACGTAGGAAAGTTGTATAAGTTTACTGATATAACAAAACAATGTTGAGATTATTATCAGAATAATTCTCTTGATATGACCATAGTCTTTGAATTTTGAGTTCCCATTAGAACAAGATAATATTAATAACAAAAAAAGTGTAATAAAATATATACAGCTATACAAATACCTTAGGTGTGTAAGAATCAAAAATGACTCAGTCAATGTTTAAAGACAACTGAATTGCCCAGAAATCATTAACTAGAATATTGTGGTATTATGATATGCTCAAAAATCTCAAAGAAAAATATTTTACAAAATATGCAAAACGTATTCAGAATTCCTCAAAAAACACCTTTTTTCTAAGTAGATCGGATCGATTTTCTATTATATAATATTAACGAAAAAAACCTAAAGAATTGGTCCAAGCATGAATTCGCAATATCCTATTTAACTATCCATGTAGTGACATTAGTTTTGTTACTGTAACAGTGAGTTTCCGCAATCTATTTTAACTGTTGTTGCTACACCTTAGTTTTGTGTAGCACTTTTATTGCGGAGAAGGCTTAAAAGGTGTGAATATTTGGCACATAGCGTATTTATGTAAAATAGTTGATATCATTGCTAGGAAGTTCCATTTAAAAAAAGTTATTGTCTATAACCAGTATCTGGCCGTTTTAATGATAAATGTACCGTTGGAAAACAGCTACATCTACCATCAGATATAGACCAACATTACATTCTAAGTATAATTGGGAACTTCTGATACTACATGACCCAGCCAGTTTCAGCAAGGCTCTCAATTAAATATTGCTTAAGCACTACTTAATTAATTAAATTATGAACGAGATATTATTTGTTCTAGAGAACTATTAGGTTAACTTGACTTACTATGCACCAACTCTACTACAGTCAAACGAAATTTGCTGTAAGATCGACATATGACCCTATAAAAAAAAATATATATATATCATAGTACGCGTTCATACCGAAGATTTCCTGCGTGTCTAGATATTAAAGCATTGTCGTCTGTGCTCTGACTAGGCCGATGATTTTGAAGGAACGACATATGAAATTGACAAACTATGGCCTGATTCCTCCTTACATTAAATATGTGTTATTAATGGTTGTTTTCGCTAAACTTATAAAAGCTACATGTTATTTGAAAGGACTTTTTTAAATTAGTTAGTTTTTATATCTTCTACCATATATGTCCGATACTCAAAAAGAATCTTCCTTAATACATACCATGCCCTATGAACTTATGAGGGATGTATGCGAGATTCTAGATGCAGGTGATACATGGGAACAGATAGGTTAGTTTGACTTTAAGCCTTTTATATTTATATGCCAAATTAATGGTATGGATGAAGAAAAAGAGGAAAGTAAGGGTCTTATATGTGTTCAAAAATAATGTATTTAGTTTCATTTAGCTGGGTATATGCCGGACATTTCAATGGTTGACATTGAAGGATGTCGTCGTTTTGGTGTTCAAGGAAGTCCATCTGAATATTTACTACGCATTTGGGCTAGTAAGGGTTATTCAATACTAAGTCTGTACAATCTGTTCGCACTCACTAAAATGGTGCGGTGTATGAGAATTATGAATTCCTTAAGTGGGTTTTATTATTCTATTATATGAGAAATATTAATCAGATATTTATTTAGATCTGAAATGACTGAGTAATATGTTTAACAGAAGCTAATAAAATTATAAATGCTATATAAAGATTCCAGTTGATCCAAAACATTATCACCTCGAGGATTATGCATTATCTTCTGGTTATGACGTATTAAGGACGGGCAAACAGGTTCACAGTTCTGCATCTATGAAAGCACAACAGGTAAATTTATGAATAATAAAAATTAAGAAAGGCAATTAATCCTTACTTTCAGGGATCAGTCACCACACCATCAGGAGTGAAAAGAATAGATGCACCCTCAACAAGTGGGACAACTATTACAAAACCAAGTACTGCTCTCAGCACTACAGGATTGTCTACAACTGGGTCAGTTAAAAAAAATATAAGGGATGCATTTAAAAGTTTGTATTAAATGCCACACTTATTTTAGTTCTGATCCCTTAATATCTGCTCTTCAGCATACTCTAGCTGTTCCATTTTCAGAACTAGAGGTAAATTTTCAGTTTCCTTATTTATTTGTAAATTTTTACAATCGATTGTTCCTACATTAGTTTGAAAATATATATTTAGTATTATTGTAGGTTGCTACAAATAATTTCTCATCATCAAATATAATAGGAAAGGGTGGATATGGTGTAGTATTCGTCGGCGAATGGAAACATACTAAAATTGCAGTGAAGAGGATTAACGCAAGTGGAGATAAGGGGAACGAAGTTAGTACTTTTTTTCCTCAGTGGCCACTGGTTTACTATATATTTTCATAATTCTAAAAAAACTCAGTTGCAAAGAGAACGCTTACGACAAAGTCTACAAGAATTACGGACTCTGGCTAAATATCGTCACGACAACATTCTACCATTGTATGCATTCTCTCTAGAGGGTCCTGATCCCTGTCTTGTATATCAGTATATGTCTAATGGATCACTTGAAGATCGTCTTTTATGTAAGGTAGTTGGAAATATTATTTTCGATAAATTTATTTTAAAAGTGACATTTCTCAAATATTTTGATGAGAATAAAACAGAATAATCATTTATAGCGTTTAGCGAGGTACTGCACCTTTAACATGGGCACAAAAGCGTGAAATAGCAGAAGGATCAGCTCGTGGATTGCATTTCCTGCATTCTATTGCTCGTACACCCATCATTCATGGTGATGTTAAATCAGCAAATATTCTTCTCGATCGGCACTTTGAACCGAAGCTCGGAGATTTTGGTCTCAGCAGAGATGGTCAGGTAATATATAGTTAGTAAACGTATGAATTTGTTTGTAATATATACAATTTGGAAATTTTTAAATTTAACTCTAGGTAGAGGTAGATGCAGAAGAAAAATCACCTTTGATAGCTTCTCATATCAAAGGAACATTGGCTTACCTCCCACCGGAATTCATCACAAATAGAATACTCTCTACAAAGCTTGATGTTTATAGTTTTGGAATTGTTCTTTTGGAAATAGCAACAGGTGAGGTAAAGTAAGTATCAAATTTTCCGTTACTATCCAACGGAATACGGTTTTTTATATTTATCGTTACAGGCTTACGCGCATATGTCGACTCTCGAGTACCTCATAGTTTGGTCGACTACTGTAGTCACGTATCAATGCGGCATAGTGAGGATGGGTGTACATCTTGGATAGATACGCTTATCGACAAGCGAACTCCGCGATGCGAGCATATAGGTATAAAAATTTCTAGTATGGCATTTATAGGGAATAATGCGTAACTTAAATACAAGAGTACGCATTTAGGCAAAATATCGTAATTTCTTTTCTTTTTTATCATCGTATAATAGAAAATGCTAACATCAGTAAATTATTTCATAGGTCTTAGTAATATCTCATTGCAGCATCTGATGAAGCCTGGTTTGTTTCTGTTATTCAAATAGGTATCCAATGTGCTCACAAAGATAGAAATCAAAGACCATCATTCAAGGATATTGTGGATTTGCTTAATCACTCACTCCCACCAAATAATCTTAATATTGTGTAACGAGTATTCGTTTATTTCTTCCTATGAATGTGTGTATTCATTGAATTTTTAATCATAATTTGATCTGAAAATATTATATTATATTTCATTGTAGACTTTTAGTAAATTTTCTTTAATCTACTGAAATAATTTTTATAGAATGGTTTTGATACATGTTTAAGAAAATATTTAAATAGATCGGGAAACCACATTTTTATATCAGTTGTTATATGTACCATAGTACTTGTACATACTCCTGACATGTAATTATAGCATAATTAGCAGGAAAATAGTTCTTAAATCTATTTTGATTGTTACTATAAATGTCTTATAAACGCAGCACTTAATGTTTAAGTAGATTAATGGATATGAAATTATATACATTCTCAGATTTCCATACGACTAAAGGGATATGAGTTGCAATTTTTTATGGTTAACAAAAAAAGATGTTCTTCTTAATAAGTATAGGGTATCCCATAAATCGGTTGTAATATTTTGACATGATACTTTATCTAATATAAAATAGAGTAGGCTTAACGGTAGTTCGACCCTATGTAGATAATTTATAACACAAGTATTGTTGGATTACGGTATTTTGAAAGACGGTTTTGTCCGCATCCTACTTAGGGTCACTTTTTCTGGTTACTTTTCAAATACTTATTTCGCTCAGTTTTAAGAATATAGTATACATGAAGTTTTTAGATAAAATTAATATAGCCATTTGAACCAATTTGCTTATCCATAATTGTTCATATAAAATATTGATAATATAATGCTATCTTTTTAAGATCTTGTTGATCTTTCAATGGTGTTCTAAGTAACTCATAGAAGCATGATATTTTTAGAATGCCTAAGCGACGAAGAACGCAAGAAAACCATTCTGGGTATGAATATTGCTTTACCATTATAGCATTAAAAAACAGCTTATCAATTGTTATTTTTGTATTACATTTTACTGTTTTAGTTTGGATAGTAATACCTTCTTATGTAAGGATCAAGGTCTTCTCATAATTTTAATATTTCCTGGAGAACAGCGTTGTTTTTATGGTGCTGCTCGAATACAGTGCCTTGGTACGTTCATATATAATTATTTTAATGGTATAAACGTATGTTTTTCCTATTTAGTTACTCTTGAAAACTTCTAAAGTATATCCTCAACTATTGTGTTCCCGAAAGTCTAGCTTATGAATGAAAATATAGTTCTATTCACTATAGTAAATTATGAAATTTCATATATTGATCATATTGAAAAATTTTGATTTTTGAGGAGAGTTAGTGGAGTTAAATTAGTGCATTTTAGTTAAGATATTGCTCGTATTGCAACTTTTAAAAACTACGGAATTTATTTATTTATTTCAAGTAATGCTTGAAAATTGCACAACTTTTTGAATGGTTACATTACCAAAACTAATATATACTTGAAATTAACAAGTGTAATAAGATGTTGATACTATAGAAACCAAGGATGAAGACCAGATTTTCTTTTTCACACTGTTTATAACTAGAAGAAGACGTATAACTATGCATTATTTAGACGTTATTAAGCGAGATATGAATGAAAAAATTGTAGTTATTAATGTGGTTTAAATATATAACATTAGAACCTCAACTTTTACTGATCTTTTTTTTTAAAAACTTATTTACTCTAAGTTTTCAGTGGTTTAATATAATTTATACCATGACATTTGAAGTTCTAATCTTTTGATTATCAGCGGGTGAGTTGTTCGTTGATGGCTTTGCTGTTCCTACTGGTGGAGTTGATCTCGACAAAATGCATCTTATGTGTGCGCCGTACCGGTTTGGTAGGCCAGTGGGTTATGTTATTTTACAATATGGAGAACCCTAAAAAGTATAGATAAAAACTAAGATAGTCTTTGTGCACTATTAGATTAAATATGTGGAATAGGAAGCTGTGATGTGATAAAATTATTAAAAATCTTCTGTTTATTATATTAGTGTAGTCTTAAATAAATAGTTTTGGAGTCACGAATGAATGGTTTATTTTGAAATAAGATTTAGTGGTGGTATATTAATATTCTCAAAGCTAGCTTTTATTTCTATTTGCATGTTTAATATGAATGTTTAAAGGCTGTCCTGTGTGCTAGCAGAAGTGATATATTATCAGTTAACTACAAGCTAAATCGATTGAAATATCGTTTAAAAGAGGTATATATATATATATATATTTTAATTTCACTGATATTTTCTGGAAATTTATTTATTTAAATTACTTTATATCTAATATTAGTTTAGGTAACAAATAAATTTGAACTGGTAATGAACAGAATTGGTCAGAAACATCCAGCAGTAGTTCTTGTTGATAGGAAACCGACGCATGTTATTCAACTAATGGATCAGCTTGTTGAGGTACATAGTGTAACCTTTCGTTTATTTCCACCAATATTTTTAGTAGCCAAAAATCATAACTATTTATCGAAAGGAGATGTTCGTGCCACTTTCAATGCGTTCAATGTGCCACTTCGATCGGTCTGCATTTTTTACGTCTGCATTCCAACCGTATACAAATGAATGTCAAAAGGAAATGGACCTACTTTTCAATAGAATAAATTCAAAACGAAGTATGTAAGCATATTATTCTAACCCTTAATTTAATGTTTTATACTAATGAATCCAAAGTTTTTAAGAGATAGCATCAGTAAAAATAGATATGTACAAATTTATGTATTAGAAGGTCTGCCTGATATAAAGTCTTATAATCTCATGATAACAATGATTTTTATAAAATTCTTGACATGCGTGTAATATTGTGTGGAAGATCTGTTTTTAGAGATATATTTTGGAACAACATAGGTATCTATACGCGTATTGAACTTTTAAATGTTGGGACGCAACTGATATAAGCTAACATCATCCAAAGTTTTTACTAGACGAGCGTTAGATAATCGACCATATTGTTGTGATATTTTTCTAGGTCTTTTTTTCTAGTTTGACTAGGCTGTAAGTTATTTAAGATTCAGGTCTGGAAAATGTGGTTTTTTAAAGTAATTTTTCATTAAAAGCAGTGTAGCTTTATATGTGTATTGCATTAAATGTTAGTCTGTTCAACGAAAACATAATGGAAGAAACTTTATATAATAGTTCAAGGAGGCTTTAAGCAGTATATATTGTTATTGACGATATGTTGCTTAGACTAATACAATCCATCTTTAAATTCGTTTCTAATTGGTATCAGAGCTTTTAGTTCAGCATATGTATTTATGTGATACCTACGCTTATTCTTTTCAGATGAAGGTATGAAGTGCGTTATTATCCCCACGGGTGGTAAAGGTGCAGGGAAATCGACACTTGTTCGCTACTTGATCAACAGATTGATTCACCAGTAATAATAGTACTTAATATGATAATTGGTTTTTATGATAAAAGAACAGCTTTAGTGATCGACCTCCTGTGTATCTCTTAGATGTTGATGTAGGGCAGACAGAATTTACTCCAGCAGGATGCATGTCCTTATGGAAATTAACAATGCCTATACTTGGTAAATATCTCCTTCTTTTTATTTCTCGGAATTAAAAATTGCATCTCTTATTATATTTTTTGCAGATCTTCCATTCACTCACCAACAGCTCTTTTATTCATCGTCCTATTTTTATGGAAATATAAGTCCAGCTGATGACACCGCCAAGTATAAGGTAAATAGCTTCATATATTTGTTCCCTAAAAATTTCAGTGATATTTTTAGGATATTTTCGATAGATTGCTCAATGAATTCAATTCCCACAGTGATCCAGGGTCTTTAGTGGTCATAAATACAATGGGATGGTTAGAAGGTATGAACAGTACTTTCACATTCATACTTCCTTAGTTTGTTTATGGTTATTACTGTCAGGTCTGGGAAAAGATCTCTTGGATTACATTTTCGAGATGTCACGTCCTTTTCTCGCCATCGTCTTACCTCATGATAGGGGCGCATATCAAGTGATTTTAGAGTTTTATGTCTTCGCTCAATTTAATTCTTAATATTTGTCGAAAAACAAAAATTATGTGAATCCTACAGCCATACATAGGTACCATCTTGGGTCCCAAATAGCATCCATGTAAGACCAATGTTTGCGCCAGGAAATTATGTTGCAGAGCAAATTAAGAAGTTAGCTTTATATATTTATTTGAAATTATTTATTTTATTTACACTTTATTGCTATAAATCCCATATTCAGTTATCGAAAACTACCGTCTTTACCTGCCGCTCAATTGCGCGATCTATCACTAATCGGATACTTTGCCTCATCACTTCCTCGTCCAGTCCTTTCTTCTCTTAACGAAGTTGCACCTTACAGAATTAAATTCGAGTACGTTTAATTCGACATTTTTTTTGTGACCAGTTGATGGGATATCTTTGCTTACTAATTACGTACCCCTCACCTTATAAGCAGTAACATAACAGGTCGATAACTATCTGTGTACCGGAAGATTATTCGTACGTGGAGGATAAGTATTTTTTCGGTACTCTTAATGCACAAGTAGTGGCTCTATGTAAGCTGGCAGATGAGAGCGATTCGTTGGTAAATTCATGTTTATTATTATTTGTTTCTATTCACATTATAAACTTCGCCTAAATTACATGATACACGTCGGATTCTCAACAATGAAACACTTCCTTTGGTTTCTACAATTGGGCCTTGTTCGCCCATCCTAAAATGTTTCGGATTTGGTAGGTTATTTTGATCTTCAAATAATACGAATATATATGCTCGAGAAGTGTATTAAATCCAAAAAAAACTTCATATTTCAGCCATTATACGTGCTATAGACATTGATAAAAAATTGTTCTATATAATAACCCCATTACCTCCATCGGAATTAAATCGGATTACGATATTTGCGAGGGGAACCGATATTCTACTACCACACCAAGTCTTTACCAGTCAAGTACGTGGATATAACTAACGTGAGAAAAATATAAGAATAAAATTAACGATTTACAGACGGCAACGAATGTACCGTACTTGTCAAGGCCTTCACTAGAATCTCGTTCATCACTTATTGCAGATTTATATGGTGCGTTGCGCAATGTAGGCCAACATAAGAGAGGATATTTCCCTCAAGTTGCATGATATTTGTTAGTATAGGCGAACTAGTGCCAAATACTATTTATGCAAAAATTATTGACTATATGTCAAGTTGAAGTTTTTATCTGGATTTAATTTGTTTTTTTTGTTGAATTGTTGGTGGATAAAGCAATCTTTATATCAAGAACTAGTCATTATTTATGAAATTTAAATAAGAGAATATATATATATGTACTCTTATTATGCAATTAATAATACTTCCATATTGAACCGTAATACATTAGGCATTTTAACAATCATTTTCGCTTAAGTAATTAAACGCATTAAATTAGAAAGAATTTTAAGTAAAATTATCTGAGATGCGACTTAATTCGCTTAGGAGTTAGCTATAGTTGAGTGTCTAGAAACGAACATTAATAATAAAGTTTAGTTTAGACAAGAGAAGCCTGCATTATGAACTATATATTCTATGAGAATTCGTTCGGGAAGCCTTTTAAAGTGGTCATAAGTGTATCGACTAATTAAAAATTATTCCAGTTCCTCCAATGCGATCTATAAAAACCCTAGAAAACAATTGTTCAATGATATTTAACTGGAAAATGATAAAGTAGGAATCAAGCCAACGTATAATTAGTTAGTAGTTTTGGAATGTGCATGTTTTTTTTCCCCTCAAAAGGACTTCCACGGGGAACTATAAAAACATACAACTCTCCAGACACGAATCTGTAAATAGATATGAAAGTAGTGAAGAATAAATAAGGAAAATAAAGTTAAAGCATACCTAATCACCCGTTTATACATCCCAGTGATAAATTTTTCATTAAAGTACAATCCGAAACATTGAGAAACGAGACTTAAGTCTTGGATATCATCTGCGCACGAAATTACAAGAGCAGAGCTGGAATAAAATTTTTATAAAGTAGGCTAAACCACTGGGAAAACGTCAGATATATTGACCTGTTGGCTTTCTTCGCAATTTCTTCAATTTGTAAACTCCATTGATTACAGTTTAAGTCCTTCAGTGAAAGCACAGGTGCTGATGCGATTAAAGAGATGAGAGAAGCATCATAGGATGACTGCGTCTCGAAATCCGACATTAACAGTGTATGTTCTACTTGGCTAAAAAAAAGATGCTATAAAACATTAAAAATGGTATTTTAAATGGTGAAATTATTTGAGTATGTTTTTTGCACTGAATTTTAATTGATCTTGTTTCCAGAATACTTGAAGTAAATATTAGTTATGCTAAGGTTATATCTGCAATAATGTCATTTGAAAAAATATAATCGATTAAATGTAGTTACAAAACTATCTTTTACAAATTAACATTACGATATGTTGTGTATATACTTTCAGATACAAAGCTTAACATTAATAATGCTGAACGATCTTAACTGTAAATAATTGTTGATATTTGTCACTATATCTTATTCCTTTCAAACTAATATTTAATATACTTCCTAAATAATAGCATTACATATAGACGATAACGTGCGGAAAAAAATCTCATGTGTTCCACAGTCATATTTAATAAGGAAATTATTTGTTTGTAGTTCTGAACGAATCCTCAACATGAACTCATTTTACCTTACATAACAGCAGCAATTTGCACTGTATACTACGAAATAAATCAGCTCATAGCAAACTACATAATAAAACTAGGAATTAAAAACCTGTGAATCCGTTTTTTTTTAAAAAAGTCATCCATCCAAAGTGAATCCTTTACTGAAGGAGAAGATTCAATAAAAATACGAGATACATCAGGCACTAGTGAAGATGATGAAGAAATTTTCCAACGACCAGAAGGTGTATATGTGCAGCAGTCTAGATTGAATTATTAAATTAAGCAAAAAGATGAAATTTTTTAGTTAGCTCATTAAAAAGGAATCCTGAACTCACTAAAGTTATACTTAAATTCCCGTTCAAACATTTTTCGTGAAAGTAAATACGAAAATATTGGCGGTTGGACATCAACTCGATAGATGGAAGACAGAAGACCAGAAGTGCCAATGAATCCTTGAAAAACAAATCTACCAAAAAATACTTACAATGATAAATAGACAGATAAAACTAGGTAAATTTAAACTAACCATTGGGATTGAATGTTTGAACTAAATCAATAGAACTATCCGCTATGAGTATGGGTAATGTTTGTGAAAGAAAGAACAGCCAATCAGGCGAGAGTTGAACATTCTCTTCAATGACGGCAATGGCAGAAGAAGAAGGGAACAGCGAGAAAGCAGCCAAAAGGGAAGAGTGAAGAAGAGCTGAATCTCCCATACGTTAATGCTATGATTTTTCATCATGACGAATATGATATTATATAGTTATATAAATTATTCTCGCTTAATAATTACCATAAGATCTCCCTAATTCTATTCTACTAATAATATTGAGCTATTTGGATGTTGTATCTGCCTTAAAATTTTTAACAAGCCCTACACGTCTGATTAATACAAAATGTGGTAATACTAATTTGCGTAAAGGATTTCGTTTCAAATGAAGTTCATGTTATAAAAGTACTAAAACGATATTAATGGATTCATACTTACAATTATATCCATTCGTAACATTCATAGCCACAGATTTCACATGAAAAAGTGTGGCTAGAGCTGCGTTTTCTGCATATTCCTGGAAATTTCTTTTTATGTCTTGGTATAAACAGCAAAGCACAAAAATGAATACATACTTTATCATATGTTACAATAACCATTTGTGTGTTTAAACCTTCTTGATTCATCAATGACTCGAGTGATAGACGCAAAGAGTCGGTTGACAACCCTGTTCAAAATATAAACTTTTAGTTAAAAAGTACACAGAAAGTTTCGAAAATAAACGCACCAGCGACTATGAGAATGGGTGTATTGAACATAGGATCACCACGTCTATCTTGATTAGCAAGAGGTCGCGGACGTATGGGATCATCTATACGGTCTTCTGAAAATTGAAGTTAAAATCTCATCTATACACTAATGGTAAACTAGCTGAAATTGATCTTACCATGACAAAAATATTCGTGTTTATCATATTTAGCGCAGAAATGTCTCTTCGGTAGATTTAGAGGACGAATTACGGAAGAATGATGATTAGGTCTACCACGCCATTCCGATACTTAACTATTTAGGTTTAGATAATAAAGAGCTACTAATAATTACATAAGAAAAAAACAACTCTAGATTTACATGATCGAGGCAAGCAAAATGATGTTTTAATTGGCTTTGCCCAATTGTTTCCGGATGGTATATTGAGATTCTCAAAGGGAGAATATGCAGCAATACCCTTATATCCCACAAAATACCTGCAATAAAACTAATTCGGAAAAAATTCATTCGATTATTCTGAAAATATATTGCACGTACGTACCAAGATGCACGAAATTTCAACCGATCCACCATACTGGAACCCATTTCATAAAAAATACGTTTTGCCATATCAGATAACCTTAAAAAAATTATTGACAACAAAAAAAATGGAATGTGGCTGAGATTAATAAACTTGAGCATGACAAACATCACATTAAAACCAACATAGTTGATGCTTCATCAAAACTAACTACTGCTACAATATCTCCTAGGGCAACTGCATCAAGCCACTCCTCCACACGTGTTGTCTCTGCATAAAATATATAATTTTATAGGAATTGTATATACATCAAGAATACCCTAATTTTTTCCGAATTAAGAATTATATTTTTGTCGTACCATCTTCATATGTATCAAAATTAGCTGCAGCTGAAATTCTCTTAGTCTTTGGTTCAATAGCTGCCATGTTAAGACCGCGGCCTGCCCCATTGAGATCACGATCAAAAACCATATGGCCATCAACACACATCTTGGGCCAATCATCTTTATGTTCTCCAGAAAAGAAATGAAGTGCTATTTCATCTAAAATTAATAACTTAAAAACGTTCATTGAGAGTTAAGCTTATATGGATAGTAATATTTTACTAGCAGCTAAATGTTAACCTTTCTTGCAAGGAACTTCCATTCCACACCATTTCCACTGCTCTCCTAATTCTATGGTTTTTTCAATGCCTTTAAAACCTCCCAGATTTGCCATTTGCTCCTGATCTATACTAAAATAAACATCGATAGTTAGATAATAATAACAAAAAGGAAGCAAATATGGAATAACTATTTCTTACCGCTGTACTCCTCCTAAGTGCTCTTCTGTCATGTTAACAGAACCAATATCACCTAATGGAAGATCAAAACAGCCTACTATCATGTGGCCCATACTATTTTGAGGAATCAGCTAAATATATAGTTTTCAGGACTATATAACAGAAAATAAAGGAATATACAAGAAATGTTAGAAATCCTTGTATTTAAAAACATACCAATTCACGTGCTTGACTTTTAAGCCCTTGTCGTCCTACTATGGCATATGAATATCCACCACGCCACTCATTGATATGTACGGCACCATATGAGGTAAGCGCAGTGCGAGCATCAGTAGATATCCTCTCAGCCACATCGCCAAATGACACGCCAATCACAACAGATGATGTAGGAAGAGTTCTACAAAATATCAGTAAATATATCTAAAGAAAAACACCGTATATATATGACACAATATCAAATCCTAGCAAATATAAGTAACCTCAGCCAAGTTATAAGCTTCTCATCTGATGTTGATACATCGAATGCAACTGATGATTCGATGTCCCCAGTAGAACCATTGAGTGCCACAAAGTTAAGACCTTTCACGACGTTTTTCTCATTGAATAGACTATAACTATCTACTAAATATTAAAGAAGAACAAAGTATATATTAAAAAACATAAGTAATCAAGACCTAATATTATTTAGACATCCGAGTGGTGGAAAATAAGCAGATTCTGAACGAAGCCGAAATAAAATCTGCGGGAAGAAACACGAATCATCATAGAAACAGAATTCTACAAAAATATTTGTCAAACATCTTCTTTACTTGATATGTAATTCGAATAAATATCCCCATACCGTCACTTCCAGAACGATCCTCTAAATCTTGGCTTTTCTCGGTGAAAGAGATGCGACTAAATCTAGCAACTTTGAATAATTCTAAAATAAATATCATTTGCAAAATAAGGTGGAAATAAAGCGGAGAAAATTGTAAATGCTATGACCTCCATTAACTGCAGGCTCCACTAAATAGTTGAATACGAGTTTGCAGATAAGCAGAAAAGAAGATAAGATTGCAATACCGAACAGCAAACGACGATTCAAGCGCATACTCATTCACTCATCCGCGAGCATAGCTGTGATATAAGCACGAAACTATACGGACGGAATAGGTATTCATACAAATTTCAGTTCTATAAAAGTGCATTTGCCAGATACTAGAATAAGCACAATCACCCGAAATTACTTTTTCATCAAAGAAATCTACTACTACGAATCGTTAACGAATTGAAGAACTCATAAATAGATAACTAAATATAGCTTATACTCTAAATTTTAATGACGAATTAGATGGCTTCATTGTAATAAAGATAAAAAATTCGGAACTATTTGACCTGATGACAATAAAAGAAACAAGAAAATTTATGTGTTAAAATTACTACACAAGAAACAAAGCCATTGAATGTTTAACAAATCTCACATGTTCAAAAACGGTCACCCGAAAAACAATCTGCACACAAATATTAATGTAATAAAGCAATATTTTTTTAAAAATTGACCAAAAAGAAATGGAGCGTCCAACATAAAGCTCAAGAAATAAGCTGTATATCAAAAATAAACAGAAACAAAATATTCTGAATACACCCTTGAAGAATCAAAAACAACTATTTTAATCACTTATTATTCAGCCATAAAAAGACGTTTCAAAACTATTTTTTACATAATACTTCGAAAATACTGAGTAAACTGCACAAAAATAAGACAACAAGTAATACCGGATATTAAGTAATTTCAGAATTTTCCACCTCTTGCCCTACCAAGCATACCTCGTCCACGACCGCGAAATCCGAATTGGCGATGGGTTGAACGGTTAATACGCTGCAAAATCTTGTCACTTATAATTCATAACAGTGAACTACTATATTTTCAATGGTCTATTTCAATAGGATAAGATTTATTTTAGTGTGAATATTTTCATACTGTATGAACAAAGCATCCGTAAAATATAGATTACATCTATACCTCTTCGAGTGGGATCACCTTCTCCGTTGCAAGCAAATGAGCACAATATAGCTTGCTCTGTTTACGATCACAAAGCAGTACCTCTCCCATTGAGTTTACAACCATCGCACTAGTATATGGTAGGTTGAAATCCGTAGAAACACGAGAACAAAATTTTAGTTTATTATCAAACAGCTGAAATAATTAGTAATTTGAGATGATAACAGGTATCTTTTTAAAACTTAAAAGCAAAATATAATACAACTACTTAAAAACCTGAATTGTTCTACCAGATGCATCGGCAATTAATGAATAGCCTTCACTATCTAACTGAATACCAGAAACAAATTGAAATCCACCGTTAGGTTCACCCTAAATCAGTAAATATTCGTTGTAAGAAAATATTTAACGTAGAATGAAGAATTTTAGAAAATCTGAAACTTATAAACACACATTTCCATCCCATTCCTGTCGATGAATGTGTTCTATGCGAACAATAACATTAGACGCATCAGTGTCATCAACAAAAGCCATCGTCACTTGCTGATTGCCTATATGCTTCCATATAACCTCTAATATTTAAAGCAAACAGTAAAAAAATTTAATAAGTTTTTTTTACGAATGGTACGAAACCGAGAACATAAAAATCATTTGAAGTCAGTACTAAAAACAATTCTAGATTACTTCCTTAATTAAGTATTTGTTAAAATATAACAAACCTAAATCTGTAATTGCCAAAGTAGTATCTACCATATGCACGAAACATGGATTAACTCCTACGAAAGGAGTCTGTGAAATCACCTAAAATGCTTTTAGTATTCGAACATAAACATTAATTAACCCTATATTCTTAATATATCATTATAACAATTCATTTTAAATAGAAGAAAAATCGAATTAAACGAAGTTCCGAGATTCACCTTATTGCATGATCCACTATGAAATATGACGATTTGATAGCCTGGGTTTACTTTCTGCACTGTTAACAAATTTCCACCCGGAGTCCTTGCTAGTCCTAGATTGTAATGTTCAATTATGTTAAAAATTGCGATTGTATTTAAATACAATATTTACCTCGGCAAGTTTTTCCAAGTCTCTCTGCAATAACACAGAGTTCCTTATTGCCGTATTGGTACGACTGAATATACTCAGCGCACAAAGCAGCAATGGACACGCCTTCTTTAAGAATACAGAGTGCTGAGGGTTGTTTTATCCACTCATGATGAATTGATTCCATTGATGGAATCATCAATAACTAGAATATAAATAACAGATTTTGAAAATATTTTAAATAATATCAAAATTTAAGTTAAAAATTAAATTTCACTTTACGTATCCATGCGAATTTTTCAATGTATATTTCAAATTAAGATTAAGTGCTGTTAACATTTTCTCATCGATAACTAACTCGATTGCTTCTACTATCTGCGATTATCCACTGTTTTGCCACTTCATCGAAACATGCTCCCAAAGGCTGTCCTTTCATTACCACACCCATGCTGTCATCCGATATTAACGTCAACGAAAGATCTATATTAATAATTACATGTTAATTCTATAAATAATATGACAATATTGAATTTAAAACCCACATGGCTTTTCAGCAGTCAAAAAATTTCTGAACGATAATTGTTTTGCTTGGTTTTGTTTAGAGCACTTGGAAAGTTCGTCTGGAAAATCTAGCCCAGTTATGGCCTTCGTAATTCTTACATCACTTAATCCATTATAAGCTCCGCTGAAAAAAAATGCATTAAAGTATCCGAATACCACTGTGAAGTAGAAATATCAGCCGTCCAATTATAAACTTCATCAAAAAAAAAAATATATATATATATATATATATACTGCTAAATTATTAAACATTACTAGCAAAACAGTTGATTTTAAATTAATAAAAATCTTGCCTAGAATGCGAATCACTAGTGTTAATTCCTTGATTTTCACTCCCTTGCTCTCCAAGAGTCATTTCTGCTATGCCAGTCCATTCATTGGCGATGTTTGAATTAATACATGACGATGAAGGAGAGTGTACAGCTACTAGTGTAGCAGAATTGTTGCCCGTTGTCTTTATATTGTAGGGTACCTGAAAATTAGCGAATATTTCCACGAAATCTTTCACGTTTCTATTTTAATTAATATTTCATTTCAAGCTTTCAGTAAGTTGCCACTATCCAACACTCCAACTGTGTTTAAAGCATCTGAATTATAGAACCCTGAGTTCAGCTACACGTTAGACAAACATCTATTAGATGGTTGCAGAAAGTTTAGTCTTTTATTTCAGCGCTTTAGTACAATTATTCAAAACCTAAATAGATTCCCACTGTTCTGCGTTTTTTGTAGTGTTGGCTTTGCAGTTTGTGAAAAGCCATAAGTCATGATTTAATTATAAACATAGCCTCATAAAACAGTTTGAACAAGATGATCCACCAAAAACTACATATTTGACACTGTATTCTCTACGAGTTCCAACAAGGGAAGAATGTTGCTGAAGCATGCAAATCAATATGATCTATACTAGGTGAGGGTGTTGTGTCCCACAGTACTTGCAAATATTGGTTTCAGCGTTTAGTGTTGGTGATTTTGATGTCAATGATCACCAACGCTCTGGGACATCATGAACGCCGAATACTAATGCTTTGAAATAATTATTAGATGAAAATCTGTCGTAGACAAGAATGGGACTCGCGGAACAGTTGGGAGTTGATCAAACAACAATTTCGAGGTGATTGCATGAGATGGAGAAAATCCGTAAGTTAGGAAAGTAGATACCACATGAACTCCCCGATGACAGCATTGGCCGCCGGCTCAATTCATGCATCTCGTTGCTTGCCAGGAAACGCAAAAATAACTTTTATGGAAAATTCCTACTGATAACGAAAATGGATTAAGTACGACAATCCTAAACGCATTCATTCACGTTTATTTTCAATCCATGTTTTAAGCCCTATTACCTTGCACAGTAGTGCTCTATAGGAAAATACTTGCACACACCTCATTGAAGTTTACTGATTTTTGATTTATCATGACGTGAACAGACTGTGTATCGTCGTTATGAGAATCCCTACTGTTATTATCCTAAAATCATATGAGATACTCCCGTCGCATAATTAATGCGAATATTGCTTGAAAATAATAATAAGCAATAAATTATCTTGTGATCCCAGTGTAAGAACGAACCTGGGCAGTCATATGATCTTCAGTTGAAACCTTAAAAAAATTATTTAGTTCAAAACAATTGATTTTATTAAGATTACAAAACTCTAAAGTGGCTTACCCCATTAAATTTGTTCTTTGCCATATGACGATCATATTTATCTACCATAAACGTTAACTGGAATTTTAAAAATTGTCAGCGTCTTTATATAAAACATTAGATATATTTGGGATAATAATACATACTAGCCGATGAATTGCAGATAAATCAGAAGGGCTAAATATGTAATCCTCCTCATGTAAGTTAAAAATGAACGAATTTGCGAGAACAACATGAGGATCCGTTTGATCCAAAGAATCGAACAGATTTTGAGACATCTGAATGATGATCGCAGGTTAAATTACCACAGTGAAATCAAGGCTGAACCTAAAGTTAATCAAATTATAAACACTGTTAGCCAATTACAACCAATATTCACTCAATACTATAACAATAAGCTTAATGAATGATTAAACCTTAATAATATTCCCATTTTTAATTTCTTCTGAGAGATAAGAAAGTATACGATTACGTTAACTTCATTTAATACAGAAAATTAACTAATGAAAGAATAATCGAGTGCTATATTAACCATATATCTATTTCTTGTAATCAGACTTCAACTCATATTCATCATATTTATTAGCGAATAAAAATGCTAATTAGTAATAAAATTAATATCACAAAATTGAAGGTTAAAGTGTAATAATTAACATAATGCTTAGTATAAGAAAAGTAGGAATGTAGCCTATTTCTAATACACACAACATGCTTTTGCGTACAGTATAAATAATAAAATGTAAAAAAGGGAAAATTTCGATGCGAAAGAAGTTACGTTTGATTTGTCTATGTATTAATGACAGGCGTAAGATACTTACACATGGTGTCCAAAAAAGGGAACTATTTTAGGTTTAGTGATTTACTTTAAACCCGACTAAAACTGTCGTTGACGTTTTTGGAAACTTGAATATCTGGCTTTTCGACAGTATTCACTTCATTAGCATATCTTACCATGTGGAAATTAGAATTGTCGATTTTATGAATCCACTCGCTTTCGTTTTCCGCACGTATTTCTGCTCAGTTACCTCAGGTTTCTACTACTCCGGTAACTGGGAATGGTTTTTTATATCTTCGTATAAAATAGAATATTTTATTGTTCTACATTCGAATTTCATTGTGTTGCAGTTGTCTATGTTCTCCTTTTTCTATAACAACTTTGTAGATTCTACTCACTTTTATACGATTCAACAGAGTCAATTTTGGTTTTTCTGGAGACGACAGGGTGTAGGAGCATCAAATTCAAAATTATTGTTGTGGTTTTTAATAATAGCTACGTGTTCCACAGAATAAAAAGACATTTTCAGTTACCAGAGTAGTGAAAACCTGAGGTAAATGAGCAGAAATACGTGTGAAAAACAAGAATCGACGCTCTCTCAAAATCGATAATTGCATTTTTCACATAGCATATGCTAATGAAGTGAATACGCTCGAAAAGCCAGATATTCAAGCTTTCGAAAACACTTTTAAATGACAGTTTTAATAGAATTTGAAGAAAGCTATAAAACTTAAAATGTGTCTTTTTTTATGAGACCCTAATATATCTGTAAGTACTAGTAATTCTCAACAATCGTTTCCCTCATTCAAGAAAAAACTGCTCTGCTTACCAAGGCAAATAAACTTCTACTCCATCAAAAGTAGAAACTCTTCTATTGTTCTATAAATTCTCTTATTTTTTTACCGTTTCATAATTATAGTTCACTTGCATTCACAGTGTTAAAAATGGAAGATGGCTAGTTATTGCCTTCTTAACGATGCCGAAAAAAGAAGAATTCTGGCGTTTTCTGACGTTGGATTGAACCGTACGGAGATTGCAAAGAAAACCAGTCACCCTAGAAAGGTTGTCGCCAATTTCCTGAGAGCTGCTAGTGAATATGAAATAAAAAAGAGCGGAGAAAGACTAAAGCTGAAAGGACGAGGGAAAATAAGAATTACGTTCATGACATCAAATGATACGAACACTTTGAGTGTAATCAGGAACACCTACTGTCTGATTGTGTTAAAAACAACGTTTTGGAAGACACTGAAGGCGAATCCATTTGTCCGATAGAAAAGGATGAGGAAGTGTCCCACTTTGACATCAGATTACAAGAAAGGCAAGATTGTCTAGAAAGAATGTTAAGTGCCGCTGCTTGTTTCTTAGCTGAACAGAAAAGAGTCGTAGGCACAATGAGATATATGATTTATTATAGAGGAAAATGTGCACAATTACAATAAGTAATGATAAAATAAAATAAGAGAGTAACTGGAGGGCGATAAACTAAACTGAACACCCCGAGAACGGCGAGATGCTTTCTTTTATGCGGTTGCTATCGTCAGATAAGAATGTCTCCCATAACACACTTATGTATATTATTACAAGGCTACTTCGCACGCTGCATTATTGCATTATACGATGACTAATGTAATACTTATTAAACATCAATAGCGTACACTATTGTCAAACGAGTTAAGCAAAGATTACGAATATGGTAATTCGAAACAAAGATGAATTTTGCTTGTACATACACATCATGTACTTCGAAATGGACTGAGGTAATTCTTTTTATTTTATTTTTTCTTGGATTTTCTTCTCATCAAAAGGATTTGAGAAAATATACACGGTTCCTTTTCTACAGGAAATTTCACTGGTGGAATTTTGGTGATATGTGCAACATTTCCATCATTCAGTGCCCACAAATGTTTTCGTTCCACTGAAATGAATAGCGTCGGCTACTACCAAGTCCTTGAAGATCAGATACTTTCTTATTAAAACAAAATCCCTTGGAACAAATAGGTATGGTAAACTCATTTTAACTGATAGCTCATAATAAGTGGGACATATTCGTACAAACAAGCAAATTTAGTATGTGTAAGATCGGAAATTTAATGCTCATTCTCACTCTTTCTTTGGATTTGCAAAATTCCCACCTTAAAAGAAGTTATGGCGAGAGAGCACAGAGTAGCACTCGATTGCTCTCCAAAGCAATCTGATCCCATCCCCACACGACTCCACTGTATCTTGACACATTTCAAGGTGGTAGATTCGAAACAGTAGAGCTTTTTAATTCAGAACAATTAATTTTTGTTTAATTTAGATGTCAAAGTATTTAAGAAACAAAGTATTACTTCCATATCTTGTTATCATCATGGGTATCCAAAATCCGTAATATATACTTACTTCGAAGTTATTATTTGATTTTTCTATGAGTGTTCGAAATGAACATTCAGTTTACTGATTAATTTACATGAATAATAAGTATCACTTTTACTTGTGCAATACTTTTAATAATAAAAAAGGACATTTTTCTAAAGAAAAGATTTTATTATTTATGCTGTTAGTTTTGAAAAAGAAATATTTGTTAGTATTGTCCGTTTGAATGAAAATATGAGTTAATCAAGTGAATCCTTGTATGCTAAAGTTGGCACCTGGCAAATACCCGAAATTCTAATATCCCGTTAACTCCACATTTAGTTCTTAAGTGGTAACACTACTATATATATTTTATATGATTGTGAATACATACATACGAATATTTATGTTATAAACAATTTAGGTTTAGAAAAATTGGTAAGTTAAATGTTTCCAATAGAAGTGATAAAAAAATGCCAACAATTATATGAAACCCTTATTCATGGGAAAATTATGTTTATGCATCTTCTTTTCTGACTTTAGTTAGCAATAAAAGTCCGGGGAAAAGTATTTATATTCTAGGAAATTAAGGCAACTTACATCCTATTTTAAATATAAGGAAATAAAAGTAACTAACAATAATAAGGCACGAAAATACAAGGTTATGAATTTTATGTCTTATTCCACATTTTTGAATAATTATCAAAGTATTGATCATTTTCGTTCTTGATATTCGTCAGATCATTTAATTTTTTGCTTCTTTCTACTTTTGCTTTCCGAATAATATACAACAAAATCAGTGGCGATATGATAGTGAGATAAGGTATGACCTGTAAAGCAATTAATATGCTTATTATAAAAATATGTAATCATTCTTAAATATTCAGTAAAAACAATATTGTAGGTGGAATTTTAACTAAAAAATAAATATTATATATACATCAATGATTCTGAATTCTTACTGCTATTTATATGAATACTTCGGCTCCTTTTAATTACAGAATTTTAAATTAAACAAAAAAACTAAATAAAGTAGAATTCCAAAAAACGTCAATTAATTTTGTTGTACTCACATATATACCAGCAAATATAGTTTTGTATTGAATAACAGAGAATTTAGATTTATAGTATGGAAGAATCGCCCCAGTTATTGTGAAGCCCCCAAAGCAAAGGGTGTTGAAAAGAGTTAGTGGCCACAAGAGACGGATAACATGCAAATTCTCACTAATTTGAAATGAGCTACGCAAATCATAAGTTTTCCTGGAAGAAGAGAATCACATTTATATATTATAGCTGTTCAACTGTTTACCATACCAATTACAAGACCCTTCAAAATCCAAATTTCTACTTATTCTCAGTCAAACCGTTCGTATTCATTTAACTGGAAAACCCGAATATTTAATAAAAATATATGTACAACTACCTCGTAAAAGTAGTACGCAATAAAAGTAACTTGTTGGTGTAAAAGACGGTAGCATATCTAATTCAATGTTATATGCCAAACGTCTATGAAAAGTAATATTTTACCTTTTCAAAGAACTTTGGTTATAAACTCGAATAATAATGAAGCCAAACAGTGACACAATGCCAAAAATGGTTAGCATTATTAACAGCGTGGAAAGACGAGTTGAAGTATACGGAGTTGCTGCTGAGCAGTAACCGTAGTAGGAGTCCAAATGTTCTTCAAGAACAGTCCACAGAACAGCAAGAAAAGAGAAAATTAACTAGAAACGTTTTACAATTAGAAAATATAGTGTTATCACTAAATAAATAAAAATATTTTTTCTGTTATACCAGGCATTACTTATATTTAGTATTTGCATTAGTTCGTTATCAAATTATTTAGTAGTAAATTTACACTGGAAATAATCAAAGCGACACCAATCCAGTATGTCGATTTTTCGTAGTCTGCTCTCCAATATGTAGCAAGAACTCGTTCGAACACCATTGCAAGCTGAAATTATAATTAACGAGAGCCAAATTTCTCCTAATTTTGTCGATAATGACTCGGTTTTTAGATATTAACATTTATCTTAGATATTGAATATACCTGAAGTGAAATGAATGCTGTGAAACAAAACGTTGAGGGAAATCGAATTATCGTACAGAGAAGCCCAGAAATGGGAATTTTACATGGGTCAGATATCAGTATATATCTTGTTAGATGAATGATCTAAATAACAAAATACATTGGTGGAATAACGTTCACAATAATGTCATTTATCGAGAGACTTTTGCATTTTACAGGTCTTTTATTTTGACTATGATGTTTAAACCCAGTTTACGTCAATACTTCATTTTGGTTCTTTAACAAAGAGAATAGCTTACAAAATAATACTGGTAACCCTTGACTTATTGTTTTTTTTCTCCATAATAATACCTGCATTGAGGACACTGATATTGAATGTATAAGATCCAAGACAAGTACAGTGAAGATTAATAGCTGAAACTTAAGAACTAAAATCGGATAACTTACATTTTAATCTATTTACAAAGAGATTATTTAGTATTGCTTATGCCCTAAGTGATATACTGTACATCACAACTCACCTTACAATTCCTATGAAAATACAAATACCTACACTGTAGCAGTACGTAGACACTTGTAGCAATGGATATCAACCCAGCCAATGTCTGAGAAATGAGAACTAAGTAAAATGGCAGATAATTAATATATTCTTGAGGTTCAGCACACTTAGGATCCATTCGAATTAATAGTAATTTCCTAAAGAATATTCGTTGTTTCATCTACTACTAAATCAGTTATTACCACTTAATATTGTTCTGACTAAGAGAGACTACCAAAGAATGTGCTAAATGTTCTGTATGAAAGAAGTGGGTAATTGAACTAAATTAACTGTTACACTAAGTACAGCTGACAATTACTGCATGTAATAAAGTATTGAAATGACGTTCACTAACTAAGGCTAATTGTGATGAAGACGAAGACAAGCCAAACACATTTTTGAAAATGCATAAAATTGGTAGACCTAAGATTTATACTCACGATTTTCTCAAAAGGCACTACATGTTGTTCTTTCATTTGATTGAAATCATAATAGTGAGAATATTTCACGTCACACAGTGGGTACTGGATTACTGTCAAGACTGTCCTTTATCCGAAACGTAAGTCCTTATTACTAAGAACTTCAGGTTTGTAGACTTATTCGTAGAAAGTACGAAACTACTTTAGTTAACAGAACGGGACGAAGAATAAAGAAATTAGGTACTAACTATTCTTAACGCATCTAAAATAATCGAACGACTCTTAGTTTACGGAAACGTCAACTTTATTCGTGTTACCAAAGTATATTTTCGATTTAATTACTAGCATTGTATTACGAAATAGTTTTCCTTAAACTACCAATCAAAAATCGAAATAAATTACGAGCCTATGTATGACATAGATATAAAGAACAAAAACTTCTAGTTTATACGCTTTTTCAGTGAAGTTTCAAACGCTTTTTATGTGGCGAGAACATAAATAACTAATCTTAATCAAAGCAGAAAGTTAAATAATACAGATTTGTTCTCATAATTGTTTCTCATTATAATAAACGTCTATAGCAAATTATTATCAGAAACAATAAACAATATTTACTAAAGTGCAAAATGCTATAGACACATATTTGTCAATAATTTTTATTAAAAACACAAATATTTCATAGACTTCAAATAGATAAAGAACTAGAAATTTGTAGGCAGTTTTATTCTTAAAGAACGTAAACAATTATTTCACTAAATAATACTATTTGTACTCTTGCTATTCCTACTAAAAGTTGTGATTCCATATCTTTAGATAACCACTAAAATACTCTTCCCGTTCGTTCCTTTTCGTTGTCATTCGAGCCATTTGAATCTTCTTTAGCTTTTTCGATTTTTTAATAACAACTAGCAGTAATAATGAGGACACAAGAGTATAGTAAGGAATGGTCTGAAATTGCAATTTTAACGTAACTTAGGCCTTAGAAACAATTTGCCTTCGTATGAGTTGAAATCGAATAATGTATCTCGTTATCAACATAAAAACAACTTGCATAAGCAGCAGCGAATATAGTTCTAAATTGGATCTCAGTGAAGAGCTTTTGAAACATAGGTAAAATAGCGTTTGAAGTTGAGAAAATGGCGTAAAAAATCGCATGGAAGAGAGTAAGTGGCCAAAGAAGTCGGATAACGCCAATAGTCTCACGAATCTGATAAGATGAACACAGTTCAAAGGATTTCCTGTAAAAAGTTATTCTAAGAATGTAAAAGTTATGTCTGAATCAAAATATATCATAAGTCTAAACATGTATAGAAAATCAACTTGAAATATAATCCACTAATTGTACATGAAAGTTGTGAATAACATCGGATTCAGCAAAGCATGTTACCTTTTCAGCGCTTTTTCATTGTAGAAGTGGACAAAAACAATTCCCAACAATGTTATAATGTCAGCTATGCAAAGAGAGAAGCAGAGTGTCGTCAAACTCTTCATAGTATATCGAGAACCGGCTGAGCAATAAGCATAGCTAGAGGAGAAGTCCTCATTTCGAAGGGTCAAGTATGTAACTAGAAGGGCAATGAACACCTAAAATAAGTCTAAATGGTGTTCATATATTCTATAATTTTAAAAAACTTGCATAGCTTTTCTAAAAATTTTAGAATTACGATTACTTACACTACTAATTGCGAGAATAATGCCGTATATTGGTTGCGACTTCTCGTATTTGTCTCGCTGGTAGGTAGCAATAGCTCTTTCCACAACCATCGCTAACTTAAAGTATAAGTAGAAATTTCCATAAGGAATTTCTAATAATAGGCTTTAAATTAACCAATGTTCTTATATTGGTTAACTTTTACAAACCTACAAACTTAAGCATTAGTTGTAAATTGCTTCTTTTCTACACCAACTTATATATTATTTCGATGACCTTAAAAAGTTTCTAATTAGAGTAACAATATAAGCATTTTACAACGACGCGTAATCGCACCTGGAGAACAACGAATGCCGTCACGCAGCTTGTTGGAGGAAATCTCATCAGCATGCATAGGTAAGAGGAGATGTAAATATCACATGAATCTGTTATTAACCAATATCTGAGAAGGTGAAAGACCTAAAAACTAATTTCGGTTTTTAATAAATAACATTTGACACTCACTCATAGAAACTATAAGTGATTAGTCAAATAGAAGACGTAAATTTACGACAGAATACGTACCTGTAAAATGGTAATAAATACCGAATGTATGAAATAAAGAACTAATAGCAGATAAATAAGAACCTAAAAATATTGATCTTGTTTCAGAAGCGGTGAAAATCATGGTTAAATAAACCAACCTTGCAGTTCATGTGAAAACAGAGTTCTCGACATTTCTGTAACACGAAGAGAGTAATAACACAGGAAAAAAAGCTAGCCAGAACTTGTGAAAAAAGTACACAGTGAAACGACAGAGTATTTGCGTAGACAGTCACTTCTTTGCAGGAACCATTCATTAAATGTAGATTTCTGAATAATATACAATTATTGAGTTCTGCTATCTTTAAATTAAATTGCTGAAAATTGGCATAGAAGGTGTTCTGTCACTACTAGATATGAGTGGATCACCTGGACCAAGAAGCAAAGAGTAGAAGTTTATTACCTAAGGATTTGGATCTAAAGCTGTCAACAAAATTATAAGAAAAAATGAGTTCAGTATTTATCAAGTTTTTGAAGCGCTAACATCATTCACAGTATATTTCTTCGATCAAATTAGCGGCAAAGTACTATAAAGATTTAATAATTGCAATATCTCAGCACATGAGTTATTGCATTTAAGATGAGAGTTTAGTTCAATGACTAATTCTGAAATTCGAGGTTTTCCTTAATAACATTCTTCTGAGAAGTAGATAATAAATGCTGGGTAATTGTATAGATTCGCAGTGACTCAGAGAAATTTATTGCTGTTTAAAGTGTTTTGAAGGCTTAATAGTAATAATGTAAAATGAATATAGGTGATTATTAGTATAGGCTTAAACGGAAAGTAGAGATGCAATGGATGTGGGAGTGAGTTTTATTAAGGTATGATTGTAAGGGCTTTAAGTGAGCGCTAGAGATCTAAGCATAGTGAAGTGTCTAGTTTGCATCGGGTTCTCAAGCGGTGGACACAAGTGGCGTTTGAGATGCCACAGGCTTATAGCTAATGACACTTTGTGAGCAGCAGTCAGACCTCATAATGTACGATTTATGCCGTCAACACCGAATAGAAGTGATTATTCTCGGAATAAATCCCGTCGGATACACGCACTCAAAACAAATCGAATCATTTGCCTTTTTGGCTATAAAAACCCAGTGCATACAACAAGCTTCGTCTGCTTCGACCAACAATTCATCAAATACTACATTCCCTCACAATGTCTGCTGCTTTTTATCTGGCTGATAACAATGAATTAACAACCAAATATTATCCAATAATATGGATCGAATTTTCAGATAATTTTCCTATTATTAGCACAATAAAAAATTCAATTTATTTATCCATATTTATATTTCTACATGTGAAAATACTTCAACTGTAAAAACAGTGTTAAGACCAACTAAATGGAGGGAAAATTACAAAAGTAACGAATGGTTGAGAATATAAATGTAATCTTCAGAAAGAAAGAGACTATATGAAACATACTATAGAAAGACGTTGAAATCGTTCTGAATTACAAGGCTTTATAAACTAATAGTCATTAAATCTCATATCGAAAAAATTTGTCACCTGCATAATATGTAGTTACAGTTTTTTTCTATTTCTGTTTACAATTATGAGAGAGATTGGGTGTAATCTTAACTATAGAACACGACATGAACTTTTTCAATCACTTCAAATATAAGAAACTAGAAATCCCTAGGATCGATATAAAACATTATACATTCAGAGTTTAAACATTCTAAATGGGATATTTTCTTTATATGAACACTTATAATCCTCATTTTGATTAGGAAATATCTTCAAATATTGTTGCTCTTCTTCTTCTAATATTAATACCAATGAAAACGTGTTTTAGAATCCATTCATCTTTTACTGAAATAAATAAAATAAAATTAGGGTGATCGGTTTAATTGTGGGATCTAAAATGTTGTGGAGTCCCGTATGGCAAGTTAAACAATATAAGTTAAGAATTTTGCTTCAATTTCAACGAATTTTGAAATTCGTCAGTACGTTCAGCATTGTTATTCGGGAAGACTGTTTAGAAATATCAGTATTGCAAAGCACTCGGAAAATAATCTCATTTGTAACTTATGCTTTCCTTATTAGACCAGTTTGCAGAATGATAAATTTATATATAACAGTCAATTTTCATAGTAATATAGGGAATATTGAATAAATGACATAATTTCTTCCCATAGCTCCCGTTCACATGCACCTGTAGTAATAACTATTTGCATAATCGGGAATCGATTGATTATAAACTATTTACGTCATGAATAGAACCGCTTGCAATAGAAATAGTTGGCGATTCTTTATTTACCCATATTTCTCGTCTGTCGTGATTGTTCATTGTCTACTACCGCTATTATTATGACTTCTCTTAATCAGCGAGATCAACTCGACGTTTCATCAGAACATCCATCTAGAAACCACAGATGTGAGTCAAAAGCTGGTTGTCCTTAGTGATTTAATACATTTCGAATATTATTCTTCAGAACAGTGGTATTAAATTCCACCAATCTAGTTCCTCCATCAGTAGATAATTTTGATAAGGCTTGTAACTGTTGCTTTGATTGACTTGGATGCAAGAGAGAATGAGGATAGCAATACTATTCCGAAATGTGTTTAATTGTATATTAAAGAATTTTATTAGTAATAGGAACCATTTATAGGAAGTAATGCCTGAGTATTATATATGTATATTTTTGGTTATGACATTATCATCTACAGTTATTCTAGGGAAGCCGATCCAATGGCTACTGGAAAGGAAACGACATAATGTCTACATTATTTCATTCATTATTGCATTTATTATCTTAGCTATTGTCATACTTGGAATTTTTTTTACATTCTACTTTGGGAAAATAGGAGAGAAAACAGAAGTTCTACCTACAGTAACTATCTTTCCAACTCAGGATGGTATAAATCAGAACAATAAGTATTCATGGAGGGACTCTACCTGTCATAGACAATGCAACAAATCAGAGTTTGTATTTCATATATTTCATTTATTTGTTATTGGCGCTTTTTTTGTCACACACGTGCTTTATTTCAGTTTCCTCACTCTTCAACCTCCGTTAGTGATAATTTCTTTCGGCGGATTTTCTCATTTACATCTCAACCGGACTCTTTCTAAAGCTTTTAAATATTTTTCTGAGTGCGGAACCACTTCAGAGGTATGGTAGTGTATTCTCTAAAATTTCGCAACATGCTGATCTAAGGCTGTAATCATTGTAGTTTAGAGAACAATAACAAGCTCTTAACAACATATATATGTTGTGATGATTAATCATCCGAGAGAGGAAAAATCTCTTATTAGTCAAAAAAAGGGTTCACATACATAAGACAGATCGAAGGTCAAGCTATAATTTAGCTGTTAGGAGGAAAGACTCAGTGACGGAAAAACCAATATTAGAGTTGCAACATCTCTCTTCAAAGAATCGAACTGTATTTCGCTCACATTAACGGTTTACGATTTCTGTATACTTTACCAAGTCTTCTGATTTCATTTGTTTTAATTGAAGGTAATCGTATCGGCTGTTGAATAAGCTTGATTTTTCTCCAAACAAGTTGTATACTGTAAGCATCATTTGTTTTAAGTCGAGTTTCGACGGTTTTCTTGAGACTACATAATCGGCATATCTATAATACGATTTTGAGTCAAGTTCTGATGTAAGCAGACGTAATAGAGTAGCCCTTGTTGGATGACGCTCCTTCCACCGTAATGCAGTTCACCTAACATTGGTACCATAATCCAAATGTTACTCCATTTTTTGGGTCGTAGATAAAATAAAAAACATGAAAAGAAAGACTGAATAACTGTTTCAGTTGAGTTAGGTCCGGATTCATTATGACGGATATGACTTGGTGTTACTGTCGTGGTTACCGATATATTGGTATTTAGAGTTGTGACTAGATCAGTCAAGGTTTTGACGGGGGAGCTCATGCGAGTTGCCATAATTTAGGTAATAGAGGAGATCGTGGGCTCTAATATCAAGTTGTTGTAATGATTAATCATCCGAGATACGAAAGAACTTTTACTAGTCAAAAAAGGGTTTATATACATAAAACAAATCAAAGGTTAAAGATATGATCTTCCCGTTAAGCGGAAAGATTCAGTGGCAAGAAAACCAACACTAGCGTTACAACAGTATACTTGTAACACTTAATATTTCTATCAATGACAAACTTCCTATGCGTTAATTCTTAACAGTGGTTTCAATAGTATTATAAGTATTTATTTTATGACAGTGTGTCTATCCGTCATATCCCTCCAATACTTTTCCGAATCTTTATACAGTAGCAACAGGTCTTTATCCAGAATCTCACGGTATAAGTAAGTATACTATTTAGTTTAGTTTCGTATTTGTACTTTTTTACATTTCGTTTTTATCATGTATAATTTATAGTCGATGACGTGGGTTCACTGGATTCTCCCCTATTGAAAATGGCGATAGATTCAAAATCAACAGGATCCAAACTAAGTGAACCAGTACGTTTAATATCCTCACTAGTTTTAAGTGTTTGCCTTTTCCACCAGCACTAATATAAAATTTATATAGTGTTATTATAGATATGGTCAGTTTATCAGCGTCAAACACGGCGACATGCGGCCTGTCTGTTTTGGGTTGGGTGCCATTCAAATACAACAGGTTATAACATTTCATTTATGGGCTTTTCTTTTTATATATCTAGCGTATCAACTAAGTAGGTAGTGTTAACAAACTGTTTATTTGATAGATACCATATTTGATATAAAATTGGTCAAAAGGGTTGGAATTAGATTTTAGATTACTCAGCTGATATTGCACCTCCATACAACAAATCACTTTCATTTAAGGATCGATTTGATCAGGTATTACAGTAATTTAGACATTTCCAAAAACCACTTCAATTATTAGTCTTTAATTAATGTTACAACATAATTACTTCGTGCTAAATGAGGCATCCTTAAGCTGATATAGTTTTGTCTTAGAATGTGGTTAGGTATTACGATAATTCAATTCTCCTTAATAGGCCAATCTGAATATATTTAAATTTATTTATAATTATGATAACTAGTTAAAATAGTAACTTTGAAGTATTAAACATTTATATAGATAACTTCTTGGCTGAGCCTCCCCACGGAGAGTAGACCTGGATTGATTATGGCATACTTTAATGACCGAGACATCATAGACCAAAAACAGAAAAATTTTGGTGTAAGCCATGTTTAGTGATTATTATTTTAATTACTACCATATCCCACTTTCTATATGAATTTTTTAAATTTTTTATTTATTTTATATAACTGAATGAAACAATTTTTTGTCTCAGGTAGATAAATTTCTAATAGGACTTGATGATTTGGTCGATTATTTCCTATCTTCTCTGAACACATACGGATTTTTGGATTGCATCAATTTAGTTATAGTCTCTGATCATGGTCAGATATCTTTATTTATTATTATTTTGGTAGTTGTATTTTTTTAGCTAGTTGTACTTTAGACATGGGAATATGCAATGATAACTATTAGTAGATTGTTTATAAATTTACATTTATTTGTTATTTTTAAGTATAGATTTCATGTTTAGGAATGCAGAAAATAAACAATGCAATATACTTGGATGAGTACTATAGGCTTAACAACTTGACAACTGTAGAAGGATCGATCGCCCGAATTTATGTCGAACATTCAAGTTCATATTCCATATTTTAATTCAATGCTATTTTTAGAAAACGGAGGATTTTATAACAATCATATAGTATTTAAAACATATGTTGACGTTTAGAAATAGTCATTAACCATTGATTTGTAAAATAATCAGATTTATCACTTACTAGGTTCAACTCTATATTATATTAACGTTCCATATCTTAATTTCCTACTCTGATTGCCAATCATTTTGCAGACCATTCAACACCAGATTTACTACAACCACTTGCTTGTCGAAATGGAAAAGATCTTAAGATATACTCAAGGGGAACAATTCCACCAAGAAAGCACTTCCACTCCTCTCCTTTGTTAGGAAATATTATTCTGCAGAGCGAGCCAGGAGTTACCATATTAAAGTGTGTTTGAAAAATAAAATTTAGGCGGCATAGTGGTGCTAAGTAGTTTATGTTCAAATAGATGAGTGAGTGATGTGTGGATAGAAAACAGGAATGACTGGTTGTACAGTAGAGAATCTTTGTTGGGAAATAAACATTGTTTTAAGCTCCCATAGAAAAGATTGGCGAACGGTGGGAAATTATGGCTATGATTACTACGAGCCTTCGGTACACTCAATATTTTACGCTCATGGCCCATCTATTGAAAAGGGAGTTGTATTACCCCCTTTCCAAAACATAGAATACATGAATTTATGGATAGGTAATCAACTCTTTTCCTTTTTAGCACTACTATAATTTCGAATCTTACATTACAGATCTTCTTGATTTGCGACACGATGTACTAAATAACGGTACACACGGACTAATGAATGCTGTACTTGTGAAGAAGCCAGTTAATGATAGAAGAAAAAAGGAGGGAATAAGGTAGCAATTTGTGTTTTTATTTTGCTGAAATTTGTAAGAAATACTAATAGAGTAATTAGCTTAACTTCGCCCATTTATTCGAATATTTCACAAGAATTAGTGCAACATACAATTATCTATAAAGTCACATTAGTATTGCTATTATGTTCGTTACCAAATGATTTCTAATACACAAAGGTATTAAGTGTAAAAGGCAGAATTAAATTAAAGCAGACAAATTAACGTTGGAAAAATGGAAATAAATGCAGGCATTTTTGCTAATACAACATTAATGGAATATTGCAGAGAATGTCGTTATGCAACTGAACAAACAATCCTAGGATGTGAGAACTGCACTCAGAATGATCTGGTTAGTAATTTTGAACAAGCTGGAGTAATAAGGGCTAAGCGAGAATTTCTATGGAGCCTAAAAGATTTATAAATATTTAGGCTTAAACTTAAATCAGTAGGAATTTAGAAGAAGCTGAACTACCGAATTATGAACTGTATGCCTGTCGTTATGCCTTTTGTTTCCCTCTCCTCATCATCTCTTAAGTGTTACAGAGTCTATTGTGACAAAACTATAGTCATGGGCGAAGAGAATGGTATATATATATTTATACATATATTAAAATTATTTACCTTAATTGATTCGGTTTTAAAATCTTATTTTCCATTATGTCGAACGAATATTATTTTAACAACACCTGTAACAAACAGTTTCATTATGTTATCGTTTGTTTGATGTATTATTACTGCTATTTGTCAGATGAGTCTATCGTTCTTCTTGAACCTATTACTAAAAATGAGATTATTTCTTATCCTGGATCCAATTGCCATTTTATGAATTCTAAATACGAGTCTAAATGTCCAGTACAACGTAAAGCAGCTGGCGAAATCACCCGGAGCCTATCTGCCAATAAAATGAGAGGTAAGAGAATTCATGCTGACTGCTTAATTTTAAGGAAAATAAATGACTCATTGAAGAACGAGGTCTTTTTTACATCGATTTCACTTTTATGTAATATTTTTCACAGCTCTCTCAAAAATATCCACGATTCAACTTTCATGGAATGAAAAATTTGTGAGAGGTAACATTTAGAATTTCATCATTTAGAATAACTATTAGTAGTTTATTTCTAAAATATATAGCATCGAGAGAAATTTTCGATGAACAAATAATTTACTGTTTTCTTACTAGATGTTCTGGATCCTCTCGATAATATGACACTATCTTATGTGTCTCAGTTTGGAAAAGTTCTCTGTATTACTGGTACAGCATACGATCATGATTATGATGGAGTTGCAGATTCCGAGAAAAGGTCTCACTTAATTCCCTTACTTAATATTTAACACTTTTAAGCATAATGGAATCATTGTGCATAATTAAATTTCAGTGGCTCTCCGTCACATTTGTACCGAATTCTCCTTTCCTGCTCTGGCCCATGGTCACAAGATGGTCTTTCCTGCTCTAATCCTTTGGAGACCATTTCACTTTCTTTCATTTTTCCTCATATGGAAGGCGACATTAACTGCCTGGTTAGTACCTCGCTTTCCTAGAGCACCCAGCTCTCTTACATACACTGTTTTATTACAATTATTGTTAAACAATAATACAAGTGCTATTTTTTTAGTCCTCCACCTCTTTACTTCTTGAATATACTGCAAGAGTGAAGGACGTCGAATATATTTCTGGAATTGATTTTGACATACGAGGATTATCACAGAATCAATTAATACGGTTGAAAACATATGTCAATTCAAAATTATGGTAGATCTCAACTTTTAGCCATTGAATAAAATCAAGTAATTTAAAATAATAGGCTTATCTAAGTGGAAGAGGAATTCTTTCTTTTTAACAGTTCATTATTTACCAATGTTATCAGAACATTGAAGGTTAAAAAAGTGTGTTAGTGAATAAAAAACAACTATGAAGAGTTGCTTAAAATATACATGATCTAAGAATATTTGAAATATTGTAGGTGTATGAGAAACAATGTTAGTTATTTTTGAAATTATTTATTACTGTTGTTCTATATATTAGCTTATCTCAGAGTCGCAAAATATCGTTAAGTTAGTCAGACTTCAGTTTAAAACGTAGTGCTGTTTAGAGCAACTATAAACTGACTAACTAAATGACTGTGAAAGCGGATTAGAAAGTAACTGTAAACTACTGATAAATGAACTATTTTCCAACTTTGACAGTTTATTTTACAGTCATAGGGACAGTTTCAATGAAAGAAAACTATCTGCACACAGCTCCTATAAAAATAGTTAGACTCGTAAATATATCAAATCTAGACACAAATCTTATATACAAATTAATGCATCTAACGCTTAAAGTTACTCAATAAATATTAGCTTTCAGCAATCTTTTGGTGTGCTTCTAACATTTTTGGGAAATAAATCTTATTTAAATGACAAAGTTTGTATTACAATCAGCGGTTAATAGGAAGCGGAGAAACGATGAAACAAACGGTTATCAATTTCTGTGAATATTAGGTTATATTGGGTTGGTTTTAACAGCTATTTCATATATATTTATATATGATTAATTAATAGTAACTCTAAATATGTTCCGTGCAATAACTAGTCTAGGAATTCTAAGTTTAGCAGAAGAGAAGTTATGTTCCGCAACTAGGTAACATGAGGATTGCTCTGAATATGGCCATTCATATGAGAATGAAATTTAAGATCAAAATCTTTATACGTAATCAAAGGACGATTAGACAGACAAAGCACTGTATTTAACAATAAAATGAATCGTGTGGGAGATAAGGAACAGTGGGAAGTCTAGTAGAGCAAGTCTGACCACTTGAATTGCGATTGTTGTTGCTCAGTACTTCTGGTTACTGCAGTCACTAAACCAAGAGAGAGTCGAACTTCACATGTTTATGCACTTCAGTGCTGTCATTTTTTGCTAACAAAAAACTGCGAGGTATAAATGACATGAGAGATTTTATGTTCCTAAATAGATAGAATATGAACACGTCAGGGTTTACGAGGCGAAAAAATGAGGATTTGTTGTATTCTAGGTTGTATTGATTATTGGTGACAGTATTCAAAGTCTAAGGATATATCTATAATCAGCTGTCTTGTACAAAGATATTCTACTTAAAATATTTGCAATGTAACCATTTAATTAAATACACTGATATAAATAATTATTAAAATTACTGCACACTATGGTGAATTGCTGATAACACTAAAAAGTCAATAATATGGTTGTTCTAATTCAATGTCATGTTATAGTTAAAATTTTTGCTTTAAAATGTTTCTTGTATAGTGTTTTCGTACCTATATTTGCTAACGTTTTTTCTTTGTTTTATTTCATTACCCACATTGTTTTATTCTTTTCATTAAAAAATTAAAAATAGTTGTCTCTCGAAAATTCATCATCGGACTTTTGTCTAGAAATATGCCATTTTAATTAACAAGTTTGTAAAATCGATAAGCTAATTTAAAAAAAGTTAAGATGTTCTCTATAAATTTCTATCCATTAGTTAATATGTAAGATAAAAAGCTTGAAAAGGAGAAGGGAAATTTTAACTTAAGCAATGACTCACGCCAACAAAATGATTTAGTTCTTATGGAATCGACACCTCCTGCCCCGTATGTAGTCCACCAAGAACCTCCACCGGTTATTCTGAATATTCAACAACCACCAGCGGTTCTTGTCGTCACTAAAGTTGCGCCATCCTATGATCCTTATCTGGAATTTTGTCCACGATGCAAAGTAAGTTTGTAATCTATATTTATACATATGGATTTATGTATTTAATAGTTCGTTTATATAATCTTTACACTTTGGTAGATAAAATGTATATAACTTGAAAATATCCGTCTTCCCACCTGTCATTTTTAATTCAGTGTTGTTGTTGTATAACGTTTATAGATAACGGTGGTAACTAACCGAAAGTTTGTGATGGGCTCATGCGCCATTTTGATTCTCGTCCTCGGACTACTGCTCTTCATTCCACTCACTTATTTCCTTTGTACCAGTGCTTTTAAAGATGCACATCATCATTGTCCCCACTGCCATATCCTTCTCGCAGTAAGAAAAAGGTGAAGCACACCATCCATCTCCTGCAACCGACCACGATACCTGCTTCAGTGTCTTTTCTTTGACCTTATTAATACGAAGGTTTACAAGCAGAGATATTTGTTCAAAGGTCTCCTTTGATATTTCCCGCCTGTGTTTAGAATTTGCATGTATTATTTGGATGATATTATCATAGATAAATGCTTCAAATAAATATATTTTAAATCGTTTAAGATTCATGAATACGTCATTGTTTTGCAATATGTATCAATATAGGCAGAGCTCATTTCATTTACTCTCACTTTTTTGACGTAAAACAAGTTTTATAGAAAGGTTCAAGTTATTTCCATGGAAAATAATAGTGACATTTCCCATGAATACATTGCTTGAATTCATGCAAATTCCACCTCAATAGTCAGTGGTATGGTTCATTCATAAGCCCTGCTGTGGCTTAGTGTTTGCAGAGTCAAACGGTGCAGGAAGTGGGACAGAATGCGTGTTCACCCTTTGAACTGCTACCTGTTTTACCTATTAACCTCTATACACTATTTTTTCTCACTTTCCACTTCTATATCCATTTTGTTCTTTCCGCGTGAAGAATGACGCACTGACTGGGTGGGATCTTGGTTATCAATGGGAAATTTCAGTATGCTTTATCAGGTGAAGAATAGATTCCAATGTTTAACTTCTTTTTGGCTCCAAAATAGGCTCAATACATCATACCTTTTTTCACACATTGATTTAGGGAAAGTCTGAGGTGTGTTTAGATAATTTCCATATAGTTTGACATTTCGATGTTTTCATTCTCTGGAAAGGGTGGCTTTATTTTCCAATTTAATCTGTATCGTTAAAAAAATAGATAATAGTGGATATGTGTTACCTTAATCATCATCGTGAACTATAATGAAAATAATGGAATCAATTATGTCGTTTTTTAAAAAACTAAAGCAATTCATTTATTTATATTTACAAATAATATATCGGTTTTCTACAAGATAAGTTTTTTAAGCAACTAATACGTCAATCTACAAATCTGGCATATAAAATAGAAATAGGTGTGATACTTAAAAAAACAAAGCTGCTATTAATAAAAAATGATAGTCGTATTTATGTATAAACTAAAATAAGTTATTTGAATAGAAGTTATTTTCGAAAAGTTGTTCAATAAGTAAATGTATATTAAAAAGAATATATGTATAATTTGTAGAATGGCTTATTTTAGTAGTGCGTTGAGTTGTCTGTTTTGGCAGAGGTGTTTGTGAGCATTGCGTTAGTTATTGCTGAAGATACTGCTGGGACAACTTGTAGATTAAAGAGTTTCAGAACTCCTGTTCTAATCGTCTTGTTCATTCCTAGGTAAATGAAAGCTGGGCAACCTAAAAAAGGAACCATATATTTACGCAATCTAAGCAATAGCATGTTGATAATTTAATGGAACTGTCCCCTTCCCCTTCTTCTCTGATCTCACCATGTCCCAGTTGCCAACCGACATGTCCCATAATAATGAGATAATGTGGTACGGGGATGAATTGCATGATTACATAAATTATTGAGGCGAAGAAGTTAATAGCACAAATAACTGACGATTGGAAAAATATCTGAATATTATTTTATACATCATCGAAGTGAACTTAAACTTTTTATGCATATTGTGACGGAAATGACAGCCAATTTTGCTTACCTGTGCATGAGCTTTATTTTTTCCCGTCGAATATTCAGATCTATACTTTTGTCCAATACAAAAGCAGAAAAATGTATATAATATACAAGTGAAGAACACAATAAAGATATTGTTAAAACTATGAGGAATATTCTGGTACTAAAATGTGGTATTCAGGTAAAACTATTGTATTTATTTTTATAGTTCATATTTAAATATTTTTATTTCGTTCTGGAAAGAAAGCATCTTAGAGTTAATGAAACTAACTTCCAGTCCCCTATCAGGATAGATGAAAGGGTCGAAGAACCAAGCTCCATATTTTGAAGAAAAGACAACTGGAGGAGTAAATATTATGAAGTATAATCCATATACAAATGGAAGTATAAGTATAAAGTAAGTTTTTGCTCCGCCAAAAATAGTTTTAACCAAATGAGGAGCAGTGATGTCCATGAGACGGTTAGTGACCAGAAGGAGACACACGATACAGGCTGAACACCACAGCCCTGAATTTTTGTGATGTGAATGTGTTTGTTTGGAATAAGGGTTAAATTCAGTTAACAAATATTTTGCTCCGCTTCTTTTTATGATGTTGTTAGAAACATATTCAGTCGTTTTATAGAATTTATCATATATAAGACTCAATTCCGCAAATGATACTTACTTTGTTTGTATTAGAAGTGCTAAAAGGTTAACCCGCAGATGAAAAATGCATTAACTAACCAAGTCCCATAGAACCTGCTATAAAATTGACTATTGGATGGGTGCAGAATACGGATCCTTCCAAGAGCAGTATTCCCGTAATTATAGAGTTAACCACAATAGCCGCCATGTCGGTAATTCCCAGGACAAACATGATTTTGAAGCAGGACATCTTAATGTGATCTCGGGTAAAGATCACATACAAACAGGGAAAATATATTATCTGAAATTATTTTAAAACATCAGAAGCTAACTCCATTTTTCTATTTTCTTAGTTTCATATGTTGTTAAATATTTGATGATAAGTGACTTCATGCAATTGATATCAATATATAACAACAAATATTAAATATTTTAGATTTAGTGTGAATATTATTATTGACAATGGGACTAGGACCTCAACTATGATTCCATAGATGATGGACAAGACGCCAGCAGTCGTACGCACTGTTCCATCTCGGATGCTCCACTCTTCAGGCGAATGAGCACTAGATTTGAAATATTTTTACTCTTTACTCGACACTTGGAAAATGGCATCTTTATTAGCAAAAAATCGGAGATTCATGTCCTCATTATATTGCTCTATGGTATAGTAATCTAAGACTGCTGCTTTTCCTACTGATTCGGCTTAATAGATCATCTCTACATTTTTCTCACTGTATTATTCTTGATGTCATGAGATTAATGTTTATTAGTACGAATGATACAATTAATCCTTCAAATGATACCACACTCAGAACAAGAAATTTTCAAATTTTCAAGATATTTTCTATTTGAAATTATGCATAGATTTGTTTAAACACTGGTTGGAAAAAAATAAACGTACCAAAAAAGCAATAATCGACACTTTTTGAATATCTAGTAAATATAAATAAGCTTGAAAATGACAAAAATTTGCTCCAAGTTATTCTACGTATGTTTTGCTCTTCGCTAGTTTTCAATAATGAAATTTTAGTGATTAGGTTTATGTAGGATCAAAATTGTCGGGAGAACTCACCTGCAGTTGTAGAGAGGATTCTCAGTAATTCCACCATAGTGAATTACTGAATTCATTTTAGTACCCTTAAAGTGACAATGTACAGACACGAATGTATTTGAGAAAAAGTACGCAGCAGTTTTTTCAGTACTCGTAATTATTAATTGGGAATGTTATATGAATTTTTTCATATTACAATACATGTTTTTAACATTCTATAAAATAACATAGTTGTCTTTATCTATGGAGGATTAGGTGAGAAAGAAAACAGTTAGCGACTGGTATATGACAACGAATTCATAAAGCATAGATATCGGAAGACACTAGAAGCAGGATCACTACTCTGGCTGAACGGGAAGCTTAAGAACTATCTGCACAATTCCCGTTTATCTTCCTGTATTGGACAAGAGCAGCTAATCAACGTATTTCAGAATTAAATAATAGTATTTAGATTTATATAAAATATAGGATTTATAGATAATAGTGATTTTATACTTGTTCAAAATGCATAATTAGAGATTGTTGCGTGCTTTGAACTATTTATTTTCAAAACATTAATCGTTGGTACTGTCTAATGTAGGATCGAAGTTGTTTTAGCTGGAAAGACAATTACAGAACAGAATAGTGGTCTCATAAACCATAAGAAGTTTCTGTGTTGCGACTATTTTCTAACTTCTTTTATACTGAATCACAATAGATATTCAGGTGATATTAGAGAATAATATATTGGATTAATTCTTAATACCACTAAAAACAGATCAGATAGCTCCCTGATTAAGAGCATGACGGTATTGTTAGTTATAATCACTAATATCTTCATCATGTTTACTGTGAGCTACACTGTCAACCAAATAGCATATTGTTAGGAAACTGATCTCCCCTATTCGAATGGAAATATTATTCATTTGATTGTAATCACTATTCTATTTAGATGATTGCTATACATGAAAATAAAATAAAAACTAGAAATCCCTAGCGTCAATTCTATAAACTGCATATCTAACAAGATTAAGTGTTTAGACAGCGCAAAAAGGTGGGCGATTATTCACTGAAGTTGAATTGCAGAAATTATGAATTGTTTACTATTAAGAAAATTACCTTTTAAATTATGACAGTATAATTTGCTCAGGTACGTCAAATATGTCTTAGTGACATAAGCCATAAGCCCCTTGATATTTCTCAGGTATTCATTTATATTTTAACTAACACAATTCCCCGTAGGCTACAGATGCAAATTCTCTGAAATCTTTTTATTGTTGTAACACGCAAGTCAAATACAGTGAGCGAAATTTCTTTAAATTGTAAACATATATTACACTCAAAGCAAATAAGCAAAATATAGACTTAATCAAAGAAACACCTACATATTTATCATATATATTATTGTTGACTTACAGTACTACTTTTATATAATTACATTTATAAGGTTCTTACCAGGAGCAAAACGTTTCATTGTCTCTTTGAATATATTTGAAATGTGAACTCTTGAACGATTGACGGGGAACAAAGAAGTGACCGCAGCGGTAAATAAAAACTATAGCCGGCTGTCATGAGCCAAATTTAGCAGAAGTCATATGAATCATTACTTCTGATACCAGATGTAAAAAATTCTACTATATTCTTTTTACAGACCAAATTGCCTTGTTTTATATATTTTAACTAAATTAAAATATAGCTTTAAAAAGGTAGATATTATATATTTTTAAAATATGTAACATTCCTTTCTTTTAAATATATATCCTAATACAAAAAGTTCAGTCATCACTCGATTTTTAGATTTGCAATTATTTTAAGACGATACAAATGGAGTAGCATTCTATTTAAAACTAACAACAATTATTCTTAATTGAATATAATTTCTAAATGAATACATATTGAGGTTGTTCACGAAAAATGTAGTCAAACTATGACAATAAAATTGCTGGAGTTTTAGATGTCTTTAATATGCTAAAGAATAAAACTCTGGCTATGCTATTGTTAAGGTTCATCTTTACATTTCGCTTTAATTATTGTCGTCGATCTCCCGTCATCAGAGCGTGCTGCTTCAGCGTTTTTGCAGCACCGAGGTGCTAACAGCAGTGTTGCCCAGAGACCTTTGTTTGAGTCGTTAGTATTTGCTTTTCGAAGACACTTCGACCCCTTACAGCCCTGTGTAGCTGTAGACCGCGCATTATCCAGTCTGCACCTTATATTCCTTATGTTCATCTTCTGACTCCTCGGGAATCTCCTAAGACTCTTTTATTAACATTATAACCTAAATAATTATATTCATCATTGCTCGGTGACAAACAGACCCACAAGCACCAATACATACCATCTAGAGAACATCTATCCTTTGAATTGATTAGTATTCACTAAGTGATTCATTCGACCCGCCTCTGACTAGTTTGGTCAACAAGCCACTGTGACATTTGTCTGACAAGCACTGCAGAACGAGGCATGTTAGGACTCTGTGCTTTGCTTGCTGTAGTTCAAAATGTGAACAGTCACGGAGTTTTTCAGATACCTAATGAAGCCGATAGGCATATTAAAATTAGATTTGATGGTAAGCTCGACTGTCTATACTTATTTTCTATAATATTTATGGCGCAATTATTGGGAATTCTAAGCATTCTAAATAGCTTTTCAATATTTCAGATTACTCTGAACACTATCTTCTACCAGAAGATTTTGCGAATGCTGCGATTAAACCAGGTTCATTTTCGATCTATAAAATGTGCCTCATGCACTTGTTCTTGCAGTTGTATTCACTACAATTACAGTGTGCTAATTGCAGTTGTAAAGCCAACCGAAATTCAAATGGACGCAATACAGAATTCACTTTTATTCGAGGGCGACATTGTTGGAATTCCCATTGATGAGGTACCAAAGAGTGGTCAGCGCATGAGAGACCAACCACTAGAAGATGATGAGATATTCAGAAGACCGGTGGGTCTAAATGAGCTATTTTTGCTGTAAGCATATTTCTGATACAATCAGTACTTTTCTTTACTATTATAACACTTTTCCTAAATACTTATATGAGGTACATGTATAAGTTTAAGCAATAAAGAGTCTTTAGTGAGAGATAATTGTTCCATGAGACACCTTTGACTTTTATTATTTGAACCATTTGAATGGTGCCATATTGACTAAATAACTGGTTGACCACTACATTTAATGCGCTTTCAGTACCACAGTGCATTAAACCTCATGACGTATCCAGATAAACTGTGGACAGATGGAGAAGTACCGTATATGCTGGAAGAAGGAATGACGAGCGAGTTAGTGACTTTTCATACCATGAAATTCCATCAAATACATATTCCCTCTTTTGATAAACATGATGTTACCAGCTGATGAAACTGAGCAATAATATGAGAGAATGTTATACTTTGCACACTACATGTCTTGGTCACTCTAAAACTAGCTCATTCTCAAGTGCTATCGCTTTCCCTCTCGATGTCCAATCGAGACAAAAACGCCTTCCCCAGAACCGTCCGCAAACAGTCGTGCGCAATGCTCAGCGCACCAGATGGAGTGTTCATCTGTTTGTTTTGTTCATTTTCAGTCGCTCACCTCTTTGCGATAGATAAGTCCATTGTGACCTAAGTGCATGGAATATTCATGGGAAATTAAACACCAAAACATTACCTAAAACATCAAACCCCAGCTCTGTGCTTGAAAAGAAGTTAATAAATTCCCTCTATTATCAAAAATATGTCATTTTAAAGAAAACTATAATTCAATCCACTAGAATTTTAGGAATTCTAGATCTAATCACTCCGACATTATGTATCACAAAATCCTTTATCCCTTATAACCTTTATTCAGTAGTTTCGCTGATCGCTACTTTTAATAGTAAGCAGAAGTATGAATCAGTATATATAGGGGATCTATTACTACAAATATATCGCATAAGTATTTATTTGTGTCAAATTCTTTGGGATCTAGAAAATGCTAAAAACGTGAATGGAATTAGTGTTAATGGTATTTATATATATATATAGCTGTTGTTTTTTTACATTAGTGTAAGAATTTAATTAAATATCAGTCTAATTTTCAGTCAACGAACAGCAATCGCTCAAGCCTTTGACGAATATAAAGAGAAGACTTGTATCCGCTTCATACCTCGTACAGAAGACGATTTCGATTACATATACATTAAAAGAAACGTGGCTTTTGGGTGAGATATGCATATTTATTTCCTTATTAATCGATTATCACTTTACGCTTAGCATTATTACAATAAAGATTGTGTTACTACTGTTTAAATTATACCGAATATTTTGTAATGAAGGGTAGCAAAATAACTGATAGAAAATTACTAGAATGTTTAGAAAACAGTGCAGTAGTTTAAAGTGGTACGGTATCTATATTAGATAGTTAACAATCACATTCATATTTAAACCTTGTATCCCACTTGAACTTCACATTGATATGCATATTATCGGTGCTGTTGTAATTGCTGTCATTATCAGATGTACTATTTCAGATGTTCTTCCTACGTAGGACGTGCTGGTGGCAACCAAACCGTATCCCTCGAGATCGACAAGTGCTTCTCCAAAGTAAGAGCTCAACGAGTGCTAGTACGCGAAATTTTTTACAACCTTTTACTTTAGGGAATTATTGCACATGAATTGATGCACGCGCTAGGATTTTTCCACGAACATTCTCGCACGGATCGAGATCAGTATGTAGATATAAAGGAGGATAATATTCGACCAGGTTTCTCTATTATTTGTTTTTTCAAAAACTTTATTCTTCATTTTATAGCAAAGACTACCCATATTGTGCTACTCACTTTCTCATTGTAATTTATAGCCATTCACAAAGAAACCTCCTTATCAGGTATGTTGCGCAACTTTGAGAAGTATCCTCGCAAAATCATAGACCCACTTGAAATGCCGTACGACTACGAGTCTGTTATGCACTACCACAGATTAGCGTTTTCTCGAAATGGGAAGCCTACCATTGTCCCTAAGGAAAAAGATGCCGAAGTGGGACAAAGGTATAAACTAAGTGATATTGATGCTAAAAAGGTGAGTTATACAATCACTTTAAAATACATGACTACCTTTACATTTTAAGTACAAAATAAAAGATTGGGTTATATTGCATAGAACAAGCAAGAATAATAGTCCCGTTGAGGTGAACAAGTTATACCAGTGCGATGAAGCAGTCAAGATTACAACGACAACTACCACTACCACAAAAGCACCGTTGACTACCAAAAAGATAACCAAGCAGGTATTAAATTACTATGTATCTCTAAATAAGACTACCTTAGGACGTCAAATCTTCAGCTTATTTATGATGAAAAGTACTATTTATTCATTTATAAATGCACTATATTCGTGACAGAACCATGTCCGACTGTGGTGAATACCAATCGGCTATAAGTTTAGAATACAACCAAAAGAATTACTACAACAACAAGAAGATCAACTACAACTACGTCGACAAGGAAAACTAAGAAAAGTAAGGGCAACGTTATGAGCCTTTTGTAAGATAATTTGACAGTATCAAATTATATTAATCATTTATAAGTGATATATTTCTGACTAATTGCATTTATGTCGAGGAGCAGTTGTCATGTAATTCCTGCATATTTAGCTCAACTAATATTACCTAAAGGATGCCTTATAATTGCATTATTTAAATCTATAGTATAGGTACTAACATTATTTTGGTATTATTCCAAACGATATTAATGTTTCTAATAGATTTAACCTTTTCAAGTTCCATTTATTAAATAAGCATAACGAAGTTTTCCTGCCAGAATGTGAGGATCTGAATGCGCACTGCTCGATGTGGAAACAGTTAGGTCATTGTCAGCACTCGAGAAAGTACATGGGACACTACTGTAAAAAGGCTTGCGGAATGTGTGACTTCGACGGTGGTATGTCATTCTTCAGATATTGTTTTAAACAACATTCATACTTAATTAAGCTATGTATTGAAATGTCATAGCCGTCATGTGAATACTTTTTCAGACTCTGGAATGAAGGGCAACGGTAAAGAGGGACTTAAGGAAAAGGTGAAGGAAACAAAAAAATGTAAAGATAAAAATCTTTTCTGCGGCTACTGGGCCAAAATTGGCGAATGTAAGAGTGAAAGTAAATTCATGAAAATTTTTTGCAAAGCTTCCTGTGATAACTGCGATTAAAAGTAGTCCAAACTTTTATATTCTTACATATTATATTTCCGTAAATTTACTATCACGAATTTTATTGTATTATATTATCTTATTTAATTATTACACCTCATAACCAACTATCAAAATATGCTTATTTACCTCGGACAAAATATCTTTCGCACAATGAACGTCTTTCTTCTGGGAACCTTTCTACTAGTTCTTTCAAAAAATTGTTTGGCAGTCTAATATTCAAGAAATTATGTTGTTGTTAATTGTTTAATTTTTTAGTTTATTCTTTTAGTGTTAAAATTCATAGATGTTCCTTTTCCTTATTTTCATTGGTGATTCGTTATATCGGGTGGCTAAAGTCTTATGTAGCGACAGTGTCGCCGGTGCAATAAGTAAACATTATTATAACATGTGATCCTTATATGAATTAAATATTATAAAAGTTTTTTATACATTTAAAATGCTTAATTTTGCTTAACATGTCCTGAGCCATCCATAGCTTTATTGTTATTTTCACTGTAATTATTGGACGAATTATCACACGTTCAAATTGGAATGGAATCTTTTAGTTCGAAGTTTAGTGTAAAAGTTCAAATGTAGTTTCCAGAATGTAACATATGAAATTTCTAATGTAATAAAAGAAAGATTTCATTATGATATCAACACTATAAGAAGAATAACATTCTAGGTACTTATTCGTATAGGAGAGTGGGGTATCGTTTATTTGGAATGCTGCTAATTTTAGACATAATTTGAGCTTATTTTGTAGACGACATAGCGACATCAAACAAGACTTAGAGATCGTAGAAAAATAAACAGATGTTGGGTGTTGGAGAATTAGTGAGTGCTATTTTCTGCATATTCTATACCCTCTACCAGCTCTATTCTGCTTATACTGCCGTCATCGTTGTGTCTATTCTTGGAGCTCTGCTATGCTGGTAAGCATCTTCAGCAAAAGATAGAAAGAGAATTAAACTAAGATTTTATTGGTTATTTAATAATATTATATCCTTAATTCATAAATCCATAAAAGACCAGTATTTTGTTAGCATGGGTATGCCTCCAATTTTCCATAAATGTTAGTAGTAGGTAGAAATTTAGTTTGGAAATTATGGTTTATTCTAGTTATCTCTATAACGAAAAAACCTATTGGCGTCGACAAGGTGTTCCTGGTCCCTCTGCGAATTTGTTCACTGGTAACGCTTTGGAATACGGTAGTGGATTGCACACGTTGGATGAGAGATGGATTGCTCAGTTTGGAAGGACATATGGGTAGAAGTTAAAAATGGAAGGCTTAAATTTATATTTAAAGGATCTAGTTGTTTTATTAAATAGTGTGATTTGATGGTGATCGTTTAGAGCATATCTATTCTCTTCACCAGAGTTGGCTTCCATTGATCTAGATATATTAAGAAAAGTGCTTGTAAAAAATTTCGACCACTTCACGGATAGAACAGTAAGACTGGAGCAGTTCTTTATAAAGGATTTAAGTTATAGTCTATAATATGAACAAACTATAAAAGTACGAAAAATATAATAAAAAATAATGAAAACAAATATCATATATAAACGCTTCCTTTAGAATCTTTTAAACGTTGATCCATCTGATCAAACTTCTTTGCTAGCGACATCACTTGTTTCTTTGAGGGGAGAGCACTGGAGTTCAGTTAGAAGCCAAGTAGCGCCAGCATTTTCTTCCGCGAAAATTAAACTGGTAAAGATAATGAGATCCTTTAATATCAGCTGTCCCGAAAAATTCATGCCGTTTTTATGTCAAAAATTAAAGGAACTCGTTCTTGTTTTAAAATGAATTTATTCATCAAAATATGAGCCTTCACATTCTATTATTTTCTCTCAACGGTTTAACAACTTATAAATTCCATTTTTACAAGTCTTCTGTTTTACCGCGGACAAATCTTGACACTCCTTCCTTTAGATTATTTTCATTGTTGAACTGCTTGTTCGTCATATAGTTATCTAGACTCAGGAACAAGTGGAAATCTGATGGTGTGGGGTCTGATGAATATGGTAGATGGAATATTCTCTCCCATTTAAGTTCCACTATCTTGTCATAAGTCGTCTGACCACTTGAAGCCAGGCGTTATCCTGGAGAAACAAAACCTTCCAGTTTACCAATGTTGGCTGTTTTTTTTCCTTGTTCTCTCTGAACTTTTTTCAATAATCGTAGTAAATGTTAGCAGTGATAGTTTTTCTCACTCCTAAAAACTCGAGATGAATGATTCTTGAGGAAATCCACCAAACAGAAAAATTCTTTTTGGAGTCACTTGTGTCCTTGGTGTTTGTGGCAAAGAATCATTTAGAGATGATCAATGATGAGACCTCTTATCATTCGAGTTAGATGCTCCATTTCTCATCGCACGTTAGAATTCGGTCGAATAAAGATTCGATTTTTGACTGAGTAAGATGGGAGGAGAATATTGTGAGCTGTTGCAATTTGTTCTTAGGTGTCAAGCTATGGGGCACCTATTGGATTAACTTTCATCTCTTTCCTAGCTGATGAAGATGTGATCTTATGCTTTCTTCATTAACATTAAATGCATTAGTAAGTTCTCTGCAGGTCAATTTCGAACTAGTCTCGATTGCAGTCCTCAAATTCTTATGATTTAAGGAAAGTGGTCTTCCAAACCAGGGTACATTTTCAAGGCTCTCAACACTTGAAGCAAACTTTTGGAACCACTTTTGAGAAGTTCATTCCTTCACTGTATCTTCTCCAAATACCATATAAATCTTTCGGAAGACCTCTGATGAGTTGGAACCAAGTTTGAACTTATACAACACGTATAAATAACTTGTTTATGGCTAGTCATATTGATGGTCTAAGAAAATGCACAGATTGATGTTTACTGCTTAAAATGTGACATTTGTATGTCTCAGAGGTTGTATTTTATAGTTCAAGTTCTGTGTCGTATATGGACATTAGTTGTCAATCAAAACATTCCTCGAATTGTGACCAACAAAAATCGGCACGAATTTTTCTGGGTACCTAATATGTGATTCTTGTCATTTTCTAATTAAAAACTATTTCAGATGATTCCTTTGTTCAACGACTGCTTAAAACTATGTCATGATATACTTGATATATACGCGAAAGAAAAGAGGCCAGTGCCTATTCGAGAGTAAGTGCTTAAATTACGCAGAAGGTCGCAGAAAGGCATAACAGAGAGAAAAAGAGGATTGTTTCATACGCTTAAAAATAAGTAATGTATAAAACGATAGATATTTGTGTGGGTGCACAAAATACATATATTTCAGTGTGATCACTCGCCTGACTCTCGATATGACTTCAAAATGTGCTTTTGGTGCCGATTTCGGAGTTCAACACAACGCCAATTCAGAGTTTATTTATTATTCACGGAAATTTACTGAATTTGACCTTAGATCTCCAGAAGTTATATTTCTAAGTAAGTTTTCTTTATATGTATCAATATGGATTTTAAAAACTATTATCATGGAAGATACTGAAACAAGAACTTGAAAGAAATATTTACTCAAACACTCCCATCCTTTCTTTCTGAGCCATTTTCAGTAGTAACTTCACCACAGATATTCACGAATATCATTACAACAGTGCAGCTCAAAATGAGACATTACAGTCGCTGATCACTTCAAACATTTGGTTCCCAACATTTAGTAATTAGCTTCCACTATAAAATAACATCCTGACAGGAATTTGAATTTCTAATTTACTGTGGATTTAAGTGGAAAAAAGCTAACATCAATTTTAAGAAATTTTTTGATATTAAGAGTCCTCGATCATGTAATTAATATGCAAATTGTAAGAAGTTCTTCTAATACACTTATTTTTACTATAATATAAATAATGTGTCCCTCTTTTCAGGTAAGTAGGAGTAACTAATTATTTAAATGTAATAACATTTATCCCTCTCCTATTCCAGCATTTTTTCCAAACATTTGTACTATATTTCAAAAGCTAACAGGAATATCTGTTTTAAACAACTCTGCGAACAAATTTTTCCTCAATACTTTGGAGGATCTTCTCGAAAAGCGCAAAAGTAGGAAAGCTTCAGTGAGTTATTATTTATACAGCAAATCATTTTACTGTTTTTTGATCTACATAATTAATATGTTATATTTGCTAGTCTACTTAGTTTTTAATAGAACAACTCATCACGTTCCTGCAAACGTTATTAACAACATGTACAAAGTGTCAATATGACGATGTCATTATAGCATTTCATTAATTATCGAAAGTAAAATTTTCTTGCAATTTAATCTGTTTATCTCTAAAAACCGTTAAACCAAACATAACCGCTTGACACGCGTTTTATTTTGTCCTAGTAATTTGTAAAAAAACTATTTGTGGAGATGAGTATTTAATAAATCAAAGCTTAATGTGGTGAACACTGATATAATAAACTTCCTTCAACTATTTCTCATTATCTGCCGATTTGAATTGAATTGGTTTGGTTTCAATATGTATATGAGAGAATTTAATAATTAGTAAACAGAGGGCCTTTATAAATTTCTAGCGGAAGCACGGATTCCTATCAAATTCAAAGTTATTAATATATGAGTGAATTTATTGTTTTATATTGCTTATATTTATTCTAAGCGTATTTTTCTTACGCTATTCATAGGACATATTATATAATTGTAGTATAACAATTTGTAAATTCAGACCAAAGAAATATAGGATGCTAAAATATTGAAAACATTCTCTTATTCTTGATACTTTTGCAATTAATTTAGGGATGCAGAGATTTTTTTGAAATACTACTTTCATCATTGGTAGAAGACAGCAAAGAGAGAATAATTGATAAAGAGATAGAATTTGATTTGCGATCCAACAAGAAAGGGCTTAGTAAAGGCGACATTCTTGGGCAGGTATTTTTTACAACGATTAAGTACAGTATTATTTAATGTCCATAAGTGATAGTGATGTTTTTGCTGTTTTCTCAAGGCATTCATGTTCGTCCTAGCCGGATTTGAAACGACTCCGATTGCTCTTCATTTAACTGTCTATATGTTAGCGATTCATGAAGAGATACAAGAACAGTGCAGACGAGAAGTCGAAGAAGTTTGTGGTTGTCAGGTAAGTAGAACATTAAATAGAACAGATTTCAGGGAAAAAAAATCTACCATTGCTTTCGTAATCAACAATTTATTTTTTAATATACGTTTATAGTATTTATATGCATGCTATAGATTTTAAGTGAATGAGGCTCTACAAGACTAACAAAAGTATTACTACTGTAAAATTATTGCTGTTTATACCAACTGCAAGCAAATAAGCAAGAAGATGGTAAGGCAAAAGAGTATACATTGACGCTTGAGATTACTGGTAACAAAATGCACGGAGTGCCCTTAACAAGAGCTGATCATTTATTTTGTATGCGCACACCTGGCTGAGGTACGGAACAGGCTGAGGTGGGGGTTTCGGCTATTCGCGAAACAAACCAGAGTCGAGCAAACCACCGGTAAGTTTCACTGTTCTTGGACGGTAAGTTTGGAAGACTCCGGGCAACGTAAGTTTGATTGTGAGTTTTCCTCTCGATTTTTGGTGCTCTAAAGAGCCGAGAAGTTTGCATTCGCGCTGTTTTAACTCGTTCTTTCGGCGTGGGATTTGTATAATTTTTAGATGGTTTTAAAGCGTTTGGCACTTGGGTGCTCAATTGCTGCAAAATAATATTAGCATCTAGGTGATAAACATTACGAAGTGAGCGGATGATATGCCAACTTTTTCTTTATTATAAAATAAACAATTCATTAATACTACTTCAAATGTAGGTATCACCTCAGCAATCTGTTTCAGTTAAGATCTCTAGAAATACAGTGCGTTTCAAAATGATGGCACACTTTGTTTTTTTGCCTTTTTTTTGTGTTCTCTGTGGTCAGATTGATAAAATTTTTAAAGGTGAGGTGTAAGAGCCTTGAAAATCTCCAGTTTAAATTTCATCGCTTTTCATAAAAAATAACAACTTTTATGAGAATTTTTTCAAAATCACCACTTTTCATCGTTTCAAAATGATAGCACACTTTATTAAAATATGTGTTTATGTCAGAAAAAAAACAATCAATGTACATAATAATTAACTAACAATCAGTACAACTACCACTTCTATTAATAACCTGAAAAATTCGTTCAGGCGTACTGTTAACTAACCTTTTGATGGCATTTTTGTTTACTTTGCTCCATTCCCTGCTAATGACATTGGAAATCCTTGACAGTCTCAAACTCACGGTTATCGGCATGAATCCGATAGCCGAGCATTATCTAAAGGTTCTTCATTGGATTCAAGTCGCGAGAGCCAATCCATAGTGTTCACGTAATTGTCCTCCAATCAGGTCTTGGTGCTTCGACTGGTGGGGTTTGTGCCATTATGGTGTTGGAACGTGAAGCTAACGCCTGGAAATCGTTAGAGTTACGGGACTAGATAATGTCCCAAGACATCCGGGTAGTCAGAGCTGTTCATCTTCGTCGAGACAAACGCCAAGTCGACTAGTCCCGTAGCGCTCAGCGCGCTGCAAAATATAACCCTTCCTCCATTGAGATTTCGGGTTGAACAATGCTGCGGTTCCTTATGTAATTCCCCCCACTAGGAGTACCAATCATCAGGTCAATCTAGGTTGAACCTCTTCTCATCGCTGAAGATCATCTAAATTCGAAATAATGAATTTATAGACTTATTTTTGAAGATTCGTAGAAGTCGTACCTTTTCCCAGTCGCATCTCATGAATATTCTTTCCCAGCAAAGCCTTTCGTCTTTATCTTCTTGTGTCAGTTGTGGACACTTCTTCATTTATGATCGGACAATATTTGGGACACTTGTCCAGCATTCTCCACACGGTAGTTTTTGAAGCATCAATGCCACAAGTCCTATGGATTTCGTTGATGCTGATCGTGTTATACGACGCCGTTCGCAGAATTTCTTTTTTTCACGGTCATTCAACTTGCTAGGTCGTCCACTACTCTTCTTTGTACCATATTCTTCTTGATGACGAAGGAAATTCATGATAGCCTTCTTGGAGCGCTTGACGACATCTGTAATCTGCTTCACCGTGTAACCAACAGTTGACAGTGCTTTAATTTGATCTCTTTCGTGTAGACTCAATGTAGAAGTACGACCCATTGTCATGATGGTCCACGATTAGTCAGTTTGCGTTTTTTTTTTCGTTAAATAACGCCAAAATATGGGAAGTGTGCTATCATTTTGAAACGATGAAAAGTGGTGATTTTGAAAATATTCGCATAAAAGTTGTTATTTTTTATGAAAAGCGATGAAATTTAAACTGGAGATTTTCAAGGCTCTTACACACCATCTCTAAAAAAATTGGATCAATCTGACGATGAAGAACAAAAAAAAGCAAAAAAAACAAAGTGGGCTATAATTTTGAAACGCACTGTAGAAAAAAGATTACCCAAACCCTTAACGGGTCTAGGGTAGTATTCTCCTTAAAAGACCATCTCCTCATCTCACCTATTCCAGAAGTAGTTCTAGTCGTTTCTTGCCACTTTTAATGGGAGGCTTTCCAAACGGCTTTAGATGTTCGGTTAAATTAATAGATTCAAAAGCACTTTAAAAAGTAGTAGTTGGAATCATACACTAACTAAAACACTGTCTGCGACCATCTTCTACCGTTCCGCAATGATCGTCAGAAGTGCTGTGATGGCCTTGTGGTGTAGGTCATACGAAGTGGGAATACAGGCGCGAGGTCGGATCCGTCTCGGCGCCAAGAAGTGTTCTCCAATTCCGCGTGTTCCTTATTGCCACACTCGTCCGATCGATATCTCGGTAAAAATTGTCATTCAGAGTAGCTGGTTTGTGTTTGAAGAGAGTTAGCCAAACAAGTCTTTCACTTGACAGATAACAGAATTCCCTCGTATAAGTACAGCCTTCCTGTGACGAGTGCAAAACGATAGCCCAAGAGCATAGAAGTAAAGCAGTTCATTCAGTCAAAATATATCTTACTATGAAAGTTTTTATACAAAAATGTATAAAAATTCATATAATTTTTATCATTTATGCAAATTCGTCATGTGGTAGCGTAGCGTAGTGGTAGTGGTGGGCGCGCAAGCCGGATGGGTCATAGTTCTGATCCGGCGTCGTACATTTTTGATCTTCTCAGCTATTTAGTAGTAGCTGATTATTTATTGTGCATATGTACAATCCCGGCAGAGGTACGGAACAGGCTGAAGTAAGGGTTTCGGCTATTGGAGGCACAAAATGCAGACGACCGATGGATCAGTAAGCTTTGCTGCACTTGGACGGTACGTTTGGAAGACTCTGACAAATGTAAATTTGCTGATAAGGTTTCTTCTCGCTTTTTCAGGCTTTCTTGAGCCGGGGCTTTGCCTCAGTGCTATTTCCCCACCTCCCCTTTGGGAGGATAGTGGGATAATTTTGGACGCTTCTGAAGCGTTTGGCACTTAGGTGCTGAAGTGCTTCAGGAGCTTTATGGTACCCAGGTGCCAAATATTAAGTAGTAAGGGGAGGTCATGCCAAATTTTTCAACATTCTAAAGTTAACTAGTCAGTTATATTAATTTATATATAGATAGACCCTTAGCTACCTCTAGGCTAAGGTATCCAAAATTAGGAAGGATACTACCCCAACCCTTAAAAGGTATAGGGTAGTATTCCCTCCAAAAGACCATATCCTACCTTCCCTATCCGGAAGGTAGTTCTGGTCGTGTCCAGCCACTCGTAGTGAGTGGCTTTTGAAGAGCTTTTGAAGTCCGAAGAAACTAGAAAATTTAAAAAGCATTATAAATTAAGCACAGGAATAAAATGGTAGATGGTAGTAGATCACCATTCTAGAGAACTGTCAGGGCTGTTGTGCTATGGTTCTCAATTCTCTAGACTAGATATTGTGATGGTCTTGTGGTATAGGTCGTACGATTTGGAAATATATAGCGCAGGATCGGTTCCGTCAAGGATCCAAGAGGCGTTCGCAATTTCTGTCTCTAAATTATTACCAAACTCTTCCGACGAAATACTACGCAACAATTTCCGTCGAAAACATCTGAAAGATGCATGCTTGTGTGTGAGGATAGTTGGCTAAAATGGACGATTTCGTCTAAGTCTTTCAGTTGACAGGTAAAGAAATTTCTCGCATCTGAATAGAGAGAGACATTCTCTGATAGGTGCAAAGACGATATCATATGAGTGTAGAAATAAAGCAGTTTAATCGGTCAAGTCAAATGACTGACTCTTTTCAGTTTCCTAGCTTAGAAGTTTATTATAAGACTTATTACTAAACACTTAGAATAACGTAAATATATAAACTAATGTAACACTAACAGCGTGAAATAATGTACTTATGTCAAACCTTTCATGTCTTAAGATATGCATCGTCTTGGCCTAATGGTAGTGTTCGCCGCCTAAGGTGGAATGGTCACGGTAACGATCTCGGCCAAGTCGCTTTTGCTCTTATCGTATTTAGTAACAATTGATCATTTATTGTGCATATGTACAATCCCGGCTGAGGTACGGGACAGGCTGAGGTGGGGGTTTCGGCTATTCACGAAACAAACCGCAGACCACCGAACCAGCGGTAAGTTTCACTGCTCTTGGACGGCAAGTTTGGAAGACTCCGAGCAATGTAAGTTTATTGGTGAGTTTTTCTCTTAATTTTTCAGGGCTTTCTTGAGCCGGGGCTTTGCCTCAGTGCTCTTTCCCCACCTCCCCTTTGGGAGGATAGTGGAATATTTTTGGACGCTTCTGAAGCGTTCGGCACTTAGGTGCTGAACTGCTTCAGGAGCTTTCTGGCACTTACGTGCCATTACCTTGAATATAAGGGGAGGTCATGCTCAAATTTTTCAGGATTTAAAATGATGTATTATATACTATTCTTATATATATAGATAGAACCTTAGCTACCTCTAGGCTAAGGTATCCAAAATTAGGAAGGATACTACCCCAACCCTTTAAGGGTATAGGGTAGTATTCCCTCCAAAAGACCATATCCTACCTTCCATATCCGGAAGGTAGTTCTGGTCGTGTCCAGCCACTCGTAGTGAGTGGCTTTCGAAGGGCTTTTGAAGCCCGAAGAAACTAGAAAATTCAAATATATATACACTTTTCAGTTTCCGTACCTTGCGCGGGTTTGGTTTTGCTGTCGAGAGATAAGAGACGCAGAGATAAAAATTTGGGCATAGATTCGCCTTCCCAATGATTTTCAGCAGGACCCGTCAGGGTCACAAGACACCAAGGTGCCAATAAGTTCCTGAAGCAGTTCAGCACCTAAGTGCCGAACGCTTCAGAAGCGTCCAAAAATATTCCACTATCCTCCCAAAGGGGAGGTGGGGAAAGAGCACTGAGGCAAAGCCCCGGCTCAAGAAAGCCCTGAAAAATTAAGAGAAAAACTCACCAATAAACTTACATTGCTCGGAGTCTTCCAAACTTGCCGTCCAAGAGCAGTGAAACTTACCGCTGGTTCGGTGGTCTGCGGTTTGTTTCGTGAATAGCCGAAACCCCCACCTCAGCCTGTCCCGTACCTCAGCCGGGATTGTACATATGCACAATAAATAATCAGCTACTACTAAATAGTTGAGATTACCAAAAGGGAACCGGCCGGGATCGGTACCGCAACCACCCCGTCCTACGCTTCGCCGACTACCACTAGGCCACGACTACATTCACCCCCTACCGATACGACATTAGTGTTATATGAATTTCTATATATTTTTGTATAAAAACAGCCAGTATAAACCATGTGTGTTGGACGATTAAACTACATTATTTCTACGCTCTAAGGCTATCGTTTTGCACTCGTCACAGGAAGGCTGTACTTATACGAGGGAATTCTGTTATCTGTCAAGTGAAAGACTTGTTTGGCTAACTCTCTTCAAACACAAACCAGCTACTCTGAATGACAATTTTTACCGAGATATCGATCGGACGAGTGTGGCAATAAGGAACACGCGGAATTGGAGAACACTTCTTGGCGCCGAGACGGATCCGACCTCGCGCCTGTATTCCCACTTCGTATGACCTACACCACAAGGCCATCACAGCACTTCTGACGATCATTGCGGAACGGTAGAAGATGGTCGCAGACAGTGTTTTAGTTAGTGTATGATTCCAACTACTACTTTTTAAAGTGCTTTTGAATCTATTAATTTAACCGAACATCTAAAGCCGTTTGGAAAGCCTCCCATTAAAAGTGGCAAGAAACGACTAGAACTACTTCTGGAATAGGTGAGATGAGGAGATGGTCTTTTAAGGAGAATACTACCCTAGACCCGTTAAGGGTTTGAGATAGTTTTTTTTTATTTCTAGAGACCTTAACTGAAAGAGGTAGCTGACGTAGTTCATATGTACAAATGAAATATAAGAAATAAATAATTTTAGACCCTAGAAAATAGTAACCATATTACTGAGTGCTTCATGCCTTCTGTGATCTACTCATCTTCTCATAATAATCCCTTGAATCTGAGATATTCTCTTTTTCATCAAAAGTAAACTTTGTACAGAATTAAGGAAATTATACTGAAAAGAACCACAATTTGATGCAGAATCCGAGTCTGTAATTAGAATAAAAAGTAGATCATTTGGAAGCGCATTACAGTCGATGGTGCACTCAGTGCAATTTGTAACCAGTAATCCTGACACCACTGTATAATAGGGTATATAATAAATAATTGTTTGAGATCCTTTAAAATATTATTAAGGAGGATATAACCTATGAGATGTTATCTGGTCTGAAATTTACTGAGCAATGCATTTTGGAGACACTGAGAATGTACCCACCAGTTGTCAGGTAGGATCTCACTTGGGAACAATCATGTAAGAACGAGATCTCCGATCTATATACATACTTATTAACTATGATTTTCGGTCATTTTAGACATATAATATATATGACATATCAAAGTGGAAAACTATAAGTGAAAGAAATGCAAAATATACGGATAAGAAAATTAAATCTTCCCTATAAATATCCAGAGTATTGTATAGAATTAAATTTTCTACAGTATTATTTTTAGATATCTCGTATAGTATGAAAGGTAAGTAGGTAATTTTTCTGCTAGGTTGTGAAATTTCCCATATAAAGTATATTTTTCTTATTTTGGTTTGATACAGATTATTTTTAAAAAAGTGAAAAATTCTTAGTTACTAACGAAATCTGCATAGAAGAATAAAGACAATGTTAGAAGAATAGTATTATATGGAAGATAAGCATGTACATTTTTCTGAGTCTCAGTACAGCTTAAATGATCCTGCACCCACCGGATAGACATATGGAGTGGCCACCAAATATTCACGTGATCGGTTGATTCCAATATCTACTAAGCCAATAAAAACCCATCTGATCCACAAAACATGTAACACATACTTTGATTTAAACACTGCTTGCAAAAGAGTGAGTCACAAATTGAAATTAGAATGCCAACTAGCGCAACCAAAAATACTCAACACTCGGCGATCAAAGGGCAGACAAGAAAACAAATGATGTAAAATTAATAATGAATGATTTTCCCTTTTTCGCAGATTTTTACTCCAAATGGTATATAAACTACTAAAAATGTTACATATATATATATTTAAATGTACTTTCCTTGCATTTCACAGAAATATGGTTTTCAGGACAAATCGAAAATGTACGAAAGACATATCTATTAATGGGATAAAGATGAAGAAAGGATTTATTTTCTCTGTGCCTATTCGGGCTATACACTACTGTGAAGATTACTATGAGAATCCAAAGATCTATGATCCCCATAGGTAAAACGGAGAATATAAATTTGACAATAAGACTAAGATGAGGATACAACAAGTGTTAAATAATGACATGTTGTAGGAGGACATCTTCATAGACCTGATTTTAAAAATCAGCTTTTAGGTGGTCTCCTATCTCCCGCAGTCGTCGTGATCCACTGACCTTTCTGCCATTCGGCCACGGCCCTCGCAACTGTATCGGAATGCGTGTGGCTCAGATGCAAATGAAAATGAGCATTGCTCATCTACTCCGGAGATATAGATTGGAAGCAGCTGAAAAACTGGTGAATATTGGAGAGATGTCTTTTTGGACTTAATAAAAACTGATAATTAGTTTTTACATTATTTATTTCGATAGTAGAATTTACATTATAAATATTAGATAATAAGAATGTGACTTTTAAAGCTTGAGATTAATAGGCTAAAAAAATTAGTTAACTTTTTTGTACAATAGTCCATAACCTATTTTAGGTTTTACTCATTTATTTTAAAGGATCTACCGTTGAAAATCGATACCACTGGAAGTATGAGGACTTTGGAGAAGCTCTCAGTTATTTTTTATAAACTCTAAATGAAATTTGTGGCAATTTGCATGAGAATATTGGAAATTTATGTATAAATTGGACTGAAATTTACTTAAACTAAAGTAGTCTTAAAATCTTACAATGAATTCTTATATGAATAAAGGATCAATATTATCAACTCATTTGCATTCCACCACTCACTATTGACATAAGAGATTATCTGTGTGTCCTTTGTAGTATGTTTTACAATAATGCTGCTATTGACAAAATTAACTTCATCTATACCAAAAAATAGCATTTATTTAGTACCAATATTTGTTAATTAGGAGTTATCAAAGATTAATAACTTGTTATAATAAACTTTTTAAGAAGTACACCAAAATAATTCATCGAAAAATATCGCTTTTAGGTGACCTCATCACATTGATTGCCTTAATATAATATGATTAGCAGCGTTTCCACCAGAGAAGAAAAATATAAATAACATTGACCACTTTACAAGTTAAGAAGACATCACTTAGAAAAAGCATTTTTATCTACTACCACTTTGAAAATCTTGTTTTGGTACTATATTTTAATTTCACCTTACATACTTCTATTCCTTAATGATACTGCAATTTATACTTTCGAGTTATAATTGCATTTCAAGTATTTTTTTAGTCATTTTCCGTTTATATCCAATACATAATAATTCTTTCAGAAAATGCTACCAGCGAACACTATATTCTTCAAGAATGTTCTACAAGACTTTTTAAATACTACTAGGTGCCTTCATTATGACAATTCCCTGTTTCTTGAACTGAATAATATTAGTATTGGAAAAGCTGGAATTCAAACATTAGATAAGGATGATCATGAGTACGAAAGGTTTATTTCCGCTGTTTATTAAATTTAAGAGATTTTTCTATTCATGCTACAAGCTAGTGATAATATCATACATAATTTTAGAGACGGAAGAATTATCAAACATATTAATGGAATTACCTACTCAGCTACTCCAGTTCCATGTCGCTCTACTGTCACTGAAAGGCTGAATATTCAATATATTAGTGATAACAATATCAACCATTCTATTCTTAAAACAATATCATCAATATTATTGCTTCCCACGGATAATATACATTTGTCCAAGCTGCAAGAAGAGGTATACTTTCTAGAGGTAGATATGCCAGAAACACAAATAACATCTGAATTGGATCTCACTCTTGTAATCGCTGAGATGCTCAATTTAGTATCTATGCCCAATACTCCACTGATATCGATTGATCGGTTACAGTATCCTGTGGCATGTTTTGGTCTACTTGCAGTAATTGTAGAGAAAGCGCATGCAGTTGTAAACGTCAAAATGTACAATAAATTCGAAACACTGTGTGGTCGACTAGATGGCATTAAATATGAACAACCAATCAATAATAATGAAAATATGGATGACGTTACACACACCGAAGTCACAGTCACGGAGACTACGAGCAGTGAAGATAAAGTAGCTTCTTCCAAGTACAATGCGACCAATCAGTGCAATACTACACTGAGACCTCATTATAATCACAGTGAAACTACAGAAAATAAAACTGCAGATGAGAAAGATATTGTAATTCGATGTCTTAAAATGCTCGGTATAGAACATGAAAATTTCGATCGGGATCAAACATTTCTTATGATGGGTTTAGATTCTCTGCAAACCGCTGAATTGGAATTTCTGATTCAAGAAGAATGCCCTCATTTTAAAATACCATCAGGAACCATTATTAAGTGTCCAACTATAAACACGATGGAAGCTTATCTTTTAGCTTGTGCTGTGCACTTTCCATCTTTTGCTGATAATAAAGAGATTAAACCTTATGAAGTGTCCCACAACATGGCCTTATCTCCACAACAACAGAGACTTATTTTTATGAACGAGTTCGACGCAGATGGACGTTCACAGTACAATGAACCAGTGATATTCCGAATGAAGCAAACATTGTTTGATGAAAAGAAATTTTGCACAGCTTTGCACACAGTTATCATGCAGCATTCAATTTTAAGAACAAAATATTCTTTAACTGAACAGTGGCTTCTTTCTGGAACTGAAGTCTATTTCACCTGCTCACGTTTTCAGAGGGACTCCTTAAGTTTAGTTAGAGAGCCAATTGATATTTTAAATGAAATTGGTTTGCATTTGGGAATATCGAAGACTAGTAACGACATAATAATTAGTCTAATCTTCCATCACATTTCGGTGGATGGCCATTCCATTGGGATAATTATGAATGATATTTATGCCATCTACTCAGGAACCCAAAAAGAATTAAATTCATGCTTACAGTATTATCACTATGCTAATTCTATTTTTAATAAAAACTATGAAAACAAATTGCAATATTGGAGTAAGACGTTAGGAGACAAAGAGTACGAACTTCTACCCACTGATAAACCAAGACCCCTGAAACAAACGTTTTGTGGAACATCGGTGCAAAAGCAAGTTCCTGATTTTGTACTTACTTGTTTACAAGTTATTAGACAGAAAACGCAGTTATCTGATTTTGTAATATTCACAGCTCTTTATAAGTTTCTGGTCTACAAAACATTTGGACTCACAGAATTCCCTATTGGTTTTCCTTATTCACTAAGAACAGTAACAACAATGAACACAGTTGGATGTTTCGTGAATACCGTACCGCTAGTGAACAAAATCATTTCTTCGGATACTATAATCGACTATTTTCGTGGTGTTAACGACGCTATATCAAATGCAAAGAAATATGGTGATGTTCCATTTGAAATTCTCGTGAATGAACTTAAATTAGAGAAAGACACGTCAATAACTCCTCAATTTCAAGTGATGCTAGTCATGGACAATTTAAAAATTAAAAATCTTACAGGTGAAATTAATCTGATTGAACTACCGTCTACCACATCGAAGTATGAGCAAATGTGGTATTTCCAAAATAATGGTAAAGCAATTAATATAAAAGTCGAGTACAATACTAGTCTTTTTGATGAAGACACCATTGTTGAGCTATTAAATCGGTTCATTTATACAATTGTTTTATTCAGTAGATCTCCGATGTCAATCTGCCTTTATGATCTGTCAATAATCAAGAAAAATGAATTACAAACCATATTTCATAATAGAACTAAACAAACATGCAATATTCCTACGTCAACAATCGTACAAATTCTCCAGCAGAACAGAAGCTCACTAGGAAAAATCAATTGTAAAGCTACTACCTTGAGTTATGAAGAACTTAGTACGAAAAGTTCGCAACTTGCACACCAAATCGTAGAAATGTATACGTTTCACTATGGGGAGCTACCCACAAGAGACAGGTTCAAATATATTGTAAAAAATTTATATCCCTTTACTTAGAGAGATCAAAATTAATAAATGATATAAACAAGATAGTATGTTACAGGTGCGCAGCAATAGTTCTACAAAGAGATTGTGATCTCATCTTGACAATTATGGCTGTCTGGAAAAGCGGGCTTATTGCGGTGCCCATCGACATTGACTGGCCGGAAGAAAGAATAGCTATGACTGCTAAAATGTTTGAAAATCCCATATTCCTTCAGAAAGACAATCTTAATATTAGAAAACTCATCGAACAAAGCAAATTTCCCGTTTTAGATATTAATAATATATTTTATCTAACAAAAGCGAGATGGTTCAATCTCACTGGACCGCTAGACCTCATGTACATCACCTGTACATCTGGGACAACTGGAATTCCAAAAGCAGTATGCATTGAATATGCTGGTCACTCTAATCTTGGGGTGGCATATACACAAAATTTTGCGCTTAACTCAAGATCTAGAGTATATCAAGTGGTTAACTATGGATTCGATATTTTTTTTGCTGACATTGTAAAAACTATTATTAATGGGGCATCGCTTACTCTTGCTTCGGAATTAATTCCGAATATTAATGAAATGATCGGGGTTTCAAATGCCTATATAATGCCGTCGTATCTTTCATCGCTTCATGTATCAGACATAAAGAAACTAGAATTTCTAGAGAGTATACAGTTTGGAGGAGAATCAATACAAGATTCTTCTTTGAAAGAACTTATTAAATGTGGAATCAGCCTTTTCCAAGAGTATGGCTTAACAGAACAAACCGTTTATAGTACATGTTTACGAATGAAATATGGAACAGACATAAGACAGTTAGGTTATCCATATAAAAATTTGCATCTTACCCAGCGTGATGACGACCGTCAAATTTTACCTTTCAAATACCACGGCACTCTATACTTAAGTGGAGTTGGGCTCACAAGAGGATATTATTCTATACCTGAACTGAATTCTAAGATTATGCTAAAGAATGAATCTGGAAAAGAGTTATGTACTGGAGATAATATTAAATGTGAACGAGGTAATATTTACTTTGTTGGCAGAAAAGACCTACAGATAAAAATAAGAGGGAAAAGAATCGAACTGCTAGAAGTAAGTTAGCTCTTGTTCTAAAATATTTAGTAAATCTTGTTTTAACCTGTCCATACTTTTTATAGAGATGATGTTTTCAGGTCCAACATTACATAACAAGTTATCCAAATATATTGTCCTGTGTGGTCTCCGTTTGCACAGTTCACTCAACAAAGGAACTCATTGCTTACGTTAAGTTTAAAATGTCGTCAGATAATATTTTCAATCTTAAGGCATTCTTAGCAGAGCGAGTTCCTGACTACGTCGTTCCTAAGTACATTATAGAAGTTGATAAGTTTCCCCTAAATGTTAATGGTAAAATTGACTTCAAAAAACTACCACAACCAGCCATTATATCTGATGACAAAATTCCGATGAAGCCTGCGGAGACGCTAATTGAAAAGAAAATTTGTGAGGTATTTTCTAAATATATTAAGAAGGAAATAATGGTTAATCAATGTTTCTTCGATGCTGGTGGAGATTCCTTGAAAGCGATGCTGGTAACGCAAGAATTGACAAGCCTAGGTTATCTCCTAGATCTAAAGGAAATATTTTCATTAAAAACAGCTGAAAAAATAGCACAATTACTTAAAAAAAAAACAAATAAACTAATGAACACCAGTAATGAAATTGCTGATAACTTTAAGAGTGAACCACGACCTCTTAGACATCAGGAAAAAAGAATATGGTTCCTAGAGAATATGAAAAACAGCTATGATTCTTATATTATCAAACTGAAAATAAATATGGAAGGGCCTATAGAAATTACTCGTCTACAGGCAGCGTTCAATCATGTCATAGTCAGCAATTTAGCTCTTCGATCAATTATCAAAATTATTGGAGGTGACCCTCACTGGATAACATTATCTGCTACAGAATCGTATTATCATTTTTTAGAAAGTTCAATGCATGACCCTAAAATAGAAGATGAGAAACCACTTATTAGCGTTATTGGTGCACATTCTAGTTCAGGCTACGAAATGACCCTCGGTATTCATCACATGATCTGTGATGGTAGATCATTAGCAATAATAGGGAAGCAGCTTGCAGATGCATATAATAACAAAAGTCTTTTATTCTCCAATGAAATTTGGTATCAGAATTTTTATAAGAATTCAGATAGATTTTGGGAAGAATACCTTGAGGATTATATTATTCCCACTCAAATTACAGATGAAAATGTTCAACTGCTGGGCAAAAATGAGGCCGGATATATAGAAACTGATATAACATTTATCTCAAAAAATGAATTGTCTGACTTCACAAAGAAATATAATTGTTCTTTGTTTCACATATTAGTAGCTGCCTATGTGCACGTTTTCAGAATGATAAACGATCAAGATGATGTTATTATTGGAACAACTGTGGCGAACAGAGACCATAAAAATATTGATGTCGTTGGAATGTATGCAAATACTATCCCATTAAGGTTTAAAACAGAGTTTTCCTCTATAAAAAAAACACTGGAATATACCACAGAACAGATACTCAGTGCAATGGAATATCAAAACTCCTCACTAACGAGCATTATCGAAAAAGTTGTAAAACACAGGGATGGTGTTTCAACCCCAATATTTCAACATGTTATAAATCTTCTCAATACATCGATGGACCAACTTCCAGTCATGGATGGATTATCTACAAAAATGACTACATTGAAAGGCAAATATGCCCAATTTCATCAAAGTTGGATATTCTCAGAAACTTCCACGGGAATAGCACTTACATTGGAATACAATAAAAGACGATATAGTGGATATAACGCACATACATATATTGATTTTTTCAAGCGAACACTTTATAATATTATTAAAAAAGAAACCATGGGATCATTCAGAACTGTTCTGAATATCAGTTTAAACGACACCCCTCATTCCATTGATATGGGTACAATATTTTCTTCGCAAACGAAACTAACACCTCGAAACATTATGCTGGAAAATACGAATACTCAAATAAACTATAGAGATGGATACCGTCAAGTGACAGCTAGAGCAAACTACATAAGAGATAAGGTGATGAAGCACTATGGAGAAGCACTGCGTCCGGATGATGTGATATGCATAGTCCTTGAAGAAGGAGTGGATAACCATTTGTTTATCGAGGCAGTACATCTTTTAGGATGTGCCTATCTCAGCATCTCACCTGATAATCCAATTGAGATGATACGGTCTATTATTTTGGGTAGTGGGTCAAAACTATGTATTATTGATCAAAGCATTGAAGAGATCCCTCTTTTATTTGTAACATGTGGTCAAAAGTATGAAATTTTAAATGAGTATAAAATCAGAAGATACGCTGTGAATTATAACATATCTTATTTAATCTATACTTCGGGGACCACTGGAACGCCTAGTGGTGTCTGTATTAACAACCAAAGTGTAATAAATATGCTTGAGAACGCAACACAACGGTATAACTTTCGATCAGAAGGACGAATTCTACAGTTCACAAAAAGCTCATTTGATGCGAGCATCAGTAATACATTTGGAGCTTTGTTAAATGGAGGAACCATTATTTTAAGCAATAGGAATGAAGACCTAATTGAGAACGTTGCCAGTAAGCAGCCGCTTTCTGTGGTGCATATGACACCAGTCCTAATGGATATGTTGAATGACGACGACATCCAACGATGCTCAGAGGTAGAAACATGGAGTTATGGAGGAGAAAGTATCTCGCAGATCACAATGAATAGAATGCTTTATCATGGGAAAAGACTCATTCAGCTCTATGGACCAACAGAAACCACTTGTTATCTGACTAGTCTTTACATGAAAAGAGGACACTCAAATAATTGCCTAGGACCAACTATAACTAACTTATCTTTCGGACTGTGTTCCTTTGCGAAGTATGAATTGCAAAGGCAACAAATTGGACAACTTTATTGTAGCGGGGAAAACCTCGCGAGAGGATATATGGGGGACCCAGTTAAATCATTGAGATCATTCCCCAATAATCCATATAAAACAAGAGAAGATGTTGTTTTAAACCGTAGGAAAAGGATATACCTAGTAGGAGATAGAATAAGAGTCGACAAATCAAATTACCTTCATTTTTTAGGAAGAAAGGACAACCAAGTGAAAGTCAAAGGTCACAGAATTGAATTAGAAGAAATTGAAGCGATAATATGTAAGGTACCTGGAGTTAAAAATTGTGTGGCAGTCATACAAAAAGATAAGGTTCAAGCTAATCATATTGTACTATTTTATATTGGCGGAGATCAGGAGACAGTAAAAAAAGAAGTAAATGTAAGACTGCCGTCTTATATGACACCAACTAAAATCATCCAAATTAATGAGTTTCCCATTACAACAAATGGGAAAATTAACAGAAAAACTCTCTCTCTCAGATGTGATCTAACCTTAGATAAAGTAGAATATCAACCACTAACACAATTACAATCCAATACTTTGGAGATTTTCAGAAATTTTCTTAATACAGAAAATTTCGCTTTAGATTCAAATTTTTTCCAGTACGGAGGCCATTCACTTCTTGCTGTAAGATTAGCTCATATATTGAGTGATAGATTAAACGTTGATATTACTCCTGTAAAATTATTTGAATTCCCAACTGTAAAGGAACTAGTATTATGGATTGAAAATCAAGATTCGAGTGATAGACAGCAGAAACAAAAGATTAAACAGGAAGAGATAATAATATATGAGCTACCCAGTCCACTTCAGACCTCTCTGTTGCGTGCCTTCAAGAACAAATCTATTCAACAAATGTATACTACTGGCATATGCATCGAAGTGAACAGTGACATTCCATTTACAAAGATATTAGAAGTTATCAACACTATTGTCATGATACATCCATCACTCAGAACTGCATTTACAAGAAAAAAGACTGAATATCGGGCAGAGATTTGGTCTGGTACAGAATCTTATCATACATTAGAATACTGTAAAACCCCAAATATTAATGTATTTAATAAACCACCATTTTACGCTGGTTTAAAGGAACGACGATTTCATATAAATATAAACCATATTTTAGTCGACGGTCATTCTATGAATCTTATATCAAACGACATCAACAGACTGTTAAAGAATGGAATTGACAATGTAAAAGTGGATAATTATTTTCATTTTAACTCATGGCTCAGTAATAACATGGACAATAAGAAAGAAATGAATATAAAGTATTGGAAAGAACAATTAAGTTCTTATGTCTACAATCAGTTACGTACGGATTATCCAAGACTAAATATACCAGATCATTCATGTTCCACGGCAAATTTTAAAATTGATCGATTTATAGAAACTCTAGATTTTCTTGCTAAATTAAACAGGTGCTCACCTTTTGTAATTGCCGTCACCGCACTAACGAAAGCACTAAGAATCCATAGCATTGATCCATCCCAGAATTTCGGAGTTGGCTTCCCATTCAATATAAGGAACGACGACTTCAATAACACTGTAGCGTATGGAATAAATTCTTTAATGGTAATTGATAGTGGGACAAATATTTATCCGAACGATCTGCAGACAATATCTCGGCAAGTTACAGGTGCAATGGCACATGCCTTAATTACATTCGAGGATATTCAATCCCTGTCACCATCAGGGAAGCTATTTTGCGTTATGTTAATCTTTGACAACTATTCTATATATGATACAGAGCACTTCAAAGTTAAGCAGAGCAATGATAGTGCGACTAAATTTGAGATATCCATTTTCATCGATCCAACACTAGACACCATTAAAATTGACTATATGGCTTCTCTTTATCGTGAAAGTACAATCGGGAATATAGTGAAAACCTTTAATGAGGAACTTAAAAAAATTATATCAGGTACTAAACAAATATATGTGCCAGAAAAAAATGAATCGGTAATTGTTTCCGATAAAATTATATATGATGTTAATGACGTAATTAAGATATTAGTAAAACTACCGCTGGGAGATGTCGAATATCGTATTGTTAATAATAGTACAATAGAAATATCTTATGTGGCTAACACAAATATGGATTCTTTTATAATTAAAGCTCTTCAAGCCCTACCTTTACCACTTAGAACTATAACTCTGATTTACAAACAAGTAAACATCACCTTACCATCTGTGAACTTTCCTTTAAGTCCACAACAACAACAAATGTATTATTTATCTCAGGTTAATTCACCTTCCGGTTACACTCTACCATTTATAAAAGAATTTCCCAAAAGCATAAAACCAAGCCATTTGCAACATAGTTTGCTATATATTATCCAATATCACCAATCCCTCAGAACAATGTTTCTGGAGAGTAGAGGTGAACCAAGACAAGTAATACTTTCAATGACTGAGGCATATATCCAGTTGAATATTATTCGTACTGATGACATCATAGCGATACTCAAAAACCTTTTGAAACAACCTATACTGCTAGAGGATGGACCCCCAATCAAGGCAATCCTTATAGAAGAAAAAGAGAAATTTATAGCACTATTACAACTTCACCACATTATATCCGATGCTTGGTCAACTAGCATTATAGAAAATGAGATGAATCAGCTTCTTGAGCAATTAGACAAAGGACTCCAACCTGATCGGAGCACAGCAAATTATCGTTACGTAGATTACTGTATTGAACTGGAACAAAACCCAACAGTGGAACCTGACACGGACTATTTGAAATCACTTGCATTAACTCCTACTTTTAGATTCGAAAATACCTCTGGTGAAGTCTTAACGACTGAATTTGACATTCCCATAACGATTATTGAACGTGGATCGAAACATTTCCGAACATCGCCATTCGTTATTATCGTGAAAGCATTATCTGATTCTCTTATGGAATATTTTAAAGTTTCGAGTGTCAACATAGGTCTACCATTTTCCAACAGATGTAGCAAAACTAAAAGTGTCGTGGGATACTTTCTAAATAATCTCGTTCTACATCTCCATAAAAGTTCCAGACCTATAGCAGAATGTCTACGTGAAATTCATGAAAATATAAATAAACGAATGGAACAAAATATTCCATTTTATAAATTAGTGTCAATGATTCGAAAGTGGTCACGAAGATTCAGTGAACCATTTTACACTTATGTGAACTGCCGTTATGACCTTGAGAGCACTGAACCTCAAGACGATAACTTAACTTCTTTGATTAATATGAAAACTGAATTTCCCATTGAAGTGGACGTTGATAAATATCCTTCAATGTTTAGAATAGCATTAAGATCTAATACTATGAATACTGCAGAGATTAAATTACTCACTGATATTCTTCATAAGTCATTAGTTTCAACAGTAACTGAATCAGCAGGAATATATCGCCAATATCCAGTTCAAGACTGCAGCCTACAAAAGATTATTCACATAGCTTCGGAAGTTCTTAAGACAAAATCAATTAGTAAAAATGACAACTTTTTCTCAGCTGGTGGAAACTCACTGCAAGCCATCCTGTTTTCTGAATTAGTTGAGGAATACTTTAATATAGATATTGATGTATCTGAGATCTACCAAATGGATTCTTTTCTCAATTTCACACAAAGAGTTGAAGATCTTGGTGGTAATTTGTCTATGAATATTATTAAAAATTATGAGACCGATAAACGAGAACAAATTGAACACATTAATTTTAGAAGGACTGATGAAATAAACTATACACAATGTACTCCTGAAGAGTTATTTCGAAATGTGTCCTTAAAGAAGTCCACAGACATTCCTTTTCATAGTTTACCATGGCTTTTGCATACATGCCTGAAAAAAACAAATAACATTGTTATAAAGTTACCACAACATTTAGACATAAGATTTAAAGAAGCAGAAATTAAAGTGATTCAGATGGCTCATTATCTACGTAATCTCTACGCAACATTAAACGGAGAACTAATAAGACCAGACACTATCATCCCAGTAATTTCAAGAAATTCTGTAACGACTATCCTTAACTGTTTATCAGTGATAATGTCAGGAGGAGCATACCTTCCAATAGATTCTACAAACCCTATTAAAAGAATTCAATTTCTTCTAGAAGAATGCAATGCAACATGTTATATTGGCCAGGAACTTACTGGTATAGATCACAAACAACTTGATTTAACTCAAACCGAACATTATCCACGAAATTTTTATAAAATCAATGCTCCTAAAGATCTCGCTTATGTAATCTATACATCTGGTACCACAGGGAATCCGAAGGGAGTCTGTGCAATACAAGAAGGTGTAGTCAACATGATTACAACATCGACATATGACTTTCAAATAACTCCATTCGACGTAATTTATCAGTTCACAAACTTCGCTTTCGATAATAGTGTTTTAGAAATATTTATGGCCTTCGCTAATAGTGCCTGCTTACTGTTGGACTTATTGCCTTTTTCACCTAAACGATTTATAAAGCAAATATCAGAGTATGGAATTTCACACTGTCTGCTTTTCCCTGGGATTGTTTCCACATTTAAACGAGAATTATTTTCTGAATTATGCAAACTACGCTATTGGATAGTAGGAGCCGAAAAATTACCACGGAATCTATTTAATATGGCCATTGAGTTTGGTATAAACGTGATACAAAACTACGGACCAACTGAAATGACGGCTTATGCACTTACTAAGCACATGAAATTTGGTGATGATCCACAGAACCTAGGAAAATCAATTCTAAATTCTTCGAAAATATTAGAATTTGGAAAGAAAGGAGAACTTCTTCTTAAAGGATTAGGATTAATGCGAGGTTATCTAAATCAAGATAAAGTATTTTGTTTCAAAAAAATCCAGAATAGCCTGTGGTATCCAACAGGTGACATAGTCCAAATTTTACCAAATGATGATATTATCTTTATTGGTCGGAATGATAATCAAGTGAAGATTAGAGCTCATCGTGTAGAACTAGGGGAGATTGAAAACATAATTCTTAGAATTAAAGAGGTAACTCACTGCGTGGTCATTTGGAAAGAAGAAGAACAGCAACTTACTGCGTTCTGTATAACTACCGAGAAATTAGAAGATGAGATAATGCATGAATGTGTCAAGAGATTACCATCCTTCATGGTGCCCAACCAAGTAGAATGCATGGCCGAATTTCCACTGACAGTTAACTCGAAGATTGACGTATCTCGTTTATCAAACACAAAAGATAAAAACAAAAACAACGACGAACCAAGTTCTTCATGTCAAAAACCAATTACATCAACTGTTGTATGTACCTCATGCAAGGAAAACTTCAATATGCAATTTACACCAAATGTTACAATTTTACCTAGAAAAACAACTGCGTCTAAGCTACGACAAGTTTGGGCCAGAATATTGCAATTCGAGGACTTCTCTTCAAACGACCACTTCTTTTTAGTTGGTGGAAACTCAATGCTTCTTATTCGACTTCGCCACGAATTATACAAAGAGTTTAGAAGTAATCTAACAATAACGCAGTTATTAAAAAACTTGATTTTTAATGATATGGTTATTTTATTAAATGAATACAATACTATTAGCAACACTATTGCTATAATTCATAAGGCGTTAACAGCCACTCACACTTTAGTATTCATACATTCATTATATGGAGGAAGTTCTACCTATTCAAATTTAATTCATTCATTGAAAATGCTGGGAAATTTCACAATCCTTGCCATTGAAAACAAATCAAATTTCCCAATTAGAAAATCATCAAACTATGAAAGTTTAACAACTTTGGCAACGAAATATGCACAAGAGTTAAAGCAGTACATGCATGGAAATGTAGTGCTGATCGGCGCGTCATTTGGAGGAACACTCGCATTTGAAGTTTCACAATACTTGAACGTCACATGCAAAGTCATAGCCATCGACAGTGGCACGGATTACGATTCTATCAAGAAAATTAGCTACGCCTATCATAGTAAAGTGAATGAATCGACAATTTCTTTCTTTTATGATTTACTAATAAAATTTAAAGATGAACTATTTTCTAAAGTAATCTGCCATTATCTTGTCATTTGTAATATATATATATAATGTTTGATACTTATTTAGGAAGTTTTAAGAACGCTGCGTTCCTATGACATAGACGAACCGACGAAACAGTCGATACTATCTGATTCTTGGAATATGCTCCAGTTATTAAAAGACTATACCCCACTGAGAAGTAGGAATATTTCCGAGATGCACTTATTATCAATAGATGGAAGTGATCTAGGCTGGAGAAAGTAAGTTATAAAATTAGACGTCGATATTACCAGAGATCAATAATACCTCTCTGTTGTACTTTGCGAGTTATTTAAACGAGAGATCAAACTAGCTTCAATACGCTATCTTGAACAGAAATTGCTGGTTGATAAACGAAAATGGATAGAACAGACATTAATGAAGTGTAAACGAGGTTTTCAAAAGTAATATCTATATTAAACGGCAATCTAGCATTTATAAAATTTGTACACATCTAAATTAAAGACATAGAATTAACAATCGAATGCATTTAAAAATTTTCAGATACATCCCTACTAGAGTTACAAAAATTTCTGGCGACCACTCAACAATGTTGTCGTTGGAGCACAGTTGCAAACTTGCAGAAGCTATTCTTGACATTATCAACCAATAGGCTTAAGAAGTCTATGAAAGGGGGAAAAGAATGTGAAAATTCATGTTATTTCATTTTTCTATCGTCAGCCCTCTTTTGCCAAATGTACAATTTTTTTCTAACAAGACTTAAGTTTATGTTATATTTTGTTAAAGTATCAAATGAGATTGGTTCCCGTTCCCAATATGAAAATGTTTCATGTAGTAAAATATAAATTAATGATATTATGCGTAATTTTCTTGTATTCCTTCTGTCTATTCTTGTAAAATTTTTAAATTCTTTCTCAGATTGCTGCTTTTTAAACATATATTACACCACAAGGGGTACAGAAGCACATTGACGATTTTAATTAATGTAATTCCACCGTAATTTTCACTAAACAAATAAATCTAATAGTTTACAGTCTCTTAAGATGAATTTCACTCGTACTTAAAATGAAAGCAATTTTTTCCAATAAATCATGTAATAAATCACTTAAGAGGGTTACATTTACTGATATGATAACAGCGATATGCAATGGGTACACTAAATTCACAATATAACAAAATGATCGATTGTTTTTATGAATTCCATAGAGCTAAAGCTATGGAAATCATGAAATCTATCATTCATTCAACAGCTGATTAGGATGGAGAATCCAGTCATAATTTAGTCTATATTATCTTATTAAAAATAACCTTATTTATGTGAATAAGCAGTATTTTTGAGTAATATAGCAATTTGTCTAAGTTGAAATAGATATTATAAGTACAAATCAATTTTTCTCTTGCTTAGTCCGCGTTCTTATCTTTACACCTTCTGTTCGCTTATACATGAACAATTATTTTTGTTACGTATCTAGCATTCTCAAAGAACAAATAATAGGTTTTAAAGAGCAGAAATATATTAATATTTTAGTTTATTTTAACTAATGCCCCGTTATCTTTATAGCACGTATTCTTACCTTATCTGTACTGAGGATTATCACTATGAGTATATTAGTACCAAATAGAACATGAAATCACGTTATTTATGCTTGTCTTTGTTCCAATTCCATTCATTCATTCTTTGTTAACAATTACAACAATTAAATGCAAAATCAGACCAAAAGACTCTGAAATACGCTGGCCATATTAATATATGCTTCTTTTCCAATCTTGCCATGCATTTTTCCTTACACCTCATTGGAAACTATATCGCCTTGTCAAATTCTATTATGTCAATATAAAAAACGGGTTTATTCTAACGTTGTTCTTGTAATGAATTTGTAGTAGATCATGGATTCTGATGTCATTAACCACAAACAGAACAACGGTATTAAATCACACTTAGTGGGCACCTTTTCTGATGAATGCATACCAAATCAGAGACAGGATGTGAGAGATCGCTGGAACATCGTTTACATTATTTTTCTTCTCCATGGAGTTGGGATGCTAATGTCATGGAATATGTTTATCACAATCGCTCCACAGGTAAAGTTATTTAGACATTTGATCGTGCATTCCAGTTGAATGATATTGGCTTTCAAAATAGAGATCATAATTAAAATACTTTCCCAATAGATGAAACTAATATTCAAAATACTTTAATGTTGGAAAAATAATGTTTTATTAGTTTTATAATAACTGTGCAAGATGTAACTTACATTAGTTAAAAAAGTTAAAAGATATTGGCTTTGTAAATTTTAGTATAGTAAAAATAACATTATCACGTTAACTATGTAAATATTCTGCTTGCTACGAAATATTTAAATCTTAGATGCATATTTGGTCAACTTAAATTAAATAGAAATTAACAAAAGTTAATATTTCTTTTTAGTATTACGTGAACTACTGGTTTACGGAAAATGGAAATAAAACGAAATATGCGGCAAGCTTCATGAGTATCATAGGAGTCACATCACAAATCCCCAATGTAGGAATCATGTTCATCAACATGGCTGTAACTGTCGTGTAAGTCAGCTAACTTTACTTCAAGCTGTTTTTTATCTGTTAGTAAGCTTCACTTACTTTACATACTCTTGTAGATATTGTTCTCCTTCCCAATCATCATAACTTGTCTCCTAATATTGGTATCTGACTTAATAAACCTCAAATTTTTTTAAAGTAGCTTATCAGAACTTTCTTCTTAATCCTATTCACTTCTAAAATGCTTAAATAAGTATCATCAATATCATATTTATATATCTATGTTCAATTCAAAAAACTAAGACACCAATTATCGAGCTATGTTATAAATGGTCCAGAAGGTGGAATTCTAGGTTCCCTACAATTAAAACATTTTAGCCATCCTAACAATAAAATCTACCAGGTATAAGTCACTTAAAAAATAGTATATTATATATATATATATCTTTTTATGATATCAGAAAGAGAACGAACATGTTTTTTCTTGTAATAATATAGCTTAGAAATTTAGCTCCTTCAAAATCCGCATTTTAAACTAAGATATGAGCCTGAATCCAAAAAACTGTAGAATATAGTTCCAAAATGCATTAAATGAACTTTTTAAAAGTTAATCACAATACTATGAATATTTACTTTAACCAGTTATTTCATTCTTGAATTACTGGTAAACTGTTTCGACCTTTCAAACTGTCACTTCTTCTCTTTCACTAATAGCCCTTTAGATTTTAATACAGAGCTTGCAATAAGGACTTTAATGCATTAAACGTTTAGAGAGAATGAGACCATAGTTAAATTTAACTTTTGATAGTTATTTCTACTAGATAAAGCCTTCCCATGAGTTGCGTTGACAAACCTATTTACGGTTGGTGCTGAGTTGCATTTGATACTACTGTATAATGTTGCTGCATCATATCGTGTTCCTCTTTCTCCTCACATTACGTTTCTCAAACCTTGTTTCGAGCAGGCACAGTTTGATCCATGAGCCTCCTAACCACTCACTGGAATCTTATTTTCTCTTATTTGGTATTTTTATTCCTTCTATAATTGTTTCAGATTTACAGTCTTACCCCATAAATGTATTCCCAGTTTTAAACAGACCCCATACGCCTGACCATTTCACTAGTCCTGATATTTTCTTTAACTTTTCATGATGAAAAAAAAATTTTCTCCAGTTCATCTTCTTCAGCCACTAAGATATGAATCTTTATCTTTTGTACTCCTATTTCTTCTCACATTTAACTGTGGAATTACTAGAATAACATCACTTATTAGACGTATTCTCACTTAAAGTGCTATCTCTGACGTCATACCTTCCACATCTAAGTCATAGTAATTCTTCATATATATCATGTATTCTTTTACTTCTGTAACAGTTTCTTTGCAAAAATCTGTCCACTATATTGCTCTCATAAGTGACATAAACTGTACTATGCATGATTTAACACTCAATGACCCTACCAATTCCAACGTCTTAAGTTTCTATTTTCTGAAAACTATGAGATCTCCATGCAAGTCATACTAACAGATAACTGCATTATAGAAATTTACATAACAAATAATATCCTATCGTTGTGACTAGTAAACAATTCACGAACAAACAGAAACAGAGTCACCACCGTTCTTCGCTTGAACTTAACGAAAAATTGACTTTAATAAAAACCAGAATTTGAAGATAATCCAATACGTATCAAAATACACATTGAATCGGTTCCTGTTTCTAAAATGAGAAGATTAAAACCTAATATTAGAAGCTTTAGTATGATTTGAAGGTAAGACATTGATGAGAGGTTACTGTAGAAGAGAGTCAAATAGAAAGAAGGACTTGTAGAATAAAAAGTTTTAGAAACATCCCATCAAGTGCTAAAGGTAATGGAACAATAACGTAGTATAGCACAGTTGTGCATATTTAGTCGACACAATATATTATACAGAGAAAGCATTTGAGTAAAAGTAAAAACCAAAAGTTTGTTATCTTCTTTTCTTCTCATTTCAGGGGTTCACTTATGATGAGAATAGTCGTACCACTTATTATAAATTCTCTTCTAGTCGTTGTCATCATAGGACTTGTAATATTTGTGCGTCCAAATGCTGATGGTAGGTTGCAAAATGTCGAATTATTATAGAATTTTGTTCACCTACAAATTATTCAAAAAATTACTTGTATAATACGTTGGAGTTCCAGACATTAATTGGTTCTATATTGTCACCCTCATAATCATCATGCTTATGAATTTGTGCAATGGTATCTATCAGAATTCTATATATGGAATTGTAGCTGATTTTCCCGAGAATTATCCCAATTCCTTAATAATTGGAAATAACTTGTGTGGTATATTCACAAGCTTGATGAGCATTATAACGACATGTAGTGAGTTTTAATTAACTAAAAAATATCACCTAAGAAAAAAAGGAACAATTCTCGCTCTGATAAGCAATGTGGAACTTTTGTGAAGATTTATACTATTGGGTAGGATATTCCATTTAAATGTGTTTAGTCAATTACATTGTTTATAGAAAAATAAGTTTCTTCGTATGCCTTTTTTGTTTAGTTTCTATTCTGTTTTTTATGGAGCGTATATATATTTTTAAACGGAACTGATAACCAATATTCTCTGAAAAATTTTTCTAGTTTCACCAAATGGAATCGAACTAAATGCCTTACTTTATTTCTCAATTTCCCTTGGAATTATAATTCTTTGTGGTATTTCATTATACATTCTTACGAAAATGGTGAGAAGTAATTAAAAGGTTATTATTTCTTCAAAATAAGATTAGCTACCTCTAGACAACGCTAAGATGAGCTGTTTGAAAATGACTCATTTTTGAACTATTTTCGCTTTCATTTCAGCCCTACTATAAATACCACATGGCTATCGGTAGGTCAGCACGAGAAGAGAATGATGCTGAGCATCCAAGTTTACGTCAATACTGGGAGTGCTTCACACACGTGAGAATTTAAGCACTTAAACATATTAGAAACATACATTACTGAAAAATTCACTCACCTTATTCAACCGTTCCCATAACAATGTTAAGAATAGGAAAGACTACTGTCTAGTGATCTCGAGTTTCCATTCACAAGTGCGAAAGTGTTCATAATCCGTTTATGTAGACAGAAAACGAATCTCCCGCTTTGTTTTATTTTTTAACAGTTGTTTTAAGCAGTCCATAAATTAATTTTAATTGAGGATATCGTTATAACAAGTAATAAATGTTTATACGGAGAAACACTATGGTGAGAGATGAATACTGTACTCGATTCTAGTGCTGGGTCCAGTTGTTCAACAACTTCTTTGTCTATTTCATTTCCCTCATAATATTTCCTGCCATGATGTCCGATACGCCCTATTATCAGTCATCACCTAGTGATAAATGGGGATCAATCCTTCCTGGTAAGCGTCCAATGTTTAAATATAATGCAAATAGCAGATATAACCTGATACAATGGAAACTAAATTAGATTTACCTAATACTAAAAATATTTTAAACTCTATAATAAATGAAATAAGTTATTTTAGAGAACCTATACTTCGCCATAAATACATTCCTCAATTTCAATGTTTTTGCTTCAGTTGGATCTCTCGCGGCAAACTACGTACAGTGGGTAAATAGCAAATTATTCTTCAACCGTATATTTTTATAAGTCTTTATTGTCTATATAAATCACTAAAAACTTCTCAACTTGAAATCCACTGCATTTCTATGTCAAGGATTCTCTAGGATTTGAAGGACTACTCTTCTTTCAGCCAAAACCACGTTGGTTGTGGGTTCCAGTGATTGCCCGAGTACTTTTCATCCCATTTTTTATGTTGTGCAACTATCAACCATCAGGAATAAGGAACTTACCTGTGAACTAAATCATACATTATATTCTCACAATAATTGTTTCAAAATATAATTAGAATTTTTCTTGGATCTATTACAATTTCCTATATAAATTTCATGAGACACAAACTTGAGGATTGAATTTTTAAATTCCAGGTGATATTCAAAAGTGAATGGTGGTTTACCATAGGTGGATCAATTATGGCTCTTACATGTGGTTATTTAAGTAGTTTGGCTCTGATATATACTCCAAGGTATTTCTTTTGTAAAATACGTACGTTCTGCCGCATCAAAATATGGCTATTGTATTCCAGTGTAGTTCCTGTCAGTTACCAGAAAATAAGTGGAATGGCTGCAGCCATTGCACTCATGCTTGGCAAGTCAAATTTTAATTTCTAATGTATTTATTTATTCGTTATTTCTTTGCAAACTGGATTTGCCGTAACTTTAACCGTTTTTTATAGGTATTTTATGTGGAGTCTCATTTACTCCTGTGATTGCATCAATTACGCAAAATTGGTGATATATGATGTGGTTTTTCAGTGAGATATTAATAAATTAATAAATGCTAGAATGGAATCGTCATTACCACAACCAAATAGGAGTCCATACGTATGTGACTACTAAGGTTAACTTCGGTTCAGGTTACATATCATTATCGTTTTTGTTACAACTCAATATAAGAGTGAATGAACGATAAATATGAATCGCTCATGAAAAAGAGAATGTGGTGAACTAACGTCACTACTCTAATGAAAGATTCTTCTATGATGATGGCCGTAAAATTTATATATAATACTAGTATCGTATACAAGCTAATTATCATATAAAATTTAAATTCGTGGAGTGATGGAAATATTTAATGTATTGGTCACTTTTATGGGTCCGAAAGATATAAAATCAAGTGGAAGACTCTGAAAATTCTATCAATTACGAGTACGCATATCAACTTCAAAGTAATTAGTATTAGGTTATTATAAACTATCCATTAATTTCTTTCTATAAATGACATTCTTCGATTCTGTTTAGATAAAAGCCTAAGCCAAACTAACCGGAGAGTTTTCACATAATCCAAGATGGAACCGCTTTATAAGATGCGCGACAGCGATTTTGATCTGAAATAATGTAATTCAGTGCGTAAAATGATATTAAATGCTAAATGCAATGCTAAGGCCAAAGTATGATGCATCACAATATTTATTAGCAATTTTATATAAATTTCCCCTTATTTCTCAGTGGTCTCGAGAAATTCAAAGAAGCTAAATAGTCAACCCTTGAGGAAATGTATTCGTATAGCATAACTAGCATATTATTGCAGAGAATATTAAAAGACTACTGATTAGATAATTAACTTTAAGGAAGTTTTCCTTCCTATTCCTGAAACTATACACAATGGCGAACATATACTCAAAGCATCCTCCCTCAATCAGGCTCAATGACGTATTTCACACATTGTATCTCGTGTTGTGTGAATTTTTTCTATTAACTTTATTTTCGACACAATATATATTATAATGGTTCGTTTCCATTGGATTAATATCCGAAAATATCTTCTTAAATATTAATCACATAAATCACATTCCTTCTTTAAAAAAGTTGAAAAAATTGTATAAAATATCAAGCAGCATTTGACTTAATACTGCTTAAAACGAAAAAAATACATAGTAGGAAATAATCCCATACTTCTTTAGACTGATTTCACTCTAATACGATAGTAATTTCACTACTTTTCTGTTGCAAAGAACTTGTTTAAGACAATAAAGCACATAAGGTTAATTGATTCTCACATGGAATTGTGCAATCCTCATTCCAATGCAATTTCGTGGGCCATATCCGAATGGAATGAAAGCAAGTGGATCGTCTGAGTGATGGGATGAAGAGAATCTGGAAGGAAGAAATTAAAATGAATAGTTGGAGTGATGAAAATGTAAAATAATTGAGAATTTATAAATAACAAATTATTTACTAATGAATGGCATGACCAAGAAAATGCTCGAAATAAAATGTACCGGTCTGGATTAAATTTATAGGGTTCAGAGTATAGCTTCTCATTGAAGTGAATAACACGAATTGGAATGGAAATCACATCATTTTTTCTAATTGGGATCCCATCACCAACCGTTGTGGGAATAGTACATATACGATTCACCCTGTTACAAACTAATTATCATAGAATTAGAAATTCTAATTATGGACAACGATTTTTTAAACTTATTTACTTAGTAAATCTATGAAAATTACCATCATATTTAATAATTGTTGTATATATTAAAATTCACTTACTTATGTTCCAATTGAGATATTTTTTTACTGGATATGGTGTAATAAAGAAATATAAAGTAATTTAATTTTACCTTACGAATGTAGGATACATACGCAGCGTTTCCTTTAATATTTGATCCAAATATGAACACTTCATTATCTGATCAAAAGAAATATTGTTCTGGAATGGAAATATATTTTAAGATAGTAATGCATATGCCAATTCTATATTGATCTCTGGATTTTTCCTCAATTTTATATTAAGAGTAAATATTCTCCTATCGTTTCACCTCATCATCTATATTTTGATCAATTTCTTCCTTTAATTTAGTTTGAATATCTTGAAAAACTGCTAAATGATAAAGCAGTATGCTCATTGTTGTTGACGCTGTATCGTAACCAGCAAGAAGAAAAACAAATCCCTAAATGGTTAAAAGCTAAAAATCAATAAATTATTAAAACCTTTCGCTGAAAGATAAATGTACAAGATAAGTAAACATACTTGAGCAATAATATCCAATTCAGTCAGCTTTTTCTTTCTACTGTTCTTTATTTCTTCAAAAAGCAAATCATTGTCATCACCGTTAAAGTTTTCACCTTGAAGAGAGTCCAAAAGAAGATCGAAGAAGTCATTCTATATCACAACAGAGCGTGATATTTACAACTTATTTTAATATATTGATGAACACAGTTCAAACTTAATCGAATTTTAATAAAAAGTGATTATTTCAAAATGTGACATGTTATACTATATCAGAGAAATTGGATATTTACCTTTCTTATTCCATCGTCTCGCATTCTATCTTCTTTGCGCTTCGTGAAAATTTCCGTTAAAAGATTTGTAAAGTAGCTATTAGCTTCAGGCCTCAAAAACGTCCTTCCAGTTAGTCGTTGAATAAATGGGGCAATTTTTGGAAAAAAAACTAAATTATACAAATTATTAGTCACAATCCTATCAGCAGCACACAATTATAGTAAACCTACCCACATAGGAATAATAATCCGGGGGACTTCCTATCAATTTTAAAGAATATCTTTGCATATTCATAGAAGCTACTATTTTCCGTATTCTGAACGTTGAGATCTGCTCCAAAACCACATTTAGCTATCGTATCAAGAGTTAGTCTACCACATACACTGAAAACTTGCATCTCTCCATTATATTTACGTTGGTCTCAGCACTATACTCAGACAACTAAATAACAAAAGTCCAAATTACAATATTCTATTTCAAATTGATAATTGTTTCCAAAAAGTAGTCGCTCGCTGAACTCTTATCTTAAGTAGGTCTTAAAATTTCTAGAGTTCATTTCCAATATTAAATCACTAATAGAATAAAAGTTTATGCATCTTTTTTTGTTTTTCTCTAACACTAAGAGTTAACTTACTCTTTAAGATCAATAGGTTCCCCACAGTCTTGTTTCTGTTGTAATATATCACCGCAAATCATAGCTGAACTATTAAAGATAGGAAACATCTAAACATAAATTTATAAACTTTCTCATTACAGAGCTTAGTTTTTTTAAATAAAAAGCATGCAAAAATATAAGGATAAGAACTCAACCATTCTTATTTTCCCAGTTGTGAAGGTTGGAGTGATTTGACTACGCACATTTTTCCACTTCTCTCCCGTCATAAAGAGAAGAGTATTGGAAAGCAGATTTGATCGATCGCCTCCGTTTATTGGAATAAAGTTCTAAATTAATGAAAAATAAATTTCCCTATACTTAATGCATAATCGTTGACTTTATTTTTTAAAGCTAACTAACGTAATCGCAACACTTTCAAAAATCTCACCACTCTATCTGTAAAGTACGAAAATTTTTGCAACATTACTTCTTTCAGTATTTTCGTATCTGCAACCTGCAGCTCAGTTTTTCCAAACAAATAACATCTAAAGTTAGTAAGCATTAAAACAACATTATCACTCTTAAAATGAATATTATAAAAGTTGCAAATATGATAATTCGATTGCCCTACCCCACAATCTCTCCATAATCATTATACCATCTCTGTTGTGCATTCGCCACACCTCCTCTCATCTGAAGCGAATTCCCAAATAGAATATTTGCTTTTGGTCCCTTAATACCTAGCCTCTCCCAGTATGTATACGAACGATGAAGCTTCCTATATTATTAGGTAAGTTTTATTTAATGAGACTCAACTTTCATTTAATTTGGTTCAATAATACTAGTCATAAAGTAAAAGAAAATGCTAAATACCCACCACAAAACACCTAGTATCGAAATAGCTATGATGAAAATCGAACCAGGTAACGAAAACCATTTGAAGACTGCAGAAAGGAAAATAATAATTGATAGAATGATCTCACCGAACCAGATCATTATTTCAATCAATTCCTGAGGTGAAAAATAGTTCTATCACCAGAACGAAAATAATAAGATGAGAAATAAACGTCACTGAAACAGCTTACCAGCGATAAAACAGCAAATTTCATTATCAGGAAAGGCGTACTGTCTTTATCAAGCTAGATATTAAAATGAAACAAATAATATAACCACACCATTTCTTCGAGTTCTAAATTGTAACTACGAAATACACTAAGCGCATCATCTGTTCTGAGTGCAGCTGCAAATGTAATGTAGTTTATTTATTAGATATATTTATTTTAGCAACGTAGAAAGATTAGAGCTATAGTTTAGGCACAATCCATAGCTAAAAATACTAATTTGGCTTATATATACGATATTTGTTGAAAAGGAATTTGACTAGAAAATGTAGTTTAATATTTAGGTTGTAAAGAAAAATTCTTGGATTCAATTATAAGCAAAGCATTAATGAGAGCTTGAAAATATACATGATGAAAAAAACTCAAACAAAAGATGCAATTCTCGAAGAAATTCGTTATTATTCAAGTGTATAACCTATATAAATCATGAATATTACTACGGCAAGATTATGGAAACAATAACGAAAATTAAAAGAACCTATATATTATTAAAAAACGCACTTATAATAAACCATTGCCAACCATGGATTTATTAAATTCATGCATCTTTCCCATTGCTATCTAGATTATATACTACATCAATACAATTATTGAATAAAGCAGAAGTATGATTACTACAAGAATCAGGATTTTATCAGGAACGATCATCAACAGAGTCGTTATCCAAACGATTTAGATAACTCACTGGAAAGTGTTGAAATAAGGGATCACGCATGCGAGATAGTTTACGTTGAACATCTTCTTTCTGAAACAAAACAATAAGCCACTCATTATCTTAATTTCATTGCAAATAAAACCGATATGGTAATAGTTTGGGCAATATGAGAATGAGATCTTACCTCTACAATAAGTAAATTATATCTCTCAATATCAAATCCATGTTTTTGAGCTCTTTTATGGAATTGTTTTGTGAACACGCGCTCTCGAGCCGTTGGATACTCAAAAGCCTGAAAAGTCGTGCAACCTTGCCGGTTAAAAAGGCAAAATAAGAACTGCTCCTTCTGTTCTTATATTATACATAGATTACCATAGTATCTAATAAATACAATTCCATTCCTTCAGCCACTGCACTAAAAAAATTACACAAATATACAGGGTCTCAAAAAAAAGACCGATTTTAAGTTTTATAGCTTTCTTCAAATTCTATTAAAACTGTCGTTTAAAAGTGTTTTTGAAAGCTTGAATATCTTGCATTTTGATCATATTAACTCCATTAGCATATTCCACACATAAAAAGCGCAATTATCGATTTTGAGAGAGCGATGATTCTTGTTTTTCACACGTATTTCTGCTCATTTACCTCAGGTTTTCACTACTCTGGTAACTGAAAATGTCTTTTTATTCTGTGGAACACGTAGCTATTATTAAAAACCACAACAATAATTTTGAATTTGATGCTCTTACACCCTGTCGTCTCCGGAAAAACCAAAATTGACTCTGTTGAATCGTATAAAAGTGAGTAGAATCTACAAAGTTGTTATAGAAAAAGGAGAACATAGACAATTGCAATACAATGAAATTCGAATGTAGAACAACAAAATATTATTCTATTTTATACGAAGATATAAAAAACCATTCTCAGTTACCAGAGTAGTGAAAATCCGAGATTGGTGATGTCAAATACGTGTGAAAACAACCAAATTGATAATTGCGCTTTTCATATACAGTGGGGTCGCGTAGCGAGGGGCATAGATTGCACAAGATAGCAATCGAGTGCTATTTTTTGCTCTCTCGCCCATAACTTCCTTTAAAATGGGAATTTTTGAAATCTAATTAGAGAGCTAGATTCAGCACAGAATTTCCGATCTGGCACATACCAAATTTTCCTATTTCTGAAACAAAAAGTTTTTTCGTCAAAATAGGTTTTCTCTCAATTTTGTAAAGGAAAAAGTGCATTTATCTATAATAATGGCTCATGATATTTACTTCTAACCATAGTAAACAGATTTGGCAACTGAGAGAACAGCTAAAATTAGAGTTTTTCCTGGTGTTGTTTATTTTACATCGCTTCAAACATGCTTGCACATCATGTTTCACGATTATCTTTTTTGGATCTCTCATCCAATTAGTTACTTTCTTCCTCTCTAACTTTGATTTGTACCAAAATGTAGTTGTTATGGCCTAGTGGAAGTGGGTTATAATCTCAACGCTATCATCCATGGTTCGATGCCGTGGGGTGTTCTGGCCTCGTTTTTTTGAGGATCACTGTTTGCTTTTCGTATAGCTTTTTATTTTTATTTTCTACATTATGATTTCCTATTGATTATACACCTTCTTCTTAAGGCGAATGCCTGTATTAATATCAAAAATTGAATTTCAGTTACAAACGTGTGTTTCAATCAGTAGCAGTTTTCATCTAGTACCATTTTTCAGTATTTTGTTGTTTTCGCCACTTATGTGTCTCTAAGCACCAGAGATGTTAGAGAACTTTATAAATTTCATACTTTGGCTCAATTTTACCACACAATCTTGAAATATTACGCCTTTCAAGCCGACCCCCAGTTTTAGAAACGTAGTTTCAATCTCCGACCCCTCATTTAATCAAACCCCCCAAAATAATGATCGCTCAGTTTGGTTTAACCCCCGACCCCCCAAATCGTTGCTGCCGTGTATTTCGTAGTTTCACGCTTAGAGTGCTAGCCGTCTTCCGCTTAATAACTGCTTTGTAATAACAAGTGCACCAGTAATATTTACTGTATAACTAAACAAATATAAACAAACTAAATAATATACAGAGGCAACAAATATCTACGGAACAATATTAAAAGTTTACAAGAAAAAACAACAACAATATATACAGATTTATGCAATGGCCCACAAAAACGAAAGGGAAGCAACATTACTCTCCTGAATGTTCTCCATTAACATCGCGAACAATTTTCATGACTTTATGAATGTGGCCGATATATCTACAACATTGGTCCACAGTCATGCGAGTCTTCCAAAATTGACGAATACCAGCAATCAACGTATCTTTCGATACGGGCTTGTATTCAGTTCGCAAGTAATGCTTTAACTGATGCCACACTTTCTCAATGGGATTGAGGTCTGGACTTTCTGGAGGCCAGTCAACGCATCTGATGCCCAGTTTAGCAAATCGATCCCTTGTATACTTGCTTGTATGTTTGGGATCGTTGTCCTGCACAATCCGGGCATTACTATTATAAACGTTCTTAAGGAATGGAACGTAGAAGTCTTCAATTATACGGCAGTACAGTTCAGAGTTCATTCTATTCTAAAATGTTGTATTGTGTTCGGACAAATAGATTGATTACACTACTTGTGGTGGCTACAAGTTTCATACGGCTATCATATTGACAGACAGCTTTGAAGCTAGCCGCCCATATATCGAGTGCATATGCTATCGTACTTACTTTACCATCCCATATAGCAATTCTTGTTGCTCCCCTGCGTGAAATTCCTGCCCAAACATGGACTTTCAGCGGATACTTCGCAACTGATCTACGCCTTCCGACTGCATCCTTCTACAATAGCATGATTCTAAGCGGTAAATGTTCAGACAAAAAGAAAACAAGTGATGTACCTCTTGAACAAAACAGATTCGGGAATTAGAATCCAATTGTATTGAGCTTTCGTCCGTGAACACACAGTCGGAGAAAGACTCCTAAAACGTTCCTCTTCGATTATATTTGTATTTTCTACAGTAATACATACCTTAATATCCAGCATATGAGTACAAAACTCCAGCCGTTTTTCCTGATTCACAGATCGGATTAAGTGGCCCGACTTTGTACTTTTACACACAAATCCAAGCTGCTTTCGGAACTTCTTTAGCATCGTGCGTTTCACATCATAACCCAGAGTTTCTTTTATCATCTTCATCAATGTCGTTGATGTAACCTCATTGTTGGTTGCATAGATATTGGAGATGAAGCTCTTTATCTCTTCTACTTCAGACGCCACAAACTTTCTTCCACGGAACGGTTGCGATATGCCGGCCCTTTGTTGTTTATGGGCTCGTATAAAGTTCAACACTGTCTTGTAAGTGATATTGGTATGGGTCTTCTGAATTTCCCTCGTTATTGCAGCAGCTGAATATCCTTGCAATTTCCGAACAATAATAGTCGAAGATATGATTGAGTCCATACCGTAATGTTGCAAATCGTTTTGTGCTTTCGTAATCATTACACTAGCTCGTACACGAGAAGTGACGTCATGCAACGTGGAATTTAAACGTTGCATGCAAATGAGCACAGCATATCATTTCATATCCACGTCTGCAGCAACTATGAGCTATATTCTCGTCTTCTTCATGGAGTCCAATACCTATTCGGTAATTGCAAGAAGAACCATTGCTAGTCCAACAAATGTTGGAGATACTGTAGTGGTGCCTTATGGCGATGATAAAAAGTATAAGGCTATTATTAAACACCCTGTAACTAAAGCCCAGCATGAAAAGATGACTGGAACACTTTTAAGTTTAAAACCAACCACATCAGCCTCCGTTTAAGTTCTGAGCGGAATTCCACCACGCGAAGCTTCTGTTCTAGAAGCAGCCGATCCTGATCCGACCAATACTCAGGATCAAGGTATTGGCATGATTATGCCAATACTAAAATCCTTAGTTGAGGAGGTGAAGATGCTGCGTAATAGGATGGACAGCATCGATAGGAAGATGGACAACATGGAGCACAAAATTGACTCCATGGAGCTGAAGGTATCGACACTGGACGAAAACAGTGGAGATATCAGAACCGATCTGTGCAGAGTTCGGAGAGCGGCCACTGAACTACTGGACAGGGTGCCAAAACAGCCGGCTACAACAGGTGAATATTCTGTATATTTTTTTTACAATTTTTCTTCAATTTTGTTTTCTTTTTTTACCAGTGCAATTTTAGAACTGGCTTATCCTTGGATATCATGTGACGTAGTAAATGACATTCAAATGTCATCTGAAAACTCCATGATTTTTGTTCGGAAATTAGAGCGCGAGCTCTTCAAGTACGAAAAGGATAAGCACCTCCCGCTGGAAGAAAGATCGGGACAAGATATGGTTAGTAATAGGCCTAAGCATCTTTGGCGTTTCCCACTTTGTACACTTTTACTCACCTTGTTATGAGCAGCAGGTTCGTTGGCTCCGTAAGGTGCTCAACGATCGATATCGTATATCGAGCCCAGCGGAGGAAATAGCCCACTGGAAAATGGCCAAAAGAGGCATAAATAACTATTGGCTTAATAGGAAGAGGAAGCTTAATCTAGAGAAAGATTCTCTAGAAAGGCCTTCTCTTCCGAAACGCCGATATGCCGGGCCCGAGGATGAGGAGCTGGCCAATCAAAGTGACGAATACGCCTTTGATTGAGCCATTGCATAAATCTGTATATATTGTTGTTGTTTTTTCTTGTAAACTTTTAATATTGTTCCGTAGATATTTGTTGCCTCTGTATATTATTTAGTTTGTTTATATTTGTTTAGTTATACAGTAAATATTACTGGTGCACTTGTTATTACAAAGCAGTTATTAAGCGGAAGACGGCTAGCACTCTAAGCGTGAAACTACGAAATACACGGCAGCAACGATTTGGGGGGTCGGGGGTTAAACCAAACTGAGCGATCATTATTTTGGGGGGTTTGATTAAATGAGGGGTCGGAGATTGAAACTACGTTTCTAAAACTGGGGGTCGGCTTGAAAGGCGTAATATTTCAAGATTGTGTGGTAAAATTGAGCCAAAGTATGAAATTTATAAAGTTCTCTAACATCTCTGGTGCTTAGAGACACATAAGTGGCGAAAACAACAAAATACTGAAAAATGGTACTAGATGAAAACTGCTACTGATTGAAACACACGTTTGTAACTGAAATTCAATTTTTGATATTAATACAGGCATTCGCCTTAAGAAGAAGGTGTATAATCAATAGGAAATCATAATGTAGAAAATAAAAATAAAAAGCTATACGAAAAGCAAACAGTGATCCTCAAAAAAACGAGGCCAGAACACCCCACGGCATCGAACCATGGATGATAGCGTTGAGATTATAACCCACTTCCACTAGGCCATAACAACTACATTTTGGTACAAATCAAAGTTAGAGAGGAAGAAAGTAACTAATTGGATGAGAGATCCAAAAAAGATAATCGTGAAACATGATGTGCAAGCATGTTTGAAGCGATGTAAAATAAACAACACCAGGAAAAACTCTAATTTTAGCTGTTCTCTCAGTTGCCAAATCTGTTTACTATGGTTAGAAGTAAATATCATGAGCCATTATTATAGATAAATGCACTTTTTCCTTTACAAAATTGAGAGAAAACCTATTTTGACGAAAAAACTTTTTGTTTCAGAAATAGGAAAATTTGGTATGTGCCAGATCGGAAATTCTGTGCTGAATCTAGCTCTCTAATTAGATTTCAAAAATTCCCATTTTAAAGGAAGTTATGGGCGAGAGAGCAAAAAATAGCACTCGATTGCTATCTTGTGCAATCTATGCCCCTCGCTACGCGACCCCACTGTATATATTCTTATGAAATTAATACAGCCGAAAAACTAGATATTCAAGCTTTCAGAAGCGCTTTTAAATTATAACTTTGGTTGTGTTTAAAGGGAATCACAAAACTTAAAATCTATCCTTTTTTGGGTATCTTGTATTGTTAATCATTTGAAATTTATATGATACAGTGCATTTCAAAATGATGACACATTGTTTTTTTTTCTGTTCTCCGTCGTCAGATTGATCCAATTTTTTAATGAGGTGAGGTGTAAGAGCCTTGAAAATCTCTAGTTTAAATTTCATCGTTTTTCATAAAAAATTACCACTTTTATGCTAATTTTTCTAAAAACCACCACTTTTCATCGTTTCAAAATGATAGCACACTTCCCATATTTTGGCGTTATTTAACGAAAAAAAAAACGCAAACTGACTAATCGTGGACCATCATGACAATGGGTCGTACTTCTACATTGAGTCTACACGAAAGAGATCAAATTAAAGCACTGTCAACTGTTGGTTACACGGTGAAGCAGATTACAGATGTCGTCAAGCGCTCCAAGAAGGCTATCATGAATTTCCTTCGTCATCAAGAAGAATATGGTACAAAGAAGAGTAGTGGACGACCTAGCAAGTTGAATGACCGTGAAAAAAAGAAATTCTGCGAACGGCGTCGTATAACACGATCAGCATCAACGAAATCCATAGGACTTGTGGCATTGATGCTTCAAAAACTACCGTGTGGAGAATGCTGGACAAGTGTCCCAAATATTGTCCGATCATAAATGAAGAAGTGTCCACAACTGACACAAGAAGATAAAGACGAAAGGCTTTGCTGGGAAAGAATATTCATGAGATGCGACTGGGAAAAGGTACGACTTCTACGAATCTTCAAAAATAAGTCTATAAATTCATTATTTCGAATTTAGATGATCTTCAGCGATGAGAAGAGGTTCAACCTAGATAGTCCTGATGATTGGTACTCCTAGTGGGGGGAATTACATAAGGAACCGCAGCATTGTTCAACCCGAGATCTCGATGGAGGAAGGGTTATATTTTGCGGCGCGTTGAGCGCTACGGGACTAGTCGACTTGGCGTTTGTCTCGACGAAGATGAACAGCTCTGACTACCCGGATGTCTTGGGACATTATCTAGTCCCGTAACTCCAACGATTTCCAGGCGTTAGCTTCACGTTCCAACACCATAATGGCACAAACCCCACCAGTCGAAGCACCAAGACCTGATTGGAGGACAATTACGTGAACACTATGGATTGGCTCTCGCGACTTGAATCCAATGAAGAACCTTTAGATAATGCTCGGCTATCGGATTCATGCCGATAACCGTGAGTTTGAGACTGTCAAGGATTTCCAATGTCATTAGCAGGGAATGGAGCAAAGTAAACAAAAATGCCATTAAAAGGTTAGTTAACAGTACGCCTGAACGAATTTTTCAGGTTATTAATAGAAGTGGTAGTTGTACTGATTATTAGCTACTTATTACGTACATTGATTGTTGTTGTTTTTTTGTCATAAACACATATTTTAATAAAGTGTGCTATCATTTTGAAACGATGAAAAATGGTGATTTTGAAAAAATTAGCATAAAAGTTGTTATTTTTTATGAAAAGCGATGAAATTTAAACTGGAGATTTTCAAGGCTCTTACACCTCACCTTTAAAAATTTTATCAATCTGACCACAGAGAACACAAAAAAAGGCACAAAACAAAGTGTGCCATCATTTTGAAACGCACTGTATTAGCAATATTTTTATTGTTATTACTAGCTATTAAAAGTAACTTTTTGACGAATGCTGATCATTGCTACTTAGTTCTTACCAAAATATATTAGATAGCTATACAAATAGACCGACCTGTTTAGTATAGAGATAATATCCAAAAGTCGCAACAACAGTAGCATATGTAGTAAAATACGTCACGGGTTCCATTATATCCCACGAATATTCCCACCAAGTTAAGCGAGCAAATAAACCTGCCAGTGCAGTAAGCCATGATAACTTGTATATAACATGAAAAAAAACCATGAATAGTTCTCACCGGTTTGAATTCCCATAGCTGCAAATCCTGTCCACATGATTTTTTCTGCAAAAGACTCGCATTCTTTTTCGATTTGAAGCTTGATCTAAACAAGATTTTTTTTGAATTAAATCCATTCATTGATTTCCACATTCTTAAGCATACCTGTTGCATTGGCCTAAGCTCGCTCTCTATACGTTCTAATTGTAAAATCAACTTCCGTTCTCGGCTTATTTTGTAATCATCCACACAAAGACTAGCATGTAATGCAGCTACTTTAGCTTTTAAATCGTCCAGATGGGGTAATCTAAAGAAAATATACCTTGTAAGAAATATCCTACAATAAAATCAGTAAAATACTTACCTATCACTACTTAATTCAACATCTTTCTGTTCACTAGGGACTATGACTTCATAGTAATTATCATTTAATCGCAGCCGAAAACCTCCAAACTGAAGTAGGTGTTCAATGGAAGTTGATAGCGCAACACGGACACCACCTAGCAAAACATTTACCTATACATGATATCAAAAAATGAAACTAATATGAAATCAGAGCCGCATTATAAATAAAGTGGTAGTCCTACTATTTGTATATACTGCGACATAATCCAATCCTCTGTCCTCTTGTTGCAAATTTCTGCAGAAACTTCCCACTGTGTCGCTAAGAGGGCGAAGAGAGAACTGACAAGACTCTTGCCGTGATGGTAAAAGCACAGTGAGAAGTGGAAGGCCGTATTTAAATTGTATGGTCACAGGAGGTGATAGTGAAGAGGTAGGAACTGATGAACAAAACAGCTGGAATGGAAAATAAGTAATAGTACGTATATATTCATTAAACATAATAAAGATAGACAGTAGCTAAGCATAATTTTCAAAAATGAACATCATATTATCGCTTCTAAAACTAGCGATTAGAACCAGACCATAATGGTGATTGTACTATGTTAGTGTGGATAAGTTACCAGACACTTGAAATTCCAAACAATTCTTCAGGATTTTATATTTTGGAAGTTGCAATTTTGGGAGGACAAAATTATGCAAAATTCCCGTATTTCATTCCATTGTTTATTTTATACTTCAGAGCTGAAGATATGTCTTTTAGATTTATACACAAGTATCAATGTATTATGCACTGTGATAAAATGTACTTTTGGCTTAGAAGTCCAGAGAGCCACAGTATAACGCACAAAATGCGGAAAGATTTAGGTGCTTGCTGAACAGTAGAAGGTCTGGATTTCGACTGTTTCTCACGTAATGTTGTTTTCAAGATTTCGAATGTGCTGTGAAAGAAGGTCATTCCGATAAGCGTCTCCAGTAGAACGCTGAAATGTCAACTACATGGTGCCGGACTTCATGGACGGAGTTCCTCAGACAAGCCGTTAATTGCTGCGAATAATCGAAAGGCTGGAATAGTTTATAAGGGAACGCCTACACTTGGAGATGGTTGGAAGAAGACGTTTTTCGGACGAAGTCAATGAACTTTGCTAGTGATGGCGTATCTTACATCTGCTATCCCAGTCGGTAACAGCTACGAAGACGTACTCAGAAAGGTTATGCTTCTTCATGCTCGTCGTCAGATATTGGAAAAGACATTCTAGAAGAATTACTACGATCCCTAGTATTCGGGTCATAATATACTTAGGTTGATTTATATCGTTTACGAGGTGCCATACGCCGTCTTTTTGCATAGCTTTGTCGTCCTGTGATAATAATCTTATTAAATCAACTTATTTGAAATGTATGCATAAATCCACACGTTCCTAAACCATCTACTACTCAATTTGGTTCATAGAAAGTAGTTTAATTCTATAACTTTAAAAAAGCTAGCATATTAATCTTTTTTAATGATACTTTTCTCTTTACTGTTGTAAGAAATCAAAATGTTTGGCCCTAATAGATAATTGATTACAATGAATGGAGATAAAAACAGCCTGCTGAGTTGTGTTAATATGAGAATTGTTAGGATTCAAAAAGTAGCATTGTTAAATTGGTGCATAATAAAATCAGGATCTTTTAGACAACTTTTAAAAAACCTTAGATTTTTAAATAAATCTAAACTATTATTCTGATGCCATAAAACATGAACTGTTCAATCATACTAACCTTAACCATTCCATAGCTAGTAAATGTTTTTTTTGGTTTATATACTCGTGAACCATCCGCTGCTATAAACGAAGTTATTTCGGGAAGTAAACGAAGTGCACGTGAAAAACCAGTTATACTTGAGCGTTCCATGTTATAGCGAATTCACAGTTCTAAAATCCATAAAATACTATTGTTCAGTTGAATACAATTCTTTTTTAATTTGCTTATAAAATTCGCTTAGATAGAGACTATGGAACACACTTAGGATGTGAAAGTCCATGAAACAAGATCACGAAATATCCGGTGGCAAGGCTCCATTGTGAGAAATACATGACCCATATTCAACTAAATAAAAACTTAAGAGATATGATAATAGTTTATTAAAATAATTTAAATAGAAATAAGAGCACTTAGGAATTAAATTAAAGTAATTATGGACAAATAATGGGAATTTATGAAGTACTTTAAGGAATAACTTGGAATAAAAGGAAATGATTTGATTGAGAAACCTATAGTGGTCACACTGTATAAATAATGTAATTTTCGAAACGCAAATGACGAATAACAAACTTTAAGTCGAAATTAGTGAGATCCTGAATCGCATGTTTCTTAAAGAATTATTTTCTAAAAAATCTTCATATCATAAAAACCAGTTTTAACCATACACGCAATAATAGAACTATAATTATTGGAAAAATTGATTGTAAACTAATGAATAATTATATGATTTCCTATGTAGTTTACGAATAACAGTTATCAAGTGAAAACAAGAGCTCATTTAAGCATAAAAAACGTGTGAACGTAAAAGCGAAATGATCGTATTCTAAACCTTTTCGAGCATACCACTATGAAGTGATTTATGCGAAAAAATCCACTTACGTGATGAACTTGGTTAGTCAATAAAACAATAGAATTGCAGATTAGTGCACAAAGGCAAAAATATGAGATTATGGAATTTAAACGGTTTTCCAACTGAACGATTTTCGAAAATATTCAAAAAATAATCTTCATAGTAAATAAAATATGACATCAATTAAACCCGCTTAGGAAATCAATCTGTCACTAACATAACTTGCCAAACCGGTTTACGTATAAAACTATCAATAAATATGGGTGTTCTTATATTCAAATAATATAACCATTCATCAGAATTACATCACGAAATGATTAGATTAATAGTTTGTAGGACGAATTACCAGCATTAAATATATAACAATTATTATTACAATTACTTTATACAATACTGTTCTGCACTTTTAGAAAATCACAGTTCTTCTGGATCACAAAAAATTGGCTTCGTATGAAAATAAACTACAACCCAAAAATGAAAGAAAACATAAAATTTATAAACAGTGATACTGCTTTTAAAAGTCTATAACAAGCATTAGTTGATAGCGTAATAAAATCGAGTCTCAATAGAACAGGCTGTGGAGTAAATCTAGTGAAACAACACTAGCGAACAACTGCTTGACGCATTAAAAGAAAAGAACCAGAGACCAGTCAAAATAATATTAGGTAGTGCTGTGCACTATATATACGTAATCAAATCGTATGATATTTTTACATCCATAATTCAGATGTTAAACCAATAGATTCAAATATTTGCTTCATGTGGAAATCACATAGGGGTGGATAGTGACGTGGGAAATCAAAAGCCGTTTCACACGAGAAATTCCCAACTGATCTAGCGTAACCACCATAGGTGGTCGAAGGTATCATGTTATGATCTAAAGACGGGTAGAGATAGTGACATATGATTTTTTAAACAGTAATAATAAGTCATAAAAGGGATGAACAGGTGTTATCTTCTACTTACCAGGGATAAAAATTTGTGACTTGAAACCTTTTAGTTGTTTTTGTATCAGTGGCGATTTTCGTCCCAGTGGTTCATCAAGTTCCTTTCTAAACTTTCGATCAATAGGAAAAATATGTCCCTCTGTAGAAAATATTAAACGCTCTTGATTCAAATTAACTGGATTTGACTCATCGAAAAGCTGTAAATAACAAAATATTATATAGTAAATAAACAAATGAAAAAATGAATAATATCAAAATATCGTATATCTCTGAATAGAAAGATTAATGAAATACTTACTAAATACAGATATTTCATAGTCTCAGCCAAAAAAAATGATTCCATCCTGTCCTCGAGACTACCGTCATTAACATCATGGACAGTTGCAAACCCACATTTTACCTAAACAAAACTAGCAAAATAAAAGCACTAAAAACATGAAATATAAGTATGAACGAACTCTTGTTATACTATTCAATGAATCCAAAATTTCGCGTCCAACATGGAGATAGAATGGATTCTTGGTAGCAAGATAGAGAAGATAAGTAGATTCTGCAAACTCGGGGCGCAAAGGGTAGAAGTTTACATCCGGACGCCTTAAAAATGGATCATTAGAGGATAAAAATTGAAGGCGTTATTTATAATGGAACACTATTTTCTCGCTGTAGTTCTTATTGCTTACTTTTACGTCGATGACCCACTTTGTTAGGTCTCCCTTATACTATTAATTCTAGATATATCTCGCCTTTTCTTAAATGTTCTTAGAATTTCTTGGTTCCATAAACAGTAGATTCTAACTTGAATATTTATCACTGGTTAAATTTCTTTTAACCAAATTCCTGTAAGGCAAAAAAAATCTTTCTAATAAATAGTTATATTTGCTTTACGTGCATAACATTCAGCTAATATTATACAAGCCAGCCGTTGAGTTGGTGTTTATCTGATGCGCAGAAGGAAACAGTATAAAACAAAAGAGAGGTAATAGTTGTTATATTAGTCATCAGTGAGATAATCAGGAAAAAGTAATTATCCTAAAATTAATATAGTTCAGAAATATTAGACAAAATCGACTATTACAATTAAATAATTGGCTTTATTTTGCCTAGTTTGAAATTAATCCTGTGTTTAGCGACTATTAACACTCTTTAATTGGTCGAGCATATAAAATGATAAGGCAACGACGATGTTTAACACTGAAACTAATTAGGATTTAAAGGCTGAATGAAAGCATGTCTGATTATGTTCACTGACTAAACAATACAAAAACTAGAATGATAATATGAATATCTAAGATATCATGTCAAGTATATTTCTTAGTAAGGTGGACTTGAACTATCTCATTGTTTCCACAAACATCTAGAAGTAAAGGCGAATAAGGATTTAAAATTGGAAAAAGTTCCAAAAAAACGTAAGTTCTTATGTGAAAGAGTACTACTTCTAGATATTAATATAACATAAGATTTCTACTATGAATAATTTTATTTATAAACCAACGATGAGGAACTATATTATAAATTTCATGAAGCATTTAAAATTTTAAAAATATCAAAATCATTAATATTACGTACTTCAAGTGCCAGTTGAATCTTTCTGGTAATACACCATATTTCTTCCATATTGCATAATAAATACTATGCTGACAAACAGCTTCTTCAACATCTCCAGCGAGAATAAGAACACCCGAAAAACTGGCCTAAAAGCAATAATTTAAGTTAAAGTTAAAGGATATATACACGGTATTTACCTGAAGAGAATCAATCCATGTGTTAGCAGTACTTCCATCTCTTGCATCGACATTCACAAATAATGGCGGCTCACCATCATCAAACGCACAGGATACTCTGCAAATTAACAAAGCCACTTATATAAATAATAATTAGATAAAATTCGAAAGCCTATTTCTAGTTACCTTCCTCTTCTCATATGAGTTAGTATCGAACTGTAGGCTTCGTTGAACAGTTGTAAATCACGTGTGTCATCAAACATTATATACGCTAAGAATATAAATTGCAAATTACAACGAAGTGTTATATATATAAAGTAATGTAATAATGCATACTGCCACAATGAAAACAAAGAATGCGTACTCAATGTTATGACACCCACCCTTTAGCAAATACTCATAAAAAGAGTCGAGCCCTGCACCAAGGCCACTAAGATAACCTGCCCATTGACCTGTTTGTATATTTAGAATATTACCTATAATAGAAACTCGGATTATCATATATAAGTAATAAATGAAATTTAATTGAGATTATGTAATACCTGAAAAATTCTTAATAAATAATAATAAAAAACAAAAACTAGAAAAAAAATATTCATTGTATGTAATTGAAAATAATACCCAGTAATCCAGTTTTTTCGTCCCTCATCTGCCATATCCTCTCATTGATTCTTCGTGCTATTCTTTCATACGTCTGGTCACCTAATAATCGTGAAAGAATACCAAATTCAAGAAGAAGTGAGCCAGCACCAGCTGTACACGTTTCATTAGCTGTGTTTGGTAGAACCCCTCGTTGTAGATTAACTCGAGGGAAAGGAATTCCTAAGATAATAAAAGTATATTTAGCATAATAGATTCCCTTAAAGGAAAGTATAGTTGGGACCAATACATTATAATTCTCAACAAATTTGATAATCTTCTAACTCCAACGACTAGAATGCTTCTACTTAATAGGCTTTACACAAAAAAAACAAAATTATTGGCTACCTACAGGATCAAAATATTTTAAGAGTCAGACAGTAAATTTAGCAATAAAACAAAAATACTAGATATCTTATTCCAGCCTTGCTAAAGAATATTAGAAACTATAGGATATATCAACCATTGCCACTATAAATCAAAAAATTAGACTAATATAACCGCTGACATGTTTGTTCTAAAAATATACTTTTGCATAAATCTACGTCATTTAAAAATTATTCCATCAATTGACATTTATACCTGTAGCCGTTTGTTCAAAGGCAGGAAGAAGACGTGCAGCTAAATCATGAGCCATTGTAAGAAGTTCACCCTCATAATCAGGGATGAAAAAATCACCTAGAAGACACGAGTCATCACTAGCGATCCAGTGAGCAGAAAGCAGAGAGCCAATTACTCTAAAAGCATGTAAAAAAAATTCTTCGTGGCTAAAAACAAAACAGAAACCAAAATAATATGCTATATTATAAGTATAATAAATAAATAAATATACAGCAAATGACCTAATGGTCGCCTCAAAAACTTGAATTGTTGTATTTTTTTCAAAAGACACGGTATTAATAACTAAGGATACCGCTCGCTTAAACTCCACTGGATCCCCTGAAAGCAACAAGTAAACGTTAAGGGACGATTATAACATTAAAATAATAAGTAATAATTCTCGACAAAATCACCAAACACGACAAGAGAATCAAGTGAATCAATCAGTGTTAATGAGTAGTCACCCAAAACATCGTTGATATTGATATTCTCTCTGGAATTGGATTATATCAGTTAATATTATGCCTCAAAATTTTTTAAAAATACCATAGCAAATAAATAACTCAAAACCTAACGGATTAGCATGATCATGTCCCCTACCCGTACAGTGGATAGGATCTAGTTCATCATGTGGAAAGGCATAGCTCATATAATTTTCATACCCGAAATAAAACATTTCTTTTGCTTCTTTAGATGCATTCTCTATATCTGCCTGAAACTATAGTTTAAATATCATTAATACTTAAAAAACATCAAATATAAATATTTCTTGTCGCATTGTTAGAATAAAAAAAAGAACACACCTTACTAAATAATGTAAAACGGGCCTCATGAGGAGATAGAACAAAGGGATTACGTTGTAACGCAATTTTACATGATATATTTTGGGAAAATAGAATTAAAATTAGGGGGTAAACCTGAAAAACCTTTTCTATGATTTTAAATGTAGAAAAATACAATTAGAAAACTAAGATATACTTGATAATATGTTGCTACCGAAACACTAACCATTTGAATACCATCCATAATTCATCAAGTCACTTCAGGATAGAGAACATAAGATACCCGTAATAGATACACTGAAGTAAAAAGGATTTAACTATAAAAACAAAATTCATAGGGTAAAGTTTACGAATGAAACATAAGACGTAGATACTCAACTAAAAAAAATTTAACTGAACAAATTGCAGTGAACATTTTCATCCATTTTTTAGATAAGTATTATAAAAAAATAAACTTATGGTCTGGAATTCAACGAAAAATAAAAAGCTTCAGAAACCAGTAGTACTATTAAAGTCAAATTACTAATACGTAAAGATCAGTAGTTTGCCGACTATCCATTATCAAATATTTCTATATACATAACGATAATTCAACACCTAAACGGAAGTGATATATAACAACAAAGCACTTCTATGATTAACTATAAATGTTGACAGAGACTGTCAGGTATGATATTTCAACTTTGGCACATCTAAGAGGGTATTTTTTAAATTACAGGTAACTGGCCCACACATTTCAATGAAAATAAACACGGCGGGAAAAGCATAAACAAATCAAACAGCTTCAACTTAACAAATATCTAAATCTCAAAAAAAAATTTAGCAGTCACACTAAAGAAAGTATTTAGACTTAATGAGATTTTGATGAGTTTATATGCAAATATTCCTCGTTATAAAATACCAATATAGCAAATCCATCCTTTGAAATAAAAAATAGACAAAACTTTCATAAGTGCTTCTGGATTTCCTCATAAATTGCCATTACAAGAGCTCCACCACTACTCCTGTAAATACATCCAAACATACTAACTCTTTCAAACTCTACCACAACAAACCTGAATATATTGGCTAGTGCTCCTTTGAAGAGTCCTCGGAGTCCTTCTTCGGCTATAATCCTCCTAGCAGCAGCTAACGCTCTACCCGTGCTGAAGGAACCTCTGATCATCATTCGTCTTCGTACTGTATCCCACGGGTAGGTCATATAAGCAGAACATATTGATACACCCTGTAAAAAATTGTTTGTTTATTATCTGTACTCAAAAAAAACACAAGAAGTAATATACCTGGGCAATGAAAAATGATGTAAAAAAATGTAGGTTCTTCTTATCCTTCTCTACAAAATGTCGTATGGTATCATACATTCCAAAATAAATGGCACGATAGATGAAATAAGTCTGAAACAATAATAACATACAACAAAAAACCCAATACATCACATTTATAATAAACTACCTGAGTTGTAAGAATAAATATGAGTAGTTAAAATACATAATTTGATGAAAATTACCTAGATAGATAAAATATTATTACATGATTTGTTTATGAGTACCTGAATTGAGATGAAGAAACCTCTGTACAATCCAATAACACCCTCCGACTTAACCGTTTTTGTTATGCAATCCATAAATCCCTTAATATACCTCTAGCTATATTACACAGATATATAGCTAAAGTACTACTTCTAAAACTATATTTACTATAAAACCAACAAAAATAATAATTTACCCTATACTCCCTATTAGTTTTATTTGTTCCTACATCAACAGAAAGTCTGGTTCGCACAAAATCCAATGGATATACAAAACATAAAGTAGTGGAACCAGCACAACCTCCAGCTGCTAAGGAACGACTAGTGTATAACCAGAACTGCTATAATAAAATTAGGAATAAAATATAAATCTCAAATATATTTTACCCATTCCCAATCAAATTACTAGGAGCATTTAAACATATTCACCTCATTTCTGTCAACATTTTTTAGAAAGAAGGATTTGTAGAGATCATTAAAAGCAAAATTAAGAGCCTGAAAAACATCTTATAAAGGATATCATTAAGTATTCAGATGAAAAATATAAAGTAATTAATCTCTTGAAATAATATCACGTACCTGTGTTGGAAAATACCGCATTACATTTGTCAAGTTCCCCCTCCATAAAGAAAAAAAACCCTGCTCTTTTGGTACACGAATGAAAGCATCGACGATACCCTTATAGCGCCGCTCAGCTGCGATATCTTTATGTGAATATTGTACCTATGAAAAAAATACCAGATATGAGGGAAATATATGTAGTTTTTTACGTAAATTTGTAAATTTTGAATATTTGAGAAAAATAATATGATACAATATCGCTTAATTAAGTACTTCTCCTACAACTATGCTCCTGAGCAAATTAAATAACTCATTTAATTATTTATTCACTTGAACCATAAAAACTAAAAATAAAGCAAGGTTTTGATCCTAAAAGCATCACCTTACGATGTTTGCGTTAATGTATTCGAGATTTACAGAAACAATCCACTGTTGAAAAAAACTAGAAGCGCAAACCATGCATCAGGAAGATGCTTTTAATGGTAGACAAATCTTAATCTGAAAATAATTTCTGTGAAGGGAAAGCGCATTATAATTTTAAAAATTTATACAAGATGAAGCAAACAATTATATATAATCAATGGTTAGAAAACCTCCAATTTGTACAATTAAATACGAAAGGCAATTTTAGGTTAGACTACTTTGAAACGTTTTAATGATTTGAACATTAAACCTATCAAAAAAGGTTATTTATTTATTTATTTATTACACCATATAAATGAACGTGTACAGTACTAAAGTACATAAGAATAAACACAAGAGTCAGCAGTTATGATATTAACATAACTAGTTCCCCACCTGCAGCAACAATTTGATCCTTTCCACTGGAGCAACAACTGTTTTGGATATAGCTGCTGATGCACCACCTACTACAAGATCGGTTATGAATTTCTTTCCATTTTCAACCTTTCTATGTCGAGATGATGATCGTAACATTCTGACAGTAGTTAAATATATACTCGATACAGTTAACACTATTTTAAAGAAATACAAATTACAGGGATATAAAACCAGAAGAAGCAAAAAATATAGCTTCTTTTCACCTAATTTCGCAGTTATAAAGAAAAATTATTTTCTAATATTTTTTCAGTTTTTGCACAGACAACTGTTAGAGCACAGAGAAAAGGAGTAGAGAAATAGACGCGCGTATGGATAATGGATATTTTATACGTCTTAAGTACAATAATATCAAATAAGTGCATATTATCTCAAGTTTATATTATATTATGCTGATCTTTGCTATTATTAGAATATTGTATCTAAACAGAAATCGACAATAGATCTACATACGCTACTCAATCTTAAAATTTCGAGATCTTTTTTACCAGGAAACTAGAAAAAAATTATTGTTACCATTTATCACCTGAAGAAAATTTGTCCATAGTATATAATATACTATTATTGAAAGACGGTACTGATGATATTATTGGACAAATATTCAAGTAAACCTGTTTTTATGTTGTAGTTTTATCTCTATATGAAACAATGGATGTACGTATATTGTATTAAAAAGTGCAACTTCACTTTTTTACTTCTACATTAGTTTTAACTAAATATGAGTTCCCTTTAAAGATAATATTCTATATTTCACTAATAAACGGTCTAGATGCGGACACTTTACCAGCACCGCATTCAAAATGTTTAGTTTTTTTTGGAAGTAGAGAACTCTCATTACATCTCTTTAACCCAACTACTCGCTTTCATAAGGATGCATCGTATAATAGTTAAGATAGCTCAATTAAATTCATCTAAAATCTAAAACATTGGTTTTTAAATATGATATAAACCATGTTTCTCATGAACACGCACGCAGCAATCATAGATTATAACTTGTAACCATCACTTTCCAATCCAACTTTCTAATACAACTGCAAACCACAGTAATTCTCAGATTTTCTATGATTCGTTACTTAACGTATAAAACCGCAATCATATGTATTTGGTTTATTTCATGTAATAATCACATTGAAATAATTCCCAGCTTATATAAAAAAGAGTAACTATTAATGAACATCGTTCAACGTTAACAATAGGATCAACCAATGATAGAAAGAAAAGTGCGTTCTATTATGTATTCAAATATACCGGATATTCAATATACACGTAATATTTACAAGATAAACATTTCTGGAGTATCTCTTGCAAAGTGATAAAATCTGGCACCGATAGTAAGACGTAGCAATAACAGAAACATCCTGAGGCAAACTGTAATACTAGGTCTTTATTTCAGTTTCAAAATAAATAAACTATTTTATGTTATTATTTATATATAAAAAGAGCGGAATTGTTATTCTACGTGACTAGTTTTTCACCTTATTCTTAAACTCTGGTCGTATTTACGTTACCCTCAAAGTACTATGATCTTCTCCGTGATACCCTATAGAGTTCCAGTATCCTGAAGACCTCTCCAATTTAATTTCATTATCAGAGCGGATATAGTATACATCTAATTCTTGTCGACATAAATGGAACAGCACATTCAATCTAAAAATATATATACTGAACTCTTTTAGGTAGAGAAATTCAAATAATTTCATCTAAAATATATGTCTCAACAAAAAATATATAAATTCAACATGCACTAATAACAAAAATAATTCCCATTTTTTTAAAGAACATACCTCTTTTCAACAGCTTGTGTATTGAATTGCGACCAATTAATTGCAGGTAAAGACATTTTTACAGCACCAGCCCAATCAAGAATATGCACTGATCTGAAAAGAATTGGAAATAGATAGACAATCAATTCTAAATGGTTTTAAATCATAAATAGGTGAAAAAAGTTAAACTACGAATCGTTAAAAACTAACCGCATTAAAGAGGAATGTCTTATTATGGTTTCGTTAAATTCTTTAAATTCTGAATGAAAGTGACCAATCTGGAATTTCAAAATATACTTTCTTGTAACAATATTTAAGCCTATTATTTAAACAAATAAATAATTAGCCAATACCTCTGGGATAGTCAGTAGCCAAAATTTCGGCATGACTCTACGACGATAACCTTGTGCATCGAAATAATTATATCTTTTTCGGAATACTGCTCGTAATTTCATCACGCCACTAAAATAATGTATGAGAGGTTCAACTTTTTTTTGTTTATTAGGTCGATAGGTTTTACATGTAGCTATTTTATGACCTTTCAAGATTATTAATAAACTGATAGTTATTTCCCAGTTTTAAATCATATAATACAGTATTACCATGTAGGTATATAAAATGGTTTTAAAAAAATCAATTTTAAGCTGTAAAAATTTTTTTAAACCAAAAGTGATTATTGCCTGAAAACATTATGAGCTTTCAGAAGAGTTAACTCCATGTTAATTTAGTCAAAAACAGATAAATAAGTATTTAAAAACATTTTTAAACAAGAGTGAAAAACTATAACGATAAAACCAAAAAATACTATCAAACATCCCAGTTTGTTTTCAAATAAATGTTTCTCTAATAATACAGTTTGTCTCTAACCATTAAACATCATGCAACCAGATTACTGTAATTAGTTTTTCCAACTATATTTTTCAGAATATTAAAAATTTCTCAAATACTATCTTTCTTCCTAGCAGAAAAACTTGTAAAAAAACAAACAAAAATAAAGATGAACGAAATATCTAAAACCAACCATATTGCTTTTGCTACTGCAACAAGTGGATTAGCATGGTGATAAACGATTGCATCATGTCCCCATGCTAACACGTAGTGACGTATATCTAGGTAATCATAAGAACATTGTTCTAATAGAGTAATTACGGCACTGAAAAACAATTTTAAAAAATACATTATAAGGAAAATTTTTTAGTATCCAGTTAATATTTATAAAATATAACTCAATAATCTCTCTATTTAAATTATAATAATATAAGTTGATTGAAAATAACAACACTAAAATGTCAACAACATTAATATATTGAACTAAAAATGTTTAATTAAAAATAAAAAGTCAAAAATTTCTTTTTTATAGCATAGAAAACCCACTTGACACCATGTGGCGTATTAAATGATTGAAGTAAAGTATTAGTCAACCGATTCGGATTAACATTCTCTAGCAAAGTGTCACTTGTGATGATAACACCTGTTAACAATCAGCAAAATAATATAAGTAAACTATAAATATATGAGTCACTTACCAACAACATCATTCCTATGTACAAGATGATTGGCTCGTTTCATACCGGCACGCCCTTCTCGGCACTTCCTTAGATCATCACGGAACATCATTAACCTCAGCTGTATCTCGGCATTATGCTTTAAAAAAATTCATTCAAAAACCTTTGAAATTAAGTATTTAAAAGAACAAAAACCCAACCATGCATTTTCTAATCAAAGATGTTGAGCCAACAGCTGCAGGTAGGAATACACCTTTCGTATCAAAGGTATGACGCAATAAAGAAACGAAAGAACTTGGTCGCCTAAAATGTAATCTCACATTCTATGCAATTTTTAGATCTCAAAATTAAATTAATCTATATAAAACATCTATATACATATTCTAACTCTTATAGATTTATTAGTTGTCTCCAAAAATATTTGAAGTATGTTTAAATTGTAGTTTTTGCTATAAAACCTAGAATATTATAGCAAGTACAAACCAATTGAAAATAATGACCATAAAAACTTGCATTTTCTTGTACATTTCACGCTGCTCTTCGTTATACTTGTGTGAATGGAAACGTTCGCAAATTGACCAATCAGAACACGAATTTACACAATTCTTAAAATATTTAATGTCATAAAAACGTTCCAAATGATACGCAAACTTACTGTTCATTAAAAAATCATGAATAAATACTAGCCTTACTATGATCTTTGAACATCTTGACAGATTTGCTCAATGGAAGATCCTAAAAATAAATATAATAACTTGGATCAGAAAAATTAATGGAAAAAAGAACTAACTGAAACTAGTGTCATTGGCCATGCACAATCAACAGCAGATTTTAAAATGATATCATTGTCTCGTGGTCGCGAAGAAAAACGACAAATATTACGGGAATCATTAAATTCTGAAAAATGCAATTTTAAAGAACCTAAATTTATATCCTAAAAATCTTTTACTCCATATTACACTCATAATATAGTTTCGTTCTTTAACTAATAAATTATTCTGGACTAACCCACAAATTTGACGCTTTTTTTGGAAGCAGATTGCAGTTCCTGACGCTGGCGCCATAAGAGACGTTCAGACACACTCATCGCATCAATATTTTCATCGGTTGGATACTGTAAACTAAGGAAATGTACTAACAACTTCATCTGTGAAAAATTTCCATAATCTAGTGCAATAATTCCTATTAATTAATTAAACTGACTCTAATTCATCTTACTAGGTATTATATTTCTAGCTTTCACCTTAATCAATTAGCTTTCCTTTTAGTAGATGTAGAAATTCTAGTTGTGTATATTTACAATTCAAGGTTAAACTAGGACATTTACATACGATAATTTTAAAATACTCACATCGAGATACAAAGTCAATAGAACTAAAATAATTCGCGAAATTTTTTGGGTAATTATGGACGTCTAATGTATTTGACTAAAAATGTTACATAAAACAAAAAAATTCAGTATTTTACACTGTAAGATCACCTTATAGTAACATATTTTTAACACCTTTATATTACAGAAAACATTGATCGTAACTAACAATCTGCATGTATAAGCACTATAAATTCAAATGAAAAAATTAGTTAATCTAGTATTCACTTATAATTTATTTCAAAAACTCAATTATATTGTTGTGCTTTACTAAGCTACCTCTCTATTATATTGAAAGAACCCACGGAAGTTTTTGTTTTCTTTATGCATCCCTTGATCACAGGACCTTTATGCTTATCGTCACCTTAAATCACTCCGAGAAGTTTTTTACAATTCTATCGAATATTAACGTGACCATATAAATTAACAGTATATTGTACTATACATTTTCCCGGCCTACCAGTAAATAGTTCCTCCTTTATAACATCTTGGGATAACCACATATTTCGATCATAAATTCTTTTTTTCGAAGCATGAGGAGATTCAATACCTTTAATTTCAAATGCAGTACAGGATTATTCTAGAATAAAAATCATAGAGATACGTACCATGAGAACTATTGCATCGTTTACTACCTCCAATAAAATGATCGTCCTCTGGAAGAAAAGTTACAAAAACTATATAAGTCAAGTAAAAAAACTTTTCCTCAACCTGGAAAAATAGTCTGTGAATGTTCATGCACGGATCGAGCTTGTGCAATATTACCTGAAATCATATTCAATACAAATTATTCCACCTACTCTTGTTATAGACAATATAACTATAGAAAACTAGTGAGTAAAGGGATATTTTAAGCTTCCCACAAGTGGAAAAATAATCCAAATTAATGCCGGAACTATAACTATTATATTAATACCAAATAATATCTTTAAAAACTTTGGGAACTACACTAATTGAGATTGTTTTAAAAAATATTTTAGAAGATTGTGATATTTTATCTGAAGCAAATGCAGAATTTACCTACCTACAAAACTATCAGATTTTATTAAAACTTTTGACTCCTTATTGAAATCGATATCAGTGGATTCACCTAAACAATACCACAATAAAATGATAATAAATTATTTAGCTATGGCAAATCGAAATATTAAATATAACACACTTTTCACATAACCTACATTTACAGTCTAAAGATCCTGAATTCAAGTTTGCAGTTTTTGTTTCATTGTCAGTGTCCGAATCGTTTCTATCAAATTCATCTGATCCTTCACCGTTGTCGCAATAAGCAAATGGAGGATAGATCGATGATTGCAAACTGCTAAAAGCATACTTATGGTATAGATGTGATAAATATTACTTATGATATTAATAATTCTTAGGAGTTGATTCAAATAAAAATTGTCAACACACTTAACACAACTTTCTTTGCCATCATCACTCGATTCAGTATGATTCAAATGTTGCCTACGAGGTGGACTTGAACATCGTTCTGGTGTTGACTGTTCAGATCGAATGCGTAGATTAGACACCATATTTACAACCAATTCCTGCACTATAAGAAAGAGATTTTGTATTTTATAAAGACCTTTATATGCGTAACTATACAGAGGTATAAGCGATGATATCGAATTTCTTAGAAATATTAATAATAGAATAAAACTACTTCTATGATCAGGCAATCTAATGCCCATATTTTCGAATTTATTTCTCAGTTCTGCTTCATATTTTTGCTGTACGCGATAATCAGCTTGTAATTCATTTTCTAATTCCTCATCTCCAGAACTCTCCTCTCCTATTTGTACTCTTCGTTTTCTTATAGCCATTTCTCTATAATGAATGCAAATTTGCAGGTAGGAAATTCTAGAATACCACCAATTAATATGACATTAAATTAAATTAAAGCACTAAGATAGCTTTATTACTTACTGAGAATCTTTTAAACATTTTTCCCGTCTAGCAGCGATCATTTCATCAACCATCTTTCGACGATGGCTTACCCTTTCCAAAATGATCCTGTTGTGTGCTTCCATATGATAATTCTCTATTTCTGACTCTAAAATTAAGAGATAAGCACTAACCCTAAGTAATAAATGCACCAAGTTTTTAATGGATTCAGTGCTTTAAATAAATAAAACTCACTAAAGTCCTCAGGATTTAGGTTACCCATCCTAACGACGGCATTTGTAAGAACTTTCCAGTTGTCTTGAAGAAACTCAAAATCCTCGTTCATTTCATCACATTCTACTCGAAAATCACGTAAACATCGTTCAATGATAAATTTCTTAACACCAACCAAGCCTATAAAAAATTGCAATATGTTCTCTTATTATGCTTTAAACATATTAATAACGCAATAAATTTAATCAGTGCTCTCAACGAATCAGTCCAATAAAAATAAGAATTGGAAGTAAAAGTGTAGAGTTGCTGACAATATTCTCTTCCATATTCAATAAGTAGTCGAATTAATCCACCTAATTCATAGTCAACTTCTATATCCGCTCCTCCAATATGATTGTTTATTAATGAACTCTTCTCATAAAGTCTATTAGCCAACTCTTCTTCTCCTCTTTTCCGTAGTAAAAAACGCTCAGTTTCCATAGCTTCAACAACAGTTGGTCCTAAATGAACTTTTACACGCAAATTTGTCTTATATATACGTAAGAAATAAACATAATAAATGAACAGACATATTCCTTCTAAAAGCTATGTATCGATAGGTAAATAAGTATTTTGGAATTAAAAAACAATTTTCTATTTGTGTATTGAATGACTGCAAACATTAAAATCGTGGAAACACTATAACTATCATTATTCAGAACACAATATTCTTTAAAAATCATATTTCAATTTTTCGGTAATTGAAACAAGCACGTCAGAAAGTTAGAAAAATGAGCAAAGTGCTATTGAATTAATATCTCAAAAAGAAATTTAGATGAAGAATAAATTAAACGATCGACTATGACTAATAAAATATATAGGTATGGCATATTAAGAATCCACTGACTTCGTAACTGTGATGAGAAGTGATTTGCAGGTGTCAAAGATATGGATGGTTGCATTTCCTCCTCATCACTCTCTTCGTCTGTATCGAAATATCCACTTACTATAACACATTTATTTTTAGAACTCAAAAACTGTTAACAATTACAGCACTTAACTTTGATAGTATTAATGAAAAGTACTAATCACTTAATACAACACACAAAATAAAACTAACCTATGTCCAAAAAAGAAGTTTCCGAATGTCTTTTTTCATTCATGGTAATAAGTTGATTTAGAGGACTAACGATAAACGACTATTTCCTTTATATACATATATATATGGCGATTAGATTATTGGATCCATTTACTAACAATGTAATTTAGTGAGAAAAAAACTATATTTTATGTGTATGTAAAAAACATGTGTTTAAGCCTATTAACTATAAATGAAACGTGATTCCAGAAAAAAAACTACTTAAAGTAATCAATTAAAGATTGTGATGATAAATTGGTAATTTGAAGGTTGCAACAAGGAAATACTCCGTGTATCTAAACCATTGGTTAGAGCGCAGGCGATAGGGAGTAAACAGTATGAGTGTAATTTTTGGAAATGATCTTCTGAAATTTTGACTTCGTAGAATTTATAATAGTGGGAACTAAATACGTAAATTATCTTGAAAACTTTTCATAAGCATTTTTAGAACTTTCTTGGTATTTAGTCTGGTTATAATCGGTACTGAATTTTGGTGGTTATAGCTTACACAATTAAGAATAATTAGATAATAAATCAATCATTCCTCTATATGACTCCTACAGATTAAATTTCTACATATCTCGCCTCGCTCGTGTATTTGAATTCGTAGTGTATGCAACGGTATGAAGAGACAGAATAGATCTTAATCAATCTAGCAATGCTACAGCATGTGGTTCTCACATTCTTATTAATATTGAGTTTGGCAACGTAATTAGGTAAATTTGCATAAATCATTACGTGTACAATTCCTCTCAAGTTTTTCATCGTGGTTTGCAGGATTTGCCTTAAATGTATCATAAATAGCTAGTATATACATATTACTGCAATATTGTGTATCTAAGTTATGAAAAATTATTCAAAAAAATTTTGCTATGAGAGATGCACAAGCAGACTACTGAAATGTGCAAAAAGTACCTATTCTTTTTCTTCATCTTCTTCTCATTCTACTATATTGGTAATAAAGATATGTTTTAATATTAGAAGTCATGGGGACCTGAACCCCGCGTTTTGAGTTAAAACACTGATGCATTAATGCGATCCACATCCTCGTCTCTCATCACCGAACTAGAATCACTACCACACATCCGTTATTTCGTATACAATATTTCCACAGTTCATCATAGTTACTAATATGGGGTGAGAAATCACCCAGCGTTCTTAGCTCAAACAACCTCAACAAAGTTGGCAGTTACCACACATCGAATGCCAACGAAAATTGGAGAACACGGTCAATACGTGCCGAACAATCGAATGTTTATAATTATTACTAATCGTTAGCCCACCGGAATATGTGGAGATATATAAAAATTCCATCATGGAATCGTACACAGGCGAAAAGTTACAAACGAAGTCCACGAAGATAGTGAACATAAATGCCTTAAAAGTAGACCCAATTCTAGTTCATCAACAAAAACAGCCGATATGGGACAACTGGCATCAACCAACCAATTTCATCTACCAAAAATCATGCTAGTTCTAGAATGGATTATGCAACTAAGTTTTTAACGATAGACATCAGCTGGTCTTGATTTCTAGAATTTGTAATATCTTTAAATCCACAAATACGAATTTGGAGAAACAAATATTGTATGGGTACATTTACTGTATTTATGAGATAAAACAATGAATGCGTTTGAAATCCTTATGGAGGTTGAATTTGTTTAGTTAGACTTGCGCGTTAATCAACGACGCATGAAATCTTGCATAGCGTTGTTTAAAAACTAATTTTGTACTAATGATTATTAATGGGTTGTAAAATGCAAAAATATTTCCTGCACGTGATATGCCGATTATCACAAGCTGAGTTACTAAAGACACTGCCTCGAATCTGTCAATCCACCCGTAAGCATTAAGTGTTCTGCGTTTCTGACACTTAGCTGTCTGTGCTCTCATCACTGTGGTAAGTACCAACCTACATTAATATAATTTGCTAATTGTCCGATTTATAAAGGATTATCTGGGGATGTTGTTAGTATTTTAAAATTTAGTCAGTTGCTTATTTTGGGTTGTTGATATTGTGCACGTAATTTTTAAACAAGTGAGAAATTATTCTATATCTACTAAGAGTGAATATTTATTATAAGAATAAAAATACTAAAATGAGGTAAAAACAGCAGACTTACTTGCTTTCAGAGTGTTTTTTATATCCCATACTTCTATACTCTTGATATTTGCACAAGATAATGGATCTATCTGAGCCAGCAGATGGTGAGAACTTATGCATGATTATATCGTGTTAATTTAAAAAGAACGGATAACGTAGAACCACTAAACGGTAGTAGCTTTATATGTGCTACAACATGCTAGTAATAATTCCGACTAGTTTTATGACTTATTTATTTTTGGTTATGCTATTTTAAAGATGAGGAACTGTTACTACTTGGTCCCGTACACGAACCATGGGTTTGCAAAACATTCAGAGAACGTCAAAACAACATAGCGGATACCGTAGAAAGAGTGGCAGCAGGACAAGTCGAATTTGTCACGGAAGAAATGGTGTTTTACAAGTGCTAGTCTCTCCTTTTATTATATTTTTCAAGATTCCTAAGTTTTATTCTAGGTTCTCGGTGAGGGCAAAGGGAATTATTCTTCTGGAAACTTAATTTCAACGAGATTTTGCTCGATTTCAAGTATGTTTGCTGTTTGCTTTCAAATTTTTCTTGTAACTTTTAGTACTAAATATATATATATAACTCATTAATGATGAGGTTTTCAGAAAATAATTCGGTTGCTAAGAAAATGATGTCAAAACTTTATGACAGAGTACGACGTAGGAAAGAAGGTATATTTTAATCCGTAACAACTTTTATTTAGGTAGGCTTTAGTGAAACTATTTAACATTGTACTATTTTAGGTGGAGTTGATGATATTACCCGTCGAAATTTTCAACGTACTGTTAGACACATGCAACGTTTTATAATAAGTGAAGAAGAGAAGATCAAGGTTTTATACTGAGATATTTGTATATTAAACATGTATTTATCAGTATACTATCTACGTATTGTGTTATCTCATTGCTTGGAAAAATAATTTTTTCTTATAGGGGGGACATAAGCTTACTCTAAATGGTGATGACTATAATGAAACAATTGAAGTAGGGCCCGATTTATAAGTAATATTCACTTCAATTAAATCAATACATTACTAACATTTGGTGGTGGGTATACTGGGTTACTATGAAACGGTATATTATTTCAGGTTACAAATTATTTAGATAAAGATGAGGGAATTCATACTCAGTTGGAAGGTATATTGCATTAGTAATTCATGTTATTGCTTATTACGTAAAATGTGTTCGAGTTATGCATTCTATATACTGAACATAAATATTTAGAATCGTTCGATGCAGATTTACAAGAAAATTTCAACGTCTTTGAGAGGCAAATGTATTCCCAGGCTTTGAGGTTAACAGTTCTTACAAACTATAAATTAGATTATACCGCTACACTATATATATATATTTCTTAAAGCTCATCGGGTTTTCCCTCGTTTGCTGATATTGCATCTAGATCCGTTATAGCAGAAAACATAGAAGAAGAACGTCTACAAGAAAATGTAAGTTTAAGAATTCTTATACAATATCATATACTATCATTGTCATAATCATACAGCAGTGCTTATATAGTAAAGACAATCCACTTTACATAAAATAACATCTCCAAGACATTTTTTATATAATTTGCGAGAAAATATTTAGCCAGTGAAAAAAACAGACTTTGCCATATCACATCAGGTTTATTTTTCTAAAACCATCAAACTCAAATTACCACTCTCAATTCAGTTCCGCATTTATCATTAATACTACAAATGAATTTAGTTTTCATGATGAATTCAACAAAAAAATACCTTAAAACTTAGTCTCATAATACGTACCTAACAAAACAGTGGGTCTAATTTAATGGAGACCATAAATCATGAACATAGCCTGATAAACAATAAGAAAATGTTGGGAAGACCCGCTAAGGTGTGTTATTTCCGCACTAGCTGAGTGTAAGCTGTCCAAAGATAACGATTTACAGGGCTTGAGTAGACAGCCGCCACTCGATGTGTTGCGTGAAACACCACCTCCTGCTCAAGAAGCATCACCGGGAATGAAAGGCGTTAGGAAGAGGGGAAGACCCGCTAAGGTGTGTTATTTCCGCACTAGCTGAGTGTAAGCTGTCCAAAGATAACGATTTACAGGGCTTAAGTAGACAGTCGCCACTCGATGTGTTGCGTGAAACACCACCTCCTGCTCAAGAAGCATCACCGGGAATGAAAGGCGTTAGGAAGAGGGGAAGACCCGCTAAGGTGTGTTATTTCCGCACTAGCTGAGTGTAAGCTGTCCAAAGATAACGATTTACAGGGCTTGAGTAGACAGTCACCACTCGATGTGTTGCGTGAAACACCACCTCCTGCTCAAGAAGCATCACCGGGAATGAAAGGCGTTAGGAAGAGGGGAAGACCCGCTAAGGTGTGTTATTTCCGCACTAGCTGAGTGTAAGCTGTCCAAAGATAACGATTTACAGGGCTTGAGTAGACAGTCACCACTCGATGTGTTGCGTGAAACACCACCTCCTGCTCAAGAAGCATCACCGGGAATGAAAGGCGTTAGGAAGAGGGGAAGACCCGCTAAGGTGTGTTATTTCCGCACTAGCTGAGTGTAAGCTGTCCAAAGATAACGATTTACAGGGCTTGAGTAGACAGTCGCCACTCGATGTGTTGCGTGAAACACCACCTCCTGCTCAAGAAGCATCACCGGGAATGAAAGGCGTTAGGAAGAGGGGAAGACCCGCTAAGGTGTGTTATTTCCGCACTAGCTGAGTGTAAGCTGTCCAAAGATAACGATTTACAGGGCTTGAGTAGACAGTCGCCACTCGATGTGTTGCGTGAAACACCACCTCCTGCTCAAGAAGCATCACCGGGAATGAAAGGCGTTAGGAAGAGGGGAAGACCCGCTAAGGTGTGTTATTTCCGCACTAGCTGAGTGTAAGCTGTCCAAAGATAACGATTTACAGGGCTTGAGTAGACAGTCACCACTCGATGTGTTGCGTGAAACACCACCTCCTGCTCAAGAAGCATCACCGGGAATGAAAGGCGTTAGGAAGAGGGGAAGACCCGCTAAGGTGTGTTATTTCCGCACTAGCTGAGTGTAAGCTGTCCAAAGATAACGATTTACAGGGCTTGAGTAGACAGTCACCACTCGATGTGTTGCGTGAAACACCACCTCCTGCTCAAGAAGCATCACCGGGAATGAAAGGCGTTAGGAAGAGGGGAAGACCCGCTAAGGTGTGTTATTTCCGCACTAGCTGAGTGTAAGCTGTCCAAAGATAACGATTTACAGGGCTTGAGTAGACAGTCGCCACTCGATGTGTTGCGTGAAACACCACCTCCTGCTCAAGAAGCATCACCGGGAATGAAAGGCGTTAGGAAGAGGGGAAGACCCGCTAAGGTGTGTTATTTCCGCACTAGCTGAGTGTAAGCTGTCCAAAGATAACGATTTACAGGGCTTGAGTAGACAGTCACCACTCGATGTGTTGCGTGAAACACCACCTCCTGCTCAAGAAGCATCACCGGGAATGAAAGGCGTTAGGAAGAGGGGAAGACCCGCTAAGGTGTGTTATTTCCGCACTAGCTGAGTGTAAGCTGTCCAAAGATAACGATTTACAGGGCTTGAGTAGACAGTCACCACTCGATGTGTTGCGTGAAACACCACCTCCTGCTCAAGAAGCATCACCGGGAATGAAAGGCGTTAGGAAGAGGGGAAGACCCGCTAAGGTGTGTTATTTCCGCACTAGCTGAGTGTAAGCTGTCCAAAGATAACGATTTACAGGGCTTGAGTAGACAGTCGCCACTCGATGTGTTGCGTGAAACACCACCTCCTGCTCAAGAAGCATCACCGGGAATGAAAGGCGTTAGGAAGAGGGGAAGACCCGCTAAGGTGTGTTATTTCCGCACTAGCTGAGTGTAAGCTGTCCAAAGATAACGATTTACAGGGCTTGAGTAGACAGTCGCCACTCGATGTGTTGCGTGAAACACCACCTCCTGCTCAAGAAGCATCACCGGGAATGAAAGGCGTTAGGAAGAGGGGAAGACCCGCTAAGGTGTGTTATTTCCGCACTAGCTGAGTGTAAGCTGTCCAAAGATAACGATTTACAGGGCTTGAGTAGACAGTCACCACTCGATGTGTTGCGTGAAACACCACCTCCTGCTCAAGAAGCATCACCGGGAATGAAAGGCGTTAGGAAGAGGGGAAGACCCGCTAAGGTGTGTTATTTCCGCACTAGCTGAGTGTAAGCTGTCCAAAGATAACGATTTACAGGGCTTGAGTAGACAGTCGCCACTCGATGTGTTGCGTGAAACACCACCTCCTGCTCAAGAAGCATCACCGGGAATGAAAGGCGTTAGGAAGAGGGGAAGACCCGCTAAGGTGTGTTATTTCCGCACTAGCTGAGTGTAAGCTGTCCAAAGATAACGATTTACAGGGCTTGAGTAGACAGTCACCACTCGATGTGTTGCGTGAAACACCACCTCCTGCTCAAGAAGCATCACCGGGAATGAAAGGCGTTAGGAAGAGGGGAAGACCCGCTAAGGTGTGTTATTTCCGCACTAGCTGAGTGTAAGCTGTCCAAAGATAACGATTTACAGGGCTTGAGTAGACAGTCGCCACTCGATGTGTTGCGTGAAACACCACCTCCTGCTCAAGAAGCATCACCGGGAATGAAAGGCGTTAGGAAGAGGGGAAGACCCGCTAAGGTGTGTTATTTCCGCACTAGCTGAGTGTAAGCTGTCCAAAGATAACGATTTACAGGGCTTGAGTAGACAGTCACCACTCGATGTGTTGCGTGAAACACCACCTCCTGCTCAAGAAGCATCACCGGGAATGAAAGGCGTTAGGAAGAGGGGAAGACCCGCTAAGGTGTGTTATTTCCGCACTAGCTGAGTGTAAGCTGTCCAAAGATAACGATTTACAGGGCTTGAGTAGACAGTCGCCACTCGATGTGTTGCGTGAAACACCACCTCCTGCTCAAGAAGCATCGGCGGGAATGAAAGGCGTTAGGAAGAGGGGAAGACCCGCTAAGGTGTGTTATTTCCGCACTAGCTGAGTGTAAGCTGTCCAAAGATAACGATTTACAGGGCTTGAGTAGACAGTCGCCACTCGATGTGTTGCGTGAAACACCACCTCCTGCTCAAGAAGCATCGGCGGGAATGAAAGGCGTTAGGAAGAGGTTGGGAAAATCCGCTAAGATGTGAATTTTCCTCCTTTCTGAGATTTGTAATTGGCAGTATTCTAGACCCCAAAATGGCTAGTTGTTTTGTTCTAATCTAATATCTGTAAAAAAATATTCATGCTGATCACATCCGTTTTTTAAAATCTATTTCAGAGGTATGAACTATATGCTTTTTATGATAGTTGATGTGGTATATTGTCAATTAAATTATAAGAAGTGTTGATTGCTAATAAAATTAAGCTGTTATATTGAGCTTTGTTCTGCTGTTAATTGTGAATATTAACTTTCTAAATATTGATATGTTAATTGCATAGCTTAATAATTTTTAATAGCATTATAATTTTATGAAGTTAATATTTATCAGACCTGTAAAATTGTTCTTTATTTTAATGGTTGTTTCATTATTAACTGTGTTTAAGCTACATAAAAATAGTATTTATTTGTGATCTAGTAATGTTTGCATAATTGTTTCAAACTATATTCTTATAACCGTACCGCAGTAGTACGAGTACAAATGTCACCACTTTCGGGAAAGTAGACGATTTGTTACAAGCCTGAAAATATATGATCGAATTGACAGAGTCAAGGAACGTACAATTTAAATTAGACCTCCTTTAATTCCGTGGGTGAACGTATTCTCACAGACTCGAGTGAGTCTATAAACTGACTGAGCGGACAGTCTTCCTCACAATTGGGCAAACGTATTCTATGTATGGAATTTGATTCATTTCTCCACCATAGCTAAATTTCATGTTGTTCTTTCCAGTAATAAATATGTGAAATAGTAAGTCCTTAGATATTCTCTCTCTGTTCACCACCTCCTACTTGAACGATTTCCTTCGTCCCATTTCTATGTAGTTCTGCCACTAGCATAGCTGCATAAGGAATTAGTTGATTGTTGCTCACCCCCATCGCATAACTTAGAGCTGTCACTGTACCTTCGTGCTGAATGGCTAACTTTTCTTTAATAACGTAAATTATTAGTTTAAAAGACAGCTCTTAATTTTAAGAAATGAAAATAGTACAACCTTCTTAACTTTAGATTGAATTTGCTTAGGTCTCTACATGAATGAATAAGAATCTAGATTATGATATAGTATAGAATCAAACCGAAGAATAGAACACCGCTTTCAATCGTTTGGTAGTATTTTTTCTGACATCTATAGAAGCATCTTTAATTCGTTCAATCCATTCGTTTAGAAGCAAACCACCCCTGAACAATTTTTTTGTCTAATCTGTAATTGCATTAGCTAATTAATCATTCTGAAGTATTTATTATAAGAATGATGCTCTGCACCGAACCTTAATCTAGACTTTTCCTTTGAGTTAAACTCTGAAATCCTCGTTATCCTCTTCAGCTCACGAATATGGTCGATTATCCTAGTTCCGTTGTAAATCTCATTAACCCATTTTGGTTGCTCCAAATTGTGAAACATCTGATATTATGTCAGTACGTTGTTAACATTAAGCGTAAGAACGGTGCAAAATCATGGTACAGGGTCCTTTTGCGAAATATATAATTTGAATCCTAACATACTAACACCTAGACCGGAGAATTTGTGATACCTACCTCTTTATCGATGTCATATAATTTTTTAACATTTTTAAAATTGACTGCTTGCATTCCAGAGTAGTTAGCGAGTTTTATGAAAAGATCGGCATTCCTTTCATTTATTTCCGAAATGAGAGCTGCGTTTTGTTCTTTTACAACTTGGTTATAAACAGGACAAGTGATAGACGTAGGACGTAGCAGCTGGAGACAAAATGATGATAAAAATTAGAATGTTATATGAAAAAATCAACTTACGGGATCCTCATTACCAATTCCATTAGTGTGTATGGGAATCGGCTGCCACGTAGACATCGATTTCTTCGAAGACCATATATAATTTCCTATAAGCAGTTTCTTCGTGGTAGGTTTTAAACTTCACAATTAAAGAAAAAATGTCCGTAGTAACGTCGAGTATCTCTTTATGCGGTGAGAGAAAACAACTAATATAGTGTATTTGGTATTGAAAATTAATACGGTCATCAAAAGCTAACTCATGAAAGTCCAAATTCGATTATTAATTGTTAGCAACTTATATAAAACATACAACTACGAATTCAGGAGAAAGTAAACGTGATAGATAACCTAAATATCTTGTAGGAAACTTATCAGCATAATAATACAATAAATAACTATTTGTAAATAGTTCAAATATATTAAAGTCATTACTCATTATTATTTCTGCATCTTTCTTAATTGATTCTAGCATTACTGTTTTATTATAATGCTCTTTTTTAACTGATTTCTTAGCTTTTCAGTAGTTCTATCTATATGGTTCTATACTTTTATATTAGCTGCTAAGAATCAATAAGCTGATTTTGAATGTTTGTGGCATTTTGCCTGTTTCTGATAATGGCGTAATTGTAAAAGATGGAATACTGGGATAGAATTTTTCCGTACTCAGTTTTTCATCTTTCATTAATTATATAAAAGTGACCGGAGATTATTCTATGAATTCATTAACTTGATATTAATCTTCTAATTATTAGAATATAAGTCTAAATGGAAATAATAGGTGATAATGTCAACCTTCAGCTGGGTAGAGTCCAGCAGCAACCGATGCTGCACTCTCTATAGCTCGCTCAGAATCAGTACTTCGAAATAAAACCTGAGTTATTTTCGATATATAAATGATGTTTTATATTGGGACTCTTACCACTTTTTAACTGTACGCTAACTATTGTAAAAGACGTTACAGACTTCATCCTTATCAAAATTCTTCGTCAAAAAATTGGGGGGTTCCAGTACATAACGACGTCTAAGCCATTCACCCAATTGAAAGGTCTGTTCAATGCCTTTCTGGAAATAAAATCACTGCATTATCTCCATATAATGCCTTTGTTTTTTAGATGATTGAACTTACAGTAGGTGAGGGGAGAGTAATAATGTCTTGCGTTTGATTTGCATTAACTCATAATACTCATTAATTGTCATGAACTTATGAATTAATAGAGTTGATTAATACTGAACGTTTATTCACTGCTGTAATTTGACCCTTTCCCAAATACCATGAATACTCGAATTGATGGTGCTCTGAAAGCTAGAAGCACGTATGTTTTTCGCATATAGATAATGATGATTGATGAAAAAGGTCATTCTTTCTGTCTGACTGATAAATAGTTGATCACTTTTCTAGTTTTTTTTACAGTCTATTTACATTGTCATAGATCTTCATATATCTCCGCTCAAAACCGATAAAATCACTGAAGGTATTGTCAAGAATTATTACTGAAGTCCTACTATAAATATAGCTGTCATATTCAGCATCATATGTATACGAAAAAATTTTCATCTAAACTACAATGAACTCACATATTATTTTACTACAAAAAAGGGTCTCAACATACAATTAATTATATACGTATAGGGCACTAATAATTTATAAAATTTTCTAAAATATAACTGTTAGCGACTCACATTTGTTAGCTGACTATATCCTCTAGGCCAATTTGTTTCGTTGTTTTTATCATACGGATACGGTAGTTTTTCTGGTGCTCTATCTCCATGTCTCCAGATTCCTACCACGAAAACAAGCTTGCAGGAACTTATAGAAAAGAAGGACATTAGTAGTCCCGCTATTATCATCCTAAAATTGCATATATATATTAGCTAATTCAAGTATAGAGTATATTCTATCAAAGAAAGAAATGCAATACTTTTTCTAGACCAGATTTCTGAAAAAATAACTTTTTTTTTCTCTTTTCAGAGATCTTGTCTACAGACGACAAATAAAAAGTGACTGAATGTTTACCATGGGCATTTTGGGTTTATTTTTCCTGTCCAGGATATTCGTATTCCTTAGCATTAGTATAAATAAGTTAGCTTTACGTGCCAATTTTCCACTTATATTTCAAACAAAACAGGAACTCAAATTAACTTTTGTTCAATTTCCATTAATTGATATAATATTGTTCTATAAGCCTAATAATTAGACAATTTAAGTATTTTCTTAGCACTATAGCACTATAAACTAATTGTCAAAATAAGTTAATATTTCGCAATGTCATATGCTGAAGAAATGAATACATTATCAATTTAATTAGTTTAGATATTACTGTGTTTTCACTATTTAAATTCATTAGGTATACATTTTTTTCAAATTTTATTTAAAAAAACAGCTAAATCATCACTCCAACATTTATTTAGTTATTTTTATTTAAAGATCTATGAAACGATACTTATAAAAATAAGTATAAAAATATAAGTGAAAATTTTTTAATGCGAATTTCTAGAACGTCGTTTTTAACATAAGTTCAATGACTCGAAAAACCAAATATTAATAGATGTAGACAAACATGACATAACTTTAATAATTGTATAATACCAAGCAATTAAAAAGGCGTCTAATGAGGCGAATTTCAGAATTCGTGAACTATTGAAAGTATTTTAATAATAGCATAGTTAACTTAAACAATTCATAAAACTAGATAATTTTTTAAGAACCGCTGGTCATATTTGACTTTTTACTGGCTTGCAGATATTTCCAAATGATTTGTGGAAAGCAAATACATCTACTGACAATCTGTCAAAATGAATAAGTGAGCTGGGAAGCCAACAAGTTAGTCATTATCTATTTAGTGTCCGAATTGGGCGGGACATTTTTGTTTCTTTTTTGTTTTCAGTGACATTTATGCATTGCTTGCAATATTTGCATGAACTGTTGGTGAGCCGATAATATAATTTCATATTTATATATAAGATATTCATTAAAGAGTAATTACACTGATCCACACAGTAGCAAAGGAAGAAAGAACTGCCGTTTCTGAAATAACTAGAACGTCTTAGACAAGCGTTTCCTATTTTCCACATCCCCAATACTACCAATTAGCATATATTTCAACATGTCAAGATCTAAGTGCATGTAAGGCAATGTTATTGAAATTTACGAGTACTTACATTACTCTGGCATGTACGATGTTAAGAAAAGCAAAGTTAAAACGAAATGCCACTGGGATGTTTTAATGGCTCTTTAACCACAGTAGGTTGTAAAGGACAATTATGAACCCAATCATTGTTTTGTAAAGCATTCGTAATGTAGTGTTATAAACATTTAATCTACAGGGTATGTACTTTCCATTAACTGGCAGTAATTTGGGAGCGTCTTACCTAACTTTTATGGGCAGTGGAGTTTCTCTGTTAAGTAAACAGAGGAGCAAGATAAAAAAATTCCATGTTGTCACTAATGTAAGTTTGATTGTTATTATGTGTCTACTAATACGTAGGACAATCGTCACGAAGACTTATCAAAAACACACCTAGCACGAGAGGCGCATTCATGGTGTTTAACCCACTGCGGTGAACTGGTATGTGGATAATCGTTAGATGTCGGTTCCAAGTTCTATTCTTGTCTGCCTCATTCTCTCGATTTATTGGCCTTTTTGGGACACTTCGCGCATGAAGGCGTAAGAGTTAAGTGGATCTTGGCTTCAATGTGACATCATATAACGTTCCAAACTAGATGGAAAAGTAGGTTAATTTCAGGTGAATTGTTTAGGCTTAGTTGCTCCCATTGTTCTATCATCGTTTTAAAGTATTTAACAGAAATGGCTGGGTTGTGCGGGACCACTCCTATGAACATGAAAGGAATAATAGCAGAAGAAAAAACCAGTTGAATACACAAGTGCTTTGTAGCGACTTTTATAGGCTTCTAAAGATACGTTTAAAGAAAAAATTATTATCTTACTTCAGATTGATAAATTTACAAAGATGATTGAATTCAACGATATTACAGATTAGGTAATCTGACGAACGTTTTATAAAATAATAATCGGGATTGTAGTATTTTTTCTAATAAGCCATTTTTTCGCTAATTATGAAATAAGTGAAGTCAAGGTAGCTACTTTAGATTATGAAAAGGACTTCAATTTTTAGTAGATATTTATTTGAGGATATGGAGTTTTGATAAAGACTAACGATTTCTCTTTCTACTAAATACAATCTTAAGTTGCTATAATTTAAATGCCGTCGATTTTAATATTTTTAATATAACCAGGAAACACTTATGATGTAACGATTCAAAGTAGAACCGATTTGGCAGAGTATCGATTTAATCAACTTAGTATAATGTGTGCCTTACCATCCATTTCTGAGAAAATATTACATTTTGTCACAGACCTATCTTTGGTGATATTTTTGGTAATTCTTTGTTCTTAAGCCTCATCTTAATCGCATTTGCCATATTTTAGAAGAACTTGTTATATAAATAACTTTTGGATTTCTTGAAGTATAAAAGTGAAAATTAAATCTAAAGATCGTTCCCTAACTTGGTTAAACGTCGTATTTTTTGTGAACGAAATTCTCGTTATGCGAGTGGTGGAAAGAGAATCCGTATGACTCGCATCAACACTGTCTTCTATACGTTGAGGTCACTGCTTTCAACACATAAAATTCGACTTAATCAAAGCAGTACTTTCAAGTCCTTTATCATTTTTTAGAAGCTAAATTATAGCTACTATTAGTACCATAACTTTAAGAACTAATTGTATACTTATGTGGGAAAGATCATGATTTACTACACTAAGGATTCTTTAAAGAGTGTCTTCACCTTTCCCTAGATTTGTATTAAGTAAGATGAATCGACTTCCAAAACGAATTTATGTTTCTTCATAACGGATAAAATGCTAAATGAAATAAGAGTATACTTGTAAAAAAACTTAAAATAAGAATGGCATGAGCGCGCACTATATAAACGCATCAAGTTCTCACTATTTCTAAATCTTTAATCGTATCAGATGTTGCGAATGGATTACTCTTCAGCAGAAACAAAAAGAAGTAGTGAAAAAATGACTATTTTTGTTAAGAATAACTCAATCATCGTCCTCAATTTAAAGTGAATTAGTGTTATATCTTGAATAGAAGCTCGGGAACTTAATACTCAATTACTAATAAACCAAAAGAGCATCTCCTCTAGGAAAAAAGCAATCTTTCTTCGAAGTAAACGCTCAATACTTCCCTTGCTGTGTATTTCGCCAATGTTCTTTGATTGAGACACTTTTATACCGTAATGATAAAGTTGTTTAAATAAAGACGTCTTATATGAATTTCAGAAAGTAACTTTTTTTAACCGTTCCTACTCCTTAGTAAATAAAAGTAAATTATCTGAGATTTCATCTTCTTGAAAGGAATGCCTTCATTGTATGACACTTGAAGGCAAAAGGCCTTTAGCCTTGTAATGAAGTAGGTAGGAATTCCAAAGATCAATATCGCATGAGTTTGAGGACATTTTATTTAAAACAATTAACTAGACCTTTGACCTACCACCATATCCACACTTGGTTTGAAGTTTTATGATTATCATCTGCAAAGCAAATGCTCATAAGGATATTCAAACCTGTGCTTAATAATTCCTTAATTTTCTCATGATAGACAGACTTTTACTCATAGATTCAAGGAATTCCTAGTACTTTTACGCTCATAAATAAAGCATATCGGCATTTATAAATTTTTGCTACATTTCTAAACAAATTTCCTGAAATGAATTCTATGAGGGAGGATTACTGCTATTATATGAGTAATGAAAGGGAAAGAATTCGCGAACGTCACGAAGGCCACGTGCCACTATGTGACACCTGAGTAACCGAGATAAAACTGCTTATATGTAGTTTTACCGATACCCATTAATAGTCACTTACACTACACACATTTGTTGGCTAAACATTTTTGAAAACATGCTTATACTTAGATGACGGAATACCTACACGACCATTGATTTTCAAAGATCTAGTTTTGGCCTATTTTTTCATTACTATTGCAATGAGAAATACCACATTGGTTATTATTGTTGTTGTTAAACAGTAGTGACCATGCTACCTACTCTCTCAAGGCCATGCTATAATCCCCAGACTACCTAAAGAGTGAACTATTAATAAACGTATATATACGTATATATACGTTATTTTTAACCAGTAACAAATTTAAAATGCTAAGAGAACCTAAGTAATTTAATTTAAAACATTTAGCAATAAGGAATATATAAAAATCGATAATTACCAATATAAATCGAATAAATTCTAAGTTGATGATACAAAATACAGAACACAACATTAATATCAAATCAATGCAGCATACAAGCAGTAGTTTGGAGGCAGATATCTGAAACTGATAAACCACACTCACTCACCAACAATGTCCCCATTTATTTCGGACTAGCAACTACCTACGTTTCTACCTTAGGCCAAATGCTTGCTCATGATGGTCGTACGACTAAAATCGTCGTATTGTAGACACAGCTGATAAATCAAGTGCTGAATTAAAACAAAGCTTTTTAATGATACCAATGATTAAATATACATGAGAAATCACAAAACTGCTACAAATTCAATGCAGACTATCTGAATACTAAATTCCATTACAAATTTAAAACTCTTACATCGTCTGTGGCTTCCATGAATACCTTACCTTGACACAGGCAAATTAAGTGAGAATAATGAAATGATAACTGAATAACATTTTCATAAATTGAATTCAAGTATACATCTGTGTATATTTGTGAACCAAATAAAACTTACTCTTACTATCTTTTAACTCAACAAAAACTAGCGAATCACCCAAGACATATCGCAAAATTATATCAACCACCTATTATCTCTATTGTTTTGCTCCGTCCTTCACGCAACCATGCTAATACTAAAGAGTTGTAATTAATGATAAAAACTGAAAATCGTCCCGCGCAGTTTTTTATTGCGCCACTCCTCCTCAACTCAAGCAGGTTTTCGTTTAAACTACGAGAATACTATAAAAGGTGGAGGGCGCGATTTCTAGTCATCCTTTTGCAGTCGAAGATGAGGATCTGCTATATACTTTTAGCTCTCTTTGCAGTTTCCACTGCAAAATCCCGTAAGTTTACTTTTCCCATTCACTATTCACTATATTCTTATACTTAAACATACATGTTTCAGTTCAAAAACGTCAAGCCGGAGACAATACATACGGAGATGAAAATCAGGGCTCTCCTCCAATTGCACCTGCACCTGCACCTGGAGCAGGACCTGGAGCAGGACCTGGAGCTGGACCCTCAGAGGGAGCCGGACCTGGAGCAGGACCTTCAGGAGAATCATACCCTCCTGGACCAGAAGAAGCTCCAGCGCCCGTAGAAAATGAGGGCACTGGAGCCGAGACCCCTGTAGAGGAGTCTGGATATCGTGCAAAACGTCAAGCCGGAGACAATACATACGGAGATGAAAATGAGCCCTCTCCTGCAATTGCACCTGCACCTGTACCTGGAGCAGGACCTGGAGCAGGCCCCTCAGAAGGAGCTGGACCTGGAGCTGGACCCTCAGAGGGAGCCGGACCTGGAGCTGGGCCTTCAGAAGAATCATACCCTCCTGGACCAGAAGAAGGTCCAGCGCCCGTAGAAAATGAGGGCACTGGAGCCGAGACCCCTGTAGAGGAGTCTGGATATCGTTCAAAACGTCAAGCCGGAGACAATACATACGGAGATGAAAATCAGGGCTCTGCTCCAATTTCACCTGGACCTGGAGCAGGACCTGGAGCTGGACCCGGAGCTGGACCCTCAGAGGGAGCCGGACCTGGAGCAGGACCTTCAGGAGAATCATACCCTCCTGGACCAGAAGAAGGTCCAGCGCCCGTAGAAAATGAGGGCACTGGTGCCGAGACCCCTGTAGAGGAGTCTGGATATCGTGCAAAACGTCAAGCCGGAGACAATACATACGGAGATGAAAATCAGGGCTCTGCTCCAATTTCACCTGGACCTGGAGCAGGACCTGGAACTGGACCCGGAGCTGGACCTGGAGCAGGACCCTCAGAAGGAGCCGGACCTGGAGCTGGGCCCTCAGGGGAATCATATCCTCCTGGACCAGAAGAAGGTCCAGCGCCCGTACAAAATGAAGGCACTGGAGCCGAGACCCCTGTAGAGGAGTCCGGATACCAGGCATAAACGGGTGAAACAACTCCTCAGTATGGACTAATTGTTATTAATATGCTTTTGTATATGTTTAAGAATACAAATAAACATTGAACTCAAATAATGTTTAGAACATAATCAGAAAAAATATTTACCTTTCCTCATTTAAGATTATTGAGAAAACATGGTTAATGAACTAGAAATAGGAAAAGTGCTAATATCTCAGTTATCACAATACTCACCTATATGTAAAGTCTTTTAAAAACCTATTTAATAAATTCGAAACCGCTATAACAACAAAAATCGTAAATCTTGTTTTTCTTATAAAAGCTTTAATAACTGATAAATATGCGTTGAAATTCATAACAATAGTTAACTATCTAGCTATTCCTACTTCAACCTAATTGTTAAGATACTGAGCTTGTACTAAGCTGTAATATGCCCCTTTCTTTCTCATTAAATCGGAATGAGTTCCTTGTTCAGCTACCTGAAATATTAAATGAAAATTTATAAATGATTCTTAGACAATGAAAATACCTTTTTATTCTTGATAACATAAATAAGATCTGCATTCTGAATAGTGCTTAGCCGATGAGCGATGATTAGTACAGTCCGTCCCTTCATAGCTGTATCAAGTGCTTCACGAACCTAAAGATAACGTTTCTCGAGATGACATTGTTATTCAGCTACATTGAACAAGTGAACTTATAATTCTTATGTTCAATAGAACCGTCCTATACATAATGGATTTTATTTGTTACTATTAGGTGGTTGCATAAGTTTTAGTCTTTTTTTTCAGCGCTTTAGTACAATTATTTAAAACCTAAATAAATTCCCGCTCTTTTGCGTTTTTGTAGTGTTGGGTTTGTAGTTTGTGAAAAGCCATAAGTGAAGATTTAATGGTAAACTTAACCTCACAAAATAATTCGAATAAGATGAGCCACCAAAAACTGCATATTCGACACTGTATTCTCTACGAGTTCCAGCAAGGGAAGAATGCTGCTGAAGCATGCAAATCAATATGCTCTGTACTAGGTGAGAATGTTGTATCTCATAGTACTTGCAAGTATTGGTTTCAGCGTTTTAAAGCTGGCGAATTTGATGTCAATGACCGACAACGCTCTGGGAAGCCACAAACGGCGAAGTCTGATGCTTTGAAATCATTACTAGATGAAAATCCGTCGCAGACCCAAGAAGAACTCGCGGAACAACTAGGAGTTGATAAAACAACAGTCTCGAGACGATTACATGAGATGGGGAAAATTCGCAAGCTCGGAAAGTGGGTACCATATGAACTCTCGGAAAACAGCATTGGCCGCCGACTCAACATTTGCATTTCGTTGCTTGCCAGGCAACGTAAGAAGAACTTTTTGTGGAAAATTACTACTGGTGACGAAAAATGGATTATGTACGACAATCCTAAACACACACATTCATGGGTAGACCCCGGGCAGCCAACAACATCCACGGCAAAGCCAAGCACTCACGCCAAAAAAGTCCTTCTGTGCATCTGGTGGGATATGAAGGGTGTGCTGTTTTATGAACTCCTTCAACAGGATGAGACGGTTACTGCCGGGCGCTACGGTCGTTAAATGACTGATTTGCTCAATGCAATAGAACAAAAAATACCATTCACTGAGCAATTAAGTCAGTTGATCATCTTGCAGCATGACAACGCTAGGCCTCACGTTGCTCTTAGTACTCAGCAAACTATTTTTAACTTAGTCTGGGAAGTTCTCCCGCACGCGGCGAATTCACCGAACTTGGCGCCTTCGGATTACCATTTATTCCGGTCAATGTAGAACTATTTAGTAGAACAGTGCTTTCGAGATGCGGCTGAGGTGCGAAAATGGATCGACGATTTCATTGCCTCCAAGCCGATGTCGTTTTTTCACGAAGGAATCCGAAAGTTACCTGAGAGATGGCAGAAGGTCATAGAAAGCGAGGGAAAATATTTTGATGATTGAACTGCTTTTTGTTTATTGTGGAAATAAAATTGAAATTTTGAAAAAAAAGACTAAAACTTCTGCAACCACCTAATAGATTTACCAGAGAATACGCCCAAGTATAAGCAATGACAATAAAAGCCAGGGAGCTCCAATATTACCTAGCTATTATAAAGTTAATGAAGTATTCATAAAGATAGAAACTAAACTAACCAATTTTTCACTGTCAGTATCAAGAGCACTCGTAGCCTCATCCAAAACAAGAATGGGAGGATTTTTCAGAAGAGCTCGAGCAATAGCTATTCTCTGCAAGTAAAACTATTTATAATCAATATGTAACCATAGAAATATTAAAAATCAAAAATTAATAAGACCTGTTTCTGACCACCGGATAGTTGTGTACCTCTTTCACCAACAATAGTTCGATATCCCTTAGGAAATGAGCGAATAAAACCATCAGCGTTTGCCATTTGAGCAGCTTGTATAACCTATGAAATCAAAACGTGCATGTTCTAATATTTTAAGAGTTATAAAGAAAGTCAGAACATATTTTGTTTCATAGAAGACTCATAAATACAATACTTAAATTAAAAGCTTGTTCTTTCTTTTATTATATTATTAGTAAATCCAGAGTGCAAAAAATATTAACTGCATAGTAATCGATAACCTTTAAAAGCAAACAATAATGAAATGTTAGTACCTCTTCATCACTAGCCCCAGGTTTTCCATATCTAATATTTTCCTCAATGGTTGTAGCAAATAGTACGGGTTCTTGAGAAATTAACCCTATAACCTAAAAAACATGGATTCTAATATTTTATATAATAAATAAGGAAAAAGTACATAAATATAATATAAAGTTAAACCTGTCCACGCAGCCACTCCAAATTTAAAGTTCTCAAATCTTTGCCGTCAAGAGTAACTCGACCCGATACTGGTTCGTAAAACCGCTCCAACAATGATGTTATTGTACTTTTACCTTAAAAAAATATTATAAAATAGAGTTACTAATTTCCAAATACAACATTTTACCTTCTCCACTTGGTCCACACAGTGCAACAACTTGTCCAGCTGGTATCCTCAAGTTCAATTTATCAAATATTTGATGTCCAGGTCGAGTAGGGTAGGAAAAGTCAATGTTCTCGAAGCAAATATCACCCCATAGTGTATGATGTGGAATACAAATTCCGTCATCATTGCGAATAGATGGATGCATATTTGCGAACTACAATTATTTACCAAAATAAGGGAAATCTAAAGATTTAAATGAGATTATCTAGAATAAACCTGGAACACTCTTGCTCCAGCAGTCCATCCTTTGAGAGCATGTCCGAATACTATTGACAACTGGCTCATTGACTTTTGAATAGTCTGTGTAGTAACAAGAAAAGACATCAGATCTCCAGGTGATATTTTACCGGTATTAATTAATGTAGAACCACCGTACAACACAGATAACACCAAACCATTCAGAAAAAAATTAGTAGCCCCTTAAAAATATGATCATTTCAAAATAGAAATTCCAGTAAAAAACTTAAAGGGATATAAAATAACTAGGATAAATGACTTACCTTGGAATAGTCCAATACCCATTCCAAGAACTTCTTGCATTTGACAGGCTTTTCGCACTTCACGATTGAACAGTCTATAACAACGTCAATCAAGATAAATTTTTAACCGTATGAATTAAACTAATTAGACCATAATGGTGATTGTACTATGTTAGTGTGGATAAGTTACCAGACACTTGAAATTCCAAACAATTCTTCAGGATTTTATATTTTGGAAGTTGCAATTTTGGGAGGACAAAATTATGCAAAATTCCCGTATTTCATTCCATTGTTTATTTTATACTTCAGAGCTGAAGATATGTCTTTTAGATTTATACACAAGTATCAATGTATTATGCACTGTGATAAAATGTACTTTTGGCTTAGAAGTCCAGAGAGCCACAGTATAACGCACAAAATGCGGAAAGATTTAGGTGCTTGCTGAACAGTAGAAGGTCTGGATTTCGACTGTTTCTCACGTAATGTTGTTTTCAAGATTTCGAATGTGCTGTGAAAGAAGGTCATTCCGATAAGCGTCTCCAGTAGAACGCTGAAATGTCAACTACATGGTGCCGGACTTCATGGACGGAGTTCCTCAGACAAGCCGTTAATTGCTGCGAATAATCGAAAGGCTGGAATAGTTTATAAGGGAACGCCTACACTTGGAGATGGTTGGAAGAAGACGTTTTTCGGACGAAGTCAATGAACTTTGCTAGTGATGGCGTATCTTACATCTGCTATCCCAGTCGGTAACAGCTACGAAGACGTACTCAGAAAGGTTATGCTTCTTCATGCTCGTCGTCAGATATTGGAAAAGACATTCTAGAAGAATTACTACGATCCCTAGTATTCGGGTCATAATATACTTAGGTTGATTTATATCGTTTACGAGGTGCCATACGCCGTCTTTTTGCATAGCTTTGTCGTCCTGTGATAATAATCTTATTAAATCAACTTATTTGAAATGTATGCATAAATCCACACGTTCCTAAACCATCTACTACTCAATTTGGTTCATAGAAAGTAGTTTAATTCTATAACTTTAAAAAAGCTAGCATATTAATTTCTTTTTCAAATTTTTTGGGCTGTGTGTATGTAGAAATGTCAAACGTTAAATCACGTAAAAAAAACAATCCATCTACAAGCATATATAACAAATTACGCAAGTGAGGTCAACTTATATACTGATATTTTAATACCTACACTTTTTCAAGTAATGATACATCATAATTATGCTTTGAAAAAACTAGATTACTTAAAAGTAGTTTAAAAACTCTAGAATATAGAAACCTAGTTTTGCAAAAAAAAAAAGAAGTTGGAGAAAAGTGTTAATTAAAGAACACAGTAAAACAATATTTTATTAGCACTTCATGCATAATACTTCGGAAATACCCACACAATTGCTGGTTCAGTTTGCCTGCATATCTTCTAATATGTGAAAACTTTAGTAGAAATCTTATATTTATGGAACCTCAATATTATGGCGAATTTCAAATCAATCAAAACATTCCGGATTCTTATTGTTTAAACCGTTTTATTTTTACGAAAATGATGCAGAAGTACTACCATCCTCTTTTGGACCCCATGATGACAATATTATAAATAAATCCGTAGAAAACTGTTTTTAGATTAAAAATGTTATAAAATTATGCCCTATTACCATTGAAGTGGTAAACCACAATTTAGTTAATAGTTTCTAGGCCTATGCACAAAAGAAACAAACTGCAATTATTTGATCGACACTGTAGTTCAACATTAATCGAACTAACAAATTATATAACATTATTCTCTTAATAACTTATTACAAATACTAGTCGCTATTTAATTTAGTTTATCATTGAAATAGACAATATATGGTAGCAAAATATGCTACCATCTGTATAATTTAAGTGCAAAGCTATCAAAAAAAAACCTTACAAAAATGAAGTTATATGCCTCCTTTAGTTAAAAACTTTTCTTTCTGCAATTATTATTTTTAAAAGTTATATTGCTCATTAAATATACAACAAAAATATATAAAATGCAGTAGATCAAATACCTTGCCTCCTGTTCCTCCATAGCAAATGAGCGAACTGTTCTAATGTTGCTAAAAGCTTCATCTGAGACAGCAACGACTACAGCCGACTGTGCTTGAGTTCTGAGAATGAGATGAAACAGTGAATCTGTGAATAATTGGCATTCCCATATATTACTAGCACTTATAAACAGTTTCATATTAAACCGAAACAAACCGTCTACTTAAGGATCGCAGAAGAGAACCACATAACGCACCGACACCTATTATAATTGGTAATGCAGCGAGAATAAACATAGTCATCTGAGATGATATTCGGATGAGAGAGGCAATACATCCACCAGTCTAAAAATCAATTGTCATGAAAAAATGATTTAAATACAAAATTAACACGACTCATATACAGTAATTGAAAAATACCATTCAAGAATTGTGTTCATCCTTTTATAGTGTATAAAATTTTAAGTTCGTAAAAAATTATGGAAAAATTACATTCATATATTAATATAATTACTTGGGTCACAGTCTTCAATCCCTGAGCAATTACAAGTTTAAAGCTGCTCTTGAATTCCTGTACATCCAAATTCAAACGGGCAGTCAGTTCGCCGGTTTTCTGATGTAATTTAAGTTAAAAGCATGACTATTAATCAATGTTGAAACATTATCGAAAACCAATAAGGCAAATAACCTGTGTATCATAAAATGCCATGTCCAAAACCAAAAGGCGTTCGAATAACTTCACCCTCAAATCAGCAGCAATTCTTTCTCCAAGAATCGTTAAAAATGAGATGTAAAAGAAGGTGAGCACTGCCTACATTAAAAAAAACTAATTGAAGTTTAAAAGTACTACACCAAGCAAACTTGTGTCTACAAAACTAAAACAAACGTTTTAAATTATTTTCCGAAGATTTAGAAATATAATGAACCAACTATAAGATATTAATATTAATTGATTAAAAATGTAATTATAAAACTCTTATACTATTTTTTATAATACATTTTCTAGTCAAAAATTTCCATATTTTTAATTATAATGCTATTGAATTTAACTCACTTGAGCAGAATAACAGAAAATAAGTTTATATGCCTGGGGTTTGATGACATTTAAATTACTTCCTAAGCCATTCGACTGGTCTAAATTCAGGTAAAAAAAGAATATGCTAATTTTCTTTGCAAACATTTTAGACAATCAGAGAAAATTAAATTAAATTAGCTTCGAGAGTTTTTACAATAATATCACAAATATGTTAAATTAAGATAAATAACTATATATATATATAACTATGTTATTACCTTTTATTAAAGTGATAAGTACATCTATCAGTTCTCCAAGGTATATTGGAAGTTGTATATTCACAATAGCTGCCAAAATTGCACTCTATAATAAAATGGCTAGAGTAACTATAAATAGATCGTTTAAAAAACTTAAAATAAAAGGAAGATAAAATAAGGTAGCGTTACGTACAACGGTAGCAGCAAAAAACCATATCATGTACGGTTTAATAAGACACCATATATCGAACAAAGATAGTGCTGGTTCTTGTTCTACTAAAAGCTCAGGATTCAAATGGTCTACTCTTTTAGTAAGTCGATATGTTTTACATTCAACATTTCTGTAAATAAATACTTTTCAAACGTATGACAAGTGAATCTAAATATTGCAATAAATACGATTTTTTCCCAAATACTAAAGTAGGTACATCCATGTTATACAGGACATGGAGTAAATGTGAAATCATTGTAAAGAAAGTATTTTTATGACAAATACTCAGCTTACCTCATGAGGGTCAAACATGCTACGCCAATGCAAATTCCAGAATTTCGTCCTACTTTAATTAATGATGAGATATTAACAGGTTTCATAATCCATCTCATTACATTCGATGACACCGAAAAACTACAAAATAAACACGTAATATTAACATTATCATATTAGCACTCTTTAAATACATTAGCAAAAAACTAGCATATTTCAAACCTAGACGTCACAGCCGATGTTGTTGAAAATGTTCGCTTAAAAAGTCGACCAGCACTACGACATAAACTGCTTGAGTGTGCTAAGGTGGAAAGCATAGCAATGATATATTCCTAAAAGTATAAACATTCATGTCTTATCCACAACTATATTATAAAGGAAATAAACATATCTCGCAATTTTCTAGTGCATAAGAATCATTATTTGTCAATTCTAAAGTCAGAAAATTTTAATAGTTATTAAGTTAGAATTAATCTGATCGTTAAATAGGCGAACATTTATAAATGCAGACAAAAACAACAAATAATAAAATGTTTAACTACTTTTAGTGTTCAGTAAAATAGACCTTATAACTTTAATAAATAAAAAATACGAGATTTTATGATGAGGTAAGTGAATATTATTTAGCCCATACGAAAGCAAATATCGTCGTGAAGGTTTTATTATTTTATCTACCTTAGTTTAATAAAAATTTCAGATAGTATAGTCGATTACCTATTTTTTTTTATATTTAAATTTTTTTAGCGTAATATTCCCTTAATGCCTAATTTTGTATAATATTACTGGTCTCCTCCTAATTCTTATAATAGAAAATCATACGGTAGGTGCATATCCCGTGTATTAACCTATAAGATGTGAGAGTGATACCGTACATTAGTTAAACAATAAAACGAGAAAATCCATAGAGGTTAACCAAAAATTTGCAAAGGATTAGATCAAAAGAGATTTTTATGTGGAAAAATAGTGTACACACAAATTTTTTTTAAGCGAAAACCTAAAAAAACAGATATTTTGCAGATAGTTCGTCTCACTATAAAATAATCCTGATTATATCTTTGCAATGCATAATGAAGAGAAGGTATTTGCCTGAATTCTTAGTCAAGTGAGTTTAACTCTTATTTTGTACAGTTATGCTTAACGATATGCTGTTCGCTATACTTCCAGAAGTTTTTCTATTCATTACTACTATTTTCTGAAATATTTATTTTTCGATAATTACTATAGATCTAGTTGTTTACTCATATAGTCAAGAATGACGTATAACTTCAATCTTTTTTCTGTGATACGGATAGCAATATTGCGAGAGAAATGTAACAAGTTTGGATAATAAGGTCGGATTACTACTTATCATATGCTCATAAATAAGAGCGTTTTTTCAGGCAAAATTTTCCTTAAAATTCCATCACTTCATATCAACCTACAATAAGAATATTTCGTGTATACCCAGGGTCACTTACCAAGTGAAGTGTAAATTGAATAAGGGAATTTACACTAGGAAATTAGCACGCCATTGAGAATTCGAATTCGGTACTATAGAGTGTTCAAAAAGCTAGTATAAACGTTAAAATACGATTAGAGTTGAAAAAAGATCTTTAACATTTTGTTTTATTATATAATATTTTTTGATTTATATGTAATTGTGCTTTTGATAAGAATTTTGGAAAATTATAGAGTATGCATAATGGACAACTTATTTTATATCTGTCAATGATTTTTCACTTTCATTTCATTTCATAAATATAACGTTTATAAGATTTTCTTAGTTTTAAGTTGCATGAGATATGAAAAATTATGGGTTAATATTACAATAGTTCTAAAAGAATGCCATTTTCAATTGAAAACACTTACATGCTTATATCTACCAGCAATAGTAGTATAAAATTAATATGCTCCTATTTATTATCAAGCGGGAATCACTGGAAAGAGAAAGGTGCATAAAAATATCTCTTCATTAAAGATGAATTTAAACTTTTAAATAAAAGCAATACTTTAATTAGATTGTTATTCAGCAACTAAATCTTTTAGATGTGAACATGGTACACAGTAACAAATTTTATCTTGTCTCGTTCATTACGAGAGGAAGATTCATGGAAATATTTAGGTATGTACAAATTCGCCCAAAGACTCAACCAGATTCAGTTAACTTATTGCATGAAATTTTCATAAATTAAATTAGCTTGTGCTTATTTATTACAGAAATATCTAAGTAAAAATTTTTTCATTTTTTCTTCTGAATTTCGTCCTTCGGTGATTATTTCTCATGTGTTGAACAAGATCGCCGGTCAGACGAAACACGGCTCCACAAATAGCACAGCAGTTTTCGTTGACCAATGGAGTTCCCAATGCAGACTGTACAAGAGGATTCGCTATAATTCCCAGAGATGAAGAGGGGCCCAGGACTAGAATAAACATTGGTCAACATTTTTACTGTGAAGTTTTTTAGCTGAATAACTCTGTTTTTCTACAGATTGTTGGAGGTGGTATTAAAAATTATTTTTGCAAAGTAAAACTATATAATATTCGTATAGAAAGTAAATATATGATATCTTGCAACTTACTCTGACTTTGCGAAGTGTGGGTAGTTGGTAGAGAGCCAATTGTTCTCATGTTTGTTGCCACAGGAAGTGTGTTCATAATGTGGTGTCGACGTAAGAGTTCATCTATTTGTCTCTGTTGATGAATTCTTGCCATAAGTGGAGCTAGATGGATGTAATTCTAAAATATACATTCAGAATACACATGAAAAGTATGCATTTTTTATTATTACTTGAATGTAACTCTCAGATGGTTGTTTACGTTAAAGATTAAGTACTAAAGCTATTATTTCGGTATTAATCCTTCTAGGAATACTCTATAAACTAATAATATTCTCACCTGAACTAACAATGGAAGCATTGGATTCAAGTTTTTCGAAGAGTCTATAAGATTTTTCTCTAGTTCTACTTCGTTATCAGAGCCATCTCTCTTACTAATAATGTCGCTGTCCAACGCTGGATTCCAGACGCGCGCTTTTTTTGGCCATGGTCCGTCAGTCATCTATGAATAAATTACTACTTAGGATAAGGAAAAAACAACAAAAAACAATATAATTATATACTTAAAAACAATGTTTGATCCATATTTATTCGGATGGTAAATAAGGTTATGAGTATAAATATTAGCTAGAGCGTGCAATGTATGACTTCCTCCCTTTCATTAAAACGCAAAATAATACAAAATAAACAATAAACAGCTATCACTCGATAAAAATGGTTGTCCCCTTCGGTTTCTGAAGTGTCGCTCTTGTTTCGATGCGACAGCAATCCAGCACGATCGTTTACATAGCAAATGAGGCTCGCTCACACAATATTCACTCCTCCTTTGAATAAATTATTTCCCCAACAGGTATTTACGCGCTCGATCGCTACGGTGGTGTAAATAAGTATGCTAATTGGGAAATGGGCCGGAAAATCTCTTCAGGACATGCTAATAAATAATATGAGAATACAGTAGGACGCATGGTGATCATGGAAGCGTTTTAAGGTAGTAAGTCTATAGTTGTAGCAATCTTTAATGGAAAGAAAAATACAATGGGAAAATATCACAATAGCTGTCAGAGTATTTTTGAATTATTTTACCCAATTTTAGCTATCCTTTAGACGTTTTATCATTCGTCATATAATATTATTTTGTGACTTGGTGTGGTTTTCATTATATATAACTATATATATAGCTGTGAAATGTACTAAATAGTAATTTTAAATTGTTTTAAAATAGTTATAACGAAGATGGAATTAAAGAAATATTTGATAATAAAACGAAAGAAGGCAGGCGTCATTCATAACATGAGGTTTAAGGAATAAATCATTAGAGTATTATTGAATCTGAGATTGTATCATCAAAATAGATTGGGTTGGTCTTAGATAAATGAAGCCGCTCATGTGTCAAGAGCAGGAGTGACAGGCTGCGCATGTTAGAAAGCGAGGCCGACAAAGGCCCTTGGGAGGAAGAGGAATGTATCTTATTTATTTTACGATTCACACTCCTGTATATTTATAAGTAAGTGATTTTATCTAGCATGTTGTGAAAAAAAAACAGAGTTTAACAGTCTCATTAAGTTTTAGTATTGGACCTTAGCCAAAAAATTTAGATCAATAAACAAAATGGCCATATCTACAGGGATGTTTTTCATTCAATTATTTATATTAGATAAAACAATTACGCTCATCAGATTTAATTGATAAAATTAATTGTGATTACACAACAATAATTTGCTCCTGGAGCAAGAAGACATACGTTATTTTGTTCTAATTTTTATGTCACCTAGCCTATTAATCTATATGCAAATGTCGTTTATTTACTAGTAAAACCAAAATACTTCAACGTAATGGTAAATACGAAATTTAAAGCCTAGTGTCATGTTATCTATATTTTCTACAAAATACATCAACTACCCCAGCATTCTCAGCAATTTATATTCACGGTTCATTCATTGCACAAGACCCCACTGTCAGTCGGACATCCAGCTGCCACTCAAAATACTTCCAATGTGTGAAAGATCTATAGTTATATTTGATATAATTACTCAAAATACAGAAATTACTGGAATAAATAAATAGTTCGCGGTGTCATTACTATAAATATGATTTCTGTGTTTTGAAGTTTCCACACATGTTGTACGAATAAAAATTAAAATAATAGTTTTTGATGATCTCTTATAATAAGACCTATATAAGACTAGCCGTTTTCTTATTTTGAAAAGGGAAATCGCCAAACTAATGGAAGGATAAGCTGGAGTTGTATGAAGAAGTTTTTTGGTTTATTGCTTCGCTATTTTCTTTATGGCCATATTCAAATTCTTTTGCATGCCCTTAATTTGATATACTAAATGATACTTCTTATGATGTTAATAACACTATTAAATCTGCTTTTAATTAAATAAATAGGAGTGATTGTTATATTTTAGCTTGTTATAGAAGATATGTGGTTTTAAATAATATAATAAAATATCTTGTTGCAAAAATAGAAAACAAACAATATTTGCTAGGATTCATTGCATATTATTAATTTGTTAAAAAATAGCATATGGTTAAAAACTGGTAAAAATATTTAAGGGATAAATGAACTAAGACTTTAAAGCACAATATAAGAGAAGGTTTTAACAAAACTTATGATATCTTGATTAGTATAATAATTCTTGACCACATAACAAAAAACTAGTCTTAATGATAAACTATATGTACAAGCTAAAATTAGTATTTTGACTAAATAGTCACAAATCGGGTGGCTGTGACCCTGTTGCGAGCAGGCAGATGGGATAGCTATTGATGATCACCGCGGGGAGTCCGCAAGAGTGACGATAAAGACGATGAAGCGAATTAAATCTTTATGGGATACAACACCGCCACATATTTGTTTAAACAATTCCTAACAAATGTTCCCTAAGCTAAGATCCGTAGATCGCAATATTTTTGAAGTACTACAAACCAATCTTTAAATATAGCTACAATAATTTTACTAAACGATTAATTTGTAATATGTAATAATTAGCGCCAAGTTTACGAGCTAGAAATACTATTCCTTATTGAAAAAAGACAAAAACAAATGAGATAGATTCAGTGGAAAGTGGAAAAATAGTGGGAGAAACTGTAGTCGTCAGAAAAGAAATAAAGTTCTGGGTCAACACAGCGGGGGACCTAGTAAGATAGGTAATGCACAGATGGTTTGGCTCACTAATCGCCACCTTGTATCAATTATTGCGTTGAGAGTCGCAGTAGGGTTTAAAGTTTACACGTAATAATTTGTTTTGTTGGTAAATACCAGATTTTGGGTCATTTGTATTTATGATGGGACTTTGTTTAAAACTGGTGATTAAAAAAAATGTAATATTTCGCGTAATTACGATTTGTTAAATGCCATCTAAAGAACGTATTATTTGTGTTGTTGTATTTCATATTATTGTAATAAATAAAAATTCGATTGCTATTCTTTCGTTTTACTTTTTATTTGAACTGCTATGATTATGCCTATACCCGGAATGGACATTTAGGTAGTATGAACTCAGAAAAGCAACAAAACTGAGTAGAAATAAAGAGATATTAAACAATAACATGCATAAATAATGTATATATATAACAAAACCAATATAAATTATGCCTTGAGAGATGGGGTCTTTTACAATAAAGAAACCTTCAATTCCACATCTTTATTTAGGAAGAGAATAGATGTTTGGGTTTGGATAGATTTTAGAACGACTCTGTCGTTATGATCAACTTCTTTGAATAACTTTTTAGTCGATGATATTTTTCTGGAAGTTAACTTGTTATTTTCAATAGTTTCTTTCACTTGATTTTTCAATGATATGTTCAGGGAGGCTGCGTTTCGGTACCTGTAGTTATAGAGTATAACAACTGTGAACACGATGAGGGCCAGAATAGAACCAATTATGAGTAATGTGTTCTGGTAATTTGATTTCCAGTCAAAGCCGAACACTGAAAAGATTACAGCCATAATTAATCATTCGTAACGGACATTACGTTGTTGTGAGAATAATTGCCAAGTCATAGAAAGGAAAATTAGGAACAAGTAAACCCATATATTCACCTGATTTTTCCATTCGTTTTTCAAGCTTTAAAGTTTCAGCTTGTGAAAGACACGCTAAGCCGCAGCATGACAAACCACTTTGACAGGTAAAGTAAATTGCCGAAATCTTAAACAAGTATATATACATTATTACTAGTCTTTAATGAAATTTTAGCAAGCTCTAAAAGTTTTAGGTTATTAATATTAATAATCTTCGTAACACATGTGTTAGTAACTTGACAAGCATTTAAATTTAAATTGCTATGAGGTCTTTTTTCCTTTTTTTACAGTCTTTAAACAGAGGTTTTTATTGTTAGTGTTATTTATAACCAACAAGCAACACCCAGTGACGGTTGACCTGTTTCAATAATTGCACTTCTCCCGAAATTGAGTTGGTCTGTGTACAACATAGGAATTATCGTACTAGCAAAATATCAGTAAAACTAAAAATATGTCGTTTTCTATAAAACTATTGCTAAGCCTATGCCATTACAAAAATTATGTTCTCATATAGCGAAAGTGAATGATCATCAAAACAATAAAATCCCCATCGAAATATTTAAGTAAACGAATATTTCCAGTTTTACGAAGAATTTGCTCAGTGTAACTACTTGAGAGTTATGAATCACTGTAATGTGGATTTCGTAAATTTAATAAAATTACTACGTAGGTTAGCTTGCCTGTTTCCCATTTATCGTAACTCTTCTGTACAATGGATCATGAAATGACAAGACGTAAGAACACTTATTGTTCTTTTCTTGTTCTGTTCCATTAAAACTTTTTAGGAAATAAGTAATTTCTCCATATCTATAAAATACAGACTCCTGAATGGTTCTTGTAGTTCCATTGTAGGATTCCAAAGATAAATCTAAAAATCCCTGAAAAATTAGTTTGTGAAAACAAGGTAACTATTTTATTGGAATAATACGAAAAACTAATCCACGAGTTTGAACGCTAGTTTATTTACTTAATTAATTGTAGTAGATTTTTTCTCTTAAATCACTCCTTTATAAGTTGAAATAACAATAAACAAACATGTTCAAGTTTTGTTTATATTTACAGGCGGTTGATTGTTTTTAACCTTTGTATCATTTTAGATAGCAACATCGCACGCGGAAAATGACGTACCAAAATATGTTACTTAATGAATTAATAAATGGAATTGCACATATAAATCAGTCATGTATAAACTGAAATTAAAAATTGAAATGATGAAATAACTTTAATACGAGCAAGAATTCTAAATGTGAGTTTTGGACCTATCCTAGAGATAAACCTTATGCTAAAAAATTAAGTTTTCAGTTCTACTCTTTTGATACTTAGAGCTTGATTATATGCTATAGTACTCTTAAGTTTAACCTTTGTCCTTTTGTTTTCTGCTGCTTTCAGTTTATCAAGATCCAGTGTAGTTTGCAATAGCACCTTTCTGCTGAACATATAAAAATAAAGCATATTTATATAACATACTTTTTGTACTCTGTCCGTTTCATCGACACAACATTTCAGTCCACAAGCTTTCCGTCCTTCACTACAAATTAGACCGATGTTTGTCAGTGCAAATGTCTTGTTCGGGACATCTGGACGCCAATTTTTTAACTGATCATACGTCACAACAAATATCGGATTTGGATAGAACTGTAGAGAATCGAAGTAGAATGTGTTTTCTGGAGGAAGTCGGTTATCATTCAAGTAGTACTGAACCCCATCGACCTAAAATTATACCAACCGTTTTAAGTTTGAACACTTGCGAAAACAAAACACATAATCAGCGATTTGTATGCTATCTCAGTGTGTTAGTTAATTACATTATCATTACCCAATTTAAGCTCATTAATAAAATCGCATGACAAAACCATATATATGTGGATGATTCAGAAGCAATTCTCCAGCTTTCTTAGATCTCTGCATCAAGCAGACTTATTTCAGATACTTAATTCCTTACAAATATGTTATATTAGAATCTTAGTGTTATAATTGATCAACATTTAGTTCTAGCATAAATTTGAAATTATTCTATTGAAACGCAAAATAGAATATTGATACCTAAATATTTTTTCAAATTTGCAATAAAAATGATTTCTCATGAATTATTAATTTTTGAGACAATTACATATGTCAGTTGATTGTCATCTGATAGTATCGGTGTTAGTATGACAACAAAGCTATTCACGTGGATGGAATTGAGAAAGCAATAACCTACTTTAAAATTATCGTTATTAACTATAAGTTTGTTCATCCACTCAGTTCCATTTCCATCCTTTCTAATTACAGGAACTCCATATTGATTGATAATTTTTTTAATAATCGAAGCAGATTCTTTAAGGGGAAAATGATTAACACATGTGTTCTCAGAAGCTAGAACATAGATGAAGCAGATAATAGGAATTTGAATATTTAACACAATCATTCTGTCGGATTATAGCATTATTACGCGGAATTATACTGATTGGCAGATCAAATACAGCAAACAGCGAAATTACAATCAATTGTTAGTGTTCGCTGGGGAGTCGCACTGTCTGCCATCCACTTATCAGTGAAAAGTTGATTAAAACAAGAAATGGGTCCATCTGTGGTGATAATGAAGACTTTGTTCAGATTTTTCACTAGAATAATAGAAGTTAGTTTCAATTCGTAAGCTTATAAAGTTTGAAAACATTTTCAAACCATATCAACTAATTCTAAGCGTCCACTTACTTGATGCTACTTACGCATAAGTACGGTAGATACTGCAGCCAGGAGAAAAAACAACTTTCCAAAGAAAAACCGTTGCCATATATCATAACCGAAACTTCAATTAGTATTCAATTTTCGATGACGAGGAACTCATAAAAGCACTCCTAAAGTGCATGATATCCGCTAATAAAAATTCTGTTATACGAAGTTTCCGACTTACTAAAATGAAATGGACCATCAGATGGCTACAACCACAGATACTCACAATGATATCAAAAATCCACCACCGGCATACAATTATGATTCCATAGACGCAAACCACTGTTCCAATCTACTAGTTAATTATATAAACCCTAATTTAAATATTAATGCATAGCTGTCATTATAAAGCACACCATAGTTCATCACTTTTACAACCGTGTATACATTATAGTCTTTGGGTAACGAATAGTTTCATTAATAATTTAGTGACTAGAACTAACTAAGTTTCTAATTTAATAAAGCGAACAATGTAAATACTAGAAAAGATATTTGAATGTACAAGTACTATATAACAAACAGATACAACCACAGATACGAAAATAACATAATACAGACACGTAAGCTTCACAAGAAAGAATTTTAATTTGAAAGAAGTAGAAAAAGATTTTTAAAGGTAAATCCAATAAAAAACTAAGACTAGTTAAAAATATGGGTAAAAGGAGCATAGAAACAAGTTATCATACAATATACACTACAAAGTAAATCATAATAGATATGTAATAAATAAATGCTTGAAAGGCCAAATTATTCGTTACGATAAAAATTAGGATTACTGTAGGTGTCAACGAACGAAAGGTCAATATGCTGAAGAGGATGACTGGGTAACTGTGGCCGGAATCCGGGGCCAAGCAAAGATTCGACATCTCCACCCACACCATCGAGACCAGACGCTGACAACATGGAAGCTAAGTCTTCGCCACTGAAATATACAAATCTCATTAAACAAATAAAGTATAAAAACTTACTGATATATACGCTACCTTTTATTGATTTCATTGAAAGATAGTATTTGGTTGATTATAATTCAATTCAATTTGATAGAAACTGATAACAGACATGCTTTCTTTGCCATATATTATTAAGTAAATGCATATATTGACTTAAATACAAAGTATTTCATTGAAAAATTAGTGAGTAAAATTTCTTATTAATGAAAGAGTATGTATAAAAGAATATCTATAATAACTCTTTTAACTTGTAAACATTTATGTATGCAATGGAAATTATTATTGATAAATGCTTACATGTCCATTGAATGATTCGGCTGGATGATTTCACCTGGCGACCAGTCAAGCTTTGACTGGACTGAAAGAGGAGAAGGAGAATCTGCACCAAACATTGATGTTGCTGATGATATTTTACTAAAATATGGAATGAAAAAGGATAATACACAATAAATCATTTTTATCAAATACCAGTGGAGAAAATTAAGCGAGAAAGAGAGGGAGTGAGAACTGAGTTAGACATAGAGAGAGGAATGACTTTAAATATCTACCCAGATGTCTTCGCCACCATAACAATTTCAGACTGTATATATCCAGTAGGACTATCTGGCCCTCCTCGATGTCTTTCTTCAGTATCAAAGTAACGCAACATTTCATCTTTGTCCATATTTGGGTAAAGATATCTGACAATATAAATTCTCTACAAGTGAGATTGCCGAAAAAAAGCCAAACGACAAACCTACCTAATTTCTTTGAGTTGTGGACAGCTAGCTATCCTCTGAGCTAGAGACAATTGATCAAGATCTTTGATAGAAAATGGGGCAAGGTGAAAAGGAACTAAGGAAAAAAAAATACCATATTTAGACAATAGAGCATAGAAATAGTTTATATAAATTTACAAATTAGACTTTAAAAACTGGGTATAAATATGATTGAAAATAGCAAAAGGATTTACATCAACGACTTTTAATGCGTTAACTATTTTGCCAACCTTTCTGTCCATCATCGTCCTCACAAACAAATCCTATACTAACAGCTCCTGTTTGCGTATCACTGAATCTGAGAAGAAATGTTTGGTGAGGACTTAACAACATTGACTGTGAAGCGTCTTGTTTTGATATAAAGCCGATCAACCACCCTGAAATGCATTATTTAATATCATATCACTTTATACCTTGAATTATACGTTTTAAGCTAATGCAGTTCATCTATAACTTCACCTTCATCCCAAAATTTAAGTAACTTCTGCTTAATAAGCTGCATAACGGAGAAAAACCATTCCCAGAATGAAAACGAGACGTCATCACGCAAATTTTGCTAGAATACTTCTTAGTTTAAAAAAATCAAATATTCAAATATGTGGAAAAAAGAAGGGTAATCATATACTGTTGTACCTTAGCAAATCGATGGAAGCTTATTGGCTTTTGATCAGGCATATTGGGAATAATCAACTTTTCCGATAAATAATTAAGGTCTGAATCCGATAAATTTCGACGGGCACCAGTGAACAGCCTGAAACAAATTTAATAATGGTAACTTAAGTGTTTATCAGAGCAAAACTAGAGGTATCTAGACTGTTCGAGCTTAAATATTAGTAATTGAAATCACACTTATATTGAAAATATAATATTCATTATACTACAGTACTATGATTGAGTAAACTTACGTAAATTTATGTCTCAATACATGAGCCAAATCATTCCATGCAACTGCAGCAATATCTGTAGTACCTGGGGCACGGGACTAAAATAGTCCGTAACGCTGATAGAATCATTAAAAAAAAGTTATCTAGAAATACGTAGAAAATAACTAACTACTGATGCGAAAGCTCTATGCCAAAGTATTGCTCCCTGAGCATCACAATCCTGTGAACCGTGAACAGTTACCATGAGAGGGAGTGAGAGGGTCCAAACATCGAACTGAAATTTCTTTCAAAATTAAAATAATTACCCGATGATAACAATTAAATCACAGTATAATAGTAATCGCATCGTAAGAGCCAAAAACTCACCTTTCCTAGATTTCCTAAGTGGAAAGGACTAATGTGAAAGAGCAATGCATACTTCTGATCGGTTGCAGCTTGCGCATTCACGTTACATTTCAAATCCGCTGATGCACCTTTCGGAGGTGGTTTTCGGTGTGCTATGCGAGTCAGTTTCTAAACTGGATATAGAAATAGGTGCCAATGATTGGTAATAAGGACCAGTTAAAGTTATTACAGTACATAATTTAAAAATTTAATTTCTTCCCTACTAGATTTACTGTATTTCAAATTGTACGTGAAGTGGAAACACACTTCATCATAACCAAAAATACCGAAACTCTAAGAGAAAATCAACAAAATGACCGACTGAATTATTGAACTTGGCTGCCATGTGACCTCTCTCATCCATGGTCATTTTTTCAAAATCATTGCTGATACTCCCAACTGTTTTTCTAAATAATTACGTATACGGTAAAAAACGTGAGATAAATATAGAAATTTTGAATGAAACAGAGATAAAGCAAGCTATTAACACAAATGCAACTGACATGTCCTTATGATTCATCTGTGTAGCACTAAGGAGTTTCGCTTCCTCCTCAGCGATGATCTTAACTGTAACATTCGTGTTCACTAAATGTTGTCGTATCCCCAGTTTGTCTCCAATCAGAAGACGGACCTGAGTGACTTACTTCTAATATTTAGTTGTAATTTAAACTATACAATATCCAAGAAAATAATAGATTTTAAAAGTTCTGTAACTTTTTTCAAATTCAACCGAAGTTGTGTGATTTGAAAGTGTTTCTTAAAGGTTAAATATCTCGAGTTTCAAATATATCAACTTCATTAGCATATCTTACATATGGGAAGTACAGTTATCAATTTTGTCAGAGCATCAATTTCATTTTTAACATTTATTCAGCTTCATATATCTCGGGTTTTCACTACTCTATTAACTAAAAATTATTTTTTCTGTGGAATACTTAACTATTATTAAGAACTACTACAATATTTATGAATTCAATGATCCTAGTGTTTGTCGTCGCAAATACCGGAATTGGTTCTATTGCATGGATTATTAATCGTATAAAAGCGAGTAGAAGCCAGAAGGTTGTTGCAGCAAAAAACAACGATTTTAGCTGTATTTTAAAAAGTTATAAAAAAAAATTACGAAAACTATCCTTTTATGATGCATATTGTATTTAAAACCATTATTTATTATATGTGGTAAGTACAATCCAATTTTTTCCCATCAGTATCAGCAATTTATCATGTTTGCTAGAATATAAAAAGAGCTCTTGCTATTTCTACCTTTTAGTACCTTTTAAAATAAAAAACCTAAAGCGCTTTTACTTTATTAATAAATACAGTCCTATATTAATATAATCATTAATAAATAGTAACTAATTCGACCAATCCATTTTTTGTTACATTTATACTGAAAGGTCATTTCATTAGATATAAAACAAAAGTATCAGTGGTTAGAAATACTGTGATCAATGTCCAATAATACATTAACAACATAACCAAATTAACCAAGTGTCTCCAGTTCTTTTTCATTATTAAGAACACCAACTACAGTGAAACACATAATTTGCAATGCGGAACGTTCAAACTATTTCTAAATTGTTATTATAATATGAAATTGGTAAAATAAAACATTAATGAGTACTTAAATTATGATGATGAAAACTCAAAAAATAAATAGTTGGCACATAAGAAAAAAAGAAAGTTACTCGTCAACCCACCTCTGTAACAAATTTATGCTGCGTTTTCAACACTGGTTCTGGCTGCACAGAAACTACAAAGCTTTGCGATATCAGCATGAACAACAATTTTGTTAGCTGGTCTGCCAATGTATTTAAGTTAGCAGCCGTAGAATGTGCATGATTATCGTTGACTTGTGGTCCTTAAAAAAACCACTCATAATACATATTATGCATTCTTGAAACATTTTTATTCTTATTTCTATCTACATATTAAAAAATAACCTCTAGTAAGTAGATCAAGCGTCCAGCTAGCAAACATATGCAGCTGCCAATTCTGCTCAGCAAGAAATTCGAATCTGAAGGATTTCTTCAATAATAGATTATAATATATACATTTCTAAAAACTGGTTATATATTTTTTTTTTTACAAAAATTCATTATACTGCACAAGTCAAGTAAATAAATAATTATGTTTTTGCTATATTCATAACGATGAAAATATGACATGAGATTAAGTATTTTAATAACAATCAGAAATTTTTTTGCTTAGGAAAACTACATTAAAAATATATTAGACGCATATAGCTTATATACTAAATACTGACCTTTTCTTACATAAAAATAGTTGTGTAGTTAATATTACATTATGTCCAAACTAGTTTCATATAACTGCCAATATAAATATTCTATCAGTTTTGAAATCATTGTTTCTAACAGATGCATTATCGTATAAATTAGGCGAAACAACAGAGCAAATTTCTCTATTACGTATTGGTGTTTAAGGCATATTGCTTTCGTTCAAAAATAATAATTTGTAGGGAAATTTATTGTTTTTTGAGACATTCTGCATGAGTTAACGAACTCCATTTGAGTCTCCTCCAGCATGGCATCCCTATTATCAAATGGAACGCCTACTTGAGTCAGCTTTTGACGGTTTTTCCACTCAAACAAACGTTCACTGATCAGTTGGTTCTGGAACAATTCACCAGCTATATCTTACATAAAAGAAAACTCTTGTAGTTATATACTTGCTTACTCCAAATAACGTCTTTAAACTTCTTTATAAATAATTTTATGTATATAAGATTGAGATATTCAGTGATAAAAACTTCAATTCTTCACTGAATTATGATATTATGTATTTAAAAGTACTCTACTTATCAGCGTGCTATCATGAAAAGTGAATTCTTAGTAAATCCAGTACAAATGATTAATAGCAAACCTGAAGCAAAGCCACAAAGTTTGTTCCGTCATTTAACTTCTTCACGATTTCTTCCCTTTTGCTTGTAAGAATTGAATAAAGCTGTGACGCACGACGCTGCATTTCAGTCATTGAATGGCGCGCCTGAGTTCAAACGGTGAATATTTAGAAAGAACGTATATGCTACATAAAGAAGGTTCAATTTTATATTGTATAAGCTAATTATATATATATATATATATATAGTAACAGATCAAGATAGGATATGAACAATATTGAATAAATCATGGTAAATTAGTATTAACACATGGAGATACTTGCATGTTGAAGCTGATCTTGTCTGTGTTCATTTTCCAATTGAGCTATAGCTTGTTGAATCCTCGAAATCTCGTTTAAATCATTGACAAAACGTCCCTGGAATTATATGGGCTATATCAATACTCTTAACCAGATCAATTCAAGCACATCGTCAGAACAATTAAATTAGCCTTTTTAATTATTATTTGGGTATATTTGATAGTAACAAATTCAACATCTTTAATTGACCTGTAAATCCTTATTCTCTTCCCACAAATCATGTGTTTCCTTAGTAGCTGTGGCAAGTCCTGCGCGAAGTTCTTCCACAGAGCACTGCGCCATGCTACTAGTCTGTAATCGAATATAATGAATAAAGCACTAGTTAATAAATAAATAAATACCAGATTACCTTTGATATGGTATGTAGAATATATACATCATTAAATATTACATATATAGGTTATTAATTATGTTTAGTATTTGTTAATGAAAGTGTACATTTTCAAAACAAGACTAGCGATAAATTAAAATCTTCAAACACATCAAAATGACAAATCTAGTGACAAGGTTATAACTATACAAAATAATTAATTAGCTATAAACTACTTACACTAATCTTTTATAAATTAAGGTTTTGCTCAAAATTAAAAACTTATAAATTTTCATGCAATAAACATATGAAATCATGTTATAAACCAATGTGTTAATTAAAGATTTATCAATGTATTGAGTCTAGATATAATTTTCGAATAGAATGGATACTACTCCGTATAATGCACTTTAATTAGATTCATGATTTTCATAATATAAATAGCCATTGATCTGCCAAAATGCTTCTCATAACTATTGTAATGTAGAACACATTGTAAAAAAATAAATGAAAGAGAAAATATTTTCAAGTAAAATACCTGTAAAAAAAATCTTTTTTCTCAACTATATATCTCATACTTTTCAATATTCTACAAAGCATTTGTAAAATATTAGACGACATTACTTAGATATGAATATTATACGGATTAAAAGTATTTATAAGTAATTAGTTAAAAAATCACGAAGCGCAAAGTAATATGACTAATGAATAATAAATTTTCCAGCTATATTCAAACTTAACCAAGAAGTACCGACTTCGAACTAACATTGTAGATTGTTTCTTTAGACTTAATAGTAAGTATCGGAAAATAATCCCAATGATTTCTCAAAAGTAAAATAGACATAACTGATCAGTATTATTAATATACATATTAAAAGATACTTCCGATTAAAAAATAAATAAACCGAAGTGAGATTGAAAAAGAAAAGTGATTATATGCTATCATGTGATCCTAGGTATTTCGAAATATGAAACTGCAATCTAGATAACAGTAGAATAAGTTTGGCTCATTATACTTAAATAGCACATCGTAAAATTAGTTTTACGGTGATTCCAAAATAATATTAGTAATGTATGAAATAAGTTTAATAATGTATAAATTGCAGCACTATATGAATAGTTAATTTAGACACAAAATATTTTCAATTTCCCCTGAAATGAGAGATATTTATCGAATATCGCTCGGTAACAACTATTAAGTAACAAAAAAAGTACTAGTAGAGAATCACAAGCAAGTGATATCATCCATCTTATGCTACCTTATACGATTACATCTACAATACGGTTGATAAAAAGAACATATTATATCAAACTCACCTAGTATGAACGAGCTTGATTTCTCCTGATAATCTATTCTATAAAGTAAGGTATGCACAACTTCATATATGAATCTAGACCGTTCGAATAGCAGCAAACTAAAAGATCAAAAAATAATTACTTAGAAGCTTACAATATTTAAAACAGCAACAAAAATCCATTGTAAAATTCACGCTCTCAAGTATAAAATTTAAAACAAAGCATTAACACTAGTCACAGTAAAGTAAGATGTAATATTCTGAAAAATCATACTTGGATATAATAGAATTTAACACTTAATATTGTACAAAACCACTCAAAAATGTATAATATTCCTGATCTAGTGCAGTAGAGCACTCGATCTATAGCATCAAGAATAACTCTAAAATGTATTATATGTATATATAAAGGTCAAATACCTTTAAACAAATAATAGTACATTAAACTAGGTTAATATTTATAACAAAGGTAATAAATCAACAATAAAAATCTTCAGTTACTTCTATCATCAAAATCAAAACAGCTAAAAGAACAACAATAGAATAAAATCCATACTATGAACTACCTTGGAATCTAATGTTCTAATCTTAAGTTGATCATGAATAGATTATTATTAAAATTGTTTTCCGTGATATACTTTCGAGGAGCGCGCTTGATAATTATCTAATCTGAGAGGGTTGCTAAGTTACCATTTGCGCCTCAACACGCAAACAGGTGATACATCTAAATTGTTTATAAAATCATACACATCAGAGACCACAATCAATTTCTTATATGGTTGTAGTTGAAAATAAATATGTACTTGGCTTAACTTCATTAATAATAAGACAAAGGTAATTCGCAAAAAGTAATGATATATGATAACTTAAAAATATTTAATTTCCTCAATAATTCACGAAATTATATTTTACCAATCCGAAAAATATACGCTTAAAGAAAAAGTAGAAAATTCATTAGTAATAATTAAAATAATATCTGAAAAATAAAAGAACTCCAAATCATTTTGTAACTAAAGCATAAGTATTTATCAGAAACTGCAAATCAAAGAATTCTGGTGAACCTACACTTACATCACACAATAAAACTGCGCCCTATTTCATGATTTTAGGTAGAAGTAATAAAAATTGCTTTATTTGCTTAAATAGAAAAATTATTTCGGATTGAAAAATATAGATCTTATTTAGAAATACAACTAAAAGTGCTAGTTAATTTTTCCAAAAGGCATCAATAAAAATAGAAAATATGAAAAATATTAACAATATATAACCTGTTCTATCTTTTCAGTATTGTAGTCCAACCATCCACGTCAGTTACAGTACGTATTTGTTTTTTTCTTGAGGTACTTTCTGATTCAGTGTCAACTACACCAAATTCTATAATAGTTCAATTAATATTGCAATGCACAGTTCATAAAAAGAACTTCAACTATTGAAAAAAAGTTCTGACCTTCTCCTCCATCACTCATTTCATCCAATTCGGCATCCTCATCAACACATGGAATTCGCTGACTAGCTCTCATCACCTCTTTAACTATATCTTCATTCGGCAACTTCGCCATTATTTGATTCAATTTAGTGTGATCATTGTGTTTAAAGTAACTGGAAATATAAATTTAACTATTTAAAAATTAACTAGTAAGTTACTTACCCAAATGCTTCCATCAAAAGAGATGACGTGGGGTAAACGCTGTCATCTTCCAATATAAGATCGAATTCAGTATATAATATATGATTGATCCATCCTTCGAGATCATCCGCATTTAAATTATGTGTAAGAAAGACATGTTCAGCAAGCACATCAGTAAACCACTGTAATTTCGTAGTTATTACAAACTTATATAATAAATATATTCCACATATATCCTCCTAAAATCTCAAAAATACTATTTAGTAGCTGAATCTGGATTTTTTCTGAGAAAACATTCCATTCATACAATCTAAGCATATAAAAATACCTCATGTTTCTCGTTTGTTTCAGGACCTCCAGTCCTAAGATCCATAGCTAACTGATATCCACTCCAAGCAGACAATACGCGACTTACAAAACACCGCCAATCTTGTGCATTGAAAGAAGCCATTCTGGTAAAATTATAAAGTTATAGCCTTATCAAAACCACAAATATATCAACAATAAATCCTAGAAAGTCATTCATCTCGCTAAAACTAAAAATTATTAAGTACTTTAATATTATTTTCAAAAACTTCTAAAAAAATTGCATGCATATGAAGTTATCAAACCACTAACATTAAAAATAAACAATAATCTATTGTTTAGACTTAAACTGTTCACCACTACTCAAGAATTAACAAATAACCTTCATTAGTTTATTTTATGCAAATCATTATCAAATTTTACATTATTGGTGATATAAGCTGGAAAAAAATCTTACATAACCATGAAGAAACAAGAATTTACATATAAATTCAAGAAATCGTTAACTGGTATTTTTCGGTAACAACTCAGCAATCGGCCCAGAGTGGACACCTCGTACTCATCAGTGATCATAATTAATGTAGAAACGCATGCTTATCGCAAAAGAATTATTGACCTCATAGTGATAACTTTCCATTAAAAGTTTGATATTTCCACTTAGTGGTTAAAATATTACGGTAATAATATGCGTAGTATTAAAAGTGAGTTCTATCCACACTACACATCGATATTCCAGATTCTAATTTTTGATTATCTTGATATGCTCTCGCATAAAACTTGTAATATTCATCCACAATAGGCTGATTTAATTTCATCCCATAGTTCGTTCTGCCCCAATACTTAGAAATACTATTTTTAACTTCGTTCATGATGAGCTTGAGCCATCGAATTATTTTATGTTATATATGACTGTTAAAGCCAGAACTATTTGAAAACACCATTGCTTATTGTCCAACTAGGAAAACACCTCTCACCCAATATGGAAATTTTTTCATATGTTAGCGATCTCATTGTGCATCACTGAGATGCTTGGTTTCCCATATTACATGAATTTTGATCTCTGATAAAAGTACCAAAGACCAGCATTTTATCAGGGCTTATCTATTGTTCATTTCATTACGACTGATAATCTATTTCATTTATGACGTAATGTAGATTTCTCTAGAAGGAAGATTCATAGTGGTGTTAGTGGACAATCAAAAGATCAAATTACCATATTATTTCCCGTTTGGTACAGTTAAGAAGAGGCAGAACTCAATTAATTAGTTGTGATGGAATAATCCCGAATAAAAGATTTCTAAAATAATGCGCCCTGGGATTATTACAGACGCCTACTTTCTACCTATATTATCGGAATGAAAAACCCGAGACAATAGTGAAGGAAGAGAGGGAGAGAGAAAATGAGTGAAATAAACCAAGAAACTCAAATAATAACAACGATTTCTTTTAATAAAGCTACTAACCTAGTTCAGTACACTTTCTTGGTATCAATCCGTACTGCTACAGTACACACAAGCCCTAAAACATTTTGACTGGTTTAGATGAGATTCAAACAAATTAATTGATCACTGTTTAGTAAGTGGCTTTAATAAATTGAATTTTGTCTCAGAGGCCATTTTAAAAAACCACGCTTCTTTTGTAATCTATTTTTTCGCTTGTTAGTTAATAATATATTTTTGTATACACTATTGGAACCTTTCTAGGAATTGTAAATAGTAGATGTTCATAAGTATGATGAAACAAATGAATATAGAAAATTAATTCACTCAAAAATGGAGTATTTTGGGAAATTTGAGATGGGAAGCAAAGTTATACATCCAAAGATCCGGGTGATCTTAAGCAAATTTGATGGTATTTTATTTCTTGCTAAATAGTTTAAGGAGATGGGGAATGCACAAATTAAAGAATAAACTTCTCATATTAAAGTATGTTTACCGTTAGTTATTTTTAGAGCGTTATAAATTAAAACGCCATTAATAAATATTTTAGGCGTTTACAGATATTACCGTGATTACTGTTGTAGTGATAAGTTAAAAGTAAGTTTCGTCAGCTTCCACTGCTGAAAATTATAATTTAATTTCTATGTTAAATTAGATATAACATTTGAGTTAACGCTGTAGATATATTTTTGAAAACGAAACATTTCAAGGTGGTAATATTATTAACTACGTAAAAACCTGTAATATATACATTGTGTGTAGTAGGAACCCGGATAAGAACTTTATTACATATTAATTAAATTATTTTTCGTAATGCAAATGTATAACGACCACGTGCGCATATATGGAATCTATACTTTCGTCAATACTTAGATATTTTAATTTCATATTACCTTTATGGTTAAAATGTGCTGCCTTATAATCTTCTTTTTAATATGACTCATTTAAGTGATATCAACGTAGTCTTATAAGTTCAGCATCTTCAATTGTTAGTTTTAACTGTATTGCAAGAGATAACATTGAAAACAAATCCTACCTCTACTAGAATACTCCTTTTTAAGTGATCTAAAATTAAAACATACTGATCTGCGCTCCGCGGCTGCCGAATTCTCCCGCCAATTGGCTGTTTGCGAAAGCTTTGAAATATCTTGTATTTTGCACGTCTGAAGGCTAGTGGAACATATGCTGTGGAGGTGAGCGTTATAAGATAGACATAACTAATTGCTAATTCATGTTTTTAACTACACTTCTCTCTTAAGAGATTTCCTAGGATATATCTCACTAACTAATCGATCAATTAAGTTAGATACCAATATGCGATATAATATTAATTTTGCTTTTGTACTTAATATAGATAGCTAGTATTCATCTAAATGATTTATAGTTGTTGACTAAGAGCTTTTTCTAGAATTTTGAAAAAAATTCTGCTTTTATGTGATTATTCACTTACTTTATTGGGTTACACTCACTGAGAAGTAATTGGGGATCTTACATTTCCCTGAATAATAGACATATGATAGTACCTAGGACATTGCATATGTTTACCAAATATATGATCATTATTTTCGTGCATTGCTTTTCTTCTACAATTAAATAAGCCTGCAATGTGTTTGTCTTAAATTATTACATGTTAAATTCTTACTACAGATCAAGATTTGTAGTTATTATATAATATATTATTTGATCACTTATTCTTATCAGTTATGGTATTACACGTGTTTGGTTGGGATGCATCTACTTCTGTGACAAATCTTTCGGAGTCGCAACTTATTGAACTTTGTTCTCATATAAATAATGGAACGGGACGAGGAACATTAGCTGTTGCTGCAATAGCTACTACAGTAATTGGAGATACAATACATCGAAGGCCGCCTACGTATCTAGGTTAGTTTTTCTAATAATCTAATCTTTAAATAGACTTTATCACTAGGTTGTTCATGGTTACAAACAGAAATGCATACTTTCTATAATTATTGTATAATTGTATGTTTTGATTAATGCACATAAATAGTTTCCTACGTTACAGTTTGGGGTGTTGGACTGATGTTTGTTACTCTGATCAACATGTGCGCTGTGGTAGGTATTGGAGTAATGCGATATCTAACAAAAGATATATATAATCAGGTTGATTAATATGCTTTCTTTATTTTATAACCGTGATTTTTGGAATTATATTTGTGCTTAAATATATGCAAGAATTTTAACAGGTAATTACTCTATTTGTTGGTCTAGGGGTCGGCTCACTCTCTGGTTCAAGTTTTTATCACCTTCTGCCACAGGTAAGTTTAAACTGATGAAATTACCACTTTTTTAAAGTGTTTGAAATCTAGTTACTTGCATTGAGCATTCTTTAGCTATAGCTACGATAGGCTCACCCATCGCTCTTGAAACATCTAGACGGTGTAAACATGACACACTCTTATTTGGATATGGCACATTTCTCTCTTCTGGGAGTATATCTGTTTTTCATGTGTGATAAAATCATCAAGATAGTTCTCGAAATGAGGAAGGTCAGTTAGTTATATATTATTTCAATTTTATGTCATTGTTTTAACGTACAAATGCTATAGAGTGGAATTTAATGGTATTTTTAGGTTTCGATATAGATATTTGGTTTTGTCTCATTAAATATTACTTTATTGTATATAGTGAAAAATTAGTAGTAATTTATCTGTGATAAAGATGTATTATGAAGATAGAATGAGACATAATTCTGGAATATTTTAGCGCAATAATGCTCATACTTTGAATGTACACGCAGAAAAGAGTGAATTATCAAATAGAAGTGATACATCACTTTTGAGTGGAAATGGCAAAGGACGTATAACTGTGAGTTTTTTTAAAGAAGAACAGGAGTTATGTATGAAGTTAAATAAAAATAAAATCAGGGATAGCATAAACTAGTGGAATGTACTGCTATGCGTTGGAAAGTTCCACATGTATTTTAGGACATAATGAGCAAAAATGATGCTGGCGAAGTAGGATTAGCAGAATTAGAGAACAACGCGGTAAAATCAATGGGCGATCAGGTAAATTACTTTATATCAGCTTGTTTACTAGCAGCCATTGAAGTGAGAATTTACGGAAGGATTTAAACCTTGCCAATGACAGTCTTTAGTTTGCTTTTACTTTTATTACTTTTCTAAAACTTTGACTATTATATTTCCATTGAGATTATACTAATTTTCACTCGCAATTTCATTAGTTTATTCAAATTTTTTTAGAACCAATAGCATAAACAATATTGCAGTTATTACAGGCCCATGGGATATGTGTTCATGATCACTCAGTTGAATTCCGTGCTGGTGATTCAGCTATTGCAGCAGTTGCATGGATGATCATCTTTGGTGATGGTTTTCATAACTTTATTGACGGGATTTCTATTGGCGCATCTTTTGCTGAATCAATTCATTCTGGTCTCTCAGTTTCACTAGCAGTATTATGTGAGGAATTCCCACATGAACTTGGTTTGTTTTAATCTTTAATTAAACATTTTCGTGCATGTTTATATAGCATTAGGGGGGCATATTTACTACAGAATAGAAATACACGAAGTTTTGATGTTAATATGCAAAATATTATAATCTGTTCAGGTGATGTTGCCATTTTGGTGGCTTCTGGAATGACGTTACGACAAGCTCTACTTTACAACTTATTAAGTGCATTAACTTGTTATGTCGGTATGCTATCTCATTTATAAATCATTGTCGTTTATTTTGAGAATTCATATGTATTAATTTTGTGTTTCCTGTTTTTAATGTATTAATTTGAGGTTTTTTAATCGGTGTTGGAATTGGAGAGCTAGGTCCTGACATATCCAAATATGCTTACGCGCTGGCTGGTGGAATGTTTCTATACATTTCATTAGGATGCATGGTTAGTGTTTTAATTGGCTTGATTTTCATGTATGATAATATTTTTGTTTTAATCTTTAGTTTTATATAGATGCCAGAAATGAAGAAAGCTATGGAAGAAGCGTTGAATGTTTCGGTTCATCGTGGGCTCTATGTCCTTTTGCTTCAGACAGTAGGCTTGTTTTGCGGTCTCTTTTTAATGTATTTCATGGCTCGATATGGGGAAAACATATCCATTTAATTATTTCATCTTAATCTCGTTTAAATTTTAGAGGTATCTCACATCTTCCTCAATTGCTGCTTCAGAATTTTTTTATCTGTATAGAAACATTTTGAAACAGCAATTATGTCCTATTCCTTTTATAATATTGAAACATCTACATATTATTCTTACTATGTATTTATTTTTTCAACATTACTTTTTATTTTGCAGATTATATTATGTTTCTATGAATCCATAATTTTATAGATAGGTATATTTTCTTCCCGTTAATTGGAAAGGTAATGATATCAAATTAGGTTATATGATCAATGTGAATATTAGGAGGAAAGTTTACGCCATTATACTTTAAAATAAGATTAGGCACAACTATATTAATTTGAGATATAAAAGAAGATGGTTAGAACAGTGCCTTCATACATAAAACTAGATAGATTTTGTTTGTTATCGGCTACTTAAAACACGATAACCACAGGCTACATGTTTGCCACAAAGGAATAGGAGTTTGTTTTATGTTTAGTAATAATAAATCTTTGATAGATTTTGTTCATGAGTAAATTTCGACTAAATATGAGATAACAATGTTGATGACTGCATACTACATAAACCGAACAAGGAAACTTCAGACAATATAGCAAAGTGAGACGATAGTATAATGAACGATTGAAGTTGGTTTAATTTGGCGGATGATACTTCGGAAGTCCCACCAGAATGGTAGATACCTGCTTATAGACTTGCAGTAGGAACAGATTACCAAGCATATATCCTGGCAGGGGTTGATATTTACATCTGAACATGTACACCTCCCACTAGACAGTATAAATTACTAGAAGAGGTTGAAATGTTAATTTTCAGAAGCATTACAAGTTGCTATCACTTGTTAACATCAGCTATTTCAGTTCAGCCTTACGATTATCAATTTGTTTATCACGTTAAAATTACATAATTAGCATATTACAACCGGAAATAATTTCACAATATGGCACATATTAAGACTAATAATAATCAAGCACAGGAAATCCCTTTAGGGATACAGACATGTTCGGAATTATTCTCAAAGTTTAACCGTTAGGTCCGGAAAGAATTCTCTAAGAATGTCATTATCCTCACAATTAATCTCATTCTGATTTTTTGACGACGCCTGGGTCGGATGGTTTAAGGCTTGAACTAGATGGGGAGACGTTTGGGTGAGGTGTGGAGAGTACTGAATAGTATGGGGAGAGTTCTGAATTAGCTGGGGGGAAGTATGGACTAGATGGGGTGAAGTCTGCACAAAATGGGGTGGGCTCTGAACGAAGTGGGGTGGATTCTGAATTAGCTGGGGAGAAGTATGGACTAGATGGGGCGAATTCTGAACAAAATGGGGTGGGTTCTGAACGAAGTGGGGTGGATTATGAATTAGCTGGGGGGAAGTATGGACTAGATGGGGTGAATTCTGAACAAAATGGGGTGGGCTCTGAACAATATGAGGGGAATTCTGAACGAGTAGGGGAGAATTTAAAGCAAGGGGAGAATTCTGAATTATCTGGGGTGAGGTCTGGACTAGATGGGGAGAAGTCTCGGTGAGGTACGATAAATTTTGAACAATATGAGGTGGCGTCTGGGTGGTTTGGGGCGAGTTTTTGACTAAATAGGATGGATTTGGATCAAGATAGGGAGAAGTCTGAATTAGGGGCAACGGGTCAATATTGATGGTTGCCACTAATTCATCACAGTCAAGCCACTCTTCCACCTGATTTTTGTTGAAGGGATCTTCATTATTGGGTGTAGTAGTTATTTGAGGAGTGGAATGAATATACTCTTGTGAGTATACACTTGTGTCCTTGGAAGAAAAGCGGTGGGAACCCACTTCGCTTGCTAAAACTTAGAACTTTAAGATCTATTATAATAATCTCCTATGTCGAGCTACACCATTAACTATGATAACTGACCCGTCTTATTCTGTGGCGTAGCTGTTCTTTTCCCAATTTGATAAGTCTTAAGATTCTTAATATTTTTCTTCTTATTTGGGAAAGGTAGTGATGGAATGTCACGTGGAAATGCATTCTTAGGAATGTTGGGAAGACTATAATAATTTATATATTTATATATATATATATATATATATATATATATACTATATTTATATATATAGTATATGTATTGCGGTCAGTTCAGTATAGCAAAATATCACACACCTGTTGCCGGAGTAGTCGGGGAAGAATCTGTATTCTCCCGAACTTATACGTCTCCAAAGCTTGAATCCAGCTAAAGTTACTTTCTCTACCGCCTGTAGGGCTCTGGAGATGTTGGTGAATGAAAACTGAAAATTTTGTGTAGCCATCAATGCCGAAAATATGCAAAGATATTTCCAAAGTTGACTTACATGTGTCCCCATGAGATCGTTATACATCGTTGTAAACTTTCTCGTATCGCAAATCCTCACTCCTAGTGAGCTTCTATCACTCCACCGACATACTCCACCTTCGGAGTCTTGTAGAATGTGCAGCACAAACTGGAGAATAGGAGAAACACAGCACTCTGAAACAAACTCATAGTACTTCATTGTGGAGAAATTGGGTGAAATCAAATATATAAACTATACTACTAGTTGTGAAGAAACAAGTGGTTATAAATCGTTACCAACTTTTCAGGAAAGCGATTTTATTCTGGTTTGATTCAATGTAGGGAGTATAAGAAGAGTTGTACGTTATAAACTGTGAGGAAGCAAAACCTGGAAAAATTTGAATAGTTATAAATTAACAGTTTTAGAAAGTATAGTGATAGAACAACCAACTTTCTGGAGCTGGAATTGTTGATCCATATCCCCTTCCATAAAAACTGCTATCTGATAATTCGAAGGAATGGGAGTTGTAATTAAACAGTGTGCCACCGGCTTGCTGGCATAGCGGATAATACTCTCGGAGATTTCCTCCTATGCTATTGTTGAAAGAATATTCTCGCTGACAACAGGGCAACATACAGTACTCCTATAAAGACAACACTACTAGTAGTACAACTTCAAGATGTAAAAGAATTTTTTAGACACGGTATGATAATATAGTTACTTTTAACTACCTCATTCATCTGTCCAGATGCAAATCCATGATTATTAATGACTGAGGGAGAATTGGTAGGATAGTTGCAGAAAATGTTCATCTGAAGTTTAAATAAATACATTTAACAGAAACTAATAAGCTAGGAAAAGAGAAGTTCAATCATAAAAACACAAGCGATATATGAAAATTACGCAGCAAGCCAGGTCACAGCCTTGTATAATGAATGTCCTTTCCTACCACCGGTCATCATCTTTAACATAGCCTAACGAAATTCTCTCAGGCTATTCGGTATATTTCACTCTTTTTATCTCATCACTTACCAGAGGTATCTATTTTTGTGAGACAAGGTGATTATTTCAAAAAACTAATACCTCCAGTAATCAGAAATACACGAAGTAACATAGCTGGCATGATAAAAAGAGTGAAATATACCGAATAGCCTGAGAGAATTTCGTTAGGCTATGTTAAAGATGATGACCGGTGGTAGGAAAGGACATTCATTATACAAGGCTGTGACCTGGCTTGCTGCGTAATTTTCATATATCGCTTGTGTTTTTATGATTGAACTTCTCTTTTCCTAGCTTATTAGTTTCTGTTAAATGTATTTATTTAAACTTCAGATGAACATTTTCTGCAACTATCCTACCAATTCTCCCTCAGTCATTAATAATCATGGATTTGCATCTGGACAGATGAATGAGGTAGTTAAAAGTAACTATATTATCATACCGTGTCTAAAAAATTCTTTTACATCTTGAAGTTGTACTACTAGTAGTGTTGTCTTTATAGGAGTACTGTATGTTGCCCTGTTGTCAGCGAGAATATTCTTTCAACAATAGCATAGGAGGAAATCTCCGAGAGTATTATCCGCTATGCCAGCAAGCCGGTGGCACACTGTTTAATTACAACTCCCATTCCTTCGAATTATCAGATAGCAGTTTTTATGGAAGGGGATATGGATCAACAATTCCAGCTCCAGAAAGTTGGTTGTTCTATCACTATACTTTCTAAAACTGTTAATTTATAACTATTCAAATTTTTCCAGGTTTTGCTTCCTCACAGTTTATAACGTACAACTCTTCTTATACTCCCTACATTGAATCAAACCAGAATAAAATCGCTTTCCTGAAAAGTTGGTAACGATTTATAACCACTTGTTTCTTCACAACTAGTAGTATAGTTTATATATTTGATTTCACCCAATTTCTCCACAATGAAGTACTATGAGTTTGTTTCAGAGTGCTGTGTTTCTCCTATTCTCCAGTTTGTGCTGCACATTCTACAAGACTCCGAAGGTGGAGTATGTCGGTGGAGTGATAGAAGCTCACTAGGAGTGAGGATTTGCGATACGAGAAAGTTTACAACGATGTATAACGATCTCATGGGGACACATGTAAGTCAACTTTGGAAATATCTTTGCATATTTTCGGCATTGATGGCTACACAAAATTTTCAGTTTTCATTCACCAACATCTCCAGAGCCCTACAGGCGGTAGAGAAAGTAACTTTAGCTGGATTCAAGCTTTGGAGACGTATAAGTTCGGGAGAATACAGATTCTTCCCCGACTACTCCGGCAACAGGTGTGTGATATTTTGCTATACTGAACTGACCGCAATACATATACTATATATATAAATATAGTATATATATATATATATATATATATATATATAAATATATAAATTATTATAGTCTTCCCAACATTCCTAAGAATGCATTTCCACGTGACATTCCATCACTACCTTTCCCAAATAAGAAGAAAAATATTAAGAATCTTAAGACTTATCAAATTGGGAAAAGAACAGCTACGCCACAGAATAAGACGGGTCAGTTATCATAGTTAATGGTGTAGCTCGACATAGGAGATTATTATAATAGATCTTAAAGTTCTAAGTTTTAGCAAGCGAAGTGGGTTCCCACCGCTTTTCTTCCAAGGACACAAGTGTATACTCACAAGAGTATATTCATTCCACTCCTCAAATAACTACTACACCCAATAATGAAGATCCCTTCAACAAAAATCAGGTGGAAGAGTGGCTTGACTGTGATGAATTAGTGGCAACCATCAATATTGACCCGTTGCCCCTAATTCAGACTTCTCCCTATCTTGATCCAAATCCATCCTATTTAGTCAAAAACTCGCCCCAAACCACCCAGACGCCACCTCATATTGTTCAAAATTTATCGTACCTCACCGAGACTTCTCCCCATCTAGTCCAGACCTCACCCCAGATAATTCAGAATTCTCCCCTTGCTTTAAATTCTCCCCTACTCGTTCAGAATTCCCCTCATATTGTTCAGAGCCCACCCCATTTTGTTCAGAATTCACCCCATCTAGTCCATACTTCCCCCCAGCTAATTCATAATCCACCCCACTTCGTTCAGAACCCACCCCATTTTGTTCAGAATTCGCCCCATCTAGTCCATACTTCTCCCCAGCTAATTCAGAATCCACCCCACTTCGTTCAGAGCCCACCCCATTTTGTGCAGACTTCACCCCATCTAGTCCATACTTCCCCCCAGCTAATTCAGAACTCTCCCCATACTATTCAGTACTCTCCACACCTCACCCAAACGTCTCCCCATCTAGTTCAAGCCTTAAACCATCCGACCCAGGCGTCGTCAAAAAATCAGAATGAGATTAATTGTGAGGATAATGACATTCTTAGAGAATTCTTTCCGGACCTAACGGTTAAACTTTGAGAATAATTCCGAACATGTCTGTATCCCTAAAGGGATTTCCTGTGCTTGATTATTATTAGTCTTAATATGTGCCATATTGTGAAATTATTTCCGGTTGTAATATGCTAATTATGTAATTTTAACGTGATAAACAAATTGATAATCGTAAGGCTGAACTGAAATAGCTGATGTTAACAAGTGATAGCAACTTGTAATGCTTCTGAAAATTAACATTTCAACCTCTTCTAGTAATTTATACTGTCTAGTGGGAGGTGTACATGTTCAGATGTAAATATCAACCCCTGCCAGGATATATGCTTGGTAATCTGTTCCTACTGCAAGTCTATAAGCAGGTATCTACCATTCTGGTGGGACTTCCGAAGTATCATCCGCCAAATTAAACCAACTTCAATCGTTCATTATACTATCGTCTCATATCGCACGCGAGGATGAGCCAGGCGGATGCGCTTGTGCAAAATTCATTGTTGTTGATGTCTAGAATAAGCAATGAGTGGTTAAGGAATAATTCAAGAAATAAGTGTATAGTTTCATAAAATAAATCTAAGTTTTTTCATAAGCATTATGATAAATAAGAAGGGTATTACTACATTTAAACACTAATGACCATTCATACGATGAAGTCATGGAATACATAATCTTTTGACATTGTTAAAGGTGGAAGTAATATAGTATAAAACAAGAGCCAACTTAATGCGCTATCACATATTATTGTGTCCCAACGTGACATTTTTCATTGATGTCGTTTTTAAATATATGCGTTGTAATGGTTGTTACATTTTCTTCATGTTTTAAACTCTTTTATCTTGTTTTTTTACTATTATTGTTAATATGTGTTATGAATATAACACATACATACTTTTACCATACGCATTAAATACTATCACTTTGTTTCAGTTGTTTTATTGTACCGTACGCAGTTTGTAATTAAATATTCTTCTCGTTTAAATCCTTTTTCGTTAAAACTTCTCTGTAAGACGAGAAGCACTGCCTTTTTTTTAAACTTTAGCTAGTTATTAAGTGAAGTTACTAAACGTATTAAACAATTTCTGCTTCTTTAATCACTTAAATAGTATTCGAAATCACTAGGAAATAAACAAAAACCATAAATGAGGACTTGTACAGTGGACATGCATACGGGGTCCATTTTTTCTTATTTGGTATTTGTGCACTGTGTTATTCGTTATTGATTGCAAGTATTTTAAATAATAAAATGAAATGAGGACACCAATATGACGTATGGTAGTAGTGAGAGGACTGACGGTGGGTCCATTAAAGAAGATTTCAGGTTTGTTTCTAAAAGCATTTTAACAATGTTTAAATAGGAATTATTAGACAATTATTTCAATAGGATTCTAGACTTTTATACATTTAATTAATACATAAATCTAGAAAAAGTGATTTTTTTTGGAATCCATATTATTGCACAGATCATTTTGCCTCTATACTGAGTGGTCTATACTGGGTGTATTATTCTATCAGTTTAAATTACAACAAGCTAAGTAAGTTTCCTCAGAAGTACATGTTTTTCACTTATTACTGTAATGGATTTAACCTTTTCTAACAGTATCTGAGATATTCATCTCTTTGAAGGTAAAATCCCACCCTAAAAATTCTATGAGTGATAGGTTATTTAAACGTGGTGAGAAAATTACACGGAATATTTAGGGTTTTAAGATTCCTCCTCAGCTATTACAAATGACGCTTGTCACAATTTAAGCGGCATATATTCACTATTTTTAATTGCAGAATTGTTTTATGGTTATGATTGTCACAAATAAGACTACTGTTATTTCCTCCCAAGCTCTATTATTCAAAATCACTCATCAAAGCCAATGGGCTACATCCGGAAAGATTGTATGAGGTACGTAATCTTGTGCTTATGCTTACCGTTCTTTTTTGAAACTGAAGTAGTTAAATTACAAAATATGATTTTTTTAAAAATTTCATAAGTGACTAAAATTTCTCAGCTATACTAGGAAGTTTCTATTTCCTTAAGGTAAAATATAATCCTCCAAAACCCCAATAGCAAATCTCAATCTAATTTAACTAATTTGTTCCTCGATATACTTGACAGGGAAGTTACGATTAACATTTTTCATAAAGTATTTATTCAGTGGATATTTTCATCAAATAACGACAGAACTACTGAATATTCCATTTACATACCATTTTTATTATTCTTAGAGGGGGGGGGGGGGGTTCAGAAATCGTCCAATTAACGCATCTAAAATTGTTTCTCTTCAATAATTACTATCCGGAAGAATTATTGTTATCTTGTGTATTAATTAGATCCTACAGCGCATAATACTTTTTTTAAAATCTTCCCTACTAATTAGGTCTCGTATATAACTCGAATAAATTTCCCAAGCAACTAATTTCGTGCTTAAAAATATTTCTTATCATCCTTAATAACAAGACTATAACTACTTGGTGCTTTACATTCTATCCGTCAGCATCATACATCTGCTTTTAATGCTTCATTCCATATGTTTTATGGGAAAGAAAGACGTAAATAAATTTCGAAGAAAATGTGCTTCATTTCTAGGAGTTAAAAATACTGACGGTTATCGTGTATGTACTATATATTGATGATTTTTACAGTTTATTTTTAAAATTTGGAACGAAATTTGTTTATAAGATAATCTGAAATTAGAGGTAATTATATTAATTGCTTAGTTGAGAACCTTATCTCTGCATTCCACTTATTCATAATGAAGTAATTAGAAAAGTCGCTCATAAAAACCCACTATTAGAAACCTAACTCAGCAAATAACCACTAACCATCGAAGTGTGCTCATGTCAATGCATGGAAATAGAAGAACGCTTGTTGCTTGCCGTGGAACTGTTTTGTACGAACAATATACCTAATCTTGTGCGTACATTACTGTGCTATAAAATCACTTAATTATTTTAATTTGTAACATAATATAATGCGATCTTTCCTCTTGCTCCAGTTACTCTTACTAGGGCAGAACCTGAATGTTTCCCCCTAAATTGTTTCCTCAATTACACCTTTCAGAGGGATACCACGCCAAAATTTGCATATTAGATCTAGATATTTATTATGTAAAGTTTTGTCGTTCGTATTCTCACAAATACCGAAGAAAAGAAGATTCATATTGTATTGGGTATAGGTGGGGTTAGAATACAAGAAAAGAATCCTCTCAACCACAAAATTTGTTAATATTTTAAAAGAAAATAAGCTACTAACCACTAATGCACATGCTAATTAGTACATTTAGACTAAGATAGTTAACTATATATGTAAAATGTTCTCCTAAGTGTACAACTTTTGATTGCTTTATCAAATGTAACTGTTAATAGAGAAAGGTCGTTTAAATAAATTCACGCTTAAGCACAAACAATACCTTCACAATGTATTACGAAGTTTTTTTTACTCAAATCTAATGTATGCTTATTTTAGTTATTAATCTACTCATTTTCAACGGAAAATATTTTGTCAGCGAAGCCTTTTCTATTAGTAATAAGTAATAAATGCAATATGACTAATTTAGAAAGCATCTTTAATTATTTGCTGTAAAAACCATTCTACTGGACTAATCAGCACCTTTTTTCATAACACTTGGCTGGCAGTGGTGAGTAGAGAAGGAAAATAACCATCAACTTCATAAATCGATGAATCAGTAGAGGAGATCTAGTGCTAGCTTTTTATGTTGTTTGTTAAAGTTTACGGGTTTTTTATTAGCTGGAGATAGTTTTATGTATTCTATATGAGAATCACTAATTTTCCTTTCAAAATAGCACTTTGTCAAACGCGTTTCCTTTAACCATGTCGTGACTAAGTCTCGACTACATTTAACTCTGTCGCCGCTTTTTAGCAAGTATAAACTACTGAACTGAGATGACATTGAAAATCACTATCAAGTAAGTTTTTATCATTTTTTAAACGGTATCTGAAGTGTCGGAAAATATTAATGGCAAGTTGATTCGTGTACTTCATTGTCATAAAACATCTAACAACACGACAAGTTTTCATTAACAATGCTGCTCGTTTTTTCCTCTATAGTACAACGTAAGATGCTTGTTTCGAGTAGTATCATTTTAAGCCCATTCACCTGTGATTGAAGCCTCGAATGATGAACTAAAAAGGACAGCTATATTTTCTATCTCATCGAAAATGGGTGTTTGCTAGTATTAAAAAAAACTAGATAGAGAAATTATCTACAAATAGTTTCAATCCAAAAGAATTCATTTAGTGAGAAGAACGTTTGTACACCACAAAGTGCAAAGACGATATTACTAATAAAACTAGCTTGAAAAAAGATTTCAATAAGAAAGTAGCATAAAACTATGGGAGAAACCGTTGGGTTAGAACGTTGAATATTTTTGTCTCACAGATTATTTTAAGAAGCTAAATTAACTATAACCCTTCAAAAAATTTAACGGCCTAGACAATTTTTTACACTAATTATTTTGATGGTTAATTAGTAGAGTCTGAGATGAAGCAAATGATTTTTGTTCGCAAAACATCACTTGTTTCAATCAATGTCTCTACTCTTTAGAAAACATTTAATGAAAAATATACCTTATCGTAGTTAAAGCAATTAAACCACACAGCGAAGAACAATCGAATTCAAGTGCTATCCGTTTCGCTGCTTCATCTTAAAAATGTTCTTTTAAAATATTTTCATTAGGCTTTAACTATAGGGTATCTAGTACAACCATTGATGCATATACACGTAAATGACTAGATAATAGATTACGAATTATTAATATAAACTTCATTTGCTCAAAATTATTTAAACCTTAAACTGGGTATCTGAGTCACATAATACTTCAGACGCAATCGAAATGGGGAGGTGGTACAAGTAAGAGACGAATCAAATAGTGAAGATATGAGCCTTGACTGGATCAAGAAGACAAGCAAGAAGGTTTGATTTATATATTTTGGTGAATCTACTGTGTACCTATTAAATCAGACTCATTTATTAGTTTCATTGTAACTTGTGAATACTGTTTTTGATTCTGTACTTGATAATGGCAATCAGAAGGCAAGATCTTCCATCTATTTTCAAGAGAACTAATCAAGTGGAGTAACTTTTCATAGACCTCCAGTGGTTAATTCCAACAAGTAGCTACCACAGAGAGTATTTGAAAGCCGAAGACATTGCTAGAGACAGTGTTTTTCCCACGTATTATACACTAGTTTTGACAAATATTCATGGACTGCTCAATGTTTTTCTTGGAATTATTCCTGTACCAATTTTTTCTTTTAATAACATTAATAATTAATATTTTGTCATTTATTGGAACAATTATTCGCTTCGTTCTACACTGATTTTGTGAAGAACAAGTTTTATATCAGGCGGAAATAATTTCAGGTGTGCATTGAGGCAGATCTAACATCGCTTTGGAAGACATGATCCACTAGGCGACATGTGATAGCATCTAACTGCGCTCTTATTTTTAAGCTTCACTTAAGTTATTTATTGCTTTAACTACCTTGTTAAACCCATATTTGTTCTTCAGCTGTCATTGCTTTTCGTATTCCTTACTTTTGTTCAGTGTTTATAATTCTCTGATTAGTTTAAGTGATGTTTCGTAGGTAGCATTACTACTAGTAAATCTATTAGTTTATTCAAATTAATCTAATTAGTAATAGGATAATATATGAATTGAAATGGATCAAGCTGCTAAATAGCGAATTTTTATTCTTATACTAGAGTAACTCCAGCAACCCATCAATAAAAAAATGAAATAGAAGTGAAGAAGCTTAATTAGCCGATGTAATAGCAAACGGAATCAAGACAATCGTATCGTGAGATGACAATGTTCTGAACAGAATTCTTCAACGGCTAGTAAACTTATCAATTCTAGTTTTCCAACTCCGGCATCACACATCAAATTTTACTTCTAAAAATCAAATTGTTTTAAGTCCATGATGTTATAAATAAATAATATATTTATCTATATGCGTATATATGAAAACAACTACATTGTAAGACGTCTAGAGAGTATTGATTGGACAGACCTTTTAGCGCGTGGATTCGGTGGATGCTCTCAGCCAGTAATCGGTGGAAAACACCAAGCCTTAAAAGTATTTAACTAGTAATAACTGCTTTTTAAATATTAGATGGACTAGAGCTTTAGAGATACGTAAAAATTAGACTTTATTTAAATATATTTATTAAGGAATATCTAAGAAATGGAGAAAAGCTTAAACGATGTGAATAGTAATGAAATTAGGTGATAAAATTAGAATTGGTGAGTAATTTAGTAGGTAGAGGTACTATAGATAATTTAGATCACTTCAAATACTTTGATTTATGGTGAAAATTTAGGTCAGGTACTTAAAGCACTCAATACACTTAGATTTATGGTAATTTGAAATTCTATATTTCCCCATCTAGTCGGTAAGAATAAACAGTTAAATATTGCAAATTATGCTATTAAAAGTCTCACAATACGTAAAAAGATGATAATTCTAGATAGGTTTACTCAGTAAACGAATACTGTCTTATGTTATAACATTGGTGTGATTAAATTCGTTTTTAATTCATATTTAATAATACTAGTGATATTTACTCAAACTTTGTTTTTCATTACAAGGTTGCTTGTCCCTTAGAAGTCCTAGAGGGGTGGACCTTCAACTAAATGCTTCGCTGTCTTTCATATTAACAAAATAAACAGTATTCAGTAAATTTTAATACTATGCGTTAAAAGGACAAGTAATTAACTGCTCATTTTTTGATTCACAGTTTCTTCGACCTGGCTTATTGATGAAACATTAGTATAACTGTTCAAAATTAGCCACTATGAGAATTTTTGTTTCATATTGTGATTATCCATTTCAGTAATTTTTCCATATTCGTATGAAATTTTATGACGTATAATATATATTTTGCTTCACAGCATGTATTTGATCTCGCCCGACCAAGCATAAGCCCATGCCTAGGATAAATAATGCAGTTTTCACCAATATTCTGCTTTCACTATTGTAGATATATTACTTATTAGTAGGGTAAATTCCAAGTCATAGAGCACCTAGAAGCAGTTTCTTGCAGTTTTTTTTCTACGTTGTTTTATATAAATGTACAGTGCGTTTCAAAATGATAGCACACTCTGTTTTTGCACTTTTTTCTGTTCTCGATCACCAGATCCAATTTTTTTTCTGAGGTGAGGCATAATACTTTTGGTAGTCTCTAGTATTAATTACGTGTTTTTCTTAAAAAAGCTTTTTGCTATTTTTTCTCAAAACCAATCATTTTTCATCATTCCAAAATGATAGAAAACTTTATTAAAATATGTATTAATGAGAAAAAAACTGATACCTATAACGATTAATTAATAGTCAGTGTAACTACCGCTTCTATAAATTGCCTAAAAATTTCATTTACGTATACTGTTTACTAAATTTTGACGACACTTTCATCTACTTCGCTCAATGCTTTGCTAATGGCAGATTGAAGGTCCTTGATGGTTTCAAACTGATAATTGTCGGCATGAATCTGACGCACGAGAATTGCTCAAAGATTCTCCATAGGATTTAAGTCTAGAGAGTGCGATGGCTAGTTCATAGTGCCCACGCCATTGTTCTTCAGCCATGTCTTAATGTTTCTACTGGCGTAGATGATGACATTGTCCTATTGAAAAGTGAAGTTAACGATTGGAAAATGTTGGAGATACTGAACTAGATGGTGTTCTCAGACATCCTGAGTGTTATTCGTATTTGTCGACACAAACGCCAAGTCAGCCAGTCCTATAGCGCTGAATGCTCCCCAAACCATAACACTTCCTCCACTATCAGTTTGAAACCATCAAGGACCTTCAATCTGCCATTAGCAAAGCATTGAGCGAAGTAGACGAAAGTGTCGTCAAAATTTAGTAAACAGTATACCTAAATGAAATTTTTAGGCAATTTATAGAAGCGATAGTTACACTGACTATTAATTAATCGTTATAGGTATCAGTTTTTTTTTCATTAATACATATTTTAATAAAGTTTGCTATCATTTTGAAACACACTGTACATCTATTGTAGCAATATTTACCAATTAATGAATATAATATACAAAGTAACTGTCAAAATAATATAGGTTATTTGAAATTGGCATAATAAGTAATAGATTCTAAATAAATAAACTTAGTGTTTTAAAACATGAAGCAAATCAAACATTAACTCAATAGGGTTTTTACTAGTTATAAAATTTTGAGTGATTTGTCCTTGCTCCTTTATTTTGACAATTTCACTTGCGCAAGAAATGAATGGTTGAGTTCAATCTATCTAAAACAATTCATACATTTCCTTGTTATATTAAATGAATCTCCAAATTGTTTTTTTTTGGCTTATTAAGTAATAATGAAATCTCACTGGAATAATTTGTAATTCCATGTTACAACTAGCAAATTATTTTCTGAAGTGAAATTGGCTGCCGCTCATAATACATTTGACCACCGCATGCACCCATCTTTAATGCTCTTCACGTTAAAATGGTCCTAATCCTACGACTGACATATGAAATTATAGATATGGATCCATATCTATACTTCCATCTATTTCTTTCCTTCAAATTGATTTTAAAATGATCAGTTTGTTTCATTTAAGTTTGAACAACGGAAAGAATGGAGCGTCGTTTATTCCACTCCACTGCTCCTTAACACCCGTCTGGTCCTCGCCGTGCTAAAATTGTAAATTTTAAATTACAAATTTTCAATCCACTTATCTGCTACCTCTTCCCCCGATTCCCAAATAAGTAGATATTTATTTTAACTTTATTTATTATTTACTTATTTCATTATAATTAACACTTATATATGTTTAAGGATTGTACTCTGTTGATTCTTCTCGAAACAGCTTTTTCACATATATAGTCTTGTGTCTGTTATTAGTACTGTTATCCAAAAAATTAGAGAAGGAAATAGGAAGTTTGGATGTTTGGGAAAGAAAAAATAGGAGAAAAAGAGAACGCTGACTTGAGAAGAATTTGGACTAATTAGACGACACGCTAATCTTGAAATATTTCTTAGTAAATATGCTTGTTAAAGAATATTTGACCGTCTGACTCCGTACTCTGTGTGTAAATCGAAGAGCAAGTGGTCTAAGAGATGCTTATTCTGGCTTGAGTATCAGCCAATATTCAATTTCGCAGATGAATGGGCCAACCACACACCGGATGCGTTTCAGACTAACTACCCGAGTTATTCAACTACTGGATGCTTTTTGGACGATACCAGTACAGTCTTTTCAGTAATTTTCAATATTTTCCTATTTTCCATCTCACTCATTCTTGTTAATGGTTGTTGGAGTTAACTGAGTTGGTGCTGCGAACATTATTTAAGACGAGATACTATGAAAATGCCGTTTGTATACAGTTTACTGCATTTAAACGAACTGAACACTGTGACAAATGTAAGTTAAAATCAACATATTTAAAGTATTCACTTATTTTCGTGGTAGAACGAGCATGCGTTAGAGTGTATTAGAAATATAGTGTACTAGGCTTCGAATTGAAATGCATTTTGCAAACTCAATTTCTAAGCTACTCAACATTCTTTTGGTAAAATATTAATTCCTATATGGACATGGGGTATTTCGTTTTTGTACTGTAGTACTTAGTGCCTGATATATGATGGTAGCAAGAAAAATATTCAATAAAGGATTTCGCAGCGGGATCACATCATAGGGTTTGTAATAAAGCAAATTAATTGTTAAAAAGTCAATAGTTTAATTATTCTAAGTACTATTTGTATTTAATGACAAATTGTAGTAGTTAGTTTCCACAAAATGAAACCGTTGTTCAACTAGCTCTTTATTTATCTAGGGTTGCTGGTATTAAACAATTGATAATGTTCAACTTAAGATCAATACATTTTGTAACTAAAAAAATATATAAGTCTCATTTAATTTAATTTCCTAACGAAGTCACAATTTCAAGTAGTATTTTAGTTCTTTTTCTCCTTATCATTTTCATCTAGTCTCATATTTCTACATCTTTAGATTTACAAACCTGTAGTTATCTATATTTAGATTAAATATTTTTCATTACTACATCTTTATAATTACTTCCGAGATACTAGCTGCTTTGTCGCGATATTTCCTAAATATTAAACGGTTTTCTTTAGTTTACCCCGTCTTCAAGTAATGTTTAGTTAATTTTATCGAAATCTATTCTTAAAAATGAAGCTGAGATTGAAACAGGACAGAAGAAAGTCTCTTGATTCCAGCGACATAATGAATAAGGTGGGAATTATGCTAACACTGACAGGTTCTATAAATTTTAGCCCCCAATTCTACACAGCATCTATATTTATGTTAAGCATCCCTTCAGTAATCGTGTTGCACTACCTCCGTTGTGCTTTTCTACAGTGTTGGTGAATATTTAAATATTCAATTCTTGGTAATATATTATAATGTAGTGGATATATCGTTTCTGGAGAAATAGCATAAATGAGACCTTGAGGTGATGAAATATTAAAAAATTGATGAAATCGGCAGCAGCGAAGTATGCATTTGTGTGAATATTATTAGAACATAAATATGCTCTTTTTTCCGTCACATATTTAGAAAACGAAAGTTCTGTGCGCTTTGACAATCAAATTTCAGTAGAGGTTGAACTCAGTTTTTGCGGGTGACCGAGAAGATTAACATGAATTCTGTGAATTAGAGAAATTTCTTAGTGAAACTGATGGGACGCGATCACTTACCTTACTCATAGTCAATCAACATTTAGGAAAAGAAGTTTTCCACACCAACATAAACTTGCTGGAAACTTTCCAGGGTGATATAACTAACTATGTTGAAAAAAGAGAAATCCTTTCAGGCTACACCACTCTTTGTTCATCTTTTGATGATCTGCAGTGTAGGAGCATACGCCATCTTTGGAGCAATTATTATACGTAAATTGGAGACCAAAAATGTAGCCGTAATAAAAATGGAGACGGAAAGAAAACATATTGACTTGAAAGATTTCGGTAAATAATTAATTACTTGAATTAAGTGTGCTTTTTCAATCATACATGGGAAATTTAAACTTCAGAATCTCTCATTAGAGCAATGGATATAGGCTTAAAACACAAGCGAAGGAGGCGCCACAATGACACATATTCAGCTGAGGTGTTAACAAAGAAAGCTAAGATCGGGTAGAGCAATAAGAACATTTTGACTTTAATATTAACGTGCATGTTCTCATTTGCATCATCCATTATTGTTTTGGAATTATTCGCATTTACTTAATTTTTAAGTGTTCTAAATATGCAGGGAATGGCCTGATCGAGAGAGAAGGGCTGCTGTCCAGGTGATTCGCAGTCGTCGATGTGTCGTTGGGGTCATTAAGGTATTGCTGAGAATTTTAACATTATTTTACCTTGTTACTGTCCAATTTTACTGCTAAATATATTTTGCTCATCGTATCTTGCCTTTTCAGCGTATGTCTACTTCGCAATGTTTAACAGATTCTTTAAATGAGAATTTTGTCAAAGAACTTGACCAATGTTATCGCGTAGCAGTAGAACATGATACACACACAAAAGACGTGCTTTTCACTAACAGCGAAGAAGTAGTGGAATCTGGTACGTCCCACTTCTTTTCATGTGCCGCAATTATAATGATTAGATGATAGTGACGTATGGATTTATCACATACTAACTTTTTCTTTTTTGTGTTTCCTTTCATATACTTTCCAGAATTAGCATTATTTTTGAAAATAGAGCACTTAATTAATTATAATATTTCTAAGTTGCTGAGGAGAAGGAGGAGGAAGTTCAGCCTTGGTCATTTATGGATTCACTCTTGTTTTCTTTCACTGTCATCACCACAATTGGTTAGTTGGAAAATTTGTACAAAAATAGGCGAAGAATGTCAAATCTGAGGGAAAATAGATATAGAAACAGGTAAGCCTCTGGAAAAATGCAAATCATGATTACAATTCTTGTAAATATAGGATATGGTAACGTTGCTCCAAAAACTTTTGTTGGTCGACTTTTCGTAATCATATATGGTCTGATTGGGATTCCGTTTACTCTACTGGCAATTGCTGATCTCGGCAAATTTCTTTCTGAGCTTATGGTGGGATGGGCGAAAACAGTATCTCGATTTAAAAAGTTGGTTTATATTTATTTTCAGGTTAGCCTTTATATTTAACTTTATATAATTAGTGAACTCTATTGTCTTATGATTCAGTTCAAAAATTTACTCATTATAAACGATATTTTATATATTCATAGGTACAATTTTTGCACGGCAGTTGTTTTTATTTTACTGGTTTTTTCCCCTCATATTTTTCCTATTAAAGTTGCTTTAAATAATTTTCATTATCTGTGTTTTTATCAAATCTTTTGCTATACAAAGGAAAGAGGGAAATTTGATTCTCAGTTAGCCTATAATTGTCTCGTTCATTCAGACGAATACGAGAAGAGTGGCAAACGAAAATAAAATTAAAAGGCCGTTACGACACTGAAAAAATACTAAATGGAAACTGTAAAGCGATGCTTGAAAAGTGTGGAAGTCGTGACGACATTACATCTGTTGAGGAGGGGAAGGTATTGCTGACCAAAGAGAATTCATTAGTTCTAGTTAATTGATAATACTCCATTAAGGTCGAAGAAAATGATGACATGGAAGCAGAAGACGATTTAGAAGAAACACAACCGCTCTCTCTGTTCTTTCTCTTCATCGCTTACATTACCTTCGGTTTGTATTTAAAAGATAACATTTTCAAAGTTTGTAATATAATGTATAGTGTAGTCATAAGGGAAAATGAGCTAACATCTTAATGACATTATTTTTAGTGCAGTTTATAAATTAACATTATACATATTGCCTTTAAATTAAAATTATTACTAGGCGGAGTTATGCTAGCTAGCTACGAACCGGATATGGACTTTTTCAAAGCTGTCTATTTTAATTTCGTCACTTTAACATCAATCGGACTCGGAGACATCGTTCCTAGGAGGCTAGTTTATGAGATTTTAACCCTGCTTGCTATTTTTCACGTACAATTTAGGCAACTTGGTGATCATGGCAATTATATCTTTAATCATAAAAGAAGTGGGGATGAGAATCTGGAGAGAGCTGTTATGTAATGCAACATATTTAAAGATCCTCAAGTCATCATCAATAATCTTTTAATTTAGACTGATTTCACATAAATAAAGTGTCGCATCTATTTATTGTAACTGTCTATCCACTACATAGTAATGGGCAACTAGTAAAAGATAGTACCAAAAGCCGTTAGTATTGTTGTGATTTGAAAGAGTGAATGGACAAGAAGGACGGATTCTAATGCATTTTGTCTAATTAGAAAACTAGAACTGGGAGAGGAACATTTATTTTTGATGAGGAAAACACACTAACATAGTTAAGAAAATGCTCTTAGTGTAACATATAGGAAGGCTGTATGTAGTTCTTGTCGAACACTAATGAAGGGATAGGCGTCAGAGCTACGGCGACACTATGATAGTAGTTATAGGGTATGGCTTCTGAATAATTTATTGATATTACTGTTAGTTTTCAGTTAAAATGAAATCGAAACTTAAGGCTATGTTAGAATTAGATTTCTTTACAATTTAGTGTCGTGCTTTAAAAGAATATTCGAAACTGTTGTTTCACAGTATTCCAACAGCACCTTTCGATATTTTGAGTCACCTAGAAATTTTTAAATTGTTTGTCACTCTTATAAATGTGCTGAATGTTGTTTTTTAAAGGAATAATATCTTCCTAATCGCCACCTCAAGTTTTTTAAAGATATATAAAATCTTTTTTTTTGTTGAATTTTTAATCTTGCCACTTAATTCAAGATTTCAGCGACACGTACATGGTCTTGACGATCATTTATATTGCGATAGGTCTTGCGCTGACCACCATAGCCATAGAAATCGCAGCTGATACTCTGAAGAAACTTCATTACTACGGAAGAAAAATAGAGAACGTCGGTAACGTAGCCATATGGTTCGGAGGAAAGAAGTTAGTTCGCAGAGAAACTCCACTTAACTGGCACTCTCTCATACGTTTAGCTATCTTCCTCACAATTTATACTTCTTTAAATAATATATTAAACAAATATTGATGTGTATTTTTAGATATTACGTCATTTCTTATTCAATATTGTTGGTATTCAGTATAAATAAATGATCTAAAATGTTTGATTCTACATTTAGAATTACGATGAGGGCCTTAGTGAAGAACCTTGGTGACCAATTTAATCTTCCGACTACTATAGTCAAAGATCTAGACCTTGATAACTTTGTCGAGCAAGCCATTAAAGTTGAAGAAGGCGAAATTGAGACGTTGAGGGTTGGTGGAAGTCGATTACTTAACAATATTTGTGATATAAATTATAAATCAAAATTTAAATGTGCCACATTACTTCATCATATTATTAATACCATTAACCGTTCTTATTCTTTGCAACATTTTTCACCACAATTATTTACTTAACATTGGCGTTAAAGTATAAGTTAAAAACAAAGGAACTATTAAAAATATTAATGAATTAAGTTTTAACATGATTGTCATATTGATTCAAGTCACAATAGCAAATTTCTAAACTTCAACATTAACATTCAGATTGGGAATTTAGCAAAAGTAACAATCAGTGTTAAATTTTCCATTTGATATTAACTTTATCCACATTTCATCCTCTTTCATTTCTGTTTTTCGCGATCAGAAACATGAACTTTTAACAATAAGTATTCATCACTTTCAACTAGTGCAGAGTGAAAAAATCTCAGACATGAAATTGGTGTGCAACAAATCAGAAGCTTTAACAACACTCATTAGTAACTTTGTTATGTGATCAGCAACAATCAATAATTCTTTTACATTTCATGGAAACGCGACTCCGCTGTAAAGGATATGCAAAAAAGACCAATTCTAATATATCATAATTTTTTAACGCTATTCTAGTCATGGTTTGCAAATACTTCTAGAAACTTAAGTTTCTGGCTTTTCGACCGTATTAACTTTATTAATATATGCTATATGTGACAACTTTATGAAAACACTTATTTTTGTATTTTTCACGCTGATTTGAAGTGTGCTTATCTTGCTTCTCCACTGTTTAATATATATATATATATAAGGTTTTTACATCATAATATTTTATTGAGTTGAAAGAAAGCCATAATACTTTTAAAATCGGTGTTTTTTTAGCTACCTTATATATATAACTTTATTTAGCCCCCTCCTTTTGAGCCTGACCCCAACGAATTCACTGCTGGATTTATGGATGAGAACTCAGAAGGTAGTTTTTACCACTTACTAGCTAGTTATGTAGCTCTTGTGACACACTTCGTAGATTTATGGAATGATCTAGCAGCACTGTGCAGTCACCTCACAAGTGTTATAGACGTGTGGGTACGTGAACCAACACCGTCACGTACTCCCTCACCCTCCCTGGATCTTCTATTGGAACCTATGCCTAAAGAGCCCATACTAGAACCGAACCCACAACTTTCTCCAACGTTTATTTCACGAGAGCCATCACCTGAATCAACTCCTGAAGCAACACCAATTCTCACGCCAGGTGGAACAAATGCATTCAACGGCATATAATAATGATAACTTGTTTCAGGGTTTAATATAATTGACTAGAAGAAAATGGTCAACGAATCACTATTTCTACAGTGCCTGTTTTTCGAACTTTAAATATCTTTCTAAAATCATTATTATGTCATTTATTTGATTTTAAAAAACAAGTGGTCGGTAATTGATATTGATTAAAGTGCCCTCAAGAGAACATACGCCGCCAGAAACTCCTGAATCCAGTCCTACTCCAATTCTGGAATTACCTCCAAAACCGATCTCGCCACCACTGCTTCCTTCAACGGAAGCAATTCTTGAATCATTCACCGAACCAGTACCTGATTTGAAACCAGAACCAAAACCGGTATGTTTTCTTATAGGAATTTCTTATAGATATGTGTAAATGAAATCTTTAAACAGTATCCTACTGTAGATAGTATATCTTTTGCCAGATTCTGGAACTTTATCCATTTAATATTGTCGCTTCTAATCCAGAACATTCAAGGTTGTTTAGGAAATTTTCTCATACTAAAAAATATATGTAAAAGCCTAAGGCATTATTGCTGCATTAATTTGCAACAATAATATCAGTAATTACTAGCGACACTTATTGCTTTGATTCAAAAGAACTTTTTGGGTTTTAAAAAGGCTAGGTTTCATTTAGGAACGAACTCTACCTGCAGAAAAACGTGAGTTGCCTTAAACAGGTTTTCTAAAACAAATGAACTTAAAAGCCAGGTAATTGATTTAATTAAAAAGATATATAATGTGAAAATAATTTTTATCTTTTAGTTCATAAAGTAACTCCAACAGATATAGCATCTCAGAAACGTCGTGCTTATAGTGAAGAGGCTTGGCGCCGATATCAGGAATACCAAAAGGTCTCTTGGTTATTATTATATATTTAAATCATTACAAATTCCCATCTATTTTACTTTATATTCCCATACAATTTTTTTCCCTCAGTTTAGTATCTTATGAAACGCTTACCTTAGATATCAGATTTATATTATGAATAGTATGAAAATGGATAACACCAATTTTGATGGGCGCCTTTATATAGATATTTGCAAAAACGCATAAATTAGGAAATTAAAAAATTAATTTGGTTTAGCAAACTTTGTTGATGGTTTCATTTTTAATATAGAATACTGTCTGAAGCAAAAAAATGATTTACTGTATGAAGATGCAATTTATGTCTTTGCTATATTTTGTTTTATTATTTAAATAGTTATTTTATTAGTGTTATTTCAGCAGTGGAAGAAGTTCCGACAGACCCAAAAGGCTAATGTCCCAGGGAGCTCAGAGGCAGGGTCAGTGCGAAGTGGTTCAGGACAGTCGTCCTCGAAAGGGTCCACACAGCCAAGCACCCCCAACAGCTCAACTTCTAAGCTTTAATCACAGGTTTATCGGCAAATATAGAGGTTGAAATAAAATTCCAATAGTCCTCTCCAGTGATTGTTTGTGTACCCATTTAATAGCGAAATAGTGCAGAACGAGGTCACCTCAGAATGCCCCGTAAATGATCGTCGAAATATCAGTTCTTCTAAAGTGATGTAGAACACTTATAGTCAATCAAGTAGACTTGAAAGTTCGCCGATCGTGTTGACACTACCCTGAATAAGATGTTTATATTCTATTGATATTGAAACATAAAGCATTCGAGTGGTAGTGGACAGTGACATTTCTATTAGTGGGGTATGAAATTAGAACAAAGAATAGAGGAATAGATAGCGATCGAGCTAAGCAGAGTATAAAAAAGCCGAAATGGGATATAATGAAGAGTGTATATGATAGGTTAGAGTTCAAATATATAAGCTTATAATTCCTCTGTCTGTTAGGTTGTTTATATATCTTAATTTATCTTCATTGTCTTGGCGTGGATGTATGATTTCACTATATCACACCGAATTGGATACAATTGTTCTTTATTTTTGCAAATATACAATAGATAAAGGAGTGAATTATTATTATCAGAATATTCAAAACAATAATAAATAGGCTTAAGTCAATCTCATATCACCTTAGATATTTATGTATGGTATAGTTTGTAGGGTGAAATACTGCATAATCTTCAGTGAGATTTTTGATATCTTTTAACAGCGGCTTCACCTTTGGTAATTCTGAAAGTCCTATTAAAGGATGAAAAACCTATTTTTAGTTTTAGACGTAAATTATTTCTTCATGTGAAATATACTTCTATGTGGGCTAAAATTTGAGATTGGAGTTTGGATAGAAGACATTTCGCTTCATGCTCTTCTCAGAAAATCTTTCCATCTACAATCAATTTGAGAATCTGAATGTATGAAATTAACTATGAAAGTGTGCTAAATAATTTTATTTAAAATTATGACGCAAACTATTCATGAAGGACACCTCTTCAAGGATGTTAAATTAAATTTTAAGTGGAAGAACAGAGTGCGAACAATACGTGCATTATTTGAAAATCCAATTTCTATAGTTTGTTCCGAAAACGCTCTTCTGGCTTTGCAGTTCTTACCATTGACGCGATATATTTTTTGATCTACAAGTAGTAGAACATTGAAGACACGATACATTTTCTTTAATACAAATCCAGTGATGGCTTTGCGAAAGATTTGTGTTCTTTCATAGTATTGTTAAAGTAGATTCCAACTATGCTATATTTTTATCCAGCAGCTATTTATTCTAGTTTTCGAGGTAAGTTTGCTTTGCTTATTATTTTATACTTTGTTACTAGCTTGCTCTTTAAGTACGGGAATGCACAACAGTCTATGTAATGATTGGACGAATACCTCTTAGACGAGTTGAAAGGCGCTACATAGTTACTCTTGAAACGGAACCTCGCTCTAAAACAGGTTTTCTAAATTATAATATCAAGTATATAATCCTAACTTTGGCAAATGGATTTATATTTTAAAGTAGAATGTTAATTAATTAAGATATTGCATGCAAATATAGAAATCTGTGGTCATCGGTTGCACAGCAGTTGAAGTATTTAGACATAAAGCTCTCAAAAGTTAGTAGACTAAAAGAATTTAGTTTAGCCTAAGAGTTTTAATACGCCTGTTGCTTTTGATTCGTGTCACATAGTTTTAAATGATTAAATTTAGTCTGAACTATAAGAGAAAACCTGACCATCAACTAACTTTTGAGTGAAATTGTACCCATTAAAATAGAAATAAGAGATCTTTAACTGGCGAATATGAGGGGTCGAAACTAATGTTCCATTGTAGATCATTAATAGCTTACTGTGCCGCAGTGTGCTATTGGGATGTTTTAACCACAAGCAAGTTAGTCTGATGGTCTACTTAAATCTGCATAATGACTTGATAATCTTATTGGAGCCAGTTCATAATATCTCTGAGAATTCTTCTTATTCCTATATGTAATAAGGTGTCTAATGATTTAAAATTAGAAAAAAGACCTTTTTGAGCCTAAAACATTGAAAGTTGCAAAGTATAGTAAAAATACTATGTTTGCTTTAACCGAATTCTAGTTCGTCCTTTTTTAACCCTTATTGAATTTCATTTTTTTTTAAATATTTTATACTATGTCATAGTGGATTACTTGAGTTTGTCAGCGTAAGGAGTGCCATGGATAACTTCATCACAGTGTGTCAAGTATACGGTAGTTTTCCAACAAACACGGCAATCAAGGGGCGATTTAGAAGGGATGAGGAGAGTTGATTGCGGTGCGATGCTGGGCAATCAGGCAGGATTCAAACCCAGATGTACGGTAGTCTAGGGTGGTCGTAAAATGGGAAAATAGAATGCGATTTGTAGGTAAGGTCATATGGAGATTACTTTCACGCAAATACCACATCCAGTAAAAATATCGGCTTAAATTACCAAATTTGTGTCATTAAGAATTAATTTGATATCGATAATTTTCTATTATTTGCACGTAAATTCTTAGAATTATATTATAGATTTTCTATATGTCACGTATTTTATGGGATACACTAATCTATCTATACATTGATCTTACTAAAATTAAAGTTTCCTTTGGTACAGAAAAATGCCTATCCCTTCTTCTCTTTCGTTAGCACCGCTTTAATTATGTGTTCGTGTCGGGACACTTGTTAGCTATGCGGTAACGACGACATTGAGCTGTCTTCCGGAGCCTTCCGCGGTGGTCCAACTGCATCCGGAATATCGCACGCAATGTCCGGATAAGAGCCACGAATACTTAACAAGCTCTACCATAGTCAGAATTTAGAAAAAATAAAGGCTATAATAGTATGTATGATTTAAAACTTTTTATTTTCTAAAATCCTTTAATGCGCTATAAAATTATTAATACTTAACAACATAAACAAAATTGTAATTTGTTAAAGTCTTTTTTTTTCAATTTCCCTTCAGTGAGCATAGTTTATTCTTTGACTATCATATGACCTCTCTCTCCATGGAGAATTCCTGGCAAGAATATTGTTTTCGGAGCTAGTTTGAGTGGCGGCATGTCTCTGGAGACTAGCTCTTATCAATCAGTAGCCAGCGACGGAAAGGTTGCATGTAGAAATTCATCAAGCTCCCGTCTGATTTATGCTACCAGAAAGGGCGAGAAGTCTATCAAACAAATTGCCGTAGATACTACTGTTTCAAAAATAAAGCAGAATTGTGTAACTTACAGTGGTGAAAGTAGGAATTATCGTCTCTCCACCATTATATAAGCCTTTAAAGGAAGCTATAAGCGAAAAATCACAACTATTTTAATTACTGTAATCATTACATTGCAATGACGTGTGTACAACCAAGTTTGTTACACGCAGTTATAGTGTAGAGCCATCATCTCTCTTTCCCTTACTACCTTCTTATTCGGGCGGCACTTCGAAGAACTCTGTCTGAGAAACTCCCCTGAGCATGCTAAGTTGCTTTCCAGCATGTTAATTGCACATCGTTATTAGAGTCAGATGCGCTAGGCAGATTTATGGCTGTTTGCCAGCTTATAGAGCACCTTGGGGAGCAATTACGGTACGAATCGCCCGCCGCAGAAACCTAGCAGGAGAAACTAGATCACTAGGTATACTGTGGATGGTGATTATAATAAATAAACATTGGTATGAAGTGCCAACCATTATTCTATTCTGGCATTCATTCAATACCTCTTATCCAATCATGTTTGCTATTTATACTTTAATTTTGCTTTTGAATTAAGTGTCTTCCACTTGATTTCATTTTTTAAACTTATATTAGTATGCACAATTACTTTACTAATTATTGGATCCCCACTTCTAAAGTTTTCCCTCTCGTTCCTTCTTAACGAAGCGCTAGAGGCAGTTGATTCGGCAGTTGTCACCACTGACGGCGTCCCCGGGGGGTTAAAATGGGACCCAGTAATCGGTAGAGAAAGATAGGATATAGAGTAAGAGAGACAGTTAAGAAAGTATGAATTTGCTTATGTACCCTAAAAATCTCTAGGATCAGCCAACTTTCATTCCCATGCCGCTTCTTCATATTTTATTGTATCTTCTTATCTCTCAATCTCCCTGTCTTTCTATTTCGATCCGTTCATCTGTCGGTCCCTTCTCTCCTTTCTTGGCATTGTTTATCGGTCGCGGATTGAGGTGCTTATAGTCGGATGTGCCATATGTCAAGGATTCACGATATGTTGTCTGTTCCAATGTGCAAATACATTTAAAAAATTATTTTTAAACAAAAAATAGCTTGATTAAGAAAATTTATGATCATCTTATAAATTATTATTATCCAAACGGCTTAAGCACTAAGCTTGATTTGATTTGGCTTGATTGCAACATTCCACTTCCATTCTAGAAAGCCCTAGCATGAAAATCTATGACAAAAAGGTTATAGAATGAAATATTCAGGAATCTAAAAAAACCACTTCCATAAAAGTTTACAGTAAAGTTACAAGTTGGATATGTTTTAGGATCTAAGTGAATAATAAGAATATAGGACGGATATAATGGAAAACAGCGGGATATTTGAGTGTCTAAAAAATTTGAAATCTGATTCCTCATCTAGTACCTGTGCTAATCTGCTGTGTTACCCAATCACTTAAGTCTAATCCACTCTACACAGTATTCCCCTTGGGTCAATTGGTCTTGATAGGAGGCCAGCTGGCAACTCTTGACACTATAAGTACCGTATACCTTTCAAGGACCATTGGAAGGTACCTGTGCTAATTGGATAGCATGAACTACATCATGTATGATTAATGGCAGCTTTTTACAATTAACACTTTAAATAAGTTAATTAGGATATTTTTAACATCAAATGGCATTCACAGATCAAGTTGGTATAGTGTAGAAGAAATAGTCTTCAGATTAATTTGAACGTCTGTCCACGCATATAATTTTAGGAGCAGCAGAATGAGGTGAATTCGAATACGGGAGCTCACATTTATTAGAACATAAATATGCAGATGAGACGTCTTTTGTCCGGCATCTGCTCCTCCTAATGTCTTAGTGGAGAGAACACACGGAAGGTGCATGGATAATGAACTGATGAAAAGAAGAAGAAGAAAGAGGATAAGATAAATCGGAGAGAAAGCAGAAAGACTTATTCTAAATAATTGGAAAAAAAAACTAATTTTAGGTTATACTAAAGTAATGATCGATGTTCAGTTAGACATTTAAATCGCTCATCCCACATTTATTTTATTCCTCAAGGCTCCTAGTTTCCTAGATACCAATTCGATTTCAAATTTCCTTTTAGTTTCTCGTCCATGCTGTAGTAATATGGGAAGACATGATTCGCTGGCAGAGGACACCATCGAAGATGCCAATGTGTGCATCATTAATAAAACGCAACCAATGTTCCAGGTTGGTTTGGTTAGCTCCTGTATATCTCATTTATCACTTGAATCTAGATCTATTAAATTACCAGTTAGCTTTATTAATATTTTATTACTCAGCCGAATATCTATCTATGTGATGTCCCCAAGGTATGTTGCACTAGTCGTGGCCAACCAGCATGCTGTTCAGCAGATGTAGATTTCTCTAATATGTAAGTTATTGGAATTTATACTTTTTAAACGTTATATATATATATATACTAAATCACTAAATTAGAGCAACAATAGCATTGCCATGCGTCTGTTAAAGATGCAGAAGACAATAGTTTGAACTATAATTAGTCAATAATTTAAAGTGTGACCTTTTTTTCGTCTTCTAATATACTTTAGCCGTTAACTGATGACTGAGTATCCAATTTCGTCCGTATGGTATCGGTGTTGATTACGGTATTTATCCGGTAGATTAGGCAATAAGACACGGCAGATTGGATAATTGCGGGCGTCTGACTAAATGACCTATTGGTTTTGTGGCAAAAGATGGAACCAACAGATAGCGAATTAACAGCTAGTGAGGTGGCCAGAGAGATTCTAGATGTTACCAAAGACAAAGAATGGCTATAGAGAAGCTTTCTCAAAATTGCCAATGTATATTCACTATTTCTGAGAAACGAAGAAGAAGTGAGATATCTTGCAGTTTCTCGCAGGCTCTGTTAATCTTCATTGTTTTTACACTATTCATTATTATAGCCATCTTAGTTAGATGGTATTTCCATGATGAATATCCTTTTATACCTAAAGGATTAACAAATTCAGAGAAGAAGACAATTATTCAAAGGTGAGCAGTGGAAAGGTCAGATGTACTTAGAGCAAAATTAATAGTTCAAATGATTTCATAATATACAAAATCTATGCAGGTTTATGTTCCCCACGAGTAGTGACGTTGTAGACGATCCGCTTTTTGGCACCATCTATGAAGAAAAGACACCGGTGTAAGAATTCAAAATTTCGTGCTTTTCCCAATGGAAACAAAAAATTTAGGATTATTAATAGGCTTGCCTACGTGGAGAATAGAGAGGCAAAAGAGGTTCGACATCGACGAAAAAATACTTTGTCGGTGGAAGAAATGTTAGTATAATTATTTACTTATCATCATTCATAAATATTTAATTTAGCTTTAGGAAGTAAATTATCTGTCTATCAATTTTCATTCCGTTAATTCTACAATACAAATAATTTTTGTTGTTATTAGTGATAAGTTAAGTGAGTATGGGAATTTTCCCGTTGCCTTCTCCATCGGAAGTTCTCCCAGCTCCTTGGACGTGTACCAGCTGCCCTCCCCATATTGCGTCCTGTGATCCTCTTGCATAACCCTCGCCGCCTTTCCATTAAAGGAGCAAATAAAACACATCGGTAGCCTCTGCGTAATGTGTTAATGATACCCACTTCAGAGCTCATCCTGATCTCCTATTAAAGGGACAGACATCCAAAGGCACCGTCATCTCATAATGCTTGATAGAGCATACAGTTCACATTAGTAGAATACATATATATAAATTTTATATGAACCTTGTTTCCACGATATTTTTAATAGTCTGATCAGATTTATATAATATAAAAGTCATAGAAATTCATTATGTATAATTTCTAATTTATAAGGTTAGTGATGTGAAAAGAAAAACTAGCAATAGATCTCCTATATATTAGTGCATGAAAATATGGAATAATAGATTAAATCACTAATTTAGTTTTAAGTTATCTAGACATCATTTTTCAGATACGTAGTTCAGTTTATATTGCCCTTTGATGTCCAATTATTTGGTTCCTTTGATCTAGGCTCATTCCAGTACAGTAATCCATCTCTATAGATAACCTGTCAAACTTCCTTTGTCCTCCTATATCATACAGTTGTGTGTGTCTCTCCGTACTCATGCTGTTCCTACTCTCTGATCGGCCGCATCGTGCATTCTACATGATCAAATATTCATTACGTGATCTGCAGCGGCATACCTTTGTTACAGAGAGAAAGGAGAATAAGAGAAAAAAATGGACGAAAAATTAATAAAGGTAATCATTTAGAACTAAAGTCCTCAGTTTATACGATTTTCATACTAAAAAGACTTTCACTTATTGAACAAAGTTAAATTCCTTTATGGAAAACTTGTATACAGTATCCATTATACAAATGTTCAAAGCTAATTCAGATATTAAATCTGAGAATGAGCATTATTTTTCACGGGCTATTTATTTGAAAAAAAAAGTTCATTTCTAGTCAAAGAAAATTTTTATAGGTAGCTCCTATTCAGATGTGACCCCATCCGATTCTGGTCGCCAGACAACTTGGATTACAAGTGCAACTAACAATGTAAGCAAATATGTCGGATCCAAATAATCAAACCTCTAAGTCTGAATATGAATTATTTTCAACCAAATAGACATTTTTATTTTTTGAAGACTTAAATTATGTTCAAAATATGTTGTATTTCTGGAAATATCTTTAACGACCCCGTTTTCAGAATGTTCGTCCCCAGCGGCATGGAGTCTTAATCGCCATTGTGCAGCCAGCTGAGTATTAGCATATAACCTTTAGGAGATCTCGGGTTCTATCTTAGCGGTGGCATGAAAAGGATCAAGAAGGATAGAGACTGAAGAATTAGCATTGCAGTGGTACCTGTCCACAGTAGATTAGCAAATAGCGTCCAAGGACAACTCGGATTACGATGCTTTGTACATGGAGTCACAAACCTAATGAAATATCGACTGCTCTCTATTTAACAGTTATTCAAAGATTTATTCATTAAAAATACTGTGTAAAGCCGAATACAAATTATCACAAGTTATTGATCATTTGTTATTTCAATGTTCGGTGTTATGAAAGTATATTAAAATGATTTCACTATCAATTCTCGAAAACTAAAATTCATGATTTAATTTGGCGTTCACTTATTACGTGGTTATTAAGGTATTTCATTTCAGATAAGCATCCATTTAAAAACAATAGTTGGTTGCAATTGGTGTCCCCTCGATAGTCTCTGCATACCTCTGTCACCCATCTGGCGCCGCTTTGTTAGCCTCTCGGTTGGCCCTAAACCATCTCTCCAGATGTTGCGTCCGAGGTCAAAACAGAAAGAAGGAAACAGGAAGACCAGACGATATTGTTTGCCGCCATATAATTAAACATTAGAAGAAGCTAAATTTAATAGAATTCCGTAGCATATTCTTATTGGTAGAAAAGTCCAACATCATTGTTTGCTTAAAGCTAAAAATACACTAAATTGCAAATGAACAGTGGAATAGGTAGATAAAGGTATTTAAGTAGAATTATACAATAATAGGTTTGCTTCGATACGCTTAATTAATACTGCATCAAGCTCGTTCTGTCTTTTCCATCTTCACCTTCGCCTCTCCAGCAGATGTTGCCATTTCTTTATGACCTCTCGACCATCGCAATGCTCGCTCGCCCACTAATCGACTGCCAGGTGAACTGCCCGTTTTACAGAATTACGAGTCGGCTAATCCTTTGGTATGTTGACATTTGGTTGCCATATTGTTGGACCGATCACTTTCCTTTTATTTCTTTGATACCAGAAATCCGTGGTTGACCACAATCACTATTGCCTAATTACATTCATCTATTTATTTCTAAAGCATCGAACACAAATATAAAGATTAATTGAAGAATAAATCATATGGAATAAATGGATAGTTATTTTCCTAATCGAATTCGAGTATATAATTTTAAGAACGACCCCCTTAGTTGGAGTGTGGTTGTCAATATTTCTGCACCTATGCCTGAGGCGACTAATTGGCGGCCAAGGTTGAATTCTACTTGGATTTGTCTTAGTTGATTCCCACGCTCGGCACATTCGCAATTCAAATACTTTACACAGAAAAAGGTAGAACTGATTCTCAAAGATCCTACGCCGAGATATCTGAAAGTAAAAACGTAAAAGGGACATACATAATTCTGGGATCATGAGACATTCTAATAATTGTTGAAATAGCAAATCTTTGTATTTGACTAGCAAGCTGATTTCCATTCGAAAACCCTAAGGGGAGGAGCTGGCAATTTTGAATCGACTTGAACGAGAGCAGTCGGACACGTTTATTCCTTCATGCGAGAGATCATCTCTTTCCCTCTCCTTCCCCCTCTCCCTATTTTCTCACTTGCATAAACACCTTATATATGTGTGTAAATGTATATAGATATAATTGAGACTGATTAATACATATAGAATACAAGATAGAAGGAGCTATAGTACTATGAATTCGAAGAATAACGCAATAATTGCAATATTTTTGGAGCATTAAGTGCTGTACTACTTGTGGCAGAGGTAGATTTCTATAATAATTGTGTATGATTTGTCTCATTTCTTCGATTGGTAGTGAGTAAAACGAGGTTACCCAGTCCCTCGTTTTTGCCTGCTCCTCTACGCACCTAGTGGTCGGGTCTCTGATTCAATATACCTTGCCATGCTCAATTCGTTTACCGCTATCAAATCTTATCGCGCCAATAGCCCTTCTTTAGCCTAATACAATTTGCTTGATGATGTCCCTTGATTGGCAACCACACCTCCACTTTCTACTCGTACAGTGAGTCTCACTGTGATGATGTTCATCTTGTTCAAATTAATTATCAAATTGCTGCCCATTTTTAGTGCGCGCAAATGCTGAATAACTATAGCGCTGTTACGTTTTGATTACCATCGTCGTTATCATCAAATAATTCATATTTATTCTAAAACGTTACTTTTTTGAAAATAGATCCCAATTTGATTACGTTGAGAACCCCGAAAACTTCATAGCATGATTCACACGTGCATTTAACGAGTGCGCCTCAAGGTATTAGATAATGTAAACAGATTTATATCCACCTCCGACGGCAATCGATGAAAATTAACTCCGTTGTTTTCTACTACTCCTTTGTCAATTTCCCTCTCTCTCATTCTCTTTTTCTATCACTGACCTTCCTCTTTTACTATTGGTCTTTTTCCCTACTACTAACCGCTTCTATGGCAACCAGCTTGGAATACGGTACCTTTCAAATTCACTTTCACATGGAATCGGAATGAGTTTTCAACATTTCTGATTACGGTAGCTCGAATCTCAAGTTTAAATGGTACCTGTTTCTTTCAATAACATTGGCCGTTTAACTAACAACCTGCGTGCGCTCATTCTGTACCGGTTAGTGGTGATTTATGTGCCAGATGACTTCCCAAATGGTTCCACTCGTTATTGCGGCTAGGTACGAAGGGTACAGATGAATAAACTGCTAGTAAGACACATTTTTGTCTGAGCTTTAGAGGGATATTTTGAGTAGCTGAATCATTTAGAGCAAATCATACATCTTTCGATAATTATAGGGCAACAAATGAGCTTACTTAAATTTCAGATGATTCTTCATATTACAGTACACTGCCCATTCATGGACGCAGAGAATCAAGGTCAGTCGGCGCTGCGTTGTATATTAATAGAAGATGAGTGTCATAATTTATGCAAATGTGACAAGCCACACGTGTTGTAGACGTTCAAGTGTCTTTGTTAGGACTAAATCAACTAAGAATCTAATGTCATCTATCATTAGGTACTTGAAACATGTATATACCTTGTTTTCCTAAGAGCGTTCAAGATTATATTACATAATAATACTATGAAATTTATATTTCTCGATTATTTCAATAAGCATGTTTTTGTCCTCAAAGATGACGATTTTTGCCAGCTGCGCACAGTTCTCACAAATTTCAATAAGATCCCATTGGCGCACTGTCGGTGCTCGTCTCCGGGCGATTGCGCAAAAGGATCACAGTATTGTATTGTTGTTATAATAAACAATTGGGTGTGAAACATCAGGACAATTCAACGGCATAGTGCGCTATCTTCTACTAGTGGGACATGTTACAGAACCAGTAGGCTAGTTTTGTAACATATTACTTCGTTTATGGTTTTCAACGAAAATTTACAGTAAAGGCTTTACAATGCTCTACCATATAAGTACTTCTTATTGTTATATATGTTACCTATTTCTGCTAAATTACTCTAGTCAGGTAATTATTTCCCTCCAAGCTGTCGGCAGTCATTGCTTATCCTCTTAGCTCATCACCATATCCGATTGGGATAGTCGCCTATTATATACTTAATTGCCACCTATGAGGTGTCACTGCAGCAATTACGGTAACGAATTGGCGCAAAATTACCGTACTCATAATACGACAACCAACCGTCTGTTACCTTATTCATGGTGATCTATGGGATTATGAAATCCAATATTTATCTTGTGGTCAAACTGGAAGCAAATTTAGGGATTAAGATTTATATTAGGGTCAATAGAATCAAATCACTAGTGTAAATACCATTTACTACTAAAAATCAGTATATGGGCCATATTTGGTACTACTCGATTCAGCAGCTCCATTACCATTGGTGGAAATGCTTAGTTATCGGAGCTAAAGTTGTTTAATAGTAGTTTTCTCAGGTCGTGAGGTGGCAAAAATGCGCTATAACTCTCAGTGTTGTCATAAATGCGAATCCGCAGGCAGCTGCCCCCATCGAACAGGTGTCTCGCGACGAAAAGAAATTGGATTAGGGAATTTGATTGGATAAGAAAGGGCGATCCAGGTCAGCCCTCAGTGTCGGCTCTCGAACAACAATTCACACCTTCAGCAAATTACAAACACTTTGATAAAAAGTGTAAATATTCTTAGATTTATTGGAAGATTGTTGTCTATTATAATAAACCAATTTTTAACAGTGTTTTTTTTCGTTCTATAACCTTAAGTGACACATTTGTAGAGAGTAGTTTGTGCGCTGAATTTCTCGACTTTCCACTCACCTATAGTAGAGTCTTATCAATGGCTGCCATCTGGGCAATGTTATGAGAAATACAAGGGCTTAATTAGCCATGAAGAGATAGACATCTACGCCCGAGATTGAGAGGTCGTAGAAAAGAATGCGAATAAGCTTTCCCCATATTCCTTTTCCTCTTTCCATCCCTAGATTCCATCATAACATTGTTTTTCAAAACCAAGTATCCTTCACTTTAATTCCTTTAAATCCTTATGCATTCTTCCACCTGTCATTCCAGCTTTGGCTAAGTTGCACCTGCGATAACAGGAAAACGCACCAGCCCAAATGTATGTATTGATTATATCCATTCTTCGTAGATCAATTTTGCGCATTGAAGCATGCTACTCATTTATAGCAGCAAACTTTTCATTTAACTGTAAATTAAAACATTTATTCATAGCTATCCTTTAATTGCACCCATTCCTATATGCTCAGTTATGTTTCTGCTTCTCTGCTTCTCAGTTTTCTCAGTTATTTTACCGCGCTCTCATCGTCCACCTGCCTTTCAATCTGTTGAAATGCAAAGCGCCAAACCGTTTGGTGTATTTGACGGTTTCGCTTCTTTGTCTAACCTCAGATGAATACCATCTATTGCATGTGAATAGACGGTAATCTGTTAACATATTATGATTTGCTTTTTTCTTAATATTTTCAATAAATATTAAATCTTATTATATTTCCCAGTAATTTAACTTTCTTCTGCCACTATTTATTTCCATATTTCATGTTGCCAAGCAGTTAGTATATGAATCCTCTCAACCTTCTAAAAAATTTTTACTCTTGCTCACGTTGGGAAATATGGGGAGCTAGCGCAAACTCTCGTTAGCCGCATAATTTGATCTACCTGCGCATCGGCTCATTAGGCTGTCGCTGTATGTCTTCGTCTCTACACTGCGCGTGTTCCCTCGCTAGCTCATCCAATTACTTAACGTGGATAATGCTAGCCCCGCCCCCAGATCGGTGCCTTCTGGTCACCTTCTGCCAGACTGGTCGGTTGGGAACCTGATGACAGGTTACTGTAGCCTTCTGTTTATCCATTTACATTTAAATTATACGTCTACTTTATGGTTTAAACATCCATTTACCTTTATAATTTGCTTTCACTCCGCGATCTATTACCCTCGTGCTAAATGCTCATTCTTATCTCCATCACTTTCACAGTGCCTCTTTTGCGGCCAACCTCCCCACGTATTCATTTAATTGCCTCTGGTGGTTGTTGTGACATCTCCCTTCTCTTCGTGTCTGTTTTGTGAAGGTACGTCTATGTGCGTGATACAGCTGTTAATAATTCCATTTGTATATATTGTCTTGTTATGATGAATGATAGACACACCGGCAGGCTCTTCTAACAATGGGGTCCTCTCTCATTCGGGGTGTTTATTTATTTATTTATATTTACGTTATTCATCTCTTAAGACGCTTGTCGTTGGCTAGCAAGTTTGTTGAAAAATCTGTCACAGATTGCTCCAATATGGATAATGATAGATCGCAGCGTGGGAAGGCAGTTCTACGACCTATTCTCGTAGGTTTTTATTTTAAGTGTATAAGTAAGAACAAGGATAATCGTGTTCCCGATTAGTTCATGCGATTCACGACATCGTATTCTTCGCTCATGTCCGGCGTTAGCAGTTGATGGTGCGGGTGTTTTCGCCTTTATGATGGCGCGCGCCCATGAACTTGACCCTGCGGGACAGGACTGTAGGTGGATGAACTGGTATCTCGCACTACTGGCTTGCTACCGGTACCTTATTAATCCGAGGTGACATCTTTATCTAAATCATCATTGTCGACAACCAACTCTTCTTCTCTTCAGATCACTTTTATCATGGAAAAAGGTTGACTAAGCGAAAATCAATTAATCCCACAATTATCACAGAATTTCACCAAAAATTCATGTACCTACTATCTACTTGCGCAATACACAGTCCACTCGACCGTTCGTATGTCTGCAAAACAATTGTTACTGTGAAGTAAACATGTTTTTCACACTGTTGCTTTTCCTTGTTGATCCTACACCAGCCACAGCTCTCATCTATTCTATAGTTCACCTGATAATACAATATTTTATAAGCGAAATTCTACTACAGAGACTGTGGATAACAAATTTTTTGGTTAATTTGCTTGGTCCACCAGTAGTTAGATTTATCAGTTGGTTTGGAACGATTCCGACTAGGATGCGCTGAGTGTCTTAGATTCGCAGGTGTACCAGTTGGTTGCGGACAGCAGGCCGGTTTCGCGCGCGAATTCGCGGAAACATTTTATCTTCTTGGATCTGACCGGCTACTGGTAGTCTCGATACACATACAGGTTGTAGCGAGAACATATCGCAATTCCTGAACGCCGTGTTCCTTTACTCTCCGCCCTGTCATTTTTGCTAGTATCTATCTATTTTCTACTAATCTTCCTTTTCGTTAATTTTTTCACTTTCTCTTTTCATATTTCTTTTCACCTCTATCAGTCATTCCGTCCAACGCAATCCCTGCAGTCCAATTAGATGTGCACATCACAAACAGCCGTGGCCAGGATAATAAGAAACCTGAGAGCTCGGACCTTCTACTGATTTCTTATGTTGTCATCTTTTGTTAGATAACTATTTGTACTATTTGCTTTTTCTTTAATTTTTTTCTATTAAGTCAAATACATTGATTTTAGACGAAGTATAGTGCATATAAATATAATAATATCGTATATTACTGAGGATTATCTTGATTCCTCACTGTTGCTTATATTATTTTTTATTGTTAGGAGGAAAAAGGAAGCTACGGTAGGTGGGCGTGGCCAGGTGTGGAATTGATCCCTCACCTCATTCCACCTCGAGCTCTCTATGTCTGCGTTTCCTTATCAATAAAATTCTCCCGCCACCTTCCAATTTGAAGTGTTTATTTGCATATTTTCTTGCTTAACAGCTACGGTAGTCTTTTTGTCGTGAAAAGCCCTTATTAATTGTTCTTCGATTGTTTTCTATTTCTTTCACAGGTTTTCACTAGCTTTTTGAATTTAGTGCCGCTTATTATAACAATAGTTAAATAAATTCGTTTATTTGCGATCATTAATAAAATTTTTGTTTCGTTCTTATCAGGATTTTGATTCATTTGTAGACTGGAGGTGTTACTGGGTATGATGGACGTAGTGGAAGCGACGGCGTCGCTACCAGTTGCGTCCGCTTCAGATCGTCTTCGAGACGACGATGCATTGAGAAAATTCAAATGCCCGGAATGCGGCAAGGCTTTTAAGTTCAAGCATCATTTAAAAGAGCACATCAGGATACACTCTGGGGAGAAACCATTCGAGGTGAGAAAACAGAAAGATTATGCCGTTGTTGAAGCTATTTTTATAACAAGTCATTATTAGATGCATGATGACGAACAAGCAAAAGGAAAAAGAGAAGTAGTTGTATTATCTAGTTGTGGCTCGTGGTTTATTCAATGTCAGTTTCGATTAGTACGCGTCCCCCCACCTGCTACTTGTCTTGTCATCATTTATCACCCTTCCCTCTGATACCTGCAGATCTTTGAGTGTAAAGCGTGTTTTGCCGGCGCGGTACATATGTTTATACGGCTTAATGCGATGGAGAAGAGAGACAAGGTAGGCTCAGGAACGGCGCCATCGATTCCCCCGATCTTCTCTGCGATAACGATATAGGTAGTGCAACAATATAAGAAGCTGAAATATCACTAGGCTCATTATTATTAATATTGTTAATATTATTATATTTAGAGTGATTTTAAAATCATACATTTTTTTCTTGCAATATAGGTAGAATAATAATGACATAGTATGGGAACACTTTATCGATATTTCAAGCTTCAATAAAGAGCGGCGGCAGATGATGTGCTTGGATTTATATAATCTAGAAACTAAGGACAAAATAGCAAATTTTTTTAGGAGTTATAAGAAATGGGTAGAACTTTATACAATGAATTCATAAAGTGGTTGTTTACATCTGAATAGATGCAATTATTGAAAATATATAGCTTGAGTAGATGCAGTGATATATTTGTATGATTCGAATTCAACTAAATTCAGCATAATTTTTTGGTGTTAGAAGAACTGTTTTATTGAGACAGTTATTTTGTTGATGGGAGGACCAGGTGTATAATCATTGCTATCTATAGCAGCCGTCTATTTCTGGCGCGACGGCTCAATTTCAGGCTGATTTGTTTAGATGAACGTTGCGTAACGAACAAATCAGTTACGCCATCATATTCCTGATTGACACCTGCAAAAGCGTTGCGTTACTTACCATATACACTTAGTCCGATATTATCTTTCACACTCGCCTTTGTCTCTATAAGCAGCTCATCTTTTCACAATATTACTTTGTACTTTCTCATTTTCTAATTTATTATTATTACTATCAATGTTATTATTGTTGTTGTCACCATCTTTTTTAGAAAATGACAATATTTATATCCAATAGAGCAAATCCATTCTCCCGTTTTAAATGCGTTTCTCAGTGCGTAGGTGGTTGTTCTTGAATACAAAAGGCCGGTACCGTCTCCGACCCCTCCTATTTTCATTCATTTTAGCTCCATCGCGCACTTATTCTATTCACTGTACTTTATAAGGTTTGATAATTTCTCCATCGCATATTACAGTAATTATTGGCGCACCTTGTCCCACCGTATCGGATACCGTAGTCTTGATGTTGATTAGTGGTGGTCGGCCAGGTAACGCGGCTAAGGTACGGCTTATTGACACGGACCGCCTCGCAAAAGCGACGCGTCGCGGTTGGATTATGAATTCACCGGCGGCAACCTGCGCTTCCATGAATTAATGAATGCCTCAGGGGATGGGACCTTCACCGACAAACATACGCCCGCCTTTGAATTCCCGCCAAGGGATTTAATGTGCAGGTGGTTGTCACCATGCACAACTTTACTATTGAACATATAGCTTACAGTACTTTACTGTTTTTTCAGTGTCCATCTTGTCACAAACGATTCTCGCACTCCGGCTCGTATTCTTCACATATGAGCAGTAAAAAGTGCATTCAACAGGTAATTTTGTCAGATCAATGTCTTTTATTTCCAGTACTTAGTTCCACATCGTTTATTTTTATCCACTCCTGATTCTAACTTTAATGTTTCTATCATTATCTTTCTCTATTTTGCACAATATGCAGTCTATGTTTTCACGCTTTCTTGTTGTTTGTACATTATGTATTTACTCGCTAGTTCTAAATTGTTCAGTAATTCAGGCTGCACCCTCGATGGTTCCTCAATTCAGCCCCTATCAAATGATGATGTACCGTAATTTACTCATGCAGTTTCAAACTCAGCAACAGTTTGGAGTCATTTCAGCGGAAACAAATCCTTATCTCAACCTTATCCAGCAAAATATGTTACAAGGGGTTAGTACTAAAATTATGTCCAATTGTTGGGTAACGCGAAACAAACATTTATTCAATCAAAAACAACAACAACAAATGTAAAAGAGAGTGAAGTTTTGGCAAAATATGAGAAGGTATTAGAATTATTTTATAAATTCTCAAGCTATTTCTATCTATACGTTATTCGCGCTAATTCATCAGTTACATAAGTATGATTCGCCTTTGAAGATGTCACTAGAGGAATAGCAAGTTCTTTTGATTTCAAAAAGTTTGTCAACAGTTCATCTCCTCTTTTTGAATTGCATTGGGAAGAGCGGCTGAGTATTAATTAGGTAGACGAAGGTGGCTTGCCGTATCGAATACCGCCCGTGTGCCGCTCGTAATTGCGCCTCGGGCTAGGTAGTTATGAGGGGGGGGGGGGGGGGGGGGGAGAAGGGAGGCTAAAACGACAGGATGCACCCAGCCACCTTTCTAACACTCCGGAAATATGCTAACCACAAAAGTGATACGTGAAAATCAGCACTTTTACAGTATCATTTGCTTATTATTATAGTTAGCTGACACTTCATCAATGCCATCCACCTCTCCCGTTCCTACGTCTCCATCTTCACTCCTATCCTCCTACCTCAACTCAACCATGTCATCTGAAGGTAGTCCACCATCCGCTGACTCATCACCTGAGGGTAAGAAGGACATCACCAAAGACACTATAAAAGAAGAAGTACCTGAGTCCGCCATCACAAAGGTTTGCTATTCAGTATGATTAGTTAATTTCATGACTTACAATACAATTCTATCTAATTTATGACCTAATTAAAAGTTAAAAGTATATTTGTCGGAATATTTTTTTAGAGGTTTACACATTTAGACTGATTCGGATTCGGCGAAAATCGAACCACTAGTAGTGCCTATGGATGAGGATATCATGGGTCCCCGAGAGGGCGAATTGGCCCCTAACGATAGTGAACTGAAGACATCGCCTCAAGATTGGCGACCTCTTCGATCGCGCTCTTTTCTCACAGATGCGCAGGTTAGTTATAGTCATTATATACTAGGTACAATACACAACAGTATAAATACCATCAGCATAATTTAAGCTAGATAAAATTTAATAAATAAAAGGAGAAAAGTGGGCTATTCAGGTGGCTGTTCTACAAACACATTTTAAGCGTAATCCTTTTCCCTCAAAGTATGAACTCTCAGCTGTAGCGGAACAAATCGGTGTTAACAAACGGGTCGTTCAGGTAAATTTCTTTTTGATTCATCACCTTTTGCACTTTTTTTAGATCTGCACTTCCTGTATGTGCGTTCACCCTTTCATAGTTTTTCCATTTATGCCGTTTAATGTCGTTTTGATTTTCATTATACTATTTCCGTCCTTTCACACTATCATTGAATTTTAAACCGATTCTCAGGGGCTACCGTTTCTGCCTATTGTAATCTGTAACAAAACTGTTGTATTGTTTTGGATAGCGCCTCGAATTCTGCTCAGCGTCTGGGATGTTTTTTGTAATATCATGAACAGAATTTTTTATACGTCTCTAAGAAAAGTAATTTCTGTCACACAAGTTTTTAAGATATGATATTGGTTTAACCATTTGAATGGCATAAACACTTAATGGAATTTATAAAAAAATTATGGTTCGGATACTGAATAATGCAACAAATTGTTCTTTTAAAATGCTATAGAAAAAGTGATTAAGGAGCATTTCCATTATGTGCATCATTACGCGTCTGGCGCTCAGCTAATGAGAAAGGTATGGTGAGCAATCGAATTTTACATAAAAACGTTCGGCTCGCACCTGCGTCTGGTTTTTTGGCCGCAACTGCATTTTTGTCCGCATGAACTAAATACTTTCACTAGGAGCTCACCTTGTAGAACAGCCAAATTTTAAAGATTGAACGCTATAAGTCGCAATTATATCAAATATCCATCGCATATAATTGATAAAATGACCATCTATCTTAGGTTTGGTTTCAAAACACACGGGCAAAGGAGCGCCGCAGTAACCGCCTGCCATCCCTCAGCAGGAGTCCATGGGCAAATCTTGGAGCTCCCATCAGTCTTTCCACGGTTTTACCACAACCAAATGCGGCACAGTTGATGGCTGCTTGGGCTCAACAATACTCCGTTTTAGCTCAGGTACGATGTTATTCAAGTATCGTACTTTTTCACCGCTAGATTTGTTTTATTCCACTTTAAATATAAACATTATTGGCTTCATTTTGATGGCATTTTGCTCACTGCTTATTTACATTGGGGCTCAGGTGTTATGATGGGGATAATTCGCTTCATCCTATTACCTCTATTGCCCCTCCCCGATTGTGGCCAGATGTGGGTGTCTTGAGTAATTATTCGACCGCCGGTGACCCTGCTTGGGGGTCTTCCCATAGTTACACTAATCATATGAATAAAACATAACTGCGGTGTTTGTAAATCTCTAATTGGTAGGTAGCTAATAATCGTAGGCCAAGACATCGTTAAATTCAAACAACAATGTTTTCATATTCACATAGTAGTAGTAGTAAATGTAAATGGATTTTTAACAGTGCTCCACAAAATGAATATACATCAGTGCTAATGACGGTAATGTTTCTATGATGAACTGTGAACTTAGTGATTTTCCTATAGCTTCTTATAAACATTTTTTTACTTATAATAATCTATACAGGCTGATCGATCAAGTGAGAATTCCATCACTAATGAGGATGAATCTATTGAAGATGATAAGTCAAACACTCCACTAGATTTATCTGTCAAGGATGAAACAGAGCCGGAATGGAGTCCTGAGAAGCTTGTTGGTGCGTATAGTTATTTCTTTTTCTACCAGTCTTTTTCACTGTTTCAATCTAATTTTATAAATATTAGTAATTTGTAAATATTTATATCAAATTTTCAAGATATAAGCATTTTTTGGTCTAGGCTTTATGGATCGAAGCACATCTGCGCTCCAACAACTACTTAAACAAGCTAACAATACCGAACCCACCAGTACAAGCCCTGAAGTTAAAATTGAACCTCCTGTTACGTCTTCAATTTGGCCAGCAGCCAACATCTTTCTAGGTCAATATAATATGCTCAATGCCAGCAGTATGGTTGATTTACAGAAGGTCTTCGAGGTGTGTTAAACTACTTTATTTCGATTATTGAAAATATATAAGTGCAATCTATTTATATAATTATTGTTGTAGCAGTAGTATAACACTTTATTTCATTCAGCAGCGCGGAAACGACGCAGATGAGACGATGAGCCTGGGATCGAATGACTCCAAGAGGAATAACTGGAGGGTACATAAAGTGGAAGATGAAGGGTTGTATGCTTGTGACCAATGCGACAAAATGTTCGGCAAGCAAAGTTCTCTTGCTCGACACAAGTATGAACATTCGGGTGAGCAGATTAAAAGTATAGTTTATTTGTTTTACTCCTCTATTAAAAGAAAATATATTACTGCTTTTCTTGATACCGTAGCCAATTGCACCTGATTCCCCCTTGTTTGTATTCATGTGGTCTTGCGCAGATAATCGCATTTAATTAGAAGACGGTGTCAGATGGCCCCTTCTCACACTCAGGAAAGCTATTGTGTTACCAAACTGATTGCACAACACTTCTTATTGAAATAAGAGAAGAGCAATCCTGTAAAACAGAAAAAAAATTAAACAATATGATTAACCTATAATTTAGGACAGCGCCCATATAAGTGTGATGTCTGTGATAAAGCATTCAAACATAAACATCACCTGACCGAGCATAAACGACTTCACTCAGGAGAAAAACCATTCCAGGTATTTATATTATTTTATGCACATATTATTAACCTGTATATTTTCTGTTAATCATTATTTTCAGTGCGACAAATGCTTGAAGCGATTTAGTCATTCCGGCAGCTATAGTCAGCATATGAATCACCGCTACTCATACTGCAAGCCCTACAGGGAGGGAACTGTACCCACTCCAGAAAGTCCCCAATCGGGTTCTATACGCTCGCCTCTTGAATTGCCATTAACGGGGCCCCAGATGAGTCCTGTGTCCCTAGATGGCACCTCATTAACAGCTCCGTTGCTCACACCTTCTTCTTTGGTTTGAGCTTTTTATCTTAATTTGTGCAACCATTTGCTTCACTTTCCCTGATCTCGTGTGATAATTTATGTTGCTTAGTGTTATCTCATCTATGCCACATTCTTACCATATGTACATAATTTCTGGTGCTTTTCTACTCTAGGGTTTTTCCTCAGCTCTAGCTCAACCTATTAAAGGGGCAAAATCTTGCCCCTTCCCGCCTTTTCCGCAGCTGATTGGTGCTTTGGTGTATATAGTTCACATTCGACTTTAGTTTTTGCCGGTGTAGCATGTAGTAGTATTTGTTGGATGGTTTTTGATCTACCGATCATAGATCTTGAGATCACTACACCTAGTCTGCAGAGAATGGTCTAGCCATCATTATTTCAAATCAAGGTGATTTATGACATTATGAGAGTATTCATTATAATTCTGCCTCTAGTTTAATAATTTTAGTCTGCATATGTGCAAGTGCTTTTATCAGATGCTTCTCTTATCATTCGTGACCAATATTGCAGTTGTCTTTATTGAATCCAATCATATTTTGGTTGTCATTATTACATTAATAATGAATATTATTGCAAATGAATATGTAAAAGTGTTTGTAGTGCTTAGGCTAACATGTTTCCTGTACGAGTTTCAAGTTCTTCTTTTCTTTTTCTGCCGTTCTGTTCATTGGGCTATAGGAGAGGTAGCAGATGGGTTTATCTCTTCTTAGGTGAAGGAAGACGCATCGGGTACAGATGGCGGTTGATTGATTCACCAGCAGGGAACAAAGGTACCGTAACTGGATTAGTATCTGTGTAGGGTCAAGGAGGAGAGCGCGGCTAAAAGTGTGGGATCTTAATGAAAATGTTGTATCTTCATTAAAATAAAGATGAGCACTAAGATGGAACTGTATATTTATGTTTTAGGAATATACGATAGTAAAAATACTACACTAAATAACTTTTTGATAGGATCAAACAGAAATTATGTTTCATATCTTTATCTACTTTCATGATTTTTGTTCACGGTAACAGCTTTCCTTGTTCTCCTTTCAACCCTATTTTTCATCTTTGCCCTTTTTGTGGGGTTTTTTAATTGCCTTTTCAGGACGAATGTCATAATAGTAATTCGTCTAGATATGTGACGTGTTTGAATTTATGGCATTTCGCGCCATAAGACAAATGGATTTATGCAGATGGCAAGGTGGCAATAGGGAACGCCATCAACTTATTAGAGTTCATCAAGAAGAGAAAATGGTGAAGTACTCATTGTTTGGTTTTTTCATGCAAAAAAATTTTCCTTTGTGCATTAGATAGCGAATTAAGATTTAATTTTTTTAAAATTAGAATAGCTGATATTATAATCTTTATACTTCATGATCACAGAAAGTGCTATTAGGCTAGATGCGCGTGCTCTCTGATGAAGTCATGACCAGGCTAACGTAATTTTGAGTTCGATTCCCTCGTTTTGGTCATATTGGTGAATATTCTGGATAAACATTTTAGAAAGACTGTTTGCTGTGTAGATGACATCAGTTAGTTACTTAGAACATGCCTATCAGATCATATATTTAAAATTGATTTTTAGAGTTGATTAGGGATATGACAAAAGTATTTTTGCAAATTTCTAAGAAATTTAAAAATTTTTTTATCAATAACGACTTTTCCATCATTAATCTTCCGCTGTGGTTAAAATTAAATTACACGTAGTTAGGAATGGGTCTTTAATGGTATATAATATTTGTCCGATATCTAAAATTGTATTAATTTATTATGCTATACACATTCTTCCATTTCTTAGATATTAGAATTACTCTGTTGCTAGTATCTTCAGGAACAAGTGGTAGTGCATAATCTACGATGTTTTGATCTACTTATTTATCGTCATATTTATTTTATTTGCTAACATTTCGCCACTCAGTTTATATTGTATGGCTCTACTAGACAACTTAGAGGGATGTCAGCCTAACACAATCCGATTTCTCTCGTGTGCAGTTCACGAACCACTTATTATCGAAATTTGTGATTTGACTACGCATATTATTGATAGATTTGTATTCGGAAAAGCATTTGCAGAAATTCACCTAACCAATGAATACCTAATTGTTGGAATAGAGATTAGGTGAAATAATCCACCCTTATTCTATGATTATGATGGAGCAGTATGTGAATCGTAAGTGGATTTTGCTAAGTCTCTTCTCTCTCCGATATTTTAATGAAAAAAAGGATTTCAGTTATATAATTGTCAATCAACTACTTGATTATAACGAAATTAGTGACTTCATTCATTTGACCCGAGATGGACGATCTCACACTCAGACTTTTCCTCTATTATTCCGAAGATGGTTCTTATCCTGGACCCATCATTCCTCGTGAGTTTTGAAGTGTTTCTAGAGTACATTTGACAACACAGAAATCATCCATTATAAAAGTAAATATCATATAAGATAAATATATTTTTGATACAATCCTTTCAACTATTTATTGATTTCCTATTACTTGTAATTGTGTAATTTTGAGGCAAAAAGTAGTGAAATTACATAAACTAGTATTTCAGAGACAGGATTTCCCCATCTTATCCTCTGAAACCTAAAAAAATTACTCAAAATACATAAAAGTATTTTGTTCAATTTTTCTGCATAGTTTATTCTTATACACTCTTTTATGATGCAAGTGTTAAAGCACTACAATACTAATGTGTACCTTATTATAGGAAATCTTATTAGGAAGGATAGTTATAAACAAAGTCGATTTCCTTCACATTTTAAATCCAATAATATGAAAAGTTTGAGCAATAAGTATAAAGCCAAGCTTTTACAACTTTACAGAGGGCCGAACTCTTGCAGAGCTATTTATAATTTAGTCTCAACAGCAATACACTTTTTGAACGCAGTTTTTTTCAAATTTCTTGTGTTCAGAATATAAACATCTTATTCAGGGTAGTGTCAACACGATCGGCGAACTTTCAAGTCTACTTGATTGACTATAAGTGTTCTACATCACTTTAGAAGAACTGATATTTCGACGATCATTTACGGGGCATTCTGAGGTGACCTCGTTCTGCACTATTTCGCTATTAAATGGGTACACAAACAATCACTGGAGAGGACTATTGGAATTTTATTTCAACCTCTATATTTGCCGATAAACCTGTGATTAAAGCTTAGAAGTTGAGCTGTTGGGGGTGCTTGGCTGTGTGGACCCTTTCGAGGACGACTGTCCTGAACCACTTCGCACTGACCCTGCCTCTGAGCTCCCTGGGACATTAGCCTTTTGGGTCTGTCGGAACTTCTTCCACTGCTGAAACGATGCATAATTGTACTTTTCATAGATGTTTCAAGGTATGTGTTATTGAACTAAACGCTTAAATCTTTTTAAAATAGTGATTAGCTTTATATATGGTTTTCCAACCCTGCGTCGAATGTGTAAGTAATAATAGGTAACAATGCTCCAGCAGAAAATTACAAGTATCCATCGCTTTATCCCGATTTAGCATTAAGGTTCAGTGAAGATATACTATGAACTCGAAACACTGTGTATAGTTCAGTAATATATTAAAGAAACGACTCATTTAAGAAGGCACTCTTTTGTTATATTAGGTTCAATGTAATTATAGTTGTGTAGGTAAACGGGTAGCCTTTCTGAAGTATCCATGAAAAAGCTTAACATTTCCATATTTGTGCCATTGCCTGCACAGACGTCATGATTCTTGAAATAACATCTCCTGTTCTAGTTCCACATAATACATTTCATTCGCCTAGACCTTTCCCATACACAGTATAACTAAAGTACGCTTTTTCTGTACAACCCAATTAATGATGCCTATTTATACCTAACAAATTTGGAAAAATAAATATGTACATAAAAAACATCAACGAAAAAAAATACCTACCTTGCATCACAATAGCGAATCAACATTAATAAAACACTTTCAAATATATTAAACCAATTGTAAGTTTCACAGCATAAATTTTAAAAAATTTTCGTAATGCAACCAAGGTGGGTCAGATATAAGATTAAAGTGTATAGAGCAAGAAATATCCATCTCTCACATTACAGAGCATCCTACTGCAATTTTGAACAGGAGCACAGATTTTAAAAACAAATCATGTGGTAAAATAAAGATGAAAGCAACAATTATTAAAAGCAACATGGAGCGCGAAAATTCATAAATATAAATCTACGTCTCGCTATCACACATTCATTATTGACATCTCAAAATAATAGTATTATAAATGCTCAGAATCGTAGTGATATTTAGACCAGGATAGAAACAATTCCGATGTAAAGAATATAGTCGGAACGATAAGTGAAGTCAAAAGATTAAACGTATAATGGTTAATATATTAATATGTACACGTGTATTATTTAAATGCTAATTGCTCAGCACAATAAATTTGAACACTCTAAATGAATATCGAGGTGATACCGGTGACGCTATGAAAAATTGGCTGTGAACATGAAAGAAAATTAGTAACCATAATAACGCTGAGAACAAATATTATAATCTGTACAGAACTTTAAATAAGAAAATAATTGATTTAAAAAAAACTACTTTCTGGTACCATAACTTTAAAAAGAGGCTTAGTTAAAAAGTAAGAAAAACCTAAACCCAACTATCGTCAACACTTCTGAGCTGAGCACCTTTATCAACGGAAGCATATAATGGCTCTGGCAGAGCTTGTTCGTATCGAGGCAGACCATTTTGATTCCCACCGTTATATTGCGGCGGTTGACAGCGATGTTGTTGTGCCTTAAAACCATTTAAAGATAGAAGACACTACTATCTTTACTATGATTAAAATACCTGCGTCTCAGAGATAGCACCATATCCTCCACTGCTGACAGTCTCATCTAACAAAGCTTGTGCAGGTCGTTCTCTTCCTTGACTAGAGATAGGACGAGCTAAGGTTGCCGAATCACCTCTATAATAAAATCATAAGCGTACGATTAAAAAAATCATATGAGAAAAGAAATTACATTTCTACTTGGTTACAAAAACATAATTCACACCTCCTAGCTGTACCCGAGTAGAAGTCAGCCTCCTTAAGTCCACTTCGTTTAAACCCATCATGCAGCTCCTTATGTTGCCACATCATGAATAAAACTTGACTAGCATATTTGCATACTCTGTGTGAATATGTTGGGTAGCTTCGTGCTAAAGCCCGCAATTTATCTGTTCCTATAAGCATCTGTGATATTAGCATAATTTAATTTTTATAGTACTAAAATATATTGAAAGTACTGGGTAAATGAATTAAATAAACACATACCTTTAGCTTCGTGAACATCGCGCGTAAAGGCCGCACTACTACGAACCACCTCGAAGAGAATTCCCAGTACTGCACCAATTGTTTGATCACTAATTGGAGGGCGGCGACCGCCCACTTCAGGCAGCTTCTCTACAAGGTCACGCAAAGCATATTTGCCTAAAAAATTACCTCAACAGTTACATAAAACAACAATATGTAAGCGAAAACTTAAATTGAAGACAATACCTATTAGTTCTCGATTTCTCTGGTCAAGAGCCAAGTTTCGTAGTGCAGTAGCTATAGCACACACTACATAATCTTCTTTAAGTCTAATAAGTTCCACTAATACAGGAAGACCTTTCTCGATACGTACAGCCGCACGCACCTCTACACTGGGCATAAATTGACAAGCCGCAAGATTTTGTACTGCACCTGCTGAAGCCTAAATACGAGATATGTAATTGCATAATTTACCATTTTTATATAGTATAGGATAATAAAGGACAAATTTTCATACTTCGAGTGTATCCATATTTGAAGCTTCTTGTAAGAGTTTAAGATATAATTTAACCACATGTGGTTGCCAGAGAAGCGCAGCACCCTAAAATACCATGTTTAAGAAATTGTAAATATCAATTAGCTATTTAAATATTAAACCTAAATAATACGTAAAAGTTGTTAACGCTTTGAAAACATCTGAATGAAACAACTAACAAGCTTTAATCCAGTGTACTTAGCCCGTGATCATATTATACTGATAAACATAAGATATTATTCTTATTTTCCCAATGACATCCTATATAACAAAAATATAATACAGCATTATCGAAAGACGTTTCTGGTAAACCGGTGAAAAGTAAGCTAAAAAGTGATAAGGAGCGTGAAGAAACGTGCAGGTCATTATCAGTGATTAGCACTCACTGAAGAGTATAAAAGGTTGCGATATATATTAGCTGGAACTTATCTACATAACTTGCGTGAGAATGATAGTTAAAAACCCACCGGCCAAGGAGGATACTTGGGCTTTCCAGCCTATTGGTGCACCATTTCCTCCTGACCCTGTTAAGGTATACTAATATATCTACTTCTCAATCAATCTATCCAAAAATTTTTTTTTTGATCATTTTAATTTTTCAAACTTCTTCAGTGTATTGGTGAGCAAAATATGTATGTGGCTTTGTGGTACAAACATGGAAAACCCATTCATGGTCGCGCATGGAATAATGGAGGAGTAGTAGAATGCTCGTTTCCGTACAATAAGAGTGAGCTCAAGACTAAAGAACAACTGGAAGGACAAATTCAGGTGTGGTGGAAGCAAAAACAGTGTAGCTTGTAAAGGTTAGGTTATAAGCCAGCTTCAGGTCTTACAATACACTGGAGACCACACTAAACAAGGATTTTGGTATGAGTGGATTCAATACAAGGATAGATTTACAAATTCTGAATCTCGTCAAATGGTGAAATGTGGAGATTCATTTCCCATACTATGGAATAACCGTAAAGAAGTATGTTTAGAATATAGGATTTTAAAATATAGAAATATTATATTGCTTATGTAGGGAGCTTTACTTGGATACGTAAATAACAAGACAGAAAATGCACTGTTCTCTTGTGATGGAAAAGTATATGAGAAAAAAGGTGGAGAACTAGCGGAGATGTACGTCATCATGAGAAATACTGTCGGAGGGCCTCCTTTCTGTGAATGTGCAAACTGTCCTAAAGTTTCAACTCCAGTTATATCTCCTACTACTGGAATCCCCCCGCCAAGGTATATGTGTACCACTTGTAATTATAATAGGAATATAAACTCATACAGATATTCAGAATAATGCTAAACGAGTGGTTGGATATCCGCGTTGGAGATCCATGGCCAACACGGGCTATAGTCAAGGCTTTAGACAAGACTCTTGATACCATAGTTGGAGAAAACCCAGATCAATATGTTGCTCTATGGTATATGGCCGGAGAACCAGTAATGGGAAGAGTCTGGAATGATGGAGGAAAGGCTAGTCCTAAACTAATCCTAGCGAAAATAATTCTTAAGGTACATACTTTTAGGTAGCCGCAAACTTTGGATGGTTCAATAATGAGTACAAAGGTAATGTTGGTTCTATCCAACTCCTTGTACAGTTATCAGATCATGTTCGCGGATTTGACTACTCCTGGATCCCATTCCCTCAGTTAAGTTAGATAATGTATACTCATAAAAATGAAAGAAAAATTGACATAAAAGAAAGCTAGTCATTTTAGGCGGCATCTTTCGATAAAGACAAGGAGTGGCATCCAGTACATGTAAACCACCACAAGGGTGATATATCAGCTGCTGTAATAACTATCAACGGAAAACAGATCCTCGGAAAATGTGATATCCGAAATGAGAAGTCTTCAGCAGGCTTTGGAGGAAAAGAAAATATTCTTACTGGCCCAAATTGTGCTAACAATACGATCGTACTTTGCCGCAGAGCTAAGACAGGATACAAATTTGATTAGACAAATAAATCATTCAAAAAGTACTACATATAAAACTTACAGTAACATTCTCCTTCCCTTGATCCTTCTTTTTTTTCTCTTTCTCTTTCTTTTTTGGTTTTGGACTGTTCGGAGCTGATTTTGTACTTTTGCAAAAAAGTAGATGAGCTGTAGCCGGATCATAGTTAGGATCTTCAACTTCTTGTATTCTAAAACAATTACTATAAGAGACTGGAGTGGCTCTTAAGATGAATCAAAAACTAGAACACTAACCGATAACTAAGATTTCTTAAAAGGCAAACGACGTTCTCAACAGCTTGCGAATCAACTTGGTTGCGCTGGATGGCAATGGTAAGGAAATGTATAAGACATTCAATAAGATTTGGACACGAGCGAAGATGTTTGCGTGCTATAGCATTGGCAGCTGATATGTTCCTAGAACAGAAGGATTAGTCAGAACAGTAGTGAGTTATCAATAGTAAAACTGACCTCAAAACGCCAGTGGCATTTTTGAATATAGGTGAATTATACTGTCTAAGGGGATCGACGTTACCATTGAGAAATCCGCTTAGTTGGAACCCATTTCCGGCCAATACAAACTTAAGTAAATTTACAGTAATGAAAAATATAATTTATAGAATTGGTCTGTTTTGACCAGTAGCTTATTTGATCAGGAGCATACCAACTGAACTAGGGAATCGGTAGCTGCTTCAAGAATAACTGGTTTAAGTATGTCAGCACTGGAAAGATTCCATAAAGCTGCAGTAGCTTCCTCTTTAACACTTTCATCATGAGTAGTCTGTAGAAGGGCAGATAACATCCGAACTCCATCACCATCCAGTACTGCTAACTATAAATAAAACCACTATCAGTAACTATTTAGCAACTTCAAGCAAAGTTATTTTGCTTTAGCATTTTATATTTAACTCTTAAACTATATGTAAATATTGAATCTAATATACGTAGCTTTGTGTATTATACATAGTGTTTTTGATTGTTAGGTATAAATATGATTAATAAAACTGTATCTCAGTTTAAGGTATATTTTTGAAATAAAACTAAGGAACCGTACTATATACGTGCATGTTTTAATAGTGTATAATTAAACAAACCTTGTTCCTGTCATTCTCTTTACCAAAACAGAGATTTTTTATACAGGCACATGCATTTTTCTGAATTACAGTCATGTCGCTCTTTAGAAGATGAATCAATTTAGGAATGCCGCCGTATTCCCTTTAAAAAATAATTCATATATTACAATAAAGCGCACATTCATAATATATAAGATATTTGTGAAAATAGTCAACAATGATTCCTACTTACCTCGTTTCCTCTTTGATAAGATTATCACTAAAGGTTAAGTGTTGTAAATATCCGCTTGCATTTAGTTGTTTCTCTCGGTCAGGACTGTCTAAATAATCGATCACTTCCTTTAGCGAAGGATCCCGCCACTGAACTGTAATTACAAAAACGTATATAATATATTTCCATGGACATATTTGGTAACTATTTTGTGATAACAATGTTCACTTACGACAATTACTGTTTTTTCCTTTTCTAAGAGGTGGTGGTGAATCGTCTCTCTCTGGCAGGGGTGGAGATTCACGTACCATTTCTTCTTGAAGAAGAATTACAGCACCAAACCGTTCTGCTTCCACATATTTCACGTCAGTCTCTAAATTTTAAATAGGAATATCAAAACAAAATATAGAACACGAGATGGTTGAAAATATTATTTACTGGTACTTGGTCGAATAGTGACTGGTGGAGACGCCTCTGAAGGTTCTGAACATCCCACTACATTATGTGCCAAAACTCGAAACTGATATTCATGACCAACAATAAGATCTCCAACTGAAAATAGAGAAATAAACGAAAAAATAGAAAATGAAAATAACTATAATTTATTTCTATGTTTTAAAATAGAATACCATACCCATCATTTTGCAGGCGTGTTCTGGTTGATCGTTAACCTTATACCACTCCATATCTTGTTGGAAATCGCGAAATTCAACATCATATCCCTAAAATTATGCTATTACAAGGTGTACTTAAGTAATTGAGAAAACATTTCAGTCATAAATTGATATATACTGACTAGTACAGGTAGGGTACTATGTGCAGGCAACCAGCAAATTGTTATTCTATCCCCATCTATCTCTAGATACTCGGGAGCCTGAGGTGTTGCTGGAGCTCCTTTCACTGATGAAGCTGAACTATGTCATTAGAAACATGCTTCTTATAATTCTATAATTTATATATTATGTAAATTACATTTCCATAATGGTCGTAGAGATATGATATCTGAGACTTCTGATGGTTGCGAGGCTAATCCACCAGTCACACAATACACTCGAAACTCATAAGTTGAATCTTTTCGCAGACCCTCCACTGTAAACGAAACCATACAGATTTTAGATTCTAGAAAACATTAAGTAAATTTCAATATCTGTATTAATGAAATATTAGCATAAAATCTTACCATGAATACAATTTTGAGTTATGGGACGTTGATTAGCAATATACCAATGGGGATCTCCCACTTCACGAAATTCTACTATATATCCAACACCTTCATCTGAATCAGCCCACTCCAACTTTACGGAGTCAATATCCGCCTCTACTAACTAAATATATAGCAGGATTAATTGTAGTACATATTTCAGTAATATAAGTGATGCAAAAAAATTCAACGTTTGCGTAAATAATAGTTAATTTTAAAATATACGCCTGTACATGAAAAAGAATAAATACCAAAATACAAACCTGAGGTTGACCTGGTGGTCTCAATTCCTGTGCAATAGCGCGTGAACACACGCCTCTTTGTGGTGCTTCTGGTTTAATATGAGTTGCACCAGAAGACCGACTAGGTCCACCAAGACCATCAGCGTTACGACCACGAACACGAAATTCATATACACCATTGGGCCTTAGGTTTTCCACTATAAATAATGCATTAATACAAATATAGCTCGCATTACAAATAAAAACTAACCTGAATATCGACATTCTGTAATAAGTGCATCGTCAGCAACCATCCAGTCGACGGTACCGTATACTCTATATTCCACCTTAATAAATGAAAAATGCATTTTTCAAACCTACAATGAAAAATTGTTCCTTCTTACACTGAAACAACTCTCCATTAGTGATTATTTAAATTTTAAATGATATATAATACTTTACCTGGTAACCAGCTAGAGGAGCTGATCTGGTATCGGTTACGGGAGGAGTCCACTCAATAGTGGCTCGATGGCCATCAACAGAAACAACAGTGGGCCGCCCGGGTGGTAGCGGTACGCCCGCAGCTGAAATTACTAATAAGGTACTAAAATTTAATTCACATAAAATCATAACATAGTACAATATTTTCCATAAAGAAAATGTGTACATGTTCAAAATATATAGTATGCTGCGTATTTCGAGAAAAAAGTTCAGTATATTGATTATGAAACTCTGGCTTCAAAAGTCGATGTATTTCACTATTGTGTACGATTTCGACCTTGAATACAACTCGCGTATCTCAAACATATCAGAACACGTAAAAATAGATATATAAATGCATGAATTATTATTGGAAGACAGAACATGTTGCAATAATGGGACTAAGTGAAAGTAAATTTAGACACGCTCTTATAATATACGGATATGAGTAATTTTAACAAAAATATATTATGGTAGTTAAGTATGAAAACTTAATTTCCAAATTCATATGTTGTAATACCTCATAGCTGTGAAAGCCCTTAGACACCTCAGGTATAAATAATAATATTTAAAATCTATATATTTCAATTTTAATCACACAAAAAATTATTCTTCGAAAAAAATTTCCACATACCATTATTGCTTAATAATAATCGCCGATTTAAGTCAAAAATTAGTTAAATAAACAAACTCCTTAATCTACAGGCTATTTAAATATAATAATCAAGTAATCTTTAGTTTTCGAGGACAGATTGATCAAATAAACATAATCTCGTTATCAAAATCAGCGATCTTCCTCCAATCCATATTCCGTACATCCTGTGATGCCCTTGACATGCAATTGACGAAGAATCGCTTATCGGGCATAAATTTCTCTTTTTGTAGCCCTACAATTATCCCCGCTCCACCCCTCCCCACCCTCATAAAGATGAGGTAGCCAGGCTTCTTAATTTGCAATATTCACTTAAACCTCATTCCACCAAAAATAAATAACATACATCATGCACAATATATAGTTAATTTTTTAACTTACAGCTGGCACTAATTTCTCCGTAGTCAATTGGAAGTCTTACAGGAAGTGAAGGAATTGAAGGTGGACCAAAACCTGAGCGACCAGCCGCCGATACTCGAAATTGTACCTCGCCGCACGATTCCAGGTTAGTGACTAGAATAGATCTATAGAAAATACAGACTGTATATCGAAATTTATTATTATTATTATTATTATTATTATTATGCCAGTCGCCATAAGTTATGGGTCTTTTTACAAAAAAAAACTTGTTTATTTACAAGTGAAAACGCAAATGTAAGGTTAAACAACGCAACTTACATTTCATTATAATACTTATACTCCAACGATCTTAAGTAATAAAAATGATTTTTGGAAATAATTAAGGAAGAACTGTTAATAAAAATCAGCATAAATTTAATGTATTATTAAAATCATATCCTCCTTGCTTCATACACAAAAACGGGGGCAAAGAAACCGAGAATGCGAGTTATGTAAGGAAAAGATGGATTAGTGACACCGATGATGGGAAAATACACGTATGGAAAGACTGGGGGGGCAATACAAGTCGCAAGGTCAGACGGCTAAGAGATAGTGTCGACACATAGAGACAGAAGACACTGATAGAAATATGTTGGTTAAATGCAAAGATGAAAAGGAACTAAAAGCAAATTTTTCAGTATAGAAGGTTAATGCACTCAAGTAGAATAAAAACTAATGGTTTTACTTTGACTTCAATTAAATTCCAAAAGTATCACATGACTTGATAGGCGAAAGTTATATTTGTTTTATAATCGTATTAAAAGTTCTATTAAAATCAGTAATTAGATGTTAAACTATGTGAAATTTCAAACTATCCTGTAACAAAAAACTTTTAATTCCTATTTAGATAATGTGTCAGCCTCTTAACAGTTTTATAATTCTTTAAATGTGGCAAATTTTTATTTGCAACAATACTCATTTAAAGAAAGTATACTTTTATGAAAAACTAATGACATTTAGAAACTAGTGTTAGCGGTATAATTAGGGGGTCTCATGTCTAATTAACAAAAAAACATGCTCGTCGTGTAAAATAGATCCCAAATAGTACACTGCAGAACCCACTTATCTATCTATCGATCTACATCGATAAATTTATATTAAAAACGCACTCGTACAGCTTGTATTGCGTAATAGCTGGTCATGTGCTCGTTCCCAGTCTCCATCTGGAACTTCTCGCATCTCGATCTGAATGTATTCAAAATACATGCATCTATGTTGAAACACAATATAGGAAATAAAAACTAAGTGCACAGCAGAGTTCAGACACATTGAAACATGAACAATAACGTGTCTACACTGCCAAAATAAGATCGATGCTGACAGAAATCCTCAGGCGAACATTACAATACATTTCCTACCATACTTTAACAATTTAAGGAACGTGAAAGTGTAGAAAAATAATAAAAGAGCGTAGATATATAAATTTTAAAAAAAGAATAAGTTCGCATGCACATGTATACTATCAATAAATCCAGAATTGTAGAATACTTACCTGGTAACCTTTGATAAAACCATCTCCCGGTTGCAGTGGAGCGCTCCACATAATCGTTATTTCGCCCACGCCAGTATCCACTACATCTGGTGCACCAGGAGAAGAAGGAACAGACAATTCTAAAAGACTTTAGATATGAAAATGTTAATAATCAGGAACAAAAAATTAATAAGTTGTTTATAATATAAATACTTACCATCTACAACATTTACATATCGGCTACCTAGAGGTGGAGCAGGTGGTGGTGCGATCCTATCTTCTCCATCATCTCCATGTAACCTAAGTACGTGAATCAATTTTCTAGGTAAATAAGCACCATATAGTTACAAGAGACTAACCGTATACCAAGAGAATCAACTGGTGCTTCAAGTTCTACAACTGGTGAAGGTGTTGGTTGACCGGATGCATCAAAAAATATGTCTCCATAAGGACTATCAACAGGAATCTGCTTTACTGATCGAGTGGTTGTTATCTTTGTCACACGAGTAACCTGATTAATTAAAATGTTAGCAGGAGTATAAGAATACTACGTGAATTATAACCATTTTAAATAGATAAACTATTGCATTTATACATTTTTTAGTTGTTAGTTTCATAACGAAGAAAACATAATCTATGATACTTGTTAAATCTAAGTATATTTCAGGAAGCAGAAAATTATAAGCCTATAAACTGACCTTTTGTGTTTGATGGTGACTGCCACTATCTAACCTTAGGAAATCTTCGTCATCAACGTCAGGTGGGTTGTCGTAGTGTGACTCATATGTATAAGTATACGACGTGCCTCGAGCACTAGCTGGTCCAGCCAACGACTCCGTTATGTATGATGTTGCCATACTATAGCGACAAATTATAAGTAAAATCCTGGACATCACTAATACTAATATACAAATATTCCTTACCTCTCATAAGTAAGAAATAACACTTTAAAAAAATCCACAATAACTAGTAATAAAAACTTGACAAATTTTAATTCAAGCATTAGTCTAGATAAATCACTTCACAGATGAATATAAAATATCTTATAAATATCCATAATATATTAACTTAGTATTTCAGATACCTATTTAGAACCATGATACATTAGACTCAGAATTTAAAATTAAATAGAAATGGAAAAACCAACCGTGGATCAACAACTTCGTTCTCCACCACCCAGTCAGCAGGCACAGCGTCTTTCGGTACAGTGCTAAAATAATAGTAATTATAACTACTACAAGTTGTAATAATAATATTTATTATTATAGTAGAAAACAAACCACCTTTTTAGCTTAATCTTTACATCTACTAAGGATCCTACATAGATATAAAATTACCAGTGATAAACATTTCAGAATCATATATGCATTTTCAGCTTAGATGACAAAAAAAAACTGTAATATCACAAAGCAAAAAGGTGGGAAGAACCGTGAGTTGCACAACACGAACATAACGATTATAAAGAACGAAATGTTACATAGTATCACTGCAACAAAACAATCATTTATATCGCGTAACACTACTTCACCACTCAACACATGACGACGCAAGTATGAACGATCCATGACGTCGATTCGCTATATTAATTCATCTTTAAAATAAGTTTGATCCAAATGATCAGTGCTGTACTGTTAGGGTATATAAAAATTACTGTCGAAAACATAAAAGTGCTCCCTTCATCCACATCAAAAGTTTATACCAAAATGCTGTATAAACAGGTCATCACATCATATGATAACAAAATATAAAGTTGTTGCACTAGTCACAAACTAATAACTGAATATAAAACTAAACCAAATAAAAAACAATCTGGTCTTAATTTTTCCGAAAACTGTTTTCCTTTAGCAAAAATCAACCTGCTATTTCTAACAGTGCGATCAAAACAACACTTCATATCTAATGGATTTCACACATTCTACAGCATAGAACATAGGACTGCTAAAATATCTGCTAAAAAAAACTCCACCATGCATGAACACTACACGATCGATCACAATTTGCAAACTTACGTATACGATCTTTACCAATTAAACAACTAACAGCAAACAAAGCATCATTCCAGTATCTAGGTTAGCACATAAATACCTGACAAGAGTATCCACTTGTTCCGAGGTGAAAATTTCCCTCTTACTAATCGTCCTGCATCCAGAATTTGCATTGATTGTCCATTCCCCATCAACTTCGTTTCCCTCTTCGGGAATAGGTTCCATCGGTTCTTGAATCCATGTTGCCATTTTAACGATAACTCAAAGAATTAAATCTCTTTGAGTTGTATCATATAATATAAAAATCGAACAAAAAATTATTGCTGCAGCTGTGCCAGTGTCCTCTTTCCACAGCTGGAAACGTATCAAAGATGTTCTTCATAAAAACGAGACCTAATCGCTGAAAATAGTTTCTTAATATTTTAAATACAAAAGTATAGTCAAAGTATATTAAGTCGTGGAAAAATGTAAATGCTTATGCATATTTTACGAAATGTAGTTTTATTGTTATAACTTAATAAATGTTTAGAATTAGAATATTAGAAGTTTTCGGAGCAGTTAGTCTATATAACTGAAGAACAAACAAATTGATATATAATGTTCAATAAGATATATCGCAAACTAAGACTGAAAAGATTTTTATTCAACGAAGCCCCTAATTGATGGAATGTTCGCACACTTAAGAGCGCGCACCGCTCTCCTGGACAGGCCAGAAATTAGCTAATAATAGTTGGAAGATAACTAAAAAGAGCAGAAACTACTAAGAAGTCAAAAGAACTGCTAAAAAAACATGTAAATATGAGCATTAATAATAGACGAATGTGGTAGTTTTATTAAAATTGATGAAAAAGTGAATAAGAAAATCGAACATTTCAGCTAATAGTATTAAGCGATAAATCACAAAGTATAGGTTTAAACTAGACAATCGATTACTATGTAACGGTACAACAACTATAATACAACCGCGCACTGGAATCCTAAACAATAATATCCTTTACTAACGCAATCTGACAACTTGTCTGTTATTAAACATACTCACCTGCAACAAAAGTACTCAAATACTAAAAATTATTCGTGCTAAGGATATACAATACCATATAGTAATCGTTAATATGATAAGTGATTACCCCTAACCAGAGTAATTCAATTATTTCTTGAGAAATAACTTCTATTTGGAAAAAGTAATATAATCACCTAAGAAGAATAAGTAAAGTGGGAATTGTAACAACATTTCTAACTTAAGTAATAAATTGTATCTCTTCAACACTGTTGAAAGTGGGCACCAATAGCATTATATCTGTCTACCTGAACGAATGGCACATGAGCGGAATGAGTCATGGAGCAAACAGATTGATAGCACGTACAAACATTATAACATAAGATTTAAAAGTGATAACTAAGTTCATTTGTAAAGTATATTATAAAATAATATAGCAAGCCTATATAAAATATTTATTTTATGGGAATATTTTTAATTACGAGAATAACTCATCCACCATAATTCAACGATCACTTCATTAATTAACAATATTTACTAGTCAATTTTCATGTTATATTACTTTAAACAGTTCTTAGTTCTTCTGTAGACTAACATTGAAAGCTATAAGACAAAAAATCTTTGTATTAAAAAACGTTATCCACCAGCGATTTCCAACATTACAATATTCTCTATAATTTAATTAATATATTTTGATTCTAGAAAAACATTTCTTCAACTTACGGGCAAAACAGGGATTGGGGAAAACACGTTAAATACTCAAATTAACTTAAAAATATAGACATAAAAAAAGAAATACTTTATGAAGTTAGATGAAAATGGATCGAACTTTGGCAGTCCGCAGGGCACAAAGCAAATATTTATAGAAGGACAGGCGAACACAAATCCGAACAGAACAGACATATAAATAAAGCAAAGGACATGACTAGCTATCAACTCTTCGATGAATTAATATAATCTAAATTACAAAAGAATAAATTTATTAGGTGTTACCTTGACACCTAGAGTTTGTATTACGAAAAGATACTTATAAATAATAAGGTACTTAATATAGAATTTCGTGATGAGAAATATATTGCCATATTATAAAAGTTTCAAATTAATAATTCATATTAGAAGTAAAATTCTAGTAAAACGCCGAAAAGCGCCTCACACAAGCCATACGATCAATACATACTCGAGAGAGCATTGAGATAGCGCAAGCGAGGTAATGCTGAGGCTCTAACTTCCGTCATTAAAAGCTCTGAGTTTCTGCCTGACCAAATATGATACATCATCACATACTTTTAACTGTTTACACAATAAAGAGGAAACATAATCATTCATGAAAAGGTAATAATCCAGCCATACTAGCAAATCAGTACCCATTTATGTTTGCTCTAAATATAATTTTAGACGAAAATATGGAGAAGCTAGCATTCTATCATAAATATCTACTAAAAATCTGCAGTACTTATAATTCGGAAAATCAATTCTCAATTGAGTTAGAAATTGTCTTTAAGAACAACATAAACAACATTTAAGCGTAACATATCAACAACTACAGAAAAGCAAGCAAAAGGTGACTCGTACTAATATTTTAAAAATCCTAATAATCACGTCAAGATTTTATCTCTGGCTCAGGAAGTTCTATTTGTGTATGTATATAATTAATATTTTAATATAGCCAAAATGCTTAGATTCTTTTTATTGCATTCTAACATACTTTTCACTCTTTACACATCAAACGCAAGCCACATAATATTAAGCAAAAAGTAATCGTAGCTAGTCTTTAACGATGTTGACTACTTTGTTTCCTAGAAGTGAAAATATGTAAATATTCTAATAATGTAAAATATAGGGAATAAAGTATACATAAGTTGTTCTAAAGTCTCCATATGCGTTTATTAAGCACCCGGAAGGCAGCAACCGACGGCGCACAAATGCTTAATTAGACAATAATTGATGCTGGGAGACAGCAGGGATCAAAAATTATTGATTTTGGGTAGGGAGAAACGGCACTTCATAGCAAAATAATAAATACCTCAATATGTACTAAATTCACCCAGTACATTAAAATAAAGTAGAAACTTTATATTTTGAATAAATATGACAAGAATATTTTTCCACTTCTGTTTTATTATAACATTATACTGTTTAGTAGTCAATTGTTTGTGTTGCACTCATAGTACAAGAACCATTGGATAACAATTATAATAATGTAATAAAGTGGTGAGCTGACAGTAATTAAGGTATGATGTTTAAAAATACTGGAAACTAACGAAAAGCTACCAAATAATACTCAAACACAAAAGCCATCATCAGTTACATAAAAATGGTACCGCGATAGTTACTGTTTTAAAATTTGTTGAGCGTGATCTTTATCCATAACGCGCGAAAATTTTACATTTAAAATATCTATTTTGATCGTTGTGGGGGGTTAGCGTTTTTAAAGTTGTTACCATGTTAGGTCGGCTTTATTATATTTTAATTTAGAAAATATTTCCAATTTTTAGTTAACCAGATAAAATCACTATATTTAAATTACTATCTTAGTAGTTTTTCAGTTCAAATTATTGTATTTAGTGAAGTTGTTCATATTTTAGTTATTAAAATATTCAGGTAAAAGATGAGCCATCAACAATCGGTACGGCGCACTGGGCCTTTATCCAGCTGTATGCCAGTTAATCTCAACAGATCTAACATTCCAACACCAGGTTTTGGACAAATTTATAAGTATTCTAAACTTTCTAAATCGAAGTCTACGCTAAAGAAAATCCTAAATTTAAATGCCAAAATCTATTTTTCTTCCATTATTTTCGAAGATTTTTAGTTCGGACATCATCGGAAGTAAAAGCAGCTCGTAACTTAAAACGTCAAAGTATCAATAATCTCAATAAAACTAGTGCTATCCCCACGAAAAAGGCGATATCAGCACATGCTTCATTCTGTTTAAACAGAGGTCTAAAATCAGGTAAGTATATCTACATTAAGTAGCTTAGTACTTCATTAGTTTTACACATGAAAGATGTACTCATAAATGAATGAATGCGTGAATGAATGAATGTGACGTTGCTGCCTTATTTATTCATAAAGCTATAAGTTTAGAATCTTAGCTTTAACGAACTTCAGATGTAACCCGACCGTTGCCTTCTTCAAGGACAACAGGACGTGCAACCATGGCTACACCTGGCTATTTAGGGCCTACTGGTACATCTGCATCCAGAGGACGTACTACATCTGCTGCATCTTCTACTATACCACAGTGTGTGTCCACCCGTAAATCTTCAAGCGTTGGTGTGTTTTATATTCAATTTCTACATTTAATATCAGTTTATACTACACACTTTAAATATATAAAGATCATTCATATTGCATTAGTTCGACGATCTTCTTCTCTACCTCGAGAATCAGATGAAATATTAGCACTGCGTGGACGAACTATGCAGTTGGAAACAGAACTACACATGGCTCAGGTTAATTGCAATAGAAAATTCACTTCTAGTCGTTTTTTCATGTAATTATATATATATTTGATAATAGTAGCATTTATTTCAGACATCACTAGGGCAGCAGGACAAAATGTATCAGGTGTGTTATGAGTTATGTAAATAAAATTATTATGGTCTAGGTACGTATTTTATTAATTTACAGCAAATGATTAACAATCTCAACGAAACAATTGTAAAGAATAATATGGAGATAGTCAATATGAAGATGGATTTAGACAATGAGAAGAGAAAACTAATAGCTGTACAAGAAGCGTTTGATGCGGTTAGTAATGTTATGTGTCATTTTTATGATGGAATGACTAACCATAATATTAATTCAGGAACGTCATAGGATGCAGAACGATTTGAATAATCTTGATTCCGAACTATTAAATACTCGGGATAAGCTTAATAGTACGGAGCATAATCTTCAGAAGAAAATTAATGAATTACGTGAAAAGGATAACCATATGAGAGAGCTTCACAATACAGTTGTTGATCTCAAAGTATGCTAAATTTTTGATGTGCATTATTTTTTTTATAAAGTATTGCTGTCATGCACCTAAAAAATTTCTGTCTACTTAGGGTCAAATTCGTGTTGCTGTGCGTGTACGTCCTTCACTTGCTAAGGAGGCTGATATCCCCGTAGACCACCTTAGTTACCTAGGAGCTTCTTCGATTAAACTGGAACAAGTTTGTTTATGTTTAATACTAATGTTTTCATATATTTTATAACTAAAAGAAATCTATTATTAGGGGAAGTCTTCAGCAATCTATGAATTTCAAAGAGTGTTTGGACCTAACGTAAATCAGTGCAGAGTGTTTAATGAGATCGAAGAACTGATTCTGGTAAAACATTTACTTTTCGTGGAATATTTTTGATTTTTCTATTTTTGTCAATGCTACATTTTAATATTGTTCATCTGATAATTTAAGTCTTGTCTTCATGGATACAATGTTTCTATAATAGCATATGGACAGACAGGTAGTGGAAAGACACATACAATGATAGGAGGTGAGTTTAAATATTAAATAAGCCTAAGGATCGTAGAATAAGAGAATAACATTGAAGGTGAAGGTGATGCTGCTGGGATAATCCCAAGGGCTATCGAATTCCTTTTCAAATCAAAGGATGAGTTAGCTGACTTGGACTGGTCGGTAAGCTAATTATTTTGTATATTTGACGTTTATGTAACATGAACTTGAAAACTTTCCAGTACGAATTCAGTGCTTCTTTTTTGGAAGTTTACAATGAGGAAGTGTATGATCTTTTGGGTGAGAGGAAGAAGCTAGATATCAAAATGGGATCAGGATGTGCTAGTGTAGCTGGTCTTTCATATAAAGATATTGCATGTGCAGAGGATGTGAGTTGTCGAAATGATTTATTGGGCGATAGAATATCATGATGAGAATTATTCGTCGTGTTTAATAGCACTATTTATCGGCAATGATGAGGATTACTTTGATCTGAGTTACGCCAAAGATACGTAACTATTGTTGAAATAGCGATCCTGAGCCGAAAATATCGTTGAATATCCACAATAAATTTTTTTATAGTACAGTGTAAGTTATATTTAGCATATAATCAGATTGAAACCGTTTTGCTGATCGCCGACCGCAACCGATCAGTTGCCACCACAAAATGTAATGAACAATCAAGTAGAAGCCATGCTGTTTTCGAATTGCGGATTAAAGCCAATAATAGGATAACAGGTCCGGATTAAAATAATCTTTAACTAATTTTTTGGACACGCTAAGTTCCAGGAGCTCGCCTTCAGGCATCTTTGCACTTAGTTGATCTTGCTGGGTCAGAGCGAGCTAAAGAATCTGGAGCCGAGGGTGATCGATTTAAAGAGATGACACACATCAATGCAGCACTTTCAAATCTCCAGAATTGTATTAGGAGTCAATTAGCGAAAGTATGAATCAACTAATAGATCATTAGTGTTCTATGAAATACAAAAGTCTAATTACCAGAATCCACATATTCCATACCGAAATTCCAAGCTTACGATGCTACTGCGAAACAGTCTTGGCGCTGGAAATTCAAAAACTATGGTAATAGTGGCTCTAAATCCGGCACTGGCACAAATAGCTGAATCAAAGAGGAGTTTGGAATTCGCGCAACAGGTACGGTTTCTTCTCACTATTTACATTTCTATATCCAATATTTTAAGATGAGCCTGACCAAAATTGGTTCTGCCAAGAAGCAAGAGCAATAGCTCCACAGTAGTGGATTGTTTATTATGTCTTTTTTGTATTAAAGTACAGACTTCATGAACATAATATTTTATTTGTTTGTTTGTTTATATCTTGTTAGGTATCACTTAGACATCGCATTGAAATAACCCTATTTGTCACAGATTTTATTACTTTCATAAAATATGAAGATATAATAGCAGGGAATATTTGTAGTATCTTTCTATTTGCGAATTTTTTCAACTTGTGATGTTCTCTCGTAAAATTATGTTCCATTTATGTGGATATGACATGGGATGGAAGTGCCAGTGATTATTTATTTACAAAAGTATCTAAAGCTATAAGAGACTTCAAAGATTTATAAAGATAAAATTATGCATTAAAGCACGTTAAAGCATATTAGGTTTAGTTGACTCAACAACCGTCACATTGGTTGAATAGGGAACGCATTTTTTATACATTATTAGTTATTGACAAGCGCAATTGAAAACCAATAAATTGAGCACAAAAGAAGCACGTTGAGACGGCAAGACTGTAAATTTAGTATCTATCGTATATTGGGGCAAAATTATTCCATCAGTCTACTAGGTGTGATTAAGGTATATTTTACTAGAACATTGCGCTAGATATCAAAATTGTGTATTGAAGGATAGTAATTGCATTAAAACCGTTATAAATCCATCACAAGATAATACACTCTCCATTTGGAAAAGTAGAAATGGATAACCCATGGATTAATAGTAATCGTTTCATAAATAGGATATCGTTAACAACACTAAGCATCACAGTCATGCATTATATGACGACTTGCGACCAGATACCTTTATAAGCGATGATATTAGGTTTCATTATGTGGATCCTAGTTGCTTCTGATCGATGCCGAATACTAATCCCTTATATTTATCTGGAGCACACATCCCACAGTATCCTCCACACCGACCTTCTATGCGAGCATTATTCTGGAATAGTCTATGATTTATAAATGTGTTTAATGTATATGTAATTGTTAAAAGCTGTATGAAATAAGTGATTGGGAACAGGACCCATGATCTGTCTATTCTGGAAGTAGTTCGGTGTCCTTTGTCTTCCCATTGCAAATCATCAACTATCCGAAGTCCCGTACCTCTTAGATCTACGGAAAAGCGTCCCTAAAAGCGGACATATTTTTGGGGTTGTAACCAAGTAAATTAATATATACAAACAGTTAATGTTTTAAAAACATACTTGTGGACAATCTTTCATGCTGTAGCAGTCTCCAGCTGTGCCGAAAGGAACAAAAGAGCCATGTAGCTTGTCCGCAAAGGTGAAGTCATTGACTGTAATTAATACTGCCTGCATTAGAAAGCATATATTATCTGACATTATAGGCCACTAAATAGTTTATCGATAATGTAAGAAGAAGACAGAGTCTTGATTTATTAAATCCATGTACAACCTACTATTGATCTTTCGGTTGAGAAGATCTACGCGAACTTTCCGAAAATGTGTAAGTCCAGCGTTAGCGTGACCATCGTCAGAACACTGACAGGTGTCATTGCGCTCACCGTTAGATGGACATGTATGAGGGTAAATTAAGCTAAAAGAAACCCCATCCAAAATTAGTTGTTAAAATATATCTAAAAAAATTCAAAAAGAATAATTAATAAGAAATACCAAGTTAAACCAACCGTTTACCGTACACTTCAGCAAAATTAGTTTCTCTATCTAAATTAAGATATGAACTGGGAATGGTTTCATTCATCCGTACACAGTAGACTGTAATTGGAAAACCGTCCATGAGAACAGTATAATTTCCATCAATTGAATGTGTAGATGACTTTTGGGAACGGATCTCTTGACATGTTGATGGAAGGCCTAAATAAATAGAACTTATTTCACGAATGTGTAAAGTGAGATATGAGAAAGAGTGAACGTCTACTAACAATTCCTTTGAAAACAAATTTGTGTTCTCCTTGGACGAGGAGAAATGACTTCGCATTTAGTTCGGGCAACAACTTTTCCTGTACGATCATAGCACCGCACCTTGCGACGACGAACACCCTGTCCGCATGTTTGCGAACACTAAATAACATTTATTCTTCCTATAGTTGTTCTTTAAATTAACTAGTTCTACTACTATCAAGAAATTTGCATATACATATATAGATAGATATCTTTCCACATAATGAACTATGAAATGGAATGAAATTGAGTAGGCAAATCCATTATATTTAAACTAGTTATATTTATGTAAAAATTTGGTTTCATACTGTATTAGTGAAAATAAAGTATTTCACTTAAAAGATAAAATTCAAAGTCATATTTTAATAACATATAAAACGAAAAAACATTATTTGAGGTGTAAATTTAAACAAGATCCTTCCATCATAAATCAAGCCACTTGTTTCCATTTATATCATAACCATTATTAACTTGATTTTATTAAGAATTTTACAAAATCGCTTAAGATTTTTACTGTTTAAATGAAATTTGCACTAGTGATACACCGCTTCGATTATAGATTTTTTGTTGGCTTTTTGGTTCATCTCTACCACTAAAATATGTCCAACAATACTGCATCACAGAAAATTTTTAAAATTGTAATTTTTGAGAAATAATAATAGTAATTGAAATTGATGACAAAGATCCTATACCTTTGCTAAAATTTGTTATTCGGAAAAATTCTGCTTTACTTTCATGACGATGTATCATAACCTATACAGACGAATTTTAATAAAATGGAAAATAAGTGACTTTAACTAACCATTCCCCATGGTCCTATCTGCCACTGAAATTCTGACTCACATACGTTCAAATCACACATCTGTGAGTCAACGGGCATCGGAAGGGATTCGCACTTTTCCTATATTGATTTAAATGATCAGTTTGAAAGATAATAGCATCATTCTTTTAAACTTTTCTACTGGTTATATTACATGAATTTCTTATACTCTAGAAAGAAATATAGACCAAGAAACAAAAATTTGCTTTAAAAAATCAAAATGAATATGTGTAAAAAATAAAAGTCAAAGAACCAATTACTTTCGGTACTGCAGGTTCATTATTCCTGGTTGTGTTCCCGTGCTTTACTCGACATTCTACAAATCTTAGTTGGGTCCCCTTTCCGCATGTTTTTGAACACTAAAATACTGCTTATACCTCACGTTTGCTTAATTAATTAATTACAATGAATAAAACATACTGTATTCCATGGTCCTGGTACCCACTCGTACGGACATTTGCTGATATCACATAGTCTTGTTGTAAGAGGAACTTGTGCAGTGTTGCACATACGAGGTGCTGCACGCTTTCCGGTATTGCTCATACAAAACACTCTTCGATGTTGCTCACCTCGTGAGCAACTATCGACGCACTAAAATAAGGAGCTAATATAAAAATAAATACTTCAATGCAATGAGATCTACCTCTACAATGCATATAAATTCCTATATAAATTAGTAAAAGCTATACAATGATGCAATTATCATAATAATTTTTAGAGACAATAAAAAAAAACAATACCCATCTAATATCACTTAGACTAAGAATGATTATAAATTATAAAGATAACACATTATTTTACCTTAGACCATGGAGTTGTCAACCAGTGGTATGCTGGGCATGCAGTCAAATAGCAATTAGCCACTATTTGCGGTTTATTAGCTGCATTACATTCCGAATCCGGTACTCTCTGACGTCTTCCTCTTTGACAGTAGATCTCTCTTTGACGTATACCAGCACCACAAGTAGTTGAACACTGGAATTTAGTTATTAGTACAAGAAAATTTAGATTATGAGTTTAACGAGAGTATTATTCATTTAATAAAATGGTATCAAACAGTACAGTAAAAAATACACACCGATCCCCAAGGCATGCCTCTCCATCGTGGACAATGCATAACACGACACTTGTGCTCATCTATTGGTCGTTTTGTAGAGTCACACCGTGTAGTGGCTACAGTTGCGTTTGTTACGCTTTCAATGCATGCGACGACACGACGTCGTACGCCGCGACCACATTTGACGGAACACTGAAAACGAGTAATGCATAAGAACTACCGAGTTTACTAATTTTCCAATATGCAGAGCTTATTTGGCAATATAATCCTTATATAAATTACTCGGAATTCACAGAAAACATAACCGTGCAACATAAACGATATGACTCGGACATGCTCATATCTGATGTGGAAGTGCGAGTGAAAGTGAGTGCACACATATTTAAAGATTTATTATCTGTATTCTGCTCGGACCCATACGATTTAACACCAAACAACACAATACACTATGTAATCTTCATCATAATTTAGCATTATACTTTAGACAAAAACATTGGACGAACAGACAGACATACACAACATAAATAGGACAGTACACTTCTTTAGAGCGAGCATAATTTTAGTTATAATCAAATTTATTAATCGATAAATACCTATGTTCGCTCTGTAAAACAAAAAACATTGACATAGCAAGCATAAACAACATCTGAGATACGAAATTCCATCAGTTGAAGAGAGTAATCTAAAAATGTGCTGCTGAGCAAGTCTACATCTCTGGCAAAGACAAATGGCAGTGCTTATGAAGCTATGTTGTCACCCGACTACAAGAATTGACGGTTGGCTCATACACATTACGATCGTATGTGACTGACAACTGTCTAATGGTGGCGACGCAGCTTGGATGGGCGTCTGCGACGTACCGGACTCCAGGCAGCAGCTTTCCATTGAACCGGTACTTCATGAAGATTCATCAGGCAAGGCGATAACTCGCAGTCCCGTTGTTCTAGTGGTTTAACATCTCCGCATTCACCATCTTCTTTCATTCGTAACGTTATGGAGTCTTCACACCAAACGCGACGTAGCTGTACTCCGCCGCCACAGGTTACAGAACACTGAAAGTATTTTCACAATATCATTGCTAAACCAAAGAATTGACATATTTTGTTATTTTAAGCTCTGTATTTCATACAAGTACTAACATGCGTCCAAGGCGATATTTGCCATGCATTATTCGTTTTTGGTGGACACCGCTGCAAGTTGCATTCATCGAACATCTTCGGTTTATTTGAGTCGTCGCAGATCGACAATGAACAAGAGATAGAACGACGTCGCCACCCACCACCACATGTAGCAGAGCACTAAATTTAAAATGTTGACAGTAAATGTGAGAACTCGAAATTATAGATACATAAGTAATATGCCACAACACAAAGACAATAATTTATATGAATTATATATCGTTATATAGTAATTTCATAAGCTTTAAATTAAGTTATAGAAATGGGACTTGACGGAAACGTCATGGGACTGGGAAATTATTCTTTATAATCTTGTAGGTCTTAGTAATATTAAAGAAAATGAAATTGGTCATACCTTAGTCCATTCTCCGCTAACCCACTTCCCCAATGGAGGCTCTCCTTTTGGGCAAGCATTAAGTTTACATGATTTAAGTGAAGGAGGTCGTTGCGAGACATCGCAGTCCGTGTCCGTCACGTTGTACGTGGAGTTTCGCGGTACACACAATACGCTACGCGACTGTTGCACATGTGTGCCGCACGTTGCAGTACACTGTGAATTCTGTTTTTTTTAAACAGTATTTTTCTGATTAACTTATCATTGTAAGTACATTTGATAAAATTCTAGTGTTCGATAATGGAGTCTTTTTAAATGCTTGCAACTTGTTACAATATTTTTGATTTGTAACATTTCGTTTAAACAAATGGTTGTTACGAAACGTTTCTGCAAAAAAAAAAGAAAATATAATCGTTAATTGAGTGCTTTAGTTAATTTGGGGCTTCCAAATTATGTCGTAGTTTTTAATTATTTTAGTTATGCTTATGCACAAGTCTAAGATAATAATGTACAGACCGACATCCATGGTCCTGTTTTCCAGTATGCGCATGGCTTTATCATACATGTCCTTACATCTTCAACTTTTTCTAAATGAGCACAATACTCAGGTGGCAAATCCCGTATATTATCGCGACATTTGAGCTGAAAATAGAAGTTATTTGGCACAATCTATCAGTATAAGCTAATATTTAGATTTGTCTGTAAGACGTACTTGTCTTCTTTGTAAGCCTTGACCACAAGAAGTTGAGCATTCTGCCCAAGGTCCTGTTGCCCAGCGAATCGGAGGCACATCATTAGGAAGACTATCAATGAAAACACGTCGCGCTTCACATTCGTCTCTATCACATACTTTCTTCTCACGAGGACGGCTATTCTAAATATATTGCTTTTGAATAATACGAAGTGTTCAAATGCAATCTGAATTAAGTTTTATACCATATCACACATGTAATCCTTTACTATTTCCCTGTTTTGACCAGAAGAGCAGAATACTCTACGTGTTTGTTCTCCAGTGCCACATGTAGTCGAGCATGAACTCCATTGTGAAACGCTCCAAGAGGTACAAGGAATGAGTCTGAAATACAAAATTGTTTTCTTTTATTGTAGGTTATCCTTATTTGTACATACGTGCAAGTCTGTTGCTTTATTGGTAGAACAGCATCACCGCAAAACGATTGATCCACAATCTGATCTCTATAGATGCATTCAACCGAACGATGACGCATTCCAGTTCCACAAGTAACAGAACACTATAAATGGGATATTAATATAAAATCTCTGGAAAACAGGCAGTGTAATTTAGAAGTTTAGGATAAATACATAACTTTCTATTCAAAACTGACAATTTTCTGCCCACGAATTAAATGTTTTCTAGATATTCCTATTTTTCTAATTTAAGCAAAAATTCTAAGACTGGATAAGTTTTGATGTTTTCACCGAGGTCCATTCCCCCGTTCTCCAAAACGGACAGGGTCCTTGATTACATTGTCTATGAGAATGTGGCTGCTCCTTTCCTCCTGCAAGGCAATGCTCTGTTTTCACGTCTTCTCCACGAGAATTAACGCATGAAACACGCCGAGTGGACCACCCATCTTGACATGACACCTACAATTATTGAGATAATCATAAATAACACCAAGATAAGGAGTTATAGGAATTTTCAAAGTACCAAACTCATTTGTTGACTATTCCTTATATTCAGTACATATCATAACAGTGAATAAATGTAAAACATCCATAAATAAATTATATATACTCACACTGCATTGGGTCCACTCTCCGATTTTCCATGATGGGCAAGAAGGTCTGCTACATGGCTTTTGCACAATACGTTCACGATAGTTGCATTTAGCTGGAGCAAAACATATTTTTAAAACCTTAAGATAAATATATGAAAAATTAATTAAACATTACTATACCACTATCTAGCTGTCTGTTTTCTCTGTCGACACATACGGCGTCTCTAGTTTGTATCCCATCTCCGCACGTAACAGAACAGTGGGACCAATGACCGAATGCCCACGAAGTGCACATGTGTTCATTACAAGATTCGCGATCATGCTAATTAGATAAATTAAATTAAAGTGGTTAATTAAATCAAGTGGGTTATTATCTGTAGATACTGGACAGAAAAACGAATGGTTTTGTCTAAATATTGTTTTAGTATTGAGACGCCAACCTTCGGTCCACATCGATTATAGTGAACTTCTTTGTCTGCAGCATCCATACACTGCGCATGGCGCATGCGAACTCCACCATCGCATGATCGAGAGCACTAAAGCAATTATTTCACCCTAAGCAGAAACATTAATTTTTTTCGCAAGTTGAATTATGTAATTAGAGTAAACAAATAATGTTGAACCTGTTAAAATTACGTTCTACTTTTCATTATTTTCATACTAACTTTCCATTATTTCTATAGGATGAATATTGTTTATTTAAAAGCACTCAAAAGAATATATAGATTACGAAACTTGAACGAGTAGTAATTGATCCTTGCAATTTTCCAATATTAATTAAGAATATTCGCCTTTAATTTTGCCATTTTTAATTGCATACCGTATAATCTGCTCCCTTATTTAAAAAAAAAAGAAGGATGTTTGTGCTAACCATAAACTGCGTCATTTCTCGACACATTCAAATTTCACGTTGACTGCATAAGTGTGATTCATGTTAACGATGTATTAATGAGAAAATGCTTTGAACAAACTATTGATCGAAAGTGTAAAAAATTATTAGAGTATTAATGCTCTGATTTACAATGAAATGTCTAGCGAAAGTCGTGTAACCTTTAGATGCTGAAAGCATCCCACCAGTACGCAGTAAATGTTTCCACACCTATATTTTCGTTATTTTTCTAATTGACTTCCTAATTCAATCCAATTTGACAAATTAAGTATTAAATATATGGATTTTCTACTTAAGCCATTACTTTAAAAATGTAATCAATTTAGTGGTTAGTTTTAACTGAGCGAAAAATCAGTATGTCATGTGAAAATCTAACCATTTCAATAAATGAATGATAAAGATTTTCGTGAGAATTAAATTTTTCACTCAAAAATGTGCAGTCTTAATCTAAGTAATAAAAACTAAACGGAATAATCAACAAATTTTTTATAGTCGATTCAGCTCTATAGAAGAGACAACTGAAAATATAAACCATTATCCATATTTTACCCATAGAGTACCACTAGTAATTTCGTTCGTTTTTGTTCGTTTTTGTCATGAATAAATTTAAATTATCACCTCAGACCAGTGTGCGTATACCCAACGTGGACAGGGGAATCGGTTGCATTCTCGATCTGTTGCCTCCTTCGCTTGGTTCTGGCACATTTTTTCGTCTACCACTCTGTTGTTATCATCAACGCATACCACTTTTCGCATTGAGACGCCAGAGGAACCGCATGTGTTAGAGCACTATAATATTATCACATTTCCCGCATACTGGCATAAAAAATAATAGTTGAACACCACATAGAATTGTAGAACAATATAAAGGGCTTCTACATAAAATAGCACTTAAAAGTTAGAGAAAAACATTAATAGTTTTGTAAAACCCCAATAGTTGTTGCTGATTTAATATCTTCCGTGATGATATTTAACGGAATTTAAAGCATTTTGATTGTTTTTATATTAAATCTACAAGCCACCTTACATTTTCCATATGCTAGCACTACGTGTCTTAAAACAACTATTTTCATTTTCATATATGTTATAAGTATTACTTTCCATCAGCAAATGCGTCGACTCGCCATTCCAGAGTACCTTGGATCATCTTTTGCTTTATAGTTTTGGTGTAACTAATCGGTTGCTTCCACTATTTAGGAATTTTGTAGCACAGCAAAGTGTTTACCGGTTACAGATCAGAAACATAGGAGCTAATAATAAGAGACTGTATAAATTAGTTCAAATTGTAATTTGAAGCTTATAATATTAACAACTCTCATCAATATATGCTTCACGTTAACTTTTAATCAACTCGAATTATTTTCGACTATAATATGAACAAAAATGCAATTACTGAGTTCTAGTGTATACATGTTTATTTTCAAAAGATCGACTCTGCATAAGTAGTATTGCCCTACCTGGGTCCACTCGGAATAACTCCATCGTCTTCCAGAACAATCAACGAAGCATGCTATACGTTCGGATGGACGGCTGAAAGAAAAGTGCAAATAATTATATTATACAAACAGCAATATTACTGAAGTCATTTAATGAATATAGTTTAGAAGAATAAAAATAATTCCTTGAATAATTAGTGGATTTATAACGAAGAAATATAAAATAGCCATAGTATTAGATCAACTACTAGTTATCCAATATTTTTTCTTACTTATTTCTGTCACAATCGCTTTCTCTTGTAATGCTTTGCCGTCCATTGTGCACCTTGACACAATAAACGCGTTGTTTCTTCTCGCCAGAACCACATTCTGCAGAGCAATGAGTGATATCTTCAGTGACCCACCTAAAACGAAGAAAATGAATGGATACATTAAAAATCTGATCGATTAACAAGTTTGTAAAAAAAGTAGAGCAAAAGGATTAAACTACCAAAGTATGTCCAAATAACATTTGAAACTTTACAAAATACGAAGTAGATTTGTTAACACAAATGCTGATAGAAAAAAATCAAATGTATTAAGGAAACATCTCTAGTTTTTGTTGAAAAGACATTTTAAAATAATGAATTGCCATTTGTTATTTTCTGCCATTGTCGAGTAATTCCTACTTCAAATACCTCTCAGACCTCTCAAGAGGATTCCGAAGAGTTAATGTCAACTTTTAAAAATTACAGTATGTTCCCTAAAGGAAGAAAACCGTCTATTTTCCCCGATCTGAACACAATGGGCTATACTAGATGGTCATTTTGGGGAACAAATCATGGGCAATAAGTCACACCTTATTGAATTTCCTGAAAAGAGTGCTGTTTTGAGCCTGGAAGAAGAATACAATCGATAACCTTCGAAGGAAACATCCATTGACTCAATACTGCTGCATTATTCAAAGAAAATTAGTCCTCGCTATGTTATTTTAAGATAATACTTTGTACTAATGAAGAGCAGAGCAGTCATGGCTTCCTCATGCTTCAAATATTTATGAAGAACTTATTTGGAACATGACGTACATAAAGATAAGAAGGAAAATACAACTATACACTGACTTGGTAATACAATCGATGTTACACATTCTACTGTTTGTCTTCGGTCTTTGTTCATGACAGTTCCTCTCACTTGTTTGTCTGTTATTCAAAGCATCAACACAAATCACCTCCAACTTCTGAGTACCTGTTTTAAGCAACGTTTAATGATGAGTTCGCACTTTAGATATCTTCAACTTTCACCTGTTTTATACACTTTTCTCTTTTCTTCCAGTTTTCTTATTTCTCTTTACCTTGACAAACTTGGTCACACTCGTTCCATCTCTCTCCTATTCGCCAGTAATAATTGTTAGATACTAGCTGCCTCATAGCTGTTTCCTAAAGAGAAAATACTTGCAATATACATCTAAATTAATATTTTCGAAATAATGACTAATATTTTAGGATCATTAACCTCTACAGTAGTCATATACTCGTAGCTGATATCCGGAGGATGAAGATTGCCTACCGAAAGGACATGGACATATATGTCACTTCTAAATAACAGTGATATGAATAAGAATATTAATTTTGCTAAATTTGAAAGTCATTAATGAATAATAAAAACTGCTAACCTAATAGGCCCTGTACCATTGATTCTTTCAACAATATTGTCACTGCCAGAGTACTCCAGAATAACATCTTGAATGGGAATCTGCTGACGAAAAACGCTAACCTGATAGTGTCCATTGAGTAGAAAATCACCATTCGCCGCTCGAAGAGCTGTAATTTATAACTGATACTGTTAGGTGCATGTTTGTTTCTAAACATAGAGTAATTATGTTAAGTACAATATAATTTCAATGTATGTTTTTACAAAACATGCTGTTAAGAAGTATGTAATGCAAATACCGAAATATTACGAGTTTGACTATATTTCTCTCTAACTACGCTAGGTATAATGGTAAGTAAAACTATTAACTGACAGAGATAATTATCATCATCTTTCTGATTATTGTACCCATGCTGACGGATGTCGATATTTGCGGATCCGGCTGGAATTTTCATGACCTATAAAAATAATAAAATGCGTTTATTTCATTTTTTTACTCAACTTCTTAAGTATCACTATACCGCATTATATCCAAAAGATCCTCTCTCGTTGTAGATACCCTTCACTGTCCTACAGGTAGAGTCATCTCCTCCACATATTCCACACTTGTCTCTGCTCATCGTCGAATGAAGACGATGATCACATCCCGCCTAATTTTATGCATACTATATATAACAAAAATGGTAAATATTGCTTGTTACTCAGAAAAGCTACGATTCCATTCATAACTTGCACTTATGACAAGATCTTTCAAATTGATAAAGGCAAAGGCACAAATGTGTAATGTGCTAATTCTAATAGGCGTTCCCATGAATGCATTATTTCTTAATATCTAAGTTGTACATAATTCAAATGTGAAAACTTTCTTTCACGACTTTTTCATAACAACCCTTCTCGTTTATTAATCTTGGACATTAATTCATGGTTGTATATTAGTAGCAAACAAATGATTAAATCAATCTCTGATTAGCATCTGCTTGTCGTAATATTTATAAAATAAATTTATTAATTCGTAGATGATAAATTATAAAATGCACAAAATTTTTAATGTTCTGTTCAGCTGTCTTCCTATGTAATATTTCAAACGTTTAATAATTAAAGTATTAGTTGAGATTAAGTGATTTCCGTGTGGTTAGAAACAATAATTAATTGAACATTTAGCCCTATAAGGAAAAATGATAATAGTTGAAAATTTTAAACGCATTTCCTTAGATGTGTATATCCACATTTTTATATCAATAGATTGCAAATAGTATATAAGACTCGCCTTCATACATGTACCATCTACGCAAATATTGTCTCCGTTTCTATCACAAGGGGTTCCATCAATCACCTGAAAAATCATCGTAGAATAATATCTAACAATAGAAATAAAACCAGAATTTCTCGAATTTTTCACTTTATATACTGGACTGGAACATAAAATGATTCTAACCTTGTCTTTTAGTAGATAAAAAGCTGCGCTACCACTGACACGACAGTACAGTTTACATCTCTCATTGTCTGCCACACCAGTATATTTTGGCACCCATGACGTTTTGGTAGGAATTCCGTGTATACCAACATCCTGAATATATTAATGATTTATTTAACTAATAATGCGTCTTAAAATATTTGTAAGTATTTATTATATTCAACCTTGTTGTTGAACTCCGCACATTGCACTTCTCTGAAGCCAGCTGTATCCCAGGGACATTCATGCGTATTACATGACCGATACCGTTCTCGCTGACCCACACAGTACTTTCCACCATTTGAAGGTCTAGAGAGTAAAATTTTGAAATTTTAAAAAAACCCATAAAAATTTGCATTAAAATAGATAAAGTAGTATCTTATTCTTGCCTTGGACTGTCACAGTCCCTGAGAGCCTTTTGTACTCCTCCACCGCATGTTCTGCTGCATTGACCCCAGGGTTGCCATTCTCCCCAGTTACCATCCTGCTTCATCCTTTGCTTTGCACCAATATTAACACATTCTCCACGGTGACATATCTATAACAAACATAAGCGTAGTTCATCTCCATCCATCAATCCATTATTAGGCCATATAGGAGTTCAAATCTATCCATGAGAAAATATAGGTAAATGCTAGGATAACACTCATAATACAATTACTTCCAATAGTTTATAACTTCAAAGTCACCATTCTTCCACTCTTGTCGCAAGTAGTACCGTCCGCCCATGGCATGTGCTGGGTTCGGCAGCCCATCTGACTACCGTAGTATGTCGCGCACCACAAACGACGGCATGTGGGCTGAAGGAGTTTTCGGTTACAGTTGGTTACTACTCACTGAAATAATTTTCACACATAATAAAAACCGTCACGCTATTAACGGCTCTTATTTTTTCAAACATTTTCCGTACTAATTCTAATATAATAGTTTTATTCATAGATGTACTGTAGTAGATATTATCGCTTTTACTACATTGACCCACCATATAAGGACATAGTTCGGATTGAGGACCAAAGACGAACTTGCACTGCTGGTTAACATCATATTTTTTCCCTGGTGCATCATTCTCGAACATATCTTCATAATATTTTCGTTGAACTGGTTGATCAAACAAACATTGAATCTGTCCACGATTGTTGCTGAAGTGTTATGTATTTCATAATTCTCACAACTATGAATTTATTTATTTATAATTTGAGCCAACCACTTCCACTAAAAGAAATCATCAATTTATCCTTACTCAAGAAACCTCTCAAGCATTCCTGATGAGCATGCCGACCAGCTCCATGGATGCGTATTGTATTCAAGAGTAGGAGCCATGATATGGAAGTTGTGCTTCGTTAGTTGCATGAATTGGCTACACTTTCGTTCATCATCATGGGGAATATTGAAACTACAAGAGGTCAATAATAAGGCGATATTAATTAAAAAGATATGACCACTAATATTTGAAGATTAGCAAATAATATATATTATAATGTTACTTAAGAGAATAATTTATCATCCTAATTGATAGAAGATATTTTCACTAATCGTACATGTGTCCCAGTTCGTGTGCAATTGTGAATGCAGCACTCAGTCCGTTGTCTTCAATTATAGCACAGCTTTTCTGGCCGTCACACATGGTCCCCAACTCAGCCAGACCCAGAGTATCACATTTTCCTGGGGCTCTAAAAGTGTTAATTAATGACGATATTTATCTACTTTTAAATTACAACAAACCAATCACATGTTTGGAATTTACTACGTTCTCCAACCTGCAAATATCTCCCCTAGTGAGTAGGATAGCTACATCGTGGTGATTTGGACTGTCATCATTCCTATCATTATATAGCTGTTGCCACCGACAGAATTGTTGCAGTGTATCCTGAGCATTTGAAGAGACGTGTGGTCCAGCCTAAAATAATGCTTTATATTTCTATTTCACTTCTACACTTCTCAAATCATTTAATTCCTGAAATTTCTTTAGATAATACCTATTAATATATTTGCTTCTACTTACGTTTTCATGTTTTAGAATAATAATTTTAACAACAATAACATTTATGGAGGCACGCAATGATTGGTGACGATATATTGATGCTACCTGTAATAAACATGTATATATAGTCAAAACTTCCTACTAAAATCATTTAATAATGTTTCGATTAACTAAGAAACGACTAGTGAAACGAACAGTGGAAAATAGTGTGAGTATGTATGCCTCGAGATTGTAACCATGATATTCGTGCATTTTAGAATCAGCAACCACCAACACCTGAAAATGATATTTAAAAATAATAGCAAAACTTTATATTTCAAGACCAAAATAAAATATGTAAATGTTAGTCTAATAAGTAATATACCTCAACATAGTGGTCCCAAGAATTTGCTGATCTCCGTGAACGAGTTTTTCTGTCTGGAAAAAAACCGCTTCTTTCTTATGTCTATTTATGATTCTTTGCACGCTACATTAAACTATTTTTTATGTGTATCGCTTTGATAAGATAATATTCTCCATCCTACTTTCAATCTTTATTTATGTTACTTTTTTTTTCTTCTAGACTAGTTACTACTCACCAGTTAGCTATCGTTTTAAAGTACGATTAAGATTTTACGGCTCTCACTTCTTTTAAAATAAAGGATAAAACAATATAGGAGCTCTACAGACTCTGAGGTCGAAAAATTCAAAAAAATTGCTAAAAAAAAATATTTTAAAATAAAAGAATAGTGGGAATTATACATTTTATTCTATCCAAATAATGCTCAGATTTTTGCAACATTATGCGAATACAACACCTAAGATAATTATCAGAGTATAAAAATGGTCAAATGTAAGATTAAAACTGAAATGAGCAGGAGATAAGATTTACTTTCATCTTTTCATTATATTATTAACGAGAAGTGAATTAATTATTTAAGAGAACAGATTCGAAAATTTTCAGCAAAAATAACCACTTTTTCACGGAAAAATATAATTTATTAGGTATATAGCAATTTATGAAAATTTCTATTCTACTGCAAAACAGGAAATATGTATATATTGTATTATTACCATTGCACTAGATATAAGTAAATCATATTGTAATAAAATCCTTCATTTTCCGATCAATAATAGTTTGTAGTTTCTTTTGTAAACCTTTTGCCACCCACAACCATGTGAGTATGGAATCTCTTCTAACACTATCCAAGCATGGACGGGAATGCGGAAAAAAGAAAGCACTTTCGAGACAACAGAGATTGTGGAGTTAGCGAAAACGGATAAACTTGCGAGACAATACAACGATGAAACGGAAAAGAGAGATTGTGGACAAAATGTCTTTAGGTCTCGAATAGTAATTCGGCTTAGAGTGAACAGAAACTAGAAAAAATTGAGTTTGAGTAATTGCAGGATTATCAGAGACTTGTAACGCTTAGAATGATTATAAAAAGAGTATAAGTTAGAAATATAAAGAAATATATATGAAATACCACGAATATATTGAGCATTCATAGGAAAAGCAAGTAAAACTAGAACATTAAAATGTTAAGATTATAGGCTTATATATAACTATTTCATTTGAAATGACCTCTTACCATGAATATCCTCCCATTGCATATCGGCATATCCATCCTCGTTAGCCAGTTGCATATCAGTTGTGCCATTATTATGATCGAAGGCATAGAAAGATTGAGATCGAAAATAGTGCACCAAATGTGGCCGATGTCGAGAATGACCTAGTAAAATCATCCATATATTATCATTATTTATTTCTACATGAGCTTCTCTTTTCTTCTCTTCCTTAATAACTTTTGTTATATTACCGAATTTTTCATCCCCCGTTTCCTGAAGTGGTTCCACACTATAGACGCCGTCCGGCATGGCAAGCATACCATACTAAAAGAACAAATAATCGACAACTCACGTTTTCACATATCTATTTATGGTTCTTCTATTTCTTTCCCTATAGTAGTCTATATGATTATTCCTATGAATCCCTTAATCTCACATTCAGTTGTTTCAATACGAAAATGATTAGACGAATGGTGTAAAGTTGCATCATAGCCATATGGTCGGTTAGAAAGTGAAAGCAACTGGATGAATATGTACCGATATTTATATAATATATGGATATTTCAATTTATTTTTGATCACATAAATCGGGTACTTTTGTTACATAATCGTATTTATAAGTAATTACACTACGATTTCTCATAGTGATGTCAAATCATCATATTTTTATTGATCTTATTTAGCTGATCATCAGATTATATTAGAATTAGTAGCATATAGCGCATAATATCAATCATGTGCTTCTAGATAATTTTTTATAAAGATGATTAATAGAAAGTTGGTTGTTTGTCAGGGTGAAGATATATTTAAAACAACAATATTATTTTTCTCTGTTCATCTCTATGCTTAGACTGAAGAAATAAATGTCAAACAAAGAATGAGTGACATTTACCAAGAGTAACACTCGTTGGCATAGCTCTTGCTAAAACAAATGTTACTAGAAGGTTACTGGCATGACTATTGTGTGCAATTAATGACGATTGGCATTCGGCGTGGATTATGCTAATTAAATTTGGAAGCGAATTATGAACTGACGGCCTGTACGTTTAAATAATTTGAAAAAAGATACGATATATTTAGCTGAGAATCTTCATGTAATATCTTTGGAACTTGAAGCAACACGTCATATTTAACTGTCAACAATATCCCTTCTACGAAAAATCTTTTAGTCTGCTACAATACGATAAATCAGAGATATAAAGAATTGGACCACTGAAGAATCAATCACTTGTCATGAATTTAGTAGTTTAAATAAATGTTAAACTTCGAATAAATTTTAGAGGTTATACTGATACACAGAAAGTGATTTCTTTTAAGAAACTAAAAGAACTTGCCAATCCATTAGTGCTATCGCAGAGATTGACAATACTGGATTCATGAGCTCCAGCGACTCGTGCACGGTATATGCAGTCAGCTGCGGCATTGGAAAGTCGCGCGCGCGCACTTGTGTTACTGTCCAGGTACTGAACAAGCGGCACCATTTGCTTGTTTTCCAAGATTGGAAGTGTTCTGCAATATATTAATTCTCATGTTTGAATTCTTATGGGTCCTATATTTTAAATACAAGTTTTCTTATTTATATAAGGTTGTCATTTATTAGTTTTAATAACTAACTTATTATGAGGTATGGGCATTTGTTGCCATCTGTGCAAATGAATAAAATAGGTTTTTTTATGCGATTGCAGTCGTAGATGGCACGCTTTTCCGCAATCGCGTGCAATTCCACGAACACCGTCGATTCGTCTTTCGCCTGAAACACACCGTCGTCGACGCACGATGTGTCGGTCCACGTTGAACAACCAGCCTTCTGATGCGGGCAACCCTATAGTAAAATGAATAATAATCTCAATTAAGTATAAATCCCAGCTACAAATTCCAGAATACAGAAATAGCTTATGTGCAACTCAAAAATACATTGAATATTGCTAGTTAGTTTGGAATGTAGTACTTGTTCGTTTTATTATATAAAAGTATTTTTGGGACTCAGAAGTTGAGAATTAAGGTTCTTTTGGCACTATCCATAATTTCCGCGTAAATTTTTAATGTGTTCGCTGCAGTACTAACTGCTCAACTGCACATGGATCAGAGACATGCACTCAATACACGAAAGAAAAACTACGTGAAATTAATGCGCGAAACGCGTTTATTCCATTGAGTTTAAAACATCAATTTAATTTTCTAGATAGGTTTAAAATTACTTTAATTACGAGATATAAGAGTATATATGCTTCCCATAAGTATTTTTCGATAAGTTGGCATCAGTTTATTGGTTCAGTTTACATACGAATATTTCAGATATTTTTTAGAGGTAACACCTAATAACTGCAAACATTAAAGAATGAATTATCAATAGATAGTTTGCGTATAACTGCATCACTAATGTACCTAAGTTCCTGAGATGTTTTGAAAGAAATTCGTTTGCATTTTCTGTATTAATTATATTCCTAGTTTTTGTTTATTGTATAGATATTAGCTAAAATATTTTAGAATTGAAGTCTAAACGCAAAAAAAGAAATACTAAGTGACAGGATGTCAGTAAACTGAGCTGAGCCCTCAACTTTTTGTGAAATGTGGTTAGTACTAAAAATTGAACCAGTGTAAACGTCTGCAAAATAAATTATTCTTGAAATACTCTCTTCCGTTAAATTCTTGAATTTCTCCATGTTTCCTATATAAAAATAAAATTAATACTTCAAAGAAAGTGTGAATTCACTAAGTCATGTATTAGTGAAAGCATATACTTATGATTCCCTGAGATGACCTCATCCCCCCTGCAATGAGCAGTTCGAAAAATGCGTAAGAAGGTCATTCGACATTTTATGGATCTCATAAGAATTGAGTAGTTATATACGAACCGATTTTGTTATATGAATACTGCTAACATCTCCAATGATCTCACAAGATGGATACAGGATTTCATTGTGTTCAGAATTAACTACTGCTATCTGTTTGAAGAAAATAATTATTTCATATATGAAATTTATAGCAAAAAATTTATCTGGATTATATAATATATACTATTGGGTCAATGATCGTGTCAATGTATTCGCATTATGCAAATGATAGTTAATGAGGGTGTCAAAGAGCATACCGACAGTGTAATTATGCTGTATAAAAGAACAGAGAACGATTATCAGAAGAAGGTTAAGCGATTAATTTAAAAGCCACGATGGTTTCGTTCTATACAATTTACAGTCTGTATTTGTTTTGGGGAGTTTGTTTATTTATACCTTGTCTCCGGAATGGGCCTACGCCACTATGATAGGTATGCAGGCGGCCCGACTAGATAAACAGTAACCAAAGACACGCCGAGAATTAACACTTGTAGAGAAATCCCATCGACAAGCCAAAAAAAAGGAACTGAGAGAACAGAAGAATTAAAGAGAGATAGAAATGTGAATGGAGATACCTGAATACTTGGCCCGGGACAGGAGCTTAACATCATCATATAGAGGAAAATTGATAGTTTTTTTCGCTGAGAAAGGTCGATGTAAGGCTAATACAAGTACAGCTAAAAGGGCACCGAGCAGCAAAGAACCGGCTAGAAGGGCCCACGGCCGGCCGACGCGCATGCCTCAAAGAATCACAAGGACGGCAGCACTGGACAGCGCCACCGCATAACTTCTGTAAATACATTAAATTCTTAAATGTACAGAATTTTAAACTCAGTATTCGTAATAATCGCAGTTCATACAGTATCTCAACGTGTATCTAGGTAAAATTAATTTAATGTGATAACTTTACTGTATCAATAAACAACGTAAAAGTACAATATGTTTCACCACGATGTTCTTATGTCAAAGATTAAATAACCTACCTTTGATCGCCTAGCTTTCGTTGGAAGCTGAGCCACCAAATGATACAACTACCAACTAGGACGGTGGCTATCAAAGGAGATAATACTGAAATATATACTAACTGGTTTTCACATACATATTATTAGTTACAAGATGAGAGAAATTCAGTCAGCAATAAAAAGAAGAGATTAAAATGAGGATGAAACCTTTAGTTTGAGGTTGAACCTTTTGAAGTTTATTGTAAACAGGACCACAATATTTTGACTGCTTAGCTAATAAGTAATAACATAACGGCGAACAAGCAATAAATCTGCTGTTTTGCGATTAGAGCGCGGACCGGGGATCGATCAACGAAGGAACATTTGCAGTCGACGAGTGAAAGGGGAGGAGGAAGTGAAGGATCAATCAATAATACAATCGATAATGAGGGGAGAGGATAATTTTTTATATACTATAATCAAGGCAGGAGATGTTAAGTTGTCGATGTAAATTGACGCTAGCAATTAAAATTAACAATTGTTATAGTGTATATTCTAGATTACATCAAATTCAAATATACCTATTAACGAGAAGACGGGACAATAAAATTAGAAAGAGGAAAAGAATTAGGCTTTAAGTATGGCTTTATACATATAAGTATATATTACAAAGAAATGGGCAGCCGTCTGAGAATAAATCGAAAGCATAAGAGTTAAGTAGTTCGAAATAAGCAGGTCAATAATATCATGTTCAAATCGATTTGGTCGCTAATGTGACAAGAAAATATAGTAAATGGCGGCGTGAGAAATACATGAAAACATGGGAAAATGTGGCGACGATGAGCCAAAGATACAAATACATGAGAGATAGATTGAGACAGATGTGTACCTGCTGAGATCTTGTCTCTAATAGCAAGACATTTCTTCAACAAAAAGTAGTGGCCCTGTGATATGAAAACGTATTAGCCGTAAAAATCAGAGCTTTGCTTAGAAATGCTTTTGTACTGTTCACTAGCAAGAAGGCAATCTCTACATTAATTGTTTCATATGGAGAGGTAAGGGATCATTAAAAACTTGTAGTAATCTGAAAAATTGGGTAATATTGGAGACGCGTACAGGACATAGTCTACAACTATATATCTCTTGTAACAGGAGTTGAGTATCGTGGTCAAGTCGAGGGATATCCTCCCGAAAGCACAACTGACGCAAAAAATACACAAATCACGTCGTAGAAAATTTTTGTTTCAGAGGTAGTTCAATAAAACCATTGGTCAGTAGGTGTTAATGACCAAGCTCATAGCTATTTAAATAATATATTGATATGTATGTGTATATACCTTTGATCATGCTTCTGGTCAGCCGACCTTTTTTTTAGTCGATCGACTGATTAACGGCAGAATACTGTGATTCACAATTGTTATTCTAAGCCTAGTGAAAAAATGAAGCTTGGGACAACAATGTAAGCGTCACTTTGTGCGGTATCATGTGCTGATATTGAAATAATAAGTTTACAATATCTACAATATATAGCATTTTTGCTTGATCCTTAAGGAAAATTGTAAAGACTTATATCGGTAAAAAAGATGCCACTATTCTAAGTAATATCTCCAATTAAGAGCTAAATATTATGACCAGATCAGAAGACAGCTCAACGTCTTATTTGTCTCTAAATTTATAATAACGCCCGTATAAGTCGTTAGAAATTGTTAAAAAAAGCAATCGAAAGATGCAAAAGGTCAATGAATTCAATCCTCAAAGTTTTCTCATATTGATGCGAAGTGTTAATTGTCGGCTATAATTGGTGTCAATAAAACAATAAACCTGCGAATGATATGGAAACATGACTGATTTGCTGGAAGCCGCCTTTACCGAACAAAAACATTAACGAAACTATCTGAAAGGAGAAAACTGAGAATACAGGGTAAAACGCAAAGCCTTCAGTGATCAATTAATGATTTCTTTAGCAATTATCTTAGTCGCACAATTGTATGTTCCATATTTACAGCATGGATATAATATGTTCCATGTATCTTTTCAATTCGTTTTCCTATTTTGATGTTAATTGTATTCCAGCAATTTAGTTAAATTTCTTTCAACTGCTATATGGACACATTACGAGGTTATATCTACGAAAAAACTGTATATCATAGGTTATGAAAGATACTAAGAAATAGTACTAAAAAGTACATTAGAATAATAGTTATTCATCTTAATATTCACATAGCAGGTCATCCGTATCTATTTTGGAGAGTCAATAAAGAGTTTAAAAATAAACACAACATACATGAAAAGATTACAGAGTATCTGCTGGCCTTTACCATGAGTGATTAGACTTCTAGCTTACTATATTTTATTACGAAAAAAAGGTCACCCTAAAAATGTATCAAAAAAGTGCTGAGGAGAGAACTAGCATATCGAATTATTAAAACTAGTATATATATAAGGGAAGAAATACAAAGCGGAATTATTTAAAATTACAGTAACATTAAATGTGGGATGCAGATATGAATAGTGAAAATAAGTTTTTTTTCAATTTTAAACAAGAGAATAACCATTAGTTAAAAGGCAATAAAAATAAAGTTACGAGCAAGAATATGAATGAGAAATTGTTGTGAATATAGGATCATCCAGAGCGAATGGTATTGTAGGAAGTGCCGATTGGAACGAGCTATGAATAATCAGATGCTCCATTTATCAGAAAACTTGCTGTTCGCGCTATACACTTGATGATACATTAGGAGTTATAAATAATCTATGAATCCTTGAGAATATATAATATTTTTGTTATCTATGCGGAATTATTTCGGAAAAAAACCAAGGAAAAAATGATTGAAAAAAATAGTACGTTTAATATTTATATTACCAAATATGGAAAACTGATAAACTTTATATATTATTTGAGGTGTTTTATATAGAACAATTTTGTAGTACTATGTAAATGACATGACGTTGTGAACAGAGCGCGAACGCAAGGGATGATAAAATCAGAGCAGATATTGATCAGCTCCAGTGGTCAGTTGTAACATCACACGAAACAGACGTTAGCAGTGGACCTCCCACACTTTAGAGCGTGCAAGATAAAATCTCTATCTAGAAAGAAACATAACAGACATGCATACTTCGCAAACATTTGTAGTAAAAATATAGACAATCTTTACTCTTATTTATTCTAGTGTTTTTTAAATAGCATAAACCAAATAATATAGTTTTGTATAGCACCATATATTTTATACAGAATAAGCTAAAAAGCGCAAACAATTATATCAGAGACCCTATCAGGAAAAATCGAAACAATCAAGTGATTGGCGTTCAGTTAAAGGCTTCACGAACAACTAGTTAGAGTACACTTTTAATGAATAGTACCTTAACCAATAGGAAATAACTCTTGGAATACCTAGATATAGGCATTTTTTAATCTGCCATGGAAAATGGGAGATGAGTTAATGAGACTTAAGCTAAACGTCAATGATGATATTGAACAATTCATATTAATAAAAGAATGGTAGTAACTATTACACTAAGAAAGAGTACAACGTTCAATATATAATTCAACTTTCCAAATAAGTCAATATATTGCTTAATATGAATACGAGACAAATGGGCGGGGCATGCGATGAAAGGCGGGAACTGGCAGAAGGGCTGAATTGGTGAAAGTAAGAGAAAACAGGCAAAAAAAGGAAATATTATACTATGTATTCAACTTAAATAAAAATTAATGCTATAGGTCCAACATAAATTAGCGCAAATGTACTAAATCCAAGATTTAAACACTCAGATAGCATTTAGATGCCATTAAAAGTATCATAAAACTGTTGCTGATTGAAAGATAATACAATAAAACTATGAGAATTAGAAAAAGAAATAGATGACGCAACTTCAATGACTGAGCGCCCTTGGTGCCAGATGCCGTCGTCTGAGGCACCTGCCACTCTTTGTCCTCTCCCTATTAGCCCAGTCGTCGCGCTAAGCCATACGAGAAACTTGTTGACTAGGAAAAGACCGAAGAGCAAAAAGGAACTTCATGGTATTTTCGGTCTCTTTTTCTTTTTTTCAAAGAATGTATGGTGTAACTTGATTACTACGTACTGCGCATATAAAATCAGTGGAACAAAGTGAAGTCTAGAATAATATTCAGAGAAGACACTGCTCTCAACTTAATATTTTCATCTTTACAATAATGTGAAAAATAGTCTCACAACGCGGATTATCGCACTGTGATAGGGTTCGCACACGAGGATTTGTAAGCAAATATAACAAATGACTGCGCCTGTGTAAGGTCAATAAAGGCCAGCTACTCTTCAACGAACGGAGATGAACAGAAAAATGAAGACCAAAGGATTGAAAAATGAGATAGATGGAAAAGAGGAGAGAAGAAGAAAAGTGTAATGAGATACAAGTACCAAAAAGATTGTTATTTAAGACGAATAATAGAGAGAATTAATAAACATTATTAGAAAAAGGAGTTATAAGGTAATGATTGATAAAAATGTTGAACATATATAATTTTTCTTGCTATAATTTCCTTTTCTGGCATGGCACAGTAGACATGAAAATCAACGCAATTACACTATAGTTGCAAAGAGAAACGTTGCAGTGGACGAATGGCCTATACGAAAGAGGAAAAACGTGAGACCATAAACAATCTGACACTGATTGAGAGATTTATAGCATCGGGTTACCAGAGTAGGGTGAAGTTCCATTTTAAAGAGGATGAATTAAAATGATATAAATGAAGATTGCCCTTCTAGTAACAACATGAGAACTGTTTATGTTGAAAGTTCTTAGTAAATAAAGTGATGATAAATATAAAATGAGATGAAGGAAAAAAAACAGAAGATTGGAGAATAAAATACTGTGATTGATTAGTTCTGATACATCCCATTTTCGACTACTTTTCACATCTGCTGAATGTCATAAACTCAACGTGTCATAACTGAGAGGAACAGTGATAGGATGAATAGAAGAACTGGTTATGAATGATTATATGTATGCTGCGATACATAATGTGAGGAGAAATAAAATAAAAATTGGATAAACAGTCCGAGAAATATAGATAAAAAAGAAAATATATTAATAAGTATTTACTTCAAGTGTCACTAGTAAATTTAGTATATTTATAGATTTCAGTAACAAGCGATGAATTTTGAGAAGCTCATTTTATCAAAGACGAAATGTCTTATCTCAATAATTCTACATTCTGATAACAAACGATGTGGCGCCATTAGAGAAGTGAAGATATTTTCTCTCAACTTTTTAAATTATTTTCTTTTTTATACTACAATTTCTTCTTACTTTCGTACATGCTTTAAACACATCACGTTATTAATGGCTTTTTCGAAGTCAGCTGATTTAATCCAAGAAGTGACTTAACTATACGCGAGGCTTAACAAAGAAAAAATTATTTAACCCAGCTAAAATTCTAGCCTATGCTTCCATCTGATTGAATAGTAGAATTCCAATCTAAAGATAAAACAATTTTAGATAAGCGTTGATGAAATAACAACGGAAAATGTAATGTTTAACTTAAAAGAAAAACTAGAAAAGATTTATATGTACTACAGCTATATTTTATCGGCAAACTTTGTTTTCAGCCCGCGGCCCCCGCGGACAAGAGGCTAAGTGCAAGTTGCTATACTATGAAGGCTATATTGAAAGACTGCGACAAGGAGGACAAAATATGGTAAAAACGAAACCTGATTTTAAGAGATAGTTAGAGAAAAAATAGTAACAATAATCAATAGGCCGAAAATTTCTTGATTCAATATCTGTTCTTTTATAAGCATGGATAACAGCGTAACGGCGCAACTACTCTTTTAATCAAATAGTCGAATCGAAATCTCTTCTCTCAGTATCTAATCTTCAAAGCGGATGTGTATCCTTGTATAAAAAGTCCAGGATCACGTTATCTAAAGTCCAATTTAAAGAAAACCTTCATAAGCAGCTTATGTACGCGACGGTCTCTACAACTATAATGTTGACTCTCAATAGTATATAATATAATAATTGCTAAATACATAATCTTATAGTTAATTTTCGTTCTTAATAGTTAGCATAGATATCACACATGAGAAAAATGCATGGATATAAAGGAAATAATATTGTAGCGAATTCAATAAGATTTTTACACTTCAATCATGTTTGAAAGGTAACCTAGTAATAATTCTTCATTTCTGCTCAAATTCGAGCCTATTGAGCTCTATATTTTTTCGTCTGTAGTTGCTAGTGTAAATACTTAATCGTACTATGTTTAAAGGCTAATGAAGTATAGGGAATAATGAAATAATGAGTAAATGTCCCATTATATGAAAAAAAATCTTTTTTAAATTTAAACTATCACTAAATGTTTAGTTCTAATATTTCCCCTTATATAGTTATAATTTTGATTTTAAAATTTAACTGGTAGCCCTACTACTCATAGTTTCAAATAAGCAATATTGATGTAAAACTAAATGTGGAAGGAAGATTGAATTCTATATAAGGAATAAGTCAAAATAAAAGTTGAAACAATGCACAACTAGTTAAAGCGGAAGTTTTCACTGAAACCATGGGAATAGTTTTAAAATTATATAACATAATTTACTTCATCCATTTCAGTTTCATTTAAGTAACTTTCTGCTACTATTGATAATACAACTGGACTACTGGGGAAGAGAATACATGAATAAATATTAACGCTTTGATCCACCAGAACTTCATCATGAATATTAGTCGTAGAATTAGCTCTTTAACGCTATTTAAATTAAAATAGTAATAGCTACTAGTTAATTGAGCATTCTACAAGAGATCAAGCTAATAGAATTGATGTAGAATAAAATGCTAATGTTACGCATAAAGAAATTGGTTGAAATACAATAATACCAGTTCCTTGTAGGACGAATATAAGATATTCTATGTGAGCGACACTATATGTACGAATTGCAATGTTGATCCTACAAAGAAACAAAATCCTATTGCTTACATTACAACTTTCAAAGTATAAATTCCGAACTAGTGAGCCCATGCACCCTCTTACCGTCTCAGTCCACATTCTCTCGTTTATCTTATACCGCTCCTGCCACATACTTTACTTCCTATTATCTATATTCTCTCTTATCTTTCCTTCGTCCTTTTCTACGCATGCAAAAATGTTAATTCTTCATTTTATAATGTAGTCTATTTTTATGAGGTATGCAGTTACAAACTTGAGTACCAAATCGTTTTATCCCAAATATTTTGGGTTTAGCACCGATAAGCAAAGTGGATTTGAGAAAAATCGAATGACTAGTATATTTTCTTCACATCACTGAACAAAACTTGGAGAATCAATCAAACAAAAATTAATTGCTCTAGCTCAGATGCCATCCTATCACTTCATATTGTTTATTTAGTTCACTGCCGATATTCTAAGATTTGAAAGTGCAGAACAGCAGAAAGGAGTATAGCGGAAGTATTATAATAAAATATGGAATAAATATAAGGATTATTAGTTTATAACATTTAATACCTCATCGAGACACTGACCTAGGATATCTTTACTTAAAATGCAGTAATGTTAGTGGTAATATTAAAAGGGCATTCGCTCAATTATAAGCGTTACACATTTTCAATGTTACCTTTTACTAGCACGGTTATCAGTAATACAATGTTTGAAAGAGAATTGATAGTGCAATAAAACAATGAGACGCAAGCAATGGCTCCGTGATAGAGTGGCCACTACTAAGGTTCTTGCTATGAGCAAATAATAGCGAGTACAGTGGTAAACAGAAGAGGAGTATGAGGTCAGAGTGGGACGGAGGAAAAAACGAAGAGTGGTGGAAAGATGATATACGTGGAATAATTGGGTAAATGATGCATATAACTAAGAAATATTACAGTAAGGATCATCAAAGAAATCAGTAAATTAAGAATCTCAACAAGATGAAGAGCCAAGAGAGAAAATTGTTTTTCTCCTAGAACTCTTAATATTAATCACTTGAAACTTAAGGCATATTGTATGAACTACACAAATTCCTATAGTATTTCTAAATTTGAAAGAAGAAAATGATAGATTACGAAGTTCTATCGTGAACTTAAGATGAGAGAATCACGCAAGAAGTAAGCCGTTTGTAGGAGTCTCAGGTGGACGAAAGCTGTCGAGAAAAAGGCAGTGCAAAGCAAAAAATGGGACCAGCTGCGCCACGGGGCACCGTAAAAACAGTAAAACTGCTTTTCACAGAGTACAAAGGAATACTACGCAGAGTAATTCACACTGTATTCATCACATAACGGAAGGGATAAAGAAATATAGGAAATATTAAGTGCGTGATATAAAAATTGTAAACTTTAGTAATTTATAGCTGTGAAATTTAAAATAATATGTTGAAATTAAATTTATTGTACTCATGAGTACTCAATGTATACATTTATAGTTCGGTGTTAACTATAAGATGAACACTTTATTAAAGAGTAAATAAATTCTTTCTCAAAAATCTAACTTACTTTTTTATGCTAGTCTTTTTGTCGTTTTTTCTTCCTGCTTAGTTGTAAAAGTTTTAATGATGATGCATCCATTTTTGACTCCTATAAAATTGCGTATAAACTATAATAGCTAGGAAAATTGGGAACAATAAATAAGGATAACGCAAATAAGTCACCACTTTAATATTCCGTCAAAATGGAGATTTTCTACATTTAGCTTTTAAGGTTTTCGAGAACGAAAGTTATTTGAAATTTAAAAATTTCCAAATTAAATATTATAAAACAACCCCAAGTTAGTTTATGCCGTCAGCCAGTTGCTAGCTCGAAAGTATAACGTAAGTAGCTTAACTGCAAAAAAAATCAGTTTTTGGAGTGAGGCTTAAAGTAAATTGCATAAATAGTGAAAAACCTTCACCTAGATTACTCAAGCATCTTAAGTGATACTAATGTGAAGGAAACTTAAAACCCTTTTATAGCATTTAATTTTGACTTTTCCTAAATGTTTATTGGCTGATAATCTGAATAACATAGACTCGCTATTTAACAACGGATGTATGCAAGCTACCGTCTGATTAACGAAACATTCAAAGATTTAAGTTTTCGTTAATTGATGACCTTTCGTTAAATCTATGAGTAAAGACTGTCATTTAAATTAAATTTGTGGTTTCTCGAATCTATTACACTTCCATGTACCTTGTATCCGAAATTAGTTAGGTAAGATTTTCAAAAAAAAGTTCACTGCCATGGGTTAAGCTCCAAATTGTCCATATTTACTTAGTGTGTAACGGCATGTTCAGTATGAGCTAAACTGCCATCAAAAAAGTGTGAAAGGTTTTGAAGTAGGGTTGATCTTCAAACATTCTACGTAATTATTCTAATTTTCTACTCTAACTAAACGACTTTAATTATCTTTAAGATGTAATGCTAAAATTATAAGTAATGGGAAGACTAGTGAGCTTATAGTAATTCTGCGTGGTATTTCTATTCTAGCAAATTATAAAAATCTTCCAGAATAATCGCATTGTTTGTAACTACATGAAGTCCAATCTACTAAAACAAAAAAATACAAATGAGGGTCAGATTACTTGAAATTAATCCACTTAAAATTATAAATTATATTATTTGTAATATCTCTAGAGATTTATCAAAACGACGACTTGGTTCAAATCATTTTGCACGGTAGTGATGATACTATTAGCACTACCATTGAAAAGTTGCATAGTAATGATAAATTTAATGAAATCACACCGTGTACATATAGTGGACGTGATATTGTTTACAAAATTGTTAATAAGGTTATATTTATACCCCCATGTTTATTCATATATTAATGCAAATGTTTCAAAAACAAAAAAATAAGGTTAACTTCTCCCAGTAATCAAGAGATAAAGTTCATAAGGAAATACTTAATGTTGTTTAATATAAAATCTATAAATATGAAAAAATATTTGCTTCTCTATGTAAATTGCTAAGCAATAACTTTATCATTAATTTTCTTAATAATTATCAAGAATACAAAAATATTATCTTTTCAACTAATTTCGTTGAAAAAGAGCTGAGTCATTAAAATTACTCGGACAAATAATGACAGCATATAAGACATCTATAAACTTCCTTATTCGAAATTATTGTTCCATACACTATAATATTTTTAAGCAAACTCATTCATATTCGTATAGTGAAACTAAAGTTTCCCTATTAAATTGATGTAATATTCTTCAGTTAGTGAAAAATTCCAACCTCAAATATAATTTGTTGGCGATGATTACTTAATAAATGTAATCGTTCACGACCATGATACATGCACTTGGCGCGAGATACTCATAAACCATAGAAGATTCTGCCTGCTTCACAAATTTAATTCAGCATGAACTGTTTGCTGAAACGTAGTAAAATTAATTTGAACTACATTGCTGAATATAGAAATGTGAGATTTAAGCTAAATTCAAATTTAGTAAGGCATCCCTAATAATCTACAATTTGTGTAAGTTAATGAGATAACCTGTATGAAATAAACTTTATTTACAATATTTATAAGTTGTGAAAGTGCAACTGTTTAATTCCCATTAGTTTCTACCTTAAAAACAATTATATCTGAATAAGCCCGTCTGAGTACATAAGTTTTCGAGTAGACCAATTTTTTCAATTGCCTTATGACATCAGGAAACGCCTCATCTATATTCTTAACTTACAGAATGGGAAAACCTTAAATCCATAACAGACGTACCTATGTATGCATCATACCCTATTTATCTACACCATGTGCGTGAGCTCTGTTCCAAACCAGTTTCATCACAATAGTAGTTGTTGTCTGAATATATCCAGGTAGATATCCTTATCCTAAACTTATTTACTTAAAAATGAATTATTTCTAATACGGGTAAATAGAACTTCATACACTACATCCAAATGGTACTGCTTAAAAGGTATGCTAACCCCTAATTCTCAAAGGTGGCTTGTCGTAAATAGCGAAAGCAGTTAAGCCCAAGCTTACGACAAAATACGCGTACGTAATGAAAATTTGCTTAAGAAAAAATGGTACGCTATTTAAACATGTTGATAGCACGCATTTCTTATGAAATGAGCAGTGAGCTTATAATTATGTCAAAAAACAAAAATGAATTTAGCCTATGTAAATCCTAGAAACAGTGCATTCAATATCCAAACCAAAAACGAATTATAATCTCATGATGTGCATGTTAATTTTTGCGGTAATTCAAAATGACATGTTAGTTTCTTAATGTTTTACTTATTATTTGAAGTGTATATTCTGCTAGTGGCCGTTTATTTTTAAATGTTTACTTGAATCATTTTCAGGAAACCAATCTTTAATTATTCCCTGCAAATGGATTTATTCAACTTCATTACCGTGCATGATTTCTTTTTAAGTGATTAGTTAAAAATGCTTATAAAATCCTCTTTATATCTGTAATTTTTAAAATCAATAAACAATCTTTGAAACTCTGGTAATTTAGATATTCTCTTAAAGTTGTTCTTTGGTAGTTTTAAATTGTAGTACGGAAGTTCTCTATTTAAAGCTCTTTTTCGTTTTGCGGTGTCCTTTATATAATTCTTAGTTTCTTATATGGTTAGTATGGGTGCATCGTGGTGAGAATAATTTGTGAATAATATGAGTAAAGTTCCTTTGAATGTTGTTAGTGATTAACAAAACCCGACATGTGTAAAAATATATACTATTGATTTCCGGAACCTATAAAGGTGGCGATTGGAAGTGGTGGATCTTGTAAGCGTTCAAGGCGGGATAGTGCAATTGTTAATTTCATTGTATACTTACCAACTATTTAGAATATACATAATGATTTATCTTGATTGTTCATCTAGGTTAGGTCAATGAGTTGTAAAATCTCAGTCAATATTACCTCTATTTCCGTGGTTAGGCGATCATTCATTCACTCATAGAAGCAATACACACCCACTCAGGTTTCTTACCTAGTCATATGCATGATGCTAGGTATTCTTCCACTATTAACATGTTACTTGCTTCTCTTGTATAAACATCATTCTTGCGATAAGTCTGTTTTACGTTCGATATAATAGTTAAACATAACTTCTCAGGTCTATGTTGGTTGTCATTTATTTCTATTTCAGTATTTTTAAAACTTAGTTAGTTGCTCTGATTAGCCAATGAAGAGATATCTCCAAAGCTTTTGTAGAAATTATTTCCACCCATTATAACTTGAAAATATTGCCTCGTTTTAATACATTAAATATCTTCACCTATTATATCTCTGCGACTAGGTTAATATAATAACTTAAGGTTTTTCTTTTCCTGATCTTTCACAATGTCGTATCGTTCTAAGACTAATTATCACCATTTACTATTTGCTGTTTTATGTATTATTACTAATAAACGACATACTTAATAGATCGTAAAGTTACAATAGATAATAACTAGATTAATTAAAGGTAATTTCACAAACAATAAAACGTTTGATTGAGAAAAAGTATTGGCATTTTATTTTCAATTTCCCTCAACACTTCACATAGTTCTAAACAAGGCATATCTTTGTGATATCTAAAGTAAGTGAAAAGTATTTGCGTTACACAGTATTGAAAATTGTTTATCATATCCTCAGTGCTAAAGCATTTGTTTGGATGGTTTACATTGTCACTTTCAGATGAATAAAGACTAGTGAGACAGTATTGGCTATGCATATTATGATCAAAGTGCTAAAGCGGATAAATACCAATTAATACATTAATATGTTTACGCCATATCACAGTATAAAATCAAATAAAGGACATAAATAAAAATCGCAGCTCTAAAAGGTACAAGTCTTGAAATGAATCCGTCCATATTGGGATTACAAAAGTTACATAATATTCTGTTCTCCAGTTATTGATTTCCAGCATCACGAATAGACTGGAGCTTGGCTTCTAAAATTGTTACGGATCGACTATAACAGGATCTTTAAGGAATACTAAAAATGGGTTAAACTTCTAAAAATATTTTATCTGCAATAGACAAAAAATTACCCAGCCCTGATACATATTGGTCAAGCAAATTTGCTGCTTCCTCTAGCCGTCTAGTACTTTCATCCATCTCGTCAATTTGTTGCAGATAGGGACGTAATGAATCGTCTAGAAGAAGTAGAAATATTTTAAGGCTTGACTACGCATTTTATTACATGCAACTAAAAACAAATGATGTTGAGCGAGACACTTGCTTTAATTTTGTGATTCAAAATTCTCTATGAAAGTATCACCTATATTTCAGATTAGTGAAATTTGTAACCTCAATTATTTTACTGAGTGGTTATGAATACATTATTTTATGCTAAAAACGAAACATTTGATAGACGAAGATAAAGTAAATTCTTGGTTTATCCAGCTATAAATTATTTCTACCATCTTTGAAAATTACAATATGATTCAACTATTTGCTGACATAAATATTCAAGGATTTAAAATGAGTTTTATTCTAAACATTATACTAATAGTTAAGCTTTTTACACTTACACTTATCATTAAGGTAGGTAAGCTTGTTTGCTACTTTCTCAGCAACAACTTTCATATCAACGTATCGCTGCGCCGTAGCTGAGTTCATATTCTCCAATAGCTTATATTCATCAATAGTGCCTAAATATAATGTTAAAACTGTATATTTATAGTAAACAGTGTAAAACTAACTCTGCATTTGGGCTTGGAGAAATGAGCCAACTTTTTCATACATAGTATCAGCAAGTTGACGAATTTCAGGTCCAGGACTGGGTATTGGTGGCTCAGGTGGAGATGATGTTGAGGCTCGCTCATTTATCTCAGCCATATTAAAATTAGTAACTTCAATCAGTTTACTTTGTGGTCAAACGCTAAATATAATCTGCATACCCAAGCAATAATATAAAAACTGCTAATCGAGAAACTCTAGAAAGATGACTTATTGGCTATATATTTACACAAAAAACACGATCACTCATTTAACCCAAGTACATAAACAATCACATTCCCCAATTTGTTACTTCTATATACATAGATTTAATGAAACCCATTTTGTAAAATTAGCTCTTATACTTATATAATGCACTAAATCCAAATGAAAAAAAACAAAGTCATAAGTGAATCACTCAACCGATATCTATCAGGTTTTTAAATTCTTCGGATATAGAAACATCTCGGTATAAAACGCATATTCAATAACACTTCCATTATAAATCTCCACAAAAATTTATCTTATTTAGCATGAACATAACCTGTATTTTATAAAACAGAAACCTCGAAAAAAACCTAGAAAAACAGGTTATATACAATTATATTAAGTTGTAAAATTAATACCAATGGTTGTTATCCCAGTTACAATTATGAAAACACGAAGAACACTAAAATTTATGGCCAACCAGCTTAAAATATGGATAAGCAACACACACTTAAGACATCCCACTAAAAATAAAACGTATCAGGAACATAAAAATTCTTATCAGAAAGAAAGCTTAACAATGCCTTTAGCACATATGTTAATTAATCTAAGTCGCTTTGGGCCCGTCTGCCTCGTGTGTATATTCGTTCACTATCCATGTGTTCCTTTGTTGTAACCTCATGCATCACACGACGTCTCTGTTTCGACCATATTTGATCCGCATCTTGTGATCTTCCTATAATATATTATAATGAAGTGGTAATTCTTATGCATTAAAGACAACGCAGAATAGAAAGCTGCAACCAATTCACATGTAACTAAATAGCATCGGGAAAGCCCATATGGGCAGTAAAGACTGAATCACATGTAGCACGTGTAAACATTACAATAACTCACCTGATGACCTGGCTGACAAGTCTACCTTATCCAAACGCACAACATATTCTCTTAACTGTTCCCTTGTTGGTGGAGATATATCGAAGTTGAGCCGATATTGACTCCTCTGAGGTTTGCTCACAAACAGAATTCCTTCACCCTTACTAGTGGATGGTGAAAGATGCTCCTCATAAACAATGCGATCTTTTTTCGTTTGGTTCGGTAAAGATGATGTTATTAAAACATGTTTCAAATCCTCGGACGATTCCTTTGCTAATGAACACATCTTTAGCGGTGACAGTGATGATAAGCTATGAGGCTGTTGAAGCTTTAAGTCCAGAAGTGAAGGAATCCTAACAGTCGAAGAGTCGGGAGGAGCTAAAGGAATTTATATTCCGGTCCTTATGAATGTCTTACACAGATCACGATAAGGAATGAATAACTGAACTGCGAGAGCAAGACCAATAATACCAACCAGCATCACCTGCTCTGAAATTTTGAGACGTCTTCACTGATCTGCGGTCCGACAATGAAGCTTCCAGTCGATCCACTGGAGAACACGATGGATGTTTTTTCGAAATAAGTGACGTCTTGTGCCAGTTATGACCACCATCCAATTTCTCTCGAAAAGAAAATCTAGACGATGATTTCGAAATTGACACCTTTCCTGACGAAATACCAGGAGACGTCTCGTTACTTATGAATGTTTTTCTCGGCAATGGCGACCTAGACCGAGACTTGAATTCCCGGACGTCATTATCAATTAGTGACTCTCTGGCCTCACTATCTACATTATACCAGCCATGTGCTAAAGGACCTTCAGCGGAAAGGATTTCATCGTCCTTCCTCTCTGTTAATATTTTTTCGTCACAGACAGCTCTGTTCCCATGCAATTTCGTCCCAGTTTGTTTATCTAAAAGAATTTTTCGCTCTACGGATGATTTCCGCTCCCTTGACCATCTTCGTTGTTCTACGTCTCTTCTGCCGTCGTGAACTCTTCGCAGTGGCATTCGGCGATGATTGTCTAAACAGGTAAATCAACTGTTTAATACACTTGAACATATGGGCCGGTACTGTAATCCGTTTGTAGAAGATATGACGAGATCTCCTAGAAGTACCGTCACATAGGCCATGTATCGTCTCCCTCCATCGATCGCCTCCATGTCTCCGTCTATCGCTTCTCGATTTTTGTACAGCTGTTGTACTGTCCATTACTGTAGTTGGGTCCGTCTTAGCATAAACTTCTTCAGCAGAGGCATTACACGACTGAGCATTGGCGGCAGCGCGCCTCATCGCTTCAACATCTATTTCCTCACAGAGATCGGGGAAGTCCAACGACGCATCGGCCATATCGTCATCATGTCTAAAACGAACCACCTCAACGGCAAGCCAAAAGGGATCAGTGCAGATCAATGCTATAAAAGCGCTTCTGATCATTGCCCTTAAAGGACAGAGTAAAACAAGACAACCTCATAATCATTTGAATCAATTAGAATATATAACTGGAGTCGAGCATAAACAATCAAACCCAACTACTAGGTAAAATAAGAAAAATACGTAATTGTGAACCGGAATGTAAACAGTATTAATCTATTCTAAGTGAGGGTATTCATACACAACTTTTATTAAAAGAAATGAAATATACATTGATTATTTGTTTAACTTTGTTAGGGAACTAGGACGGGACAAAATAGATGGGAATACGTACCCATTTTGAGGTTCATGTGTACTCGTCAATGAAGTATCTGTTGATTCACAAATTAAGTCGCCACTATCATCATCGTCGTCACCTATAGTAATTCATATAATATCAAATCTTATAAAAAAAATACTAAATCGTATGTAGAATAAAAGTATATATCAAATAATGACTCAAACTTACAACAATCAACTTCTTCTAACTCTAACTCTTCTAAAGGAATATCATGCTCCTTTTCTCGAAGAGCACCACGTTTCTTCAGATACTCTAATTTGCGACGCCTATCCCGGTCCCTCCTACTTTTACTCTGAATCTAGTTTAACCTTAATAATGTGAAATGCAGTAAAGATAGTTTCTTTTTTTATAACCTAAATTTAAAAGATAAACTCACTCGTCCAGGGCTAGGTGAATTTATACGCCTCTGTCTATCCATATCGGGATACTTGTTGAACCTCCCTCGTTTTTCTCGATCCTCTCGCTCATATATGCGATATGGGTGATGTCGACTTGAATGCTGAAATATTAATATGTGAAATAAGGCAGAAGAAAATCTCATTTAAATAAACCTAAAACTAGATTTAAATTACCTTAAGCCTATCACGATTGCTATCTATGCGAATTTTGTCGTTCTTACAACTATTGACACGCTTATCAACGTTTCGGCGTGTGTCACTAGACTCGGACTCTTTTCTATCACGCTTTTCTTCATCAGCATCCTCATCAACGCATTCTAGCTCGTCTAGGTCGAAATCAAGGTCGTCATCGGGCTGTTCATCCTAAACTTGAAACAATTTACCTACAATAATAAACCCATCGAATAATGACCTGCCTTTTCCACTGTAGCCCTTTCTTCCTCGATACCTCTCGTCTGTGCCACATGCTCATCACCATCTTCCTGAATAGCTTATTAAATCGTTGATACCTTAATATAACATCAAGTGTGATGTGAAATAATTTATAAGTTTATAATAATTACTAAATAATTATTTCATAGAAAGTAAGACAAAAAAAAACCTCATCAGCTGGATCTACAGTCCAATCTGTTTCTTCCAATTCCCGGATAATATCATCATCTATGTTTGACTGTAAAAATAAATACTCAACATGAACAACGCCACATATTTATATAAATATCTAAATCTAAATCACAAACCTTGGAAACACTTCCATTAACCATTGTTGTTTATGCCATACAGTGAGAATTACCAGATGATCTAACTTACCATCAATAGACAGCTAAGTTCCTAAAACATGATTTCTGGGAGCTACTTTTAATAAAAATCAAAGGTATTAAACTAGTTAAGTCAATACGATGGCCGGAAACACACCTGTTCAAATAAGAAGGAAATTAACAAACAATTTCTTAATTTAGCGGGTATTTAATGAAATCTTGATAATAACAAAACCAAAAATCAAATAAATATTACAACCGCTAAGTACAATTAATATGAAGAATTGAGAGATCTAACCAAGTAGACAAATCCAAACAAACATCGCTAACATAAAATAAAATAACAACATAAGCATTGAATGAGTGTCAGGAAAATCAACCCTGAATCCAAATAGCCCCTAGTGGTGCAGCCTTCACATTATCTAAATCGATACGTTTGTCCAATTCCTCGTCAATCTCACCGATCACGGCGCTGGAAATCGATAAAATGAAATATACCAGGCAAGGAGATAAGAATCGAAAATGTTTACTTATCTATGTTATAGATAAGATTACATATTACTTCTAATATGCCATGTGTATTAGGAAATTCGTTTAAGAATAACAGTTCCAATAAATGCTATGTGTGGTTAAACTGTCATATAATGAAATATGAGTGCATATTTGCTTTAAACATTAAATCTTGACTTGCCATAATAATGGTTTGCCCAATACTTAAATCTATTAAAAATGAAATATGAGAAACTATAGGAAACATGGAATAGAAAAAAATAGAATTAGGAGAAAACTACGACTATTCAGAAGGAAAAAACGAGATGAACAAAAGTATAGCCGAAATAGAGAACAGGTCCCGAAAATCGATTGGACACCGCCGCTAAATCTTCACAGCAGCTGGACAAATGCCCACTTAAGTTTTATAACAATAATTTTCAATTATGTAAATCAGTTTTTGTTTAATAAAACATCAAAATTAAGTGCGAGTAATATGTATCACATTAAATTTTAGGTATTACAACGAAACTAAACCGTAAATCCGACGTTAAAATCCAATAGAATAGCATCTGATTTATTTTCTAACTTTTACTTAGAAATTCACGCAAATTAGGTTCAATAATTCCAAATTTGATACTTCAAATACTGAAATTAATTTAGATTATTACACTACAATAACATGATTTTAAAAAAAACTTGCTTGATAAAGTACTCTATCTTGTGATAATTTATAAACATTGACAGTTGCATAATTCACGCTTGGTTTGTTTTGTTATTCTCTTATAAATGGCTACAAAATGAGGTTACACGAAGTGGATACACGAAGTGGAAGACCGTGATATTGCGGACATTCCCGGAATGAAGAACTAGTCCATATGAACAAAAACCAGTGTATTATTAAAACATACAAATCAAAAGAAAATGTGCCAAATTTTGTCAAATCTTCTGTAAAAGTAGGAGGAACAATATTAGATACAACTATTTAAGAAATAACTAGTGTCATCTGTACCAATTTCAGCATCATCAAAATGAATGCGGCTTATTATCTTTACTTAGTTATTGATTTAATAAAATTAAGCGGAAATGAATATGAACTAACAATTGAAACATTGATTCTGTAGTATATAGCTGTTGAATATAAGCAATACCTATAACATATTGTTTTTCTCTAATGTCACAAGTATTCTTATTAAGAAAGAACGAATGTAGCAGTTTAGAATGATATTCGATAAGAAAATTTAATTTAACGAAAGCATTTATCTTTGTAAGTATTAAATTCAATAAAGAATTAAATCACATTTGGTAAAAACAAAGCCAGGAATACCACGCTTACCATTCTTCAGAAAGCAGTGCAATTCTAGCAATTCTTGTTCGTCCGCATATTGCACATCAAATTAACCATACAACTAATTATTATGGAAATGCAACAATTTACCATATTTTCATCGCAAGATAATAGCTAATTATTTACTATTTTATAGATATCCCACTTCGACTATATAACTATAAACCCACATATTATCTCCTCTTATGATGTACAATCCAAGAGGAATTTGTTCTACTCCTTGGGTTTCTGAATATACTCGTTCATGAGAATCTTCCAATACCACATTAACTAGTTGATCAAAACCCTAAAACACTTGTTTTAGAAAATTGCAAACCAATTACCCCAATACGAACTGTTGTTTTAGGTTATACCAGACGAACAAACCTTCAACATCCCCACAATGTTCCTCCCATCTCCTGTGATGACAGATATCACCCGATTCATGAAAGAATCCAATGATGATGTCATTGTGATCTAAGTTAATTTGTATACACATGAAACCGAGTATATACTAGATACCATGTATAGTTGGGACTACAATAACAGTAATAACACATTTTGCCCTCCGAAAGATTTATTATTCTTCAACTTATCAACATCATGTTGGTTCATAATCTAATTGCAATACACGGACTCATACCCTACACATACCAACAAAAACGGAAGACGCACACAAGCACATGTACGCGATACAACCGGATTACGAAACAACATCGAGGCAGACTCGGTTAACAAGCGGCAAACGACAACAATGAGATTAGTGTATCTGATTATCAGATATAAAGAAATAACAGTTCATAACAAGATTGCCCCGTTACCACAAGATACAACTCAAGCCAGCTTGTAATGGCACGGGGGTACTCCTTAGAGTGAACAAACGAAATTACCGCTTAGATTTCAAGAGCATCTCAAAAGATAACAACTATGAACCGTGAGCAGGAATAAGGAGTGGCACTAAGTAAGTCTTCCCATAGATGACTAATACCAGACTGGGAGATGCTTACAAAAGGAAAACCAACCTCCAGTAACTTGTTCACTATTGACATAAGAGCATACAAAGATGTTAAAATAACACTAAACTCCGTTATTTAACCGACCCAATACTAGGACACCTAAACAGTGTGATGGAACTTTACTTAATACGGTTAGAAGAATGCAGAGCTAGGTGCGATATGCAGTTATGTACATAGGGTGTTCGGAAAAATACAACACGAATGTGAAAATTGGAACATATAAGATGGACAATGACCAACTCAACTAAAATATCTTAGATAATGGAGCAACTTTAGATAGATGCTAAACAAAAATAAAACAGATGAGTTTGCGGGCATTTCTAGATCTATGCTATTCCATTCTAACTAAAAATGTAGTTAAGTCGATTTGCCGAAACCGAAAGAAGAAAAAATTTCAAACCGCTTGGTGGAATCAGAGGACTTTTACGTTTTTATTAGTCTGGTGAGCAGGACCAGCCCGCTTTCAATATTGCTGCTGTTGCTGGGCAGCTTGTTGGTAACGCTGGCCATTCGAACTACCATTTTGACGAGCAGCACCCTGTTGATACGAGTCGTACGCAGCTCCTTAAATGATATTTTTTCCTAATTTTCCCGTCGAAACATCAGGATAAACAAAAAAAATCATATAACACACCACCAGCGCCATATGCACTTCCATAAGCCGTCGAACCGTTCTGCTGACTGTAGAATGAGTTGGCAGCACCATACCAATCTCCCCAACCAGCACCCGTTCCATACGGCATGGCTCCCATCTGTCCCCAAGCACCATACCACGCTGCTCCCCCATTAGCACCTCCACGACCACCGTAAGGACGCATACCGTTTCCACGTCCACCCATGGCAGCAAATCTTTTTCCCTGTGGGACAGCCTTCTTAACATCACATTCACGACTACCGAAAGTCTGCTTCATTTGGGCAGAGGCTTTATCAGCTGCATCTTCCTCCTCGAATACAATGAATGCAAAATTACGGCGAGCTTTAGTCTGCTTGTCAAATGGCCACTCAATGTCCTCGACTTTTCCGAATTGCTCGAAGTGTGATCTCAGATCAGCCTCATTATAATCTGATGGCAACCCTCCTACAAATACCTTCTTATTTTCACGAGACTTCGCTGGCTTCACTTCAACCTAAAAAATGTCACATAAAAATTAAAGGCATTACCTCCAATGAATAAAAGTCTTACTTGTTTATTCTTAATAGTCTGTTCACGTGCACCAAGAGCTGCTTTGCATCCCTCACCGGTTGCAAACTCAACAAAGGCAAATCCTCTCGAGCGTCCAGTGACGCGGTCAAATTTCACTTGGGCTTGAGCAACCTCACCATATTGGCCAAAGTGTGAAGTCAGATCTTCATTTGTTACATCATATGCAATACCACCGACGAATATTTTCCTATAAGATACAGCCATAATTTTCAAAACATTGTTGAATCATATTTGATGTAATAAGAATATCAAACAATATCATCATTATTTTCTATTTTTCAAACAGCCAAAACGACTATAACAAACTTGTCCTCGTTTCCCTTGTTAGAATGTCCATTTTCTTTAATGGTTTCATCAACATTTCCATTAATTTTGTTATCCTGAGCGTCCATGATGTCTTTTTTTTTTTAAATAACTGCAATGTAAAATGTAACACTTAGAATATTATTGCTTTAAGAATATTAGTATATACTCACCTTACTGAAGCGGTCGA